>CANXME010001974.1:0-688248 GCA_948144175.1 Closterium sp. NIES-65 | reverse complement strand
CAATGCCGTCTGATAGAGAAGTTGATCATTCTAGAAGGGTTGCATCAGCCTGAGAGGGCAAGCGACCCGTACAAGCCAGGGGAGCATCAGTGCCTAGGACAATCAGCCAGGCGGTTGGTTTGCTGGTGTGGGTGCCACTCACAACAAGCGGCTCGCCACTCACACTGTTGTGTACCAAGTTCCAGTGCGGGGTGTTGGGGGTGCTGGGTGGGGTGCTGCTTTCAGCCAAGTTCTGGTTCGGCCAGCACCAACTTAGCAATGAGGCATTGGTTCACCAAGAACAGGTGTTTTCGTGCACCACAAACAGGGTGTTCGTGCACCACGAACAGGGTGTTCGTGTTGCAAGTGAGAGAATTGATGCATTGAATAATGAGCCAAGAG
Source organism: Closterium sp. NIES-65 (assembly GCA_948144175.1). Lineage (NCBI taxonomy): Eukaryota > Viridiplantae > Streptophyta > Zygnematophyceae > Desmidiales > Closteriaceae > Closterium > Closterium sp. NIES-65. The sequence continues at coordinate 687,867 of CANXME010001974.1, read as the reverse complement.
GCTCTTTAGTACAACAATGAGCAAGAGAGATGAATAGGGAAGCTTACTCTATTGGCCAATAAGTTGGCCAATGGGTGAGCTTGCTTGTGACCCAAGCAACCACAATGTGTGTTGGTTGGGATTGGTTGAGCTAAGGACCAATCCCACCAACCACAAAATGTGGTTGGAGGGTACACTAAGCAACCCCCAATTGATAAATGTGCTACACTTCTAGCCTATGTATGTTTGTATAAAATATGAAATTACAACACAACCCCCAACATGCATAAGGCTAGAAGGCTAGAATCAAGAGGCGGGAGGAGACTTAGGAGGAGTGAGGCCAAGAAGACGAAGTAGGAAAGAGTGAGCGGCGTGAGGAAGAGCTTTTGTGAAGAAGTCGGCAAGGTTGGCCGCCGAGTCAACCTTGTCGAGGCGAAGGTGCCCCGCCTGAACAAGATCGCGAATGAAGAAATGACGGAGCTCAATGTGCTTGGAGCGCCCGTGAACACAGCATCTTTGGAGGTGAATGGTACTAGCATTGTCACACCAAATTGTGGACAGCGCTGGGGGGCACCAGTTCCTCAAGAAGGAAGGTGAGCCGCGGGGCCTCTTGCGCAGCCATGGTGGCGGCATACAATCCGCCTCGCAGGAGGAGAGGGCTGCAGCCGAGGAGCGGGTGGAGCGCCAGCTGATAAGGCCGCTGCCAAGAGAGAAGCCATAGCCCTGGGAGGAGCGACGATCTGGCCGGGAATCAGCCCAGGAGGAGTCACTGTAGCCGCAGAGAGAGGTGGGGAGGGGCCGCCAAGGGTAAGGACATAGTCCTTGGTGCCACGAAGGTACCCGGAGGACACGCTTGGCGGCCTGCCAGTGCTCTTCCGTTCCTTAGGCCTGCGCCAACAAACGAGCGAGGACGCTGATGGGGTAGGCAAGGTCAGGGCGAGTGGAGACCATGGCGTACATGAGGGCCGATGAGCTCGGGATAAGGATGGAGGAGGTGTGAGGGAGGTGGGTTGAGAGAGGTGGTGCCCGACAGAAAGAGGAGTAGGTTGGGCGCCACCGCGGACCATGTCAAACGCGCCCAAGACCTGCTGCAAGTAATGACCCTGGGAAGAGAGAGATGGTGCGGGCGGAGCGTTCGCGTGATGGTCATGCCCAGGTAATGCTGCAGCTCTCCAAGTCCTTGCACTTGAGTCGGCTACCCAACTCAGCCTTAACACGTTCCAACTCAGCAAGGTCGGCGGTGAGTAGAAACATGTCATCGACATATACAAGGATGTAGAAGGGGGAGGGGGAAGTGCGGAGGAAGAGGCTGGCGTCGGAGCGGGAGGTGCGAAACCCAAGTTCACCAAGGGGGCGGCAAGCTTAGCATGCCCTCTCTAGGGCCTGTCGGAGCCCATACACAGGTCGACGCAACTGCCAGACAGAGTCTGCTGGGAAGGGAAGGTGAAAGCCGGCTGGACGCTCCATGTAGATAAGCTCGCGGAGGACGCCTTGTAGGAAGGCGTTAGAAACGTCCATCGAGTGGTCTCCTATTGAGGCGAGCGGCGAGGCGAGCACGGCGCGCGAACAGTAAGCACAGGCTTGGCAGTAGGGTAGAGAAGGTATCGAAGAAGTCAAAACCATACCGCCGCTGTGAAACCCCTTGGCGCAGTAACGAGCCTTATATAGACGGGCGGCTCCCCTGGCAGCTGCTTGACGCGAAACACCCACTTTCCTTTCACCACGTTCGTAGGGGCGAGGAGCGAGGCACATCGACAAAAGAGGAGTTGCCGATAAAGGCCTCCAGCTCCTTGATGATGGCGGCGAGCCATAGCGGAGCGTCAGGGCACGCCATTGCCTCCTCGTACGTGGTAGGAACGAAAATAGAGGGAGCAGAGGAGAAGGCGAAGACAGGTGTGCCGAGAGATCGAACGTGATGGGTAGAAGCAAGGAGTCATAAAGGTGGAGGTCAAGGAACTCCTCATGGGAGTCCTCAGAGAGGGAGGTGTGGAAGGCGAGATGACTGCTGGTGCCGCAGCTGGTGCTGCTGGTGGAGGCGTTGCCGGTGCCGGTGCTGGTACTGCTGCTGGGCCGGCTGCTGGTACTGCTGCTGGTGCCGCTGCTGGTGCCCGATGCTGCTGGTGCCGCTGCTGTCCTGTTACTGGTGCCGATGCCGCTCCCGCTGCTGCTATGCCGCTGCTGGTCCTGCTGCTGCTGCGGCTGCTGGCGCTGCTGCTGCTGCTGGAGCCGCTGTTGGAGAGGAGTTGGCTGAGGGGGCTGTTGCATGAGGGCTTGATGCAGGACAGCCTGGAAGAAGTGACGAAGGAGGGGGGAGAGAGGGGGGAGGGTAGAGGTAGAGAGGTAACGGGAGCGGTGCATCAAGGATACCGTCACGTGACCTGGTGTGGGGATACCGGGTGAGTATGGTGCGGGAAGGCGGAGGAGTGGTAGTGGCGAGGGAGAGGAAGGGGGGGGGGGAGGGTACTAGGAGAAGGTGAGCGGGGGAGACAGGGAAGACAGAGGTTCCGGTTCAAAGATGTCACCGGAAGAGGGAGGGGCACCATGGGACTGGGACGGCGGAGAAGGGGGGGTGGGAGGATGGGGGAGGAGGGAGTAGTGGGGGAGGGTGGTGTCAGACCAGACAAGGGGACGGGTGAGAGGGGGGAGTGGGTCAGTAGATGTGGGAGAGGAGTAGTAGGGAGTGGACTCGTCAAAGACCACATCCCTGCTGCGGATTAGACGACCGGATGGGGGGTGGAGGAAAAGGTAGTCGGGGGAGGAGGGATTATGACCAAGGAAGATGCAAGGAAGGGTACGAGGGGCAAGCTTTCCCATGGAACGGGAGCGGTCAGAGGGGTGAATGAGGACATGTGCCTTAGAGCCCCAGACACGAAGTGAGGAGGCATCAGGCTTGTCCTTCGTCCACAGCTCAGTGGGGTGATGGAGGGGACAAGTGGGTGAGGGTAAAGGTTAGTAAGGAGGGCGGCATGAAGGAGGGCGTAGCCCCAAAGAGAAGGGGGGCAGGAGGCGTGAACAAGCAGACACCGGGCTGTTTTGGTGATCTCTCGAACACACTCTCAGCCACGCCGTTCTGTTGTGGGGAGTGAGGGAGGGTGTAAGTCTGAAGGATGCCATGAGACTGACAATAGGAGGAGACTTGGTTGTTAAGAAACTCACCACCTCCATCAGAGTGAAGGCGGCGAACAGGGCGTCCAAAATGGTGTTTGCCCGCTCGAGCCAGGCGATGATCGCTGCCGGGGCATCCGCCTTCGTTCGAAGGAGAGAGACGGATGAGTACCGACTGTGATCATCAACAAGCACGAGAAGGTAGCGATGGCCCTGGCGAGTGGGAGAGGGATTAGGGCCCCATAGGTCCATGTGAACAAGATCAAGTGGCTGCGCAGCAGCGGAGGGGGAGCTCCGGTGCGGCTGCTGCTTGAGCTTGCTCTGAACGCAGACGGTGCAGGGGGGTGCAGGGGATTTGGGGAGGGGAGGGAGGGAGGAGGGAGACCGTGGAGGAGACCGGAGGAGACAGAGGAGCGCAGAGTAGCGAAGTTGGGGTGGCCTAGCCTGTGATGGAGGAGGATGGTGGGGTGGAGAGGGAGCGACAGGAACAGTCAGAGTCAGGAGGGGGGGGGGGAGGGGTGGGTTAGTGGGAGGAAGGGGAGGGGGGGGGGGGAAGGAGGGGGGGGAGGCAACTTGGAAGGTGAGGGGGCGGGGAACCCGAAGGGTGTACAGACGGGAGCGAGGACAATAGGGAATACGGGCGAGAAAACGACCTGTGGAGGTTTGGTATAGGTCACAATGGTTAGCACCACCTGGGATGAGAGTGGTGATCATGGCTTGTTGGAGGGACCTTTGGGAGAGGAGGTTAGTACGAAGGGAGGGAATGTGGAGACCGGTGACAGTACCTGAGGGAAAGAGAGGACAGGGAAGGGTGAGGTGTTGTGACAGGGGATGGAAAACTGCTATCAGCGCCGAGGAGGGAGGTTGGTGTGGGAGAGGCGCAGTGTACCAGCGTCGCGAAGGACAGTGTCAGTGGCTCCACTGTCCAGAACGAAGTCAATGGTGGAAGAAGGTGAGACAGAGTACTGGAACGAAGTTTCATTAGCAGAAGAAGGGTACATGGGAGATGCAACAGATTCAGGTTGACCTAATAAACCAACAAAACCAGAGGAAGGGAAAGCGGTCACACTGCCACCTGCAGACGGCGCCGGGGATGCACCCGAGAGATGGGCTGCAGAGGCAGCACTCCCAGCAGTCCAGGTAGGAAAGTGCTGTTGCTGGGAAACCGGAGGAGGAGGGAGGAGGGGCAGTTGCGGCTGGAGGTCGAGCTGCTGCTGGAGATGCTGGAGCTGCTGCTGGAGCTGAGAGAGGAGAAGCTGCTGCCCATACTGCTGTGACCCCTGCTGCTGATTCCCAGCAACTGCTGCTGCTGTTGCTGCTGCTGGTGCTGCTGCTGGGGAGGGGCGAGGGCCTGGTGAGCGTGGGTGGAGGAGGGAGGTTCATAGAGGGGAGAGGAACGGACCTCAAGGAGTGGGGCGAGGGTTGAGGGCGGACCAGCGAGGAGGGGTGCCGGTGTTGCCACGGGCAAACCACTCATCACTGAGTGCCTTGAAGCACGTCTCAGTGGCATGGTAGTTTGGCCGCAGCGCTGTCCCTGAGTGGGACCGTAGCGAGGCAGATACTGACAAGGAGGAAAGGCAGCTGCCGTACCACACCCGCACCACTGCTGCCAGCACCACCGCGACCTACTGATCCCCCTCGTCCACCCCCACGCGCACCACCACGCCCACCCCCACGCCCACCGCCACGGCCACCCCGGTTGCTGCGCGACTGGGCTGCTGCGGCTGTGGAGGAAGAGTGGCGAAGGATCTCAGCTTCGGTGGTGATAATCCACTGAGCGACTTCGGCAGGGTGTGTGGTGCTTGGAGATAAGCTGCATGTAAGCAAGCTTGTGAGCGTCGAAGGCAGGTGTGAGGCCCTCGAGGAGGTGGCAGCAGATGACGGTGTCCGGGTACACCACATCGAGTGCTGCAAGGCGCCGAGAAAGTCTAAGACACGGCGAGTGAAAGCAGCTGCGCCAGAAGTGGAATCCATGGAGAGAGTTCCAAACTCCGGATAAGGGCGTAAAGAGTGGCAACGTCCTGCCGATCGAAAAGGTCGACCAGCAGTCGCCACAGGTGGGAGGAGGAGGTAGGTGAGAGCTCGCGTTTGGGGGAGAGGGGATGGTGGCGAGAAGAATGGCAAGCGCACGTGACACGTCATCAGCAACCCCAGGCAGTAATTTTCGTGGTGTAGTCTGCAAGTTCTGCAGTGTAGGTCTGTGGCCAGGTCCTCCTGGTACTTTGTTGTAGCGGGCAGCGCGTCGTCATAGATGCGCCTGCGCTCATCCTGTACGCAGTTGCAGGCGCAGGTGCTCTTGGAGATTGGTGCGGTAGGGCGCGAATGGCGGTTTTCCGAGCTCTGGCGGTCGTTCACATTCGGCGCAAGGCGGGAGGATCACCGGGGGGAGAGGGCTCGGCGCCAGGGTGGGCAGGAGCAAGTTCTGTCAGTAGAGCGCGTGGGTGGCCGCGGGCTGAAGTCCCCGCCTTCCTGAAAGACAACCGAGCGAAGGTTTTAGCCGCTGACCACACACAGGAGAGGAGAACACCTCGACGGAATGAGCATAAGAGTGCCAATTAGCAGCAGTTGTCAGGCAGCAACTCGAGTGCATCAACAGTGGCAGGTCGACGACGAACGGATCGACGACGTGCCATAGAGATGAGGGTGGGTCGAGGCTAGGGCAGAGGAGGATGGTGTGAGGGTACCGTTGCCAGCTGCTAGCTGGCCCTGCTGCCCGTGCCGCGTGCTGGTTCTGCTGCTGGTGCCGCTGCGGATGCTGCTGCGGGTAGGATGGAGGAGGAGGAAGGGAGGAGCGAGGTGAGGAAGGTGGAGGAGGAGGAGGGCGATGCTATGGGGAATGCAGGGGGAAGGGTGCTGCTGGTGGTGCCGCTGCAGGTGCTGCTGCTGGTAGGATGGGAGGAGGAAGGGAGAGCGGAGGTGGGTTGGTTGGGGGAAAGGAGGGCGATGCTATGGGGGAGGGCAGATCTGGGCGCGCGGAGGCAGATCTGGGCGCGTGGAGGGCGGACTGGGCGGGCGGAGTGCAGATCTGGGTGCGGGAGAGGAGATTCTGGTGGCGCGGAATCCAGATCTGGGCGCGGAATGATCAGATCTGGCGCGGGAGGAGTAGATCTGGTCGCGAAGGTGTCAGATCTGGGCGCTGGAGGTGCAGATCTGGCGCTGGAGTTGCAGATCTGGGCGCTGGAGGTGCAGATCTGGGCGTTGGAGGCAGATCTGGGCGCTGGAGGTGCAGATCTGGGCGCTGGAGGAGGAGATGGGTGGCGCGGAATCCAGATCTGGGCGCGGAAACAGGGTGTTCGTTCACCACGACAGAGTGTGTTCGTTCACCACGAACAGGGTGTTCGTTTCACCACGAACAGGTGTTCGTTCACCACAAACAGGGTGTTCGTTCACCACGAACAGGGTGTTCGTTCACCACGAACAGGGTGTTCGTTCACCACGAACAGGTGTTCGTTCACCACGAACAGGGTGTTCGTTCACCACGAACAGGGTGTTCGTTCACCACGAACAGGGTGTTCGTTCACCACGAACAGGGTGTTCGTTCACCACGAACAGGGTGTTTCGTTCACCACGAACAGGGTGTTCGTTCACCACGAACAGGGTGTTCGTTCACCACACACCGAACAGGGTGTTCGTTCACCACGAACAGGGTGTTCGTTCACCACGAACAGGGTGTTCGTTCACCACGAACAGGGTGTTCGTTCACCACGAACAGGGTGTTTCGTTCACCACAAACAGGGTGTTCGTTCACCACGAACAGGGTGTTCGTTCACCACGAACAGGGTGTTCGTTCACCACGAACAGGGTGTTCGTTCACCACAAACAGGGTTTCGTTCACCACGAACAGGGTGTTTCGTTCACCACGAACAGGTGTTCGTGCACCACGAACAGGGTGTTCGTTCACCACGAACAGGGTGTTCGTTCACCACGAACAGGGTGTTCGTTCACCACGAACAGGGTGTTCGTTCACCACGAACAGGGTGTTCGTTCACCACGAACAGGGTTTTCGTTCACCACGAACAGGGTGTTCGTTCACCACGAACAGGGTGTTCGTTCACCACGAACAGGGTGTTCGTTCACCACAAACAGGGTGTTCGTTCACCACGAACAGGGTGTTCGTTCACCACAAACAGGGTGTTCGTTCACCACAAACAGGGTGTTCGTTCACCACGAACAGGGTGTTCGTTCACCACAAACAGGGTGTTCGTTCACCGCACAAACAGGGTGTTCGTTCACCACGAACAGGGTGTTCGTTCACCACGAACAGGGTGTTCGTTCACCACAACAGGGTGTTTCGTTCACCACGAACAGGGTGTTCGTTCACCACGAACAGGGTGTTCGTTCACCACAAACAGGGTGTTCGTTCACCACGAACAGGGTGTTCGTTCACCACGAACAGGGTGTTCGTTCACCACGAACAGGGTGTTCGTTCACCACGAACAGGGTGTTCGTTCACCACGAACAGGGTGTTCGTTCACCACGAACAGGGTGTTCGTTCACCACGAACAGGGTGTTCGTTCACCACGAACAGGGTGTTCGTTCACCACGAACAGGGTGTTCGTTCACCACGAACAGGGTGTTCGTTCACCACGAACAGGGTGTTCGTTCACCACGAACAGGGTGTTCGTTCACCACGAACAGGGTGTTCGTTCACCACGAACAGGGTGTCGTTCACCACGAACAGGGTGTTCGTTCACCACGAACAGGGTGTTCGTTCACCACGAACAGGGTGTTCGTTCACCACGAACAGGTGTTTTCGTTCACCACGAACAGGGTGTTCGTTCACCACGAACAGGGTGTTCGTTCACCACGAACAGGGTGTTCGTTCACCACGAACAGGTGTTCGTTCACCACGAACAGGGTGTTCGTTTCACCACGAACAGGGTGTTCGTTCACCACGAACAGGGTGTTCGTTCACCACGAACAGGGTGTTCGTTCACCACAAACAGGGTGTTCTTTCACCACAAACAGGGTGTTTCGTTCACACCACAACAAGGTGTTCGTTCACCCGCATTACACCCAACACAGCTACCTCAACAAGTCCTTCTAACTATGCATGCATGCCCTTGCCGCCATCATGGGTGGTGGTGCCACCGCACTTCACCGACCAACAGGTGCTGGAGGGCAACACACCCAACGTGGATGTCACGGCACCAGGAGCAATTCTCGCCCTTGCCATGATGTACCTTCAGGTGGACTCCTGCTCCTTAGGTTGTAAACAAATTTCTCCATTCTGTGTTAAAGGCATCCAAAGGCAGCTCCCTCTGTACGCTTGCTCCCCTCCTGTACAATTTCCTTCTTCCTCCCACCCCCCCCCCCCCCCCCACCGACATCCCTTCCCCTGTAACCCATCCTCCCCCCGGCCATCCACCCCCCCCACCGACGCGCACCCCGGCAGTCCCAACAACGAGGCGGTGGCGGCGCGCCTGGCCCCGCCAGCAACGCACTTCGCCCTCGAGTTTGTGCGCCCCGACTTCATCCTCCTGCGCGTCCTCGCGTGCTCCCTCATCCTCTGGGACAGGTGCGCTCATCCTCTGGGACAGGTGCGCTCATCCTCTGGGACAGGTGCGCTCATCCTCTGGGACAGGTGCGCTCATCCTCTGGGACAGGTGCGCTCATCCTCTGGGACAGGTGCGCTCATCCTCTGGGACAGGTGCGCTCATCCTCTGGGACAGGTGCGCTCATCCTCTGGGACAGGTGCGCTCATCCTCTGGGACAGGTGCGCTCATCCTCTGGGACAGGTGCGCTCATCCTCTGGGACAGGTGCGCTCATCCTCTGGGACAGGTGCGCTCATCCTCTGGGACAGGTGCGCTCATCCTCTGGGACAGGTGCGCTCATCCTCTGGGACAGGTGCGCTCATCCTCTGGGACAGGTGCGCTCATCCTCTGGGACAGGTGCGCTCATCCTCTGGGACAGGTGCGCTCATCCTCTGGGACAGGTGCGCTCATCCTCTGGGACAGGTGCGCTCATCCTCTGGGACAGGTGCGCTCATCCTCTGGGACAGGTGCGCTCATCCTCTGGGACAGGTGCGCTCATCCTCTGGGACAGGTGCGCTCATCCTCTGGGACAGGTGCGCTCATCCTCTGGGACAGGTGCGCTCATCCTCGTGCGCTCAAGCCTCATGCAGAATGGGAACCCACATGTATTCAGCTAGCATGAATGTGATTTTTGTTGTATGTGTGATGGGGTATACGCCACGCTGGCCATGAGTAAGGGCCGTGGGGTGGTCCAAGCTGTGACCCAAGCCGTGGTTCAAACCATGGAAGAGAAGAAATGGTTTACCTTTTCTTTCCTCAAGCCCAAAATCCGCCTTTCCTCCTCCCCATTGGTCAACTCCTACCCCCCCACATCCCTAACCCCCATTCCCACCTTATCCCTCGTCCCCACCCCAACCCCGCCCCAACCCACCCACCACTGCAGCGTGCAGCCATCGAGGAGTGGGTGGCAGCACAGGTGCCGCGCATCATCCGCACTGCCGCTGCTGCCACTGGGGGAGGGGAAGAAGAGAGGGGTGCGGGGGAAAATGAGGGGGAGGGGGGCGTGGGGAAAGGGGCGAGGGAGGGCGGAGGGGAGGGGGAGGCGGATGTGGATGAGGAGGCGATGGCTTTGGCGCTGTGCAATGTGCTGGCAGGATGCTGCCTCTCCATCGGTGAGTCGCACCATGCCACGTGCTGCCTCTCCATCGGTGAGTCGCACCATGCCACGTGCTGCCTCTCCATTGGTGAGTCGCACCATGCCACGTGCTGCCTCTCCATCGGTGAGTCGCACCATGCCACGTGCTGCCTCTCCATCGGTGAGTCGCACCATGCCACTGGCCTGGGTGCCGGGCTGTGGGCAGGCTGAGTAGGGTTTGGGGATAGACAATGTGTGGATGGGGGATGGGGTGTGATAGCGTGCAGGGAAGGACATGGTGCAAGTCTGCATGTGTCTATTCACCGTCGCACCTTCCCTCCACCCACGATTGCACCTTCTCCCACTGCCACACTTTCCCTCCTGTCACACCTCCATCCTCCCACCCCTTTTCTTCTCTCGCTGCCTTCACTCCACCTCCTCACGTGTCTTCACTCTGTCTTTCCGTCCCCCATCTCTGTCTCCTCCCCTCTCCCCCACACAGGGCTGCGCTATGCAGGTTCAGCCAATGGTGAAGCAGAGAAGCTTCTCCGAAGCTACGCGCTGCTGTTCTTCTTCCTCCGAGAGGTGAGAGGCACGCGGAGAGGTGAGAGGCACGCAGAGAGGTGAGAGGCACGCAGAGAGGTGATTAGCGCTTGGGATATGGGCTGTGGAGGGAGGAGGGCGATGGTAGAGGAGGTGGTGCCAAGAAGGGCATTTTCCATATGTGTGCTTCCAAGAATCATGCCCATGTGTGGTGCATTCACTCTCTGCTCTTTTCTTCCCTCCCCTTCCTATCTCCCTCACCCCATCCCCCTCATCCCACCCCCCCTCACTCGCCCCATCCCCCTCCCTCGCCCCATCTTCCTCTCCCCATCCCGCCCTCACTGCAGCGCCGTCCCCTCACGGCCGTGGCCTGCCCGTTCGCCGTGCCGCTGCTGCACTGGCGGGCGCTGCTGGACGCGTGCACCCTTGACACCGCTGTCAACGCTGCCGTGCTCTCCCTCTCCCTTGTATGCTCTGCTGCTGCCCCTCCTACACTCTGCTCTCCCTCCTACACTTTGCTCTCCCTTCTACGTTCTGCTCTGCTCTCCCCAACCCACTCCCCTTTCTCGCTACACAATCGTGCCCCTTTCCTTTCTCCCTGTTCCATACCCACGTTCTGATACTTCCTCTCTTCTTTCCTGCCCCAACACCGCTGTCAGCGCTGCCGTGCTCTCCCTCTCCCTTGTACGCTCTACTGCCTCTCCTTCGCTTTGCCCTCCTTCGTTCATTCTGCTCTCCCTCGCCCTCCTACACTTTGCTGTTCTCCCCAACCCACCCTTCCTTTTCAACACTCTCTTGCTCCTGCCATTTATCCATGTTTTCTTCTTCCATTCTTTTCTTCCTTCTCTGTTCGTAACCACTTCCCTCACCTCCCACTCAACTCCTCCCCCTTTCTCCCCATCTCATCCTGCCAGGTCATGGCAGGAACGGGCCATCTGCCGTCGCTGCGTCTGCTGCGTTTTTTCCACCGTCGCACCGCTGCTGCTGCCGATGCCGCTGCTGTCAACGCCGCTACCACCTATGGCTCACACATGGCGGTATGCTGCATGGCATGGCAGTCTTGGGCTGCATTGTGGTAATCTCATGCATAGGATGGGCCTGAGGCCACTACCAGCATCTGAGAGTGCAAAAGTACCGCTGCTGCCCCTGCTCCTCCCTTGCCCTCACTTCCTTCAATCCTTCCCTCTCCCAATATCCTGCCACCTCCAATTGTAACTCCACCTCCCCCTCTCCTCCCCCTCTCAGGTGAGCATGGCAATCGGTTTCCTGGGCCTGAGTGCCTGCCAGGCCACCTTCTCCACGTCGCCCCCTGCTGTGGCGGCGCTGCTGCTCGCGCTCTTCCCGCACTTCCCCTCCTCGCCCGCCGACCACCGCTGCCACCTGCAGGTAAGCTGCTCCTTGCTGTGCCATGCGGGCAGTTGTGTGGTGTGTTTGGAAGGGCAGGCGACAGGCGGCTGTGAAAGGAGTTTGGAAAGTAGAGGAGGTGGACGAGAGAAAGCAAAACAAGGAAACAAGGGAGCAGGGGGAGAGCAGGGGGGTATGGGGCAGTCGTTTTGTCACAAAACAAGGGCACTAGGTGGGGATTGTCAATTCATGAAGAAAAGGCAAGGAGGGAGGGAGGAGGCTATTACTATTTGGCTCAGCTGCTGTCGCTTGAAATTTTCCGGGTGCACCAACTGCCCTGCCAATCTTATGGCCCTGACTTGCTGTTAGGGTTGGAGCTCTCACCTCTCAGCCCCTGGAATAGGGAGGCTTGAGCGATAGAGTCAGATCAGAACATTAAGGTGCATTGCAAACAATGCTTTCCCTTCTTCCCCTCTCACACCTGTCTGCCTTCCTCACCCCTCACCCCTCTCGTCCCCCTCCCCTCTCGTCCTCCTCCCCATTCCCCCGTCTCCTCTCCCCCCCCCTCACCATGCCAGGCGTTGCGGCATTTCTGGGTGCTGGCGGTGGAGGAGAGGGCGTTCGTGGAGGCTGTGGATGTGGACACGTGGCAGCCTGTCATTGCTCCACTGCACCTCACCCTCAAGCCCTCTGACTCGTCCACTCCAACCGCGCTGTCGCTGCACACGCCGTGCCTGCTGCCGCCGCTGCCTCAGGTGCTCTCTCATTCGCCTCAGGTGCTCTCTCATTCGCCTCAGGTGCTCTCTCATTCGCCTCAAATGATCTTTCCACTGGGTTCAGGTGCTGCTCTTGCTGCAGGTGTTGAAGAAAGGCAGCTCTGGGAAGCAAGCACACATGGGATGTACACATGCCCTCCAACTAACTCACTATGCCACGCTGCCATGCCTCTTCTGCTGCCTGCTGTCACCCCATCCTTCCCTCTTCTGCTGCCTGCTGTCACCCCATCCTTCCCTCTTCTGCTGCCTGCTGTCACCCCATCCTTCCCTCTCCCTGCCGCCCCCACCTACCCGCCTCACTTTCTGCCTCCCTCTCTTTCCTCCCCATCCTTCCCTCCCCGTTCCCCCACTCCCATCAGCTGAGGGAGCTGCGGCTGTGTGGCGGCAACTTCTGGCCGCTGCGAGTGGCAGCGAGGATAGCAGGTCTGTGCCCATGCGAGGATAGCAGGTCTGTGCCCATGCGAGGATAGCAGGTCTGTGCCCATGCGAGGATAGCAGGTCTGTGCCCATGCGAGGATAGCAGGTCTGTGCCCATGCGAGGATAGCAGGTCTGTGCCCATGCGAGGATAGCAGGTCTGTGCCCGTGTGGTGTGCATGGAGCATGCATGTGCTGTGGCAGGCAGTATGGGGGCATGCATGTGGTGTGGCAGGCAGCATGGGGGCATGCATTTGGCGTGCATGTGGCATGCATTTGGCGTGCATGTGGCATGCATACAGCATGCATGGGGCATGTATGTGGCATGCATGTGGGTGGCTTGCGTGGTTGCATGGGAAATGCCATGTGGCATGGTGCGAGTGGTTGCATGGGAAATGCCATGTGGCATGGTGCGAGTGGTTGCATGGGAAATGCCATGTGGCATGGTGCGAGTGGTTGCATGGGAAATGCCATGTGGCATGGTGCGAGTGGTTGCATGGGAAATGCCATGTGGCATGGTGCGAGTGGTTGCATGGGAAATGCCATGTGGCATGGTGCGAGTGGTTGCATGGGAAATGCCATGTCGCATGGTGCGAGTGGTTGCATGGGAAATGCCATGTGGCATGGTGCGAGTGGTTGCATGGGAAATGCCATGTGGCATGGTGCGAGTGGTTGCATGGGAAATGCCATGTGGCATGGTGCGAGTGGTTTGCATGGGAAATGCCATGTGGCATGGTGCGAGTGGTTGCATGGGAAATGCCATGTGGCATGGTGCGAGTGGTTGCATGGGAATGCCATGTCGCATGGTGCGAGTGGTTGCATGGAAATGCCATGTGGCATGGTGCGAGTGGTTGCATGGGAAATGCCATGTGGCATGGTGCGAGTGGTTGCATGGAAATGCCATGTGGCATGGTGCGAGTGGTTGCATGGGAAATGCCATGTGGCATGGTGCGAGTGGTTGCATGGGAAATGCCATGTGGCATGGTGCGAGTGGTTGCATGGGAAATGCCATGTGGCATGGTGCGAGTGGTTGCATGGGAAATGCCATGTGGCATGGTGCGAGTGGTTGCATGGGAAATGCCATGTGGCATGGTGCAAGTGGTTGCATGGGAAATGCCATGTGGCATGGTGCGAGTGGTTGCATGGGAAATGCCATGTGGCATGGTGCGAGTGGTTGCATGGGAAATGCCATGTGGCATGGTGCGAGTGGTTGCATGGGAAATGCCATGTGGCATGGTGCGAGTGAGGTGGGTCGTACGTACCAAGTGCGTGTGCGTCCCTGTATTGTATCCCCCCCCTACGTCCCATTCCTCATCAGTGTTTTTCCTTTGCCTTTGCTCCTTCCTCTCTTTTTCCAATTCTCCTTGCGCTCCTGTCGTCCTCACTTCTGCCCAGTTATGATTTTTTTTTTCTCTTCCCTATATCGCACACACACTTCTGACCTCCATTAATGACTCTACTCCCTCCGCTGCTCCGTTCTGCTCTCCTCTCCTCCCCCACTGCAGACTCTTCCCACCCGTCCCTGCGAGCCATGAGGGGGAGGCGGCGAGGGGGGCATGGTGCAGTCGCTGCAGGGGGGGGTGGGGGGCGGAAGGCGGTGGGGAGCGCAATGGGAGCGGGTGTAGGTGGGGAGGGCAGTGGGGGCCGGCACCTGGTGCTGCTGGTGAAGGGGCGGGGGGCACAGGCTGGCAGCGGTGGGGGTGCTGCAGCAGTGGGCAGGACAGGAGACCCCAGGTCCCGCATGGGGGAGGTGAGCGATCATGTGCGCTTGCATGCTCCCTGCCCCGCTCACTGCCCCTTCCCCGCTTTCCCCTTCATTACAGCACTTGAGACTTGCAATCTTCACTCCCACAACACAGCCTTGGCCTCTTGCATCCAGCTAGTGCTGTCTTGCATCCAGCTAGTGCTGTCTTGCATCCAGCTAGAGCTGTCTTGCATCCAGCTAGAGCTGTCTTGCATCCAGCTAGAGCTGTCTTGCATCCAGCTAGAGCTGTCTTGCATCCAGCTAGAGCTGTCTTGCATCCAGCTAGTGCTGTCTTGCACCCAGCTAGTGCTGTCTTGCATCCAGCTAGAGCTGGCTTGCATCCAGCTAGAGCTGTCTTGCATCCAGCTAGAGCTGTCTTGCATCCAGCTAGAGCTGTCTTGCATCCAGCTAGTGCTGTCTTGCATCCAGCTAGTGCTGTCTTGCATCCAGCTAGAGCTGTCTTGCACCCAGCTAGTGCTGTCTTGCATCCAGCTAGAGCTGGCTTGCATCCAGCTAGAGCTGTCTTGCATCCAGCTAGAGCTGTCTTGCATCCAGCTAGAGCTGTCTTGCATCCAGCTAGAGCTGTCTTGCATCCAGCTAGAGCTGTCTTGCATCCAGCTAGTGCTGTCTTGCACCCAGCTAGTGCTGTCTTGCATCCAGCTAGAGCTGGCTTGCATCCAGCTAGAGCTGTCTTGCATCCAGCTAGAGCTGTCTTGCATCCAGCTAGAGCTGTCTTGCATCCAGCTAGTGCTGTCTTGCATCCAGCTAGTGCTGTCTTGCATCCAGCTAGAGCTGTCTTGCATCCAGCTAGTGCTGTCTTGCATCCAGCTAGAGCTGTCTTGCATCCAGCTAGTGCTGTCTTGCATCCAGCTAGTGCTGTCTTGCATCCAGCTAGAGCTGTCTTGCATGCATTGGCAACTGCTCTCATCACCTTCTCATTGCCTCCCGCTTTCTCTCATTCTGCAATTCCCTCTCAATCCTTCCTTTCCCCCACTCCCCCATCATCCCTTCCCCCACTCTCCCATCATCCCTTCCCCCACTCCCTCATCATCCCTTCCCCTACTTCCCCCATCATCCCTTCCCCCACTCCCCCATCATCCCTTCCCCCACTCCCCCATCATCCCTTCCCCCACTCCCCCATCATCCCACTCCCCCATCATCCCACTCCCCCATCATCCCACTCCCCCATCACCCTTCCCCCTTCTTTCCCCGCCCTTTGCCGTCCCGTGCATCCCTGGCCATCTCTCCCTCCATCCCTCTGCCCTGCATACTCTCCTTTCCCTCACTTATTCTACATGCCCCTCCTACCTTGCATGACCACGCACCCCTATACACTCTGCACACCCACCTCTTCCCCCCCCTGTCTCTTTCACCCAACCTCACACCCGTCATCTCACACACGTCCCTCCACACATTCCCCTTGGCCTCGCTCGGCCAGTTGCCGGCCCGTCTCAGCGCGGAGCATGGCAGCCGCCCCTGCCAGTGGCCGACCCCGTCCTATCCGCCTTCCACCGCCTCTTCTGCCGCCCCCTGCCGCGCTCCGCTGTTCAACCGCATGCAACCTCAAGGTGGGCAGTTTCTCTCCTTCCCCGCACCCACTGCACCCCTAGTTCTGCACCGCTCCACCACGCTGCCACTCCTCTCTCGTCACACCACGCCTCCATCCATCACTCATATTCACAGCCTCCCTCTGCTCTCACCCAGTTTGCTCTTCATACACGTCCATATGTCCTACTTCTTGTGAGAAAACTGAATGATAGGTTGATCAAGAAAAATGGGGGGATACATAGGTGAGGAGATGGAAAGTAGTTGGGCAATGGGCGTGGCTCAATCATTGGTCCCCGCAACAAGTTGGGGTCCACAATAATTGAGGGGCCCAACCATTTTGGAGCACAATGTCGGAGCCTAGGTTTGACCGAACCCTTTAATTTAGGATAATTACTAGCTATACACCCAAGATGATTCCGGATGTTAATAGCTAACCAAGTCCCATCGAGTGTGTGTATGATACATGATGGGGCTGATTCTAACACTTCCGCCCACCGGCCTTTGGTCTCACTGCCCTCCCTCCCTCCCCCATCCACATGCAGCCATGAGGGCTTCTCATCGGCTTGCCAGGCAGCGCTGCTCATGGCGCACGCAGCGGAGCAGCCGGAGCTGCTGGAGGTGAGCACTCCACACCACATTGCACCACGCCACACCACACTGCTCCTTGTGTGTGCCTGGATTCTATCAACTCAATTCAACTACTGTGGCGGTGATCAGATGTGTGTGGGCTTAGTTGTACAACATTCATTCTCCCACGTGCCCTCTCTCTGCCCCCACCTCCCCCCGCCAGGTACTCCTCTCTCTCGCCACCACCTGCCAGGCCGTGCGCTCGCTGCATCACTCGCACACCACCTGTGGCTCCGCACTGCCCTGCCTCGTCTCCTCCTTCCAGGTGACCTCCTCCTGCCTCTCACCCGCAACTTCATTTCCCTCCACACAGCCTTGCAAAGCCGAGGGTCAAGGGGCGAGTTGTGGCATCGCTGGCACATCAAGCACCGTAACAGTGGCGTATGGCAACACGATGGAATTCCATCGCAGGCACCTTGAGCCGTAGCCTCGATGGAATTGGACCAAAGGCACCTTGAGCCGTAGCCTCGATGGAATTGGACCAAAGGCACCTTGAGCCGTAGCCTCGATGGAATCGGGACCAAAGGCAGCGAAACAGTGGCGTATGGCAGCACGTGGGCTCTGGTCGTTTCTCAGCTTTCAGGGCCCAGGGCACGGGCTCCGAGCATGCGTGGCCCTGTGCTTTTGCCTCAATGTCACTCCTTTCCGTCCCACGCTTCTCCCCATCACACTTCACTTCTCCCCTTCTGAACAGTCTGGGCCCGTTTGAAAAGTGACGAGTTGTTCGCCTTGAATCCACCCGTGCCTGCCCCCACCCCCCACCTTCCCACACCTCGCCCTGATTACGTCATCCCAGGTGTTGGAAGCCTTCATTCCATCGCTCCGTGCACTCTCCTCGCCCACCCTTTCCCACCGTGCCAGTCCTCCCCAATCGCCCATCGTGAGCCCGCTGTTTCTCCGCTCCCTCTGCTCCACCCTCCACCGTCACCTGCTTGCACCCGCTCACCGCACCCGCTCTCACTCAACCTCGCCCCTCCTGCGCCAACACCTGGAAGACTACTCCCGCCGGGCCCTGCTCCTGTGGCGGCAACAGGAGCAGCAGGCATCAGACTTGGCGGGGGCAGCAACAGCAGCAGAAGCATCAGGCAGCATGAGCAGGCCATTGGCAGATACCACGCAGGAGCAACCAGGCAGTCAACTCTTCCCGCTCATCCTCCTTGCGTTTGCCTTCCCCTCTCCACTCTCTCTGGGCCGCGCCCTGCACACGGCTATGGCCTCGTGCTCCCCACCTGCCTCTGCCGCTTCCACTCATGCACCACTCTCCCCCGCCCCTCCCGCTACCGCTGCTGCTGGCGCTCCTCCTCCCGCATCTGCGGCAGCACTCAGCTGTCATGGCAATGCTGCTGGAGGTTGTACAGAACTTGAGATAGTGTCATTCAAGCAGGGATGTTTGTGTTTAAAGGACACATCCAAAATTACCGTGTCGGCCCCATAACTGTCACCACTTTCATGTGACTGGTCGAAAGTTTTGAGTGGGTTTTTTACGCGATTGGTTCTCGATTTTCCCACCAAACCTCCTTCTGGGATTTTCCGAACCTACAATTTTTTCGTTGACTTCGTTGTGTAATTCGGGGTGTGGCCCAGGGCTTATTTTTTATTTTTACTACTCTGAATTTCCAGAGTTGTTTTTTTGGGATTTCCAGAGTTGTTTTTTTGGGAACTCTGAGTTCGTGACCGTGGGGATGACATGTCAACATGGCAGTGTCAACATGAAGCGCGCGGAATTTAGAGCGTCAAGCACTGTAGCTTCAGTGTCAAAACGAAACGCAACACAAAATCCTGCGACGCAACTTTTAGAATAGGAATGCAACGGAATGATCGAAACTAGAAAGTGTGAGAGTACAAATATGCAACCCTAACAACTGTACTCCCTATTGTGCTACTCATTGTAGCCTACAAGCATAGAATTACATTTGACACACCCCCATAGGCTAAGTGAGGGGCATCAAAGCAAGCAAGGTGAACAAACGGTCACAAGACCAGTCAAAGCAAGAAGCAAGGCAAGCTCAGGGTGGATCTCAAGGACACCACACAAATTCCGAGCGCAAGCAAGCGGCCACAAGGCCAGTTCAAGAGTTCACTAGGATATAAATAGGAAGCACAACAAGCAGAGCAAACAACAAGACTGCAGCAACCGAGGGCCTACCTCAACAAGCCCCAACTGCACACAGAACCTGTGGTGATCACCAAGCGCCAAGGCCTTGGTGAAGACGTCTGCAGTGTTGGCCTCTGAGGCCACAAAGTCCAGGCGTGCCTGGCCGCGTCGCTGCAGCTCTCGCAGGAGGAAGCACCTCACGTCAATATGCTTCACTCTGCTCTCCAGTCGAGGCTCTTGACACAGGAGGATCATGGCCTTGTTGTCAGCGTACAAGGTCGGTGCAGAGCGAGGCCGCTCACCAAGGTCGGCGAGCAAGAAGGTCAACCAGCGAAGCTCCTGTGCCGCCATGGCACCAGCGTAGATCTCTGCCTCTGCACTGGAAGTAGCCACAGACGACGACCGTGTAGACCTCCACGACACAGCACCAGCTCCCAGACTGAAGCAGTAACCCTGAGTCGAGCGCTGAGTCTCCACGTCGTCAGCGTAGGAAGAGTCGCAGTGACCAGTCAACGCCACTGGCTGAGTCCCTCCAAGCACAAGCCCCATGCCTGATGTAGTCGCCAAGTACTTCGCCACCCTCACAGCAGCTGTCCAGTGGACAGGACGGTGTCTCCCAGTCGCAACAAAGCGAGAGAGGATGCTGAGGGGAAAGGCGAGGTCCGGCCGAGTACAAGTCATCAGGTACATGAGGCAACCCACAAGCTCTACGTAGGGACCACTGGGCTCAAAGGGCTCGTCAGGAAAGGGGCCAGTGAGTCGGTGGTCAACAGCAAGAGGAGTGGGTTGTGCAGTGGAGAACTGGAAGTCGAACCACCGAAGGACCTGCTGCACCATGTGTGACTGCATCAGTGTGATGGTGCGAGCGGCTCTGTCCCTGGTGATCTGCAGGCCAAGGTAGCGCTGCAGCTCACCCAGGTCAGTGCACTTCTGTCTCTTCTGCAGTTCAGACTTCACCTGAGCCAGGGCTGCCCTGCCTGCGGTAGGAAACACCAAGTCGTCGACGTAGACAAGGATAAAGAAAGGAGTAGAACCCGCTCGAACAAACAACGACGGGTCGGCGGAGGACGGGCTGAACCCAAGGTCACGAAGCGTGGAGCGAAGAGTGTCGTGCCACTCACGGGGCGACTAGCGGAGACCGTAGACTGGTCGCCTCAGGCTCCACTGGGTCCCAGGTGGGAAGGTGTCAGTGAAGCCAGGAGGATGGCGCAGCCAGATCTCCTTGTGCAGTCGGCCCTGGAGGAACGCAGTGGAGAAGTCGAGGGAGTGCAGCTCGTAGTCTCGCTGCGCTGTTATGTGGAGTAGCACCCGAAGAGTAGTCATCTTCGAGGTCGGGGCGAAGGTCTGGAAGAAGTCAACTCCCTCACGCTGACTCAAGCTCCTAGCCACGTAGGGCGCCTTGAACACCGGCGGTGCTCCAGGCGGCCGCTTCACCTTGAAGAGCCACATGCCATCGACTACGTTCGCCCTGGGAGGGGGAACTGCGTCGACGTAGGTGCCTGTGGATCTCCAAGACGCCAACTCTGAGTCCATAGCCGCTTTCCACTGAGAGGCCCACGCCCCTGACACTTCCTCGCGGTAAGTGCGAGGAGTCGGTATGTCAAGGGCGTCGGGGTCTCTCTCAGGGGAGAGCAGCATGGCACACACAGAGAGAGAAGCGGCTGCCCAGTACTCCAGCTCAGACTCTCTGTCCTCTACGACGTCACAGCCAAGGGCAGAGGACAGAGGACAGACAGACAGAGGACGGGAGGGAGGAGCTGGCACCACAGGGGTGGCGTAGTCAAGGCGGCTGGCGGCAGCAAACTCAGCGACAGCGGCAGTGAGAGCCGAGGCAGACGACGGAGGGAAACGAGAGTTGGTGACAAGAGTGACGAGGACACGTGCGGCAACAAGACGAACAGCGCGGTAGTAGTCAGAGATAGGAGTGGGGAGGGTTGTGAGAGAGGACGGAGGAGGAGATGGGAGAACAGACACAGGAGAAGGAGAACGACCACGAGACGAACAAAGGAGGGCAGTGTGGAGGTCAGTAACAGGGGACGAGTGACGAGCATGCAGAGGACAACTGGTGATCAAGTCGCGACGGACAGAAGGAGGAGGAGACTGAGGAGGAGGAGGAGACCAGACCGCCGGATGGTCGTCAAGAGGAGGCAACGGAGGAACAAACACAGGAGGAGACTGGGAGCGGACAGGAGGAGAGGAGGAAAGGCCAAGGGCCCGCAGGCCACTCACAGGTGGGAACAACTGCCGCTCCAGAGGAAGCTGTGGAAGCGCCTGCGGCTGCCGCTGCTGCTGCTGCCGCTGCAGCTGCAGCGACGGCTGCGGCTGCTGCTGTGGCTGCTGCTGCTGCTGTTGCTGCTGCTGCTGCTGCTGCTGCTGCTGCTGCCTCTGTTGCTCCAAAAGGTCCAGCACCTGCAGCTCCCGCCGCTCCCTCTCCAACCGCTCCTGCTCCTCACGCTCACGCCGACGGGCAGCCTGGAGACGCGTGTCGTGGCGGTGGGGAGGCGGAGTGGACTCCGCAGAACCAGGGTCTCCAGCTCCAGTCTCCTCAGACTCGGCACCCCCAGAACCAACACCTCCAGTGTCAGGACCCCCAACTCCAGCACCCCCAGAACTAGCACCTCCAGCGCTAGCACCTCCAACTCCAGCACCCCCAGCTCTAGCACCCCCAGAGCTAGCGCCACCTGCACCAGCCCCTCCAGCTCCAGCACCCCGCAAACGAGCACCCCCAGACCGCGCACCACCAGCGGCTGCACCTCCAGCTCCAACACCAACCAAGTCCACAGGAACCTGTCGCGGAAGTGCCGAAGGCTGCTAAGGGGACTGTGAGGAGGACTGCGGGGAGGCAGACGCTACCTGACGCGCGACCAAGGGTAGAGGGGTAGCGTGGGACACACCAGACGGGGCAGGACCAGGGGGGGGAGGGGGTACCGGAGGAGCAAGAGCAGGAGGAGGAGAGGGTGCCAGGAAAAGGGGGGGAGGGGGTAGTAGGACACAGACTCGTCAAACCGGACGTCACGGGAGTCTAGGATCTGGTGGAGGGGCGGGTGGTAAAAGGACCAGTCGGCAGAGTCCACTGGGAAACCAAAGAAGACACAGGGGACGGGGCGTGCCGAGAGCTTGTCCGCAGAGGTGTCGCGAACAAGCGCAAGGCAGCCCCAGACTCGAAAGGCCGACCCAACACCAGGGGAACCAGTCCAAAGACTGGTCGGTGAAGCCTCGGGCCGCGAGACACGCGGCTGGAGGTTCAGCTGGTGTGCGGCGTAGCGAACCGCGTAGGGCCACAGAAAATGGGGCGCACGGGCATGGATCATGGACGTGCGGGCAATGTCCATGACCAGGCCCATGCGGCGCTCAGCAACCCCATTCTGCTGTGGGGACTCTGGCAGCGTCCAGGACTGTGTGATGCCCTGTTTGCAGCAGAATCCGCCGAGAATGCCGGAGCGAAACCCGCCCCCACGGTCTAAGTGGAGACAACTGACTCGATGACCACGAGTGCCCTAAGTGGCTAGAAGCCACCTGATCAGCGTAGCAGTCACCTCGGACTTCTTCGCAAGAGGGAACACTGTGGTGTACCTAGAGAAGTTGTCGACGACCACCAGAAAGTAACGCTCCCTCCCAGACCCCTACGTCGGGGTAGGGGCCCCAGACGTCCAAGTGGAGAGTCTCGAAGGGGGCAGTGGCCGGACGAAGGGAGGAGGAGTGGGGAGTGGCGCGTAAGCGACCGGCGACGCACGGAGAGCAAGGAGGGGCAAGCGAGGGAGGGAGCGACGGGAAGGTGCGTGGGAGACCTGTGACAAGTCCCTGACTGAGGATGCCACGAAGGCGAGGGATCGACGGGTGGCCAAGGCGGTGGTGCCACAGGACGGTGGGGTGGGCTAGAGAGCGACAGGAGCAAGACGCAGCGACTGGACTGGACACAGCGACCGGACCGGACGCGACTACTTGGCTAGACACCGCAACTGGACTAGGGACCTGGGCAGGAGGGGACGCAACGACCTGAGGGGAGGACACGACCGGGGAGCGCTCGGTGTGGAGAACGTAGAGACCGGAGCGGGGCTCCTTGGTGAACGTGGCTAGAACAGCACCTGTGGTAGCGTGTGTACAGACTGCAGTCCGCCCACCCCCCACGAAGGTAACCGTGATCCCCCTGTCCTGGAGGTATCCAACACCCACCAAGTTCTGAGTGAACGAGGGGATGTGGAGGCCGCGCAGGACACCAGAGAGGACCACAGGGCACGGGAGGGTGGTGGAGCTACGCGCAACGGCTGGTCCAGAGGTAGGATCAGCCAGAGCTACTGACACAGGAGTGAGGAGTGGCGTAAGGGTCGTGTGGTCGCGGAAGAAGCACTGAGACGTGCCCGAGTCCAGCGGGAACGACAGAGAGGCCTCAGCCGGAGGGTCACCTGACCCAGTCGCTACACAAGCACCTAGAGCAGCAACACAAGCACCTAAGCTAGACAGGCACAAGGCTACACTAGCAGGAGGCAAGCAGGCTAAACTACGAACACGTGAGCACACAGATCCCTCAGCACTAAAGTCAGCATCAACATACAAAGCATGCTGACGCGCATCGTCCATGGACAAACGAAAGACATCATTCTTACGGGTTACCAGACGAGACCAGCGAGGCGTGACCGCCAAGGGGCCCCAACGAGCCCGGTAGAGGTCGTCGAGGCGGCAGAAGCACCGCGCGGCAGAGTGGTCGCCGCGACCACAGAGACAGGGGCTGCCCGGCCCAATGAGGCACTAGTGGGTGCAGGGGCCAGCGTCACGGCGAGGGGGGCGAGGGGCCCAGCTGGAAGAGCTGCTGCTGCGGCCAGTGCTCTCAGGGCCTCCCGGACCCCACTGCGGCGGGGGACCCAAGTGCTGCTGCGGACCCCACTGCAGCGGGGGCCCCCACTGCTGGAACTGCTGCAGTGTCTGCTGCTGTTGCTGTCCCTGCTGCTGCTGCTGTCCCTGCTGTGGCTGGTGCTGCTGTGGCTGCTGCTGCTGGGGGGCAGCACCCCCACCGGTCGGGCCACCACCTGTGGGTGGACCTGTCTGTCCTGCGCCTCCTCCGAGGCCCCCTCCCCCTGGTGCACCACCGCCGCCGCCGCCGCCGCCGCCTCCACCACCACCGCTGCTCCCACCTCCACCGCCCCCTCCACCGCCACCTCCTCCGCCCCCACCTCCCCCCTTCCCGCCCTTCTTGCCACTCTTGCCCCGTTTCTGCCAGTCTACGGCAGAAATGGCAGCGGTGTCCTCAGAGACCGACACAGCAGCAGAAGCGCGGGTAGCGGTGAAAGTGGGAAGCTGAGGGGCGGCACACCCCGCAAAGAGACGGGGGGCCACCGCATCAGTGGCGGAGGCAACGGTGAGGAGGCTGTTCTCGATGGTCCCGAGAGCAGTCTGAAGGAGGTCTATAGTGAGTTCAGTGGGGTGCTTCTGAAGAAGCGCGTCGCGGGCAGTGGCAAGGCGGTCAGGGAGGCGGGTGACTAACCAGTGCACAGTGAGCCACATGGGGGGGGGGGGGCAACAAGGAGTTGTGCGTCGGTACAGGCCGAACGAAAACCGGCGTCAAGCGAGCGGAGGAGAGTCACTAGGTCGGAAACAGTCGCAAACGAGCCTAGGTCGGGAAACACGAACGGCATGAGGAGGCGACTGAGGGAGGCAGAGGAGGGGGTGGAATAGCAAGCCACAATAGCATCCCAAACCCCCTTGGCTGTCTCCACCTGGTCAAAGTGAGCAGCCTCGGTCGGGGGGAGAAGCTCCGATAGCGTGAGGGCGGCGGCCGCGTCACGAGAGAGCCACACGTCCCGAGCCAAGACCCGACGGTCGTAGTCCGCCTGGGCCGTAGGAGTCGGCTCCGGGGCGGTCGGCAGGGCGACGGGGGACGGGGGCGCCGCGAGAGCACCCGACGCGTGGGCCCATAGAGTAGCGCCGTCCTGACGCTGGCTGGTGAGGAAACGTGTGGTCTGGCGCTGCCAGGTACTGAACTCGATCGGGCGTCCCTCAGCATCGAAACGGAGGCGACGGGCCTCCATAGCGGAGCCCATGCTAGAGGCGACTGGAGCACGGCGGAGGCGGAGCTAAGAACGAGGAGGAAAACTACGGAGGGCTAGGGACGCCAGCGGGGAAACTGACGAGAGACAGTCGGCGAGAAAATAGTCGTGGGGCGGGGCTCTAACCGAACCTAGGTGGCGCTACCGGAGAAAAAAGCGGCTGCCAGCCGCTGAGCCGGGAGCCAAGTGCAGGAGGAATGGCGTGGGACCGATGCACAGGTGAAGGGGAGAGAGATGCAGTAAGCGCACAGAGTGATGCGGTAAGTGTACGCAGGTGTGCGGTAAGCGCACGCAGGTGTGCGGTAGGTGCACGCAGGTGTGTGGTAAGTGCACGCAGGTGTGCGGTACGCGCACGCAGGTGTGTGGGAAGCGCACACAGAGTGATGCGGTAAGTGCACGCAGGTGTGCGGTAAGCGCACGCAGGTGAGCGGTAGGTGCACGCAGGTGTGGGGTAAGTGCATGCTGGTGTGCAGGAAGCGCACGCAGGTGTGCGGGAAGCATTGACGGAGGAGGGCGCGCGACAGGTCTAAGGAGGGCGCGCGACGGTTGAGGAGGGCGCGCGACGGTGAGGGGGAGGGCGCGCGGCGGTCTAAGGAGGGCGCACGACGATTTTGGAGGGCGCGCAACGGTGGAGGAGGGCGCGCGACAGGCTGGACAGCGCGGGAGGGCGCGGGCTAGGCACGAGGAGGGCGCGGAGGGAGCGGAGGGCGTGGAGGGCGCGAGAGCACGGAGGGCGCGTAGGGCGCGTAGGGCGCGGAGGCTAGCTAAAAACGAACGCGGATCTAACCTACTCGTGATACCATCTTAGAGTAGGAATGCAACGGAATGATCGAAACTAGAAAGTGTGAGAGTACAAATATGCAACCCTAACAACTGTACTCCCTATTGTGCTACTCACTGTAGCCTACAAGCATAGAATTACATTTGACAGCAACCTATTGGTTGGGCACAAATTTGTTGCAAGACCTTGCAGTCTTACAAAACTTTATATCCACACGCGACTCAAGACCTTGCAGTGGTACAGGACTTTACATCCGTTGATTGGGCAGGTGTGGGTAGAAAGGATTCTCGATCCTACCAGTTAATTTGGCTAGATGGAAG
The DNA here is from genome assembly GCA_948144175.1 of Closterium sp. NIES-65. NCBI lineage: Eukaryota > Viridiplantae > Streptophyta > Zygnematophyceae > Desmidiales > Closteriaceae > Closterium > Closterium sp. NIES-65. Next base: position 661,939 of record CANXME010001974.1, on the reverse strand, counting down.
AACACGATTTGCAGAGCGGGATGTCCGACTAAATTTACTGGCTGGCAGTTTTCATGTTGTTGACACTCTGCCAACAATGTTGGCAAGTGTCAAAACCAGAAGTTGACACTCACACGCTTCACATCTCATCCCTACGGACACGACCTGAAATTCAGGGTTGATCATGAGCACTACTCTGATTTGTCAGAGAAAACTTAACTTCAGTCCGTGTATCTACTTGTCCATTCGGGTGTGTCCTGTCAAGTATTGAACCCATGCCTACCGCGCCCCTAAAAGCAATTTGATCGTTGTGCTAACTAGTCACTACGAATTTGGAGTTTAATTTATAAGTTCTCTTGCCATTTTTAACCTGCACAAGGCTGGGGCTCGATCTAAATGCCTATACCCTGTACAGAGAAAAATGCATTCTCCAGAAATTTACACTGGTCTATCAGAGTAGCTAAAATCAAGACCCTGGAAAATCAGAGAAAACTTATCTTCCAAAAAAATTACTCGGCAACGTCAGAGTGACCCCCAAAAAAAACCACTCTGATTTTCAGAGAAACAGAGTGATTTACTCTGATAAAAAAACCCCTGGTGTGGCCTTTAACGGAATGATTTTCTTCCCTGGGCTGTTCTTTACCGTAATCCGCGCTATGTAACCCGGTAAATGGGGTGAGAATCATTATCGGTACCAGTCATTGATAGCGCCCAGGCAGGGCTTCAGATTCGTTTTGGGCCACCCTTAGTAATCAGGGTTCTAGGTATACCGTAGTCAACCCTGATGTGTAGGGTACGGTAAAAATCTTGTTTCCCTGACAAAAGCAGGATAAAAAATAAGTCAATTAATTTGGCCAGAACAATGCCTATCAGCACTTAGTGGCTCAGTTTGTTCGATCATAAATAAGATTCGAAATGTCGCTGGATCAGATCTTGCTGTTAGGAGCATTTTGCAGGGGCCAGATAGTGTTTCGTCTCGCTTCGGAGAATTCCGTAACAGTATGACTGAGATCGTATAGTGTACAGTCAGGGAAATGAATTACTTACGCTGTTTTTCGAAGGGTAAAAAAAAACTAAACTTTCTGGCCTAAGGTAAAAAATCCATTACCCTGTCTGTGAAAGGGTAACTGAAAAAAAGTGGCCGCCAGTCAGTACAAAAAGGGTATTTTACCCTGATAACGAGAGCCCTGCGCCCAAGTCCTTCTTGATAGCATGTTTGACCAATTGGAATGGGACAGAACAGCACGCATTTGGATGCCAAAGCATGTATGGTACAAGACCATGCAATGGCAACCTGGTGCCCAGGAGGTGCAAGCTACGATAGTCGCACACAATAGCACACACGCTCTTGCACCCACGGCCATAGGCAGGTTGTCCGCCCGTCATCGTGGAGGCGATTCAGCAGCGTGCTACTTTATGGTGTGGTGCTACTTGCAGAATGTCACTCTGTGTACCATGCATGTTCACTGCAGTGGGTTTCTGTGATCACTACCTACAGACGGTAATACCGCAATCTCCCGGACAAAACACCCCCCCATGATAGTACACCCCCGGGTAGCTTGTGCGGGGTGGGTGCTATGGGCGACCTCGTTTCTACTATACCCCCCTTTTTGGATGATTTTCTATAACACCCCCCTTTTCTTACGGATTCCTATTATAGTTGTTATCGAGTCTGATTCCTTATAGGGGAATATCGCGAGAATTGCTTCCTAAATGAAATTTCGCGCGTACTTGCACTTAGAATCCGCCAACATTTCCCCCTCCCACAATCTCACTGTTGCCACCCTGGCGAATCTTTCGCTGCAAGTGGACATTTCCCCCATCCCACATTCTAGGAAGTTGCCACGCTGGCGAATCTTCCGCTGCAAGTGGCCCGAAAGGTGAAACTCACATTCTTGCCAAAACTCACATTCTCGCCTCAAACTGTGATGTTAAAACGACCATTAAAACACCCCAGGGCCTCAGATTCGTTTTTAGCTTGGCTGATACGTCAGCCTTAGCAGGCTATGCTGGGCTGATCAATCAGAGTTGGTTAAAAAATAAAAACTGAAATTTCAGACTAGTCACAAAAAAAAAAAACGCTGACTAATCAGCCTCACTAAAAAACGCAGGCTGAACTGGATTGGTTCTATGTTTAGGGCACGCACATGGATGCAGATTCGGGGTGGGTGAGATGGGGTGAGGTGGGTGTCCTTGTCGTGAGTGCGTGCGGTGCGTTGCTGTGCTGCACTGGTGGTGGGTGATTGGCGCATAAGGGATGTGACAACCAATCACATCAATTAAAGCATTCTGTCGGTGACAACGAAGCACCGACGCATCGGGGAAATTCGTTTTCCCCCGCGTCGGCGCTGTACATGGTGACTTTTGCGTGATTGACAGGTGGATGTACCTGGACAGCCGAAACTCACGGCTCTGGCACGAATCTGTAATAGCGTGAGAGTTCAGCCTACACTCTCGTTATAAATCAGCCAACACTTGTAAAAAAACGCTGGAAAATCAGCCAATACATTAAAAAAAAACCTGAACAATCAGCCAACACTTAAAAAAAAAAAAAAAACTGAATTATCAGCCAACAAAACAGCCACAAGTCTGGGAAATCAGCGTCCAGACCCTAAATCAGCCTTTTTTTCGCTGACTTCTGAGGCCCTGAAACACCCAAACTGTCTAAATTGAGAAAGCTTGTTTTCTTTCTTATCAATTGGCATCGTTCTCATTACAAATGACGTATTACAACATTTGCATCATCGTTCGACATAAGCTAGTGCGGACTAATAACACTAGCTATTATGTACCCTATCCAAGTGGCATTAGCAAGGCGGTTTACACTGGGGTGGGTGGTGGGAATGTTGAGTGAGCCGTTTGAAAATTGAGAAACGTGGGTGGAGGGAAATGAGCTCCAACCCACGGTTTTTGTAGTTGGAGAAGGGCGTTTAGCGCGCTTCGACGATGCCAATTGTGCAGTACAAGCAGCTTCGCTTTCACAATACACAAATTTAAAAAACACTACATGTGTGTTTAAAAATTATAATTTTGAGAATCCTCTTGCATTAAAATATACCATATATAACCACCCGGGTATTATATAGGATTTTCCGTTGAGAGGACCCCCCCCCTTTTTTCCCTGTGGTTATCATAATACCCCCGGGTGTTATGTCCGGGAGAATACGGTACATGTTCTTTCCCTCCGTTGCATTGCTGCATTCATATGTCCGACTCTTTAAGGAACAAATCCCACTGCGCTGCACCAATTTGAACATATCATAGCACATTGCATTGATTGAGCTAAACATATGCGAATAGAAATCGAGCTAAAACCGAGCTAACGTGTGCGAGCATCAGCAGCCTCATGCACACCAGCCCCCAAGCCTTGAAAAAGCAGAGAGAGCAAGCGTGAGCAAGCAGGAAACGACTCAGCAAGGTGACGTGCACCCATCCCCTTCCATCCACCAAATCCACCCAGCATCCCAAACACCCTGACAGGCAGGGTGCAAAAAGTGGTGCTCCACCATACCATCCCACTCTCCCTTGTATCCCCCCACCGCCACGCCAAGCCACCTGCATTCCCCCTGCTGCTCACCACACCCTTCCCTGCTTCCTCCTCCTGACCGCATCACGCTCACCACCACCCCTTCCTACTGCGCGTCCCGCTGCCCCCGAAGGCGCGGATCATGGCGGGGTGGTGGCACACGTGCGCCATGGTGAGCCTCTCCTCCGCGCGCACTCTCAGCATGCCGCTCACCAGCGCGCGGCACTCCTCCGACACGCCCTCCCACGCTGCCCCCTCCATGCGCGCGCGCCACTCGCCCTGCTGAGGCGCCTCCCCCGCGTACGGCCGCTCACCTGCGATCATCTCGAACAGCGTCACCCCCAGCGACCACACGTCCGCTGCCCGCCCATACCCGCCTGCCTCTGCCTCTCCCCCTGCTGCTCTCGCCGGGGCTCCTCTTCGCTGCTTCGCGGCGCCAGGGGCGGGCGGGCAGCGAGGGCGGCAGAGGGCCTCCACCTCAGGCGCCATGTACCCGGGCGTGCCTGCGGGAGTGCGGCACGCGCGCTGCCCCTCCGCCACCACCTGCGCCAACCCAAAGTCCGCCAGCCGCACTGCCCCCGCGGCCAGCCGGGGGGAGGCGTGAGCCGAGGAGACGGGCGCGCAGAGGCGGGCAGCAGGAGAGGGGCGCGCAGCCGCAGCGGGGCTAGCGGCGGGTTGGCAAGGCGGGGGTTCCATGTTGGAGAGGGGCGAGGCGAAGAGGATGTTGTCGGGCTTGATGTCGCAGTGCACCACGCCTCGCTCGTGGCAGAACGCCACGGCGTCGCCCACGTGCTTCACCACTTCCAGCGCCTCCGCCTCCGCCATTCCCCCTCCCCGCCCGTCCTCGCCGCTCGCCTTCCCCCACCACCGCCTGCCCTTGCCATTCTCCGCGGGCGTGGTTGCGGCGGCAGCGGCGCGGCGCTGCAGGAGGGCGCGGAGGTCGCCGCCAGAGCAGACGTCGAAGAGCAGGTACGCGTGGTGGTCGGCCAGATGCACCTCGCGCACGCCCAGCACGCCCGGGCACTCGCTCAGCGACGCTGCCACCATCGCCTCGTTCGCCGCCGCCACCATCTGCTTGCGCGCCACGCGCTTCACCGCCACCACCTCGCCGCTTTCCACTCGCCGCATCGCCACCACCGTGCCAAACCCGCCGCGCCCCAACTCGCCGGCGGTCTCGAACAGGTCGGGGTCCAGCACGCCGTCGTACGCGTTCATCACTACTGGCCGCGGCACCGCGCGCGGAGCAATAGCTCTGCTAGCAGCGCCTCGGGCGGCGGGGGACGCGTTAACTGCAGCGACCGGCGACGGTTTCGCGACGGCAGCAGCATTGTCGCCGCCGGAGGCGGAGAGCGTCGAAGCGACGGACGAATGGGAGGCGTCGGACGAGGCGACGAGGGCAACGCGGAGCGGCGTGGCCTGGGTTGGCGCGGAGGACGTCTCGGACGGCGCGTACCACGACGCCGTGACGAGACCTGCCAGCACGACACGCGCGCGGGAAACGGTTGGCACCCGCGTGCTAACCCTAACTCGCTCTCGCGCCTACTTGGCATGACAGGGGGTCTCGTGAAGGCGGGAAAAGAGTAGTCGAAAGGCGGTCGAAGTCCTAGGGTCATGTTACTCGCGTGGGGCCGAAACTATAGCTCGGGTCGTCAAGTACTCGACTGTTACCTTCTAGCTTGCTCGGGTCGGAGCCATCGCATTGGCCTTCGCTGGTAAATTTTTCCAGCGAATCGCACGAGAAACCGGTGTGAACTGGTGGCTCGGCCATCCAGCTGTCCATGACGAGCGAGTGCTCGTCCGCGAATCCGCGATAGGCTAAGCTCGCACTGTTTTCAGAACGGGAGCTGTAAGCGTTTCGAATCAACACTACTCGAGAGCACGAGAGGAGGCTTTGAATGTCTCAGGATCAGTGTGTGAGGCAGGAGAGCAGCTTCAGAGAAAGTAGAGCTGTAGACTTGCTGAAATGAACTTGTAGTGCATGAGAAGAAGGACGCGGCACCTCTAGCACCGATCCTGCGATCGATCCTGCGCAGGATCGAATGTTTTAGGAGTTTGAAATGGTTTTAAAAGATTTAAACACTTTTAGCAGGGTTTAAGTACGGTTGAATCAGCGATCCTGCGATCAATCGTGCAAAATTGCTTGAGGTGCCGCGTCCAAAAATTGAGGTGCCTGAAATACGTACTGGAGGCAAGCAGGCTTCCTGGAGGCACAGAGGGTTCGGCGCGGCGCGACTCGCGCGAATGTCGCCCCACCTAGGCACGCTGGCCTCGCGAAAGTCGCGGCAGTGGCGAGAATTCTGTCCGTCACGGTTACGCCACCAAACCTTGAGAAACAATTCTCGCCATTACTTTCGTTTTTCTTGCGAAACTCAAGGCTCTTCGCAAACGCAGTCTCCAGAGGCCGTGGCAAAGACGGCGTGCAGCTGCGCGGGAAAGCTGTAACCCTGTCAGTGGATGTGAGGAATTTGTTTCTCAACCGAGCTTCCACCCCAACGTGTACCAAACCAATATTTCGGAACGCAGGCTCGGACCGAATCCGAGGCAACCTCGCGTGGCCTTCGCGGTAAACAAATGCCCAGCCTGTTCCTAACCACCACTGCGCGAGGTTCCCGCTAAGTAAGAGGGTGTTACAGTTCTGCCTGTTTCTGTTCGTATAATGTTTATAATTTGAAAGGAATATCAAGTAACTAACCACTTCATTCTTCCTCCACCAATTTAATGATCACGATTTTCATCATGAGTAGCTCGCCGCCAAGGATTCTATCAGGAAATTTAAAGACTCCAATTTCCACGTCATCAAGTGCATTTCCCCCCGTCATTAGCCTCGCCTTACCACAGAGAACAGGAAAAAAATAGTATTACCGTCAGCCCCCAGATATACTGGCTGGCCCCTGTGGTTATAAAAAAACACCGCTTCTTTAGGGGGTGCGCTTATAATCGAGGATGTTTATAAGCGTCGACATTTATACGATGACATTTAGGGTCGAAACCGTGGTGGGCGAGCACCCTTCGGCGCCTGTGGCGCCTGTTGCGCCGGTGGCACCCCACACGCGACTGACGCGGAGCACGCGCCTGAGGCACACGCGCCCCACAGGCAGTCGCGTCAGCGCCAGAGGCGCCGTATGGCCGCCTCGTCTGACGCGACCGTTGACCCGGACTTGACCAAGGCGTTGACCCCAGACCAAGTCAAGGCGCTCATGTCCCTGTTACAGCATCGACCCGCCAGCGCAATTGAAGCCGAAACTACACAACCGACGGCATCAATTTCGGCTAAAAACGAAAATTCGAAAAAGGAGAAGGGAGCGAAAGGAGCATCAACACGCCGCCACAACAAGGAGGTAGCTACCAGCGTTCCCGAAGCCGCAGCCGACGACCACGACTCCGACGACTCTGACGACGATGCAGGTGTGGCTCCGATCAACGCAGCAAATGTCACATCCATGGAAAATCTCCCCCCCCCCCTTCCTTCCACCACCCCCACCTTTTCGGCGGCAAACTTCATGAAGGCGTTCGTGCGCGCGAAGGGGAAGCCCCTGGAGGACGTGAGGGCCTACATGAAACACGCGGAGTACAAGCTGCAGCACGACGACACGGCAGGCGGACTCGAAATGGTCATGAACGCCCTCGACTACATTTCGGAGCGTTTTGTGATGTTTCAAGTCGAGGACCACACCGACGACCGCGTGGCAAAGCGATTCAAGCTCTATCAACAGAAGAGTCTCCTGACTTCCCGCCCGTTCAAGCAGGCGGTAGCTGATGTGTCAGAACATTATAGCTTACACATTTGTGTAGGCTGTAGTGGGGTAGCCCATAAGGGGTACAACCCAATTAGGCTTAGTATTTGTACCCAACTGTTTCATAGTGCATTCATTCCATTCTCACTTCTCGTCATGGTATCGAGCAGGTTCCCGAGTGGGAATACTGCACTGCCCTGCCTCCTACTGTTATGGCTTCCCCTAGCGTTCTCACCTTTGACGCTGAGGGTCGGGCAATGGACTTTGAGGTCTGGGTAGATGATCTGCAGCTTTCCTGCAGTGCGATAGGGCAGACGGTCTCTCCCTGTTTGACCTCATTTTTGGTGCCTCCCCTGCCCCTGCTGCTGATGTTGACGCCACTGTTTGCTCACAGTGGGCCGCACGTGACGCTGCTGCTTGCCTTGCTGTGCGCCGCCACTTACCGACCACTGAGCGTGCACACTTTAGCCAGTACAAGAGTGCTCAGACCTTGTACGACGCTGTAGTTTCACGCTACTCTTCCCCTGCCACTGCTGCACTGAGCCGCCTCATGCTACAGTACCTCTTCCCTGACCTTACTGCGTTTCCCACTGTCGCTGATCCTGATCGAATGGTTGTCGTTGAGCTCCCGAACTGAACTCCGCGGATGAATGGGAGTCGTTGATGCCGCAGATGTAAATCGGTCGGTACGAACGCTGGCGAAGTCGGCGGGATGCTGACACGGTGTCAGATGTCGGTCAATCGTAAACCGCTGATGTTGATAAAACCATCGCGAGCGTCCGTCATGCTGAGTCCGTCAGGCGAAGCTGTCAGGAACTGACAAGGGAATATAGTGCGATAGCACTCTCTCCCCCCCCTCTGAAAATACCGCCCACCAAAAGTCTGCACTGCTGCTAGGGCATGAAACCACAAACCACCCTGTATGTCCGGGGTAGGAAATCATACCGAGTATATGAACCCCGTCGAAATGTGAGCGGCTGCACAGACGAGAACGTTGTCGGTGGCGAAATACCGCTGCTGAAAACACTGAAAAATACTCAGGGTAAACTCCGGCGAAGCCCGTCGAAGAAATCCCGTACTAAGAAAAACCTTCGTGTTGCCCTTTTGTTGCGACTCTTGCAGCAACATCCCCGGCTGGCAGCATCTGCAGTCTGAAATCCTGTCCATTGTCTCGCTGCAGTGGCAGAATCAAATTCCTCGATTCTGCAGCATTGTCAGCGGTCAGCCGCTGCCACCCGCATATCACGTGTTTTCCTTTTGTCGGATTTGAGCCTTTGCAGAACCATCCGAAACTCCTTCGGTCGTGACCCTGGGTCGTTTTTGCTCGGCATCGAAATGTCGCTGCGAAATCGCGAAGTCGTTAGAAGCGCGGTTGCGACGATCGGCGAGAAGGTCGGGTTGAGTAACTACCAAAAACTTAACTTCACTTGAACCCATCGGACCCATATCAGGGTCTTGTGACATCAGCACTTCCGGCAGTCTTGTCGTAAGTCGCCGATGTGTTTGTCGCGATTCTCCGAAAACTCACGGGCAGAGGCGAAAAACAGCCGCTGTTCCTCCCCCTGACCACCGAATTTTTTTCGAACTCGAACTGGAATTGTCGATGACGTCAGCTCTTTCGGCGACGTTGTCGTGACTCGCCGAAAACTTCGGGGCAGAGTCGAAAAAGCTGCTCTTCCTCCCCCCATCTGTTGCGATACATATCACCGGTGTTGCGGCTGGTACCCCTGAAACTCTGCAGATTTTGTCGCCATGAAATGCACCGCGGCAGTTTCGCGCGCTTAAGCCAGCGCCACTGCAACTCCGCCGTTGTCACGAAATTGTCGGCCGTCACCGCCGAACTCTTGTAAAGACCCAGCTCCAGTACTGCTGCTGAAACCCGTAAGTGTCGGTGCCAAAAAATACTCGTACGTCTTGGTCACCTGTAGGTTATCCCCTTGAAGAACCAGTGTATCTAGCGTGCCCACTCGTCACCATTTTCATTTCCTGCGATTAACCACACTAGCAACCCACCAATAGGAGGCACCTTTTGTGTTGAGCCCAGAACTATGGGTCTACCGGGACTGAATTTCACGGAACCTAGCCTGCATCGACGCCGCTGATCTCGCCTAAGAATTTTCCCAGAGGGGTTCGAAGTACACCGTAAACCGCTGAAACAGCTGGAGAGCAGACGTTACCCGTCTCCCACCGTAGAAATGTAGCCTCGAAAATCATGGTTGTTGAAGCAGTCCCGAAGTTATTTTCCGCCGCATAGCCCCGACGTTTCCGCCGTTAACCCTGTTCTCCGATGTTCACCCACCTTCATACCCGTCGGAGCCACTTAGCGAATCCCAGGTATCATTGGCGATGCACCCCTCGCCGCGCCTCCATGTAACAATATCAAACCCTTTCGGGTGTCTACCGAAGAGACTCCGAAATTCGCGGTGGAGTGGTGCACGTTCTCAACCTTTCACTCAAGTGATCTGCTGGAGCACCCACAACTTTCCCTCCATCACTTTTTTTTTTGTCTTCAACCCCCGACAATTTCGCTTGCCGCCGTTCACCCAGCGTCCGCTTTTGTCGGATGAAGTATAACTCCGTGTTGCCCGCGATTTTTCTGACATTCGGTGAAGGCGCGAACTGCTATCGTAGCCGGATCTTGTTTATCGGATCAAACAGTCGGGCCGGCCGCTTCGTTGCCCACCGCGTCTATCGCGTTTAAAAAATCCACAGCTTCAGAAACCCCTTTTTCGCTGCTACACCATGTCGGGTAGACCGTTGAATTAGGAGAAACTCCGACAGCTGCACCAACTGGTTCAGCTCCGACTTTTTCGGCGGGATAACTTTTGCCGATGGTCCGATTTTGTCGGGGCTGAAACAGTGCCGCTCCCTGAAATTTTCTTGTACGCCCAGCTCGCGAGCTGGCGCAATACCCGCGCTTTTTAGCCAGCACAGGGCTAAATACAGGGCCCCACCTTTGGATCCAGTGGCCAATAGGACTTACGAATTGCCTTCGAGGCCTTCTGGGCGTGAGGTATGTGAAACGTTCGGAAACCTCGCCGGTAGTGGTACCCATCCAGCTACCGCCGCTTAGCCACAAACGTTTAGGCATCAGCTTGAGCGTTTGCCCGTGGGTCGTAATTCTCGCCTCCAGAAGCTCGAAACCCGTTTTTCTCGCTAAACCCGATCTCGACGCAACTCCGTGGATTGTAGCCGGTAGAACCCCCGAAAATCGCGGGTCTAAACTGTGAAGAAATGAGGAATGAATGAACTAACAAGCAGGTTGGTACAAGTAGGAAAACCTAGAAGTGTTGTACCCCATATTGTCTACCCCACTATAGCCTACACAGACTATAGCATATAAGTTTGACACACCCCCATAGGCAAAGTGGGGGAGAACAAGAGGTCACAAGACCAGTCAAGCAAAGCAAAGCAAGCTCAGGGTGGATCACAACGTCACCACACAGTCCGAGCACAAGAGCAAGTCCAGAAGGCCAGTTCACATGCAAGATCATATATAAAGGTAAACAAGCAAGTGCAGGTATAGAAAGATCACGGTACAAGCAAGGTCAAGAGGTGAGCAAGTGAGGCCAAGTAGGCACAAGACCTAGCATCATACAGAAGCGCTGATGATCACAAGGCGGAAGTGCCTTGGTAAAGATATCAGCAGTGTTAGCCTCAGAGGCCACGTAAGCAAGGCGCAGCTGACCACGCTGCTGCAGCTCACGAGCAAGGAAGTAGCGAAGAGCAATGTGCTTCGTTCTCTGCTCCCGTCTGTGCTCCCGACACAAGGCCAGTATGGCCTTGTTGTCTATGTACAGAACTGGAGGAGAATGAGGCGGCTCTCCTAGGTTAGTTAGCAGGTAGGTGAGCCAGCGTAGCTCCTGTGCAGTCATGGCCCCCGCGTAGATCTCAGCCTCACAGCTGGAGCCGAGAACAGAAGACAAGTGGGTAGACCGCCACGAAAAAGAGCCGGAGCAAAGGCTGAAGGTGTAACCCTGTGACGACCGCTGCGTAGCCTGGTCGTCAGCCCAAGAAGCGTCTGCGTGACCTGTGAGGACCACTCGACGTCGCCCTCCAAGCACTAGCCCCATGCCCGACATACTGCACAAGTAGCGCAACACCCTCTTCGCTGCAGCCATGTGCTCTGGTCGGTGTCTCCCAGGAGCAAAATAGCAAGGTCAGGTCGTGTGCAATTCATCAGGTACATGAGGCAGCCAACAAGCTCTGGGTACGGGCCACTCGGCTCTACGGACTCATCCGAAGGCAGAGCTGATAGCGAGTGGCGAGTAGACAGAGGAGTGGCCTGAGGCGAGGAGTACGTGAAGTCAAAGCGCTGAAGGACCTGCTGCACCATGCGTGACTGAGTTAGGGTAATGGTGCGCTGTGCTCTGTCCCGGGTGATCTGCAAGCCAAGGTAGCTGCGCAGTTCACCCAGGTCTGTGCACGTGTGTCTCTTCTGTAGCTCGGACTTCACGTGGGCGAGTCCAGCAGTGTCAGCAGTGGCAAAGACCAAGTCGTCGACGTACACGAGGATGTAGAACGGCGGCAAAGAGGTGTCGGTGCGCAGAAACAACGACGGGTCGGCTGTAGAAGGAGCAAACCCAAGAGCCGCAAGTGTAGCCCTCAGTGTGTCGTGCCACTCACGGGGCGCCTGGCGGAGACCGAAGACTAGCCGCCGGAGGCTCCACTGGGTACCACGAGGAAACGACCCAGTGAAGCCAGGTGGGCGGCGCAGCCAGATCTCCTCGTGCAGGGTGCCCTGCAAGAAAGCTGTGCTGAAGTCAAGAGAGTGAAGCTCGTAGTCGCGCTGAGCGGCTATGTGCAGCAGCACCCGAAGAGTGGTCATCTTCGGGGTGGGAGAGAAGGTCTGAAAGTAGTCAACTCCCTGCCGCTGACTGAAGCCTCGAGCCACGTAACGCGCCTTGAAGACAGGCGGAGAACCCGGCGGCCGCTTCACCCTGAAGATCCACATGCCACTGACGATGTTCGCCCCAAGAGGGGGAACCTCGTCGACGTAGGTGCCTGTGGACTTCCAGGAAGCCATCTTTGCGTCCATGGCTGACTGCCACTGAGAGGAGTAGGGACCCTCGATCGCCTCAGCGTACGATCGAGGAGTCGGGATGTCTGGTGCATCCGGGTCTCCCTCAGCGGCAATCAGCGTTGACATAAGATGAGGCAAAGCAGCAGCAAAACACTGGAACTCCTCCTGCCTGTCCTCAAGGACGTCCGTGCTAAGAGCACACTCACCCCCCGACGGACGGAGGACAGACAGACTCATACTCAGAAACAAGACTAGCGGCGTAGTCTAGACGACAGCGAGCTGCAAAGTCGACAAGCTCAGCAACCAAGGCAGACGCAACAGTGGACTCAAAGGAAGGGTCAGTGACAACAGTAGCCAGGAGACACGTGACAGTAGGACTGGCAGCACGAAGAGAGTCAAACTCTGGGTCAGCAAGAACAGGAAGAGAGGACTCTGGAGGAGACGGCAATGGGACACGCAGAGGAGCAGTGGAAGGACGCAGTGCCATCTGGTGTGTGCCTGGGAATGCAAGAGGACGCGGACGCGGAGCACGACCACTAGTGCGACCAGCACAAACAGGCGACGCAGGACGAGACGCAGGCTCACGACGCTCATCAAGACCTTTAGTAGGACCAGTGTAGGGAGAAGGAGCAGGTAGGGGGGAGGCGGGCTGTAACTGTGACTGCGTCTGGATAGGCTGTGGACACTCTAAAGGAGGAGCAGGACCAGTAGAGGGCGGGAGACCAAGAACCTGCTCAAGGAGCGGAACGAAGTATGGCTGCGGCCGCGCAGCGCCTCAAGACCCTAGCAGGGACAGCACCAGTACTCCCACCGGCAGCACCACCGCTAGTAGCACCTCCAGCTCCAACAGCGCCAACTCCAGCACCCTCAGACACACGAGCGTCAGCAGAACCACCAGCGCCAACGCCCCCAGCAGCTCCAGCTCCAGCAGATCCATCAGATCCAGCAGCACCAACCCCAGTAGGACCGGTAGCTCCAGTTTCGCCAGCAGCTCCAGTAGTATCTCGAGCAGGACCAACTCCAGCAGCCCCAGCAGCACCCCCAGTCCCAGCTGCTCCAGCACCGCTATTACGAGTACCACCGGTACCAACAGCAACAGTAGTACCTCCAGCTCCAGCAGCACGGCTCCGGCCCCGGGCAAACCACTCGCGCAGCTCCTGTGGAGAGAGTGGCTCCCGCCTCGACGAAGCACCGCCAAAGGCCTTACGAGCAGACCCAGCACCCCCAGGCTCCGCACCCCCAGGCTCGGCACCCCCAGGCTCAGCACCCCGAGACTCAGCACCCCCAGGCTCAGCACCCCCAGACTCAGCACCCCAAGGCCCCGCACCTACACGCTCAACACCTCCAGACCCGATACCTGCAGGCTCAGCACCTCTAGTCGCACTAGAATCAACAGCTACCTCGACTGGCTCGACTGCGTCTACCTGGGACACACCTGACGGGGCAGGACCCTGAGGGGGGAGGGGGTCTACCGGGGTAGGACCTGGCGCAAGGAAGAGCGGCGGCGGGGGGAGGGGCGCAGTGCGGTAAGGGAAGAGACGGTAGTAAGGCACCGACTCGTCGAAGGTGACGTCCTGGGAGGACAGAACACGGCACGAGGTGGGGTGGTAAAATTGCCAACCAGGCGCGTCAGGGGGGAAGCCAAGGAAGACGCAGGGAACAGCACAGGGGGACAGCTTGTCCGCAGACAAGTCGCGGACAAACGCCCGAGATCCCCAGACCTGAAACGCACACGCATCGCCAACCTTCCCCGTCCACCGCAAGGTGGGGGAGGTCTCTGGCAAGGAGACCCGGGGCTGAAGGTTGAGCTGATGCGCTGCGTACTGAACCGCAAACGGCCACAGAAAATGGGGGGCAGCCGCATGGATCATGGACGTACGAGCGACGTCCATGACCATGCCAATGAGGCGCTCAGCAATCCCATTTTGCTGTGGAGAGGCCAGAAGCGTGAAGGTCTGGTGGATGCCCTGTGCACAACAGAAGGCTCCCAGACGGGCAGAGGAAAACTCCCCGCCTCTGTCAGAGTGCAGACGCAGAATTGGAAAGTCCGAGCCGAAACTCTCTCTGAGCTGGAGACGAGCTGCGCGGATCCAGACGATCAACACCTCAGTCACGTCACCCTTGCTGCGCAAGGGGAAGACCGTGGTGTAACGCGAGTAGTCGTCAACAACCAACAGGAATTAACGCTCGTGACCCTGGCCACGGACGCGGGCGGGGCCCCACACGTCCATGTGAAGAGTCTGCAGCGGAGCCTCTGTCGGAGGAAACTCGGAGGAGTGAGGGGCGGCGCGTTGTCGCCCCTCGACGCAGGGGACGCAGGTAGGGGCAGGCCCCGGAGGTAGGGGAGGGAGAGACCGGGGGAGACCAGAGACAAGGACACGGGAGGCGATGCCTCGGAGACGAGGCAGGGAGGGGTGACCAAGGCGGTGGTGCCAAAGGAGAGTCTGGTGAGAGAGGAGACGACACGAGCAGGGAGCAGACTCAGGACCAGACCTGGACGCTGCAGCAAACACCTGACTCGACGCAGCTACTTGACCAAACTTAGCAACTGGAGGAGACTCTGTAGTCAGTGTGTATAGGCTCGACCCCGGCCGACGGGTAAACGTGGCCAAGTGTCGGCCCGTCCGCGCACACGTACAGTGGGTCACCTGCCGACTCGCAGGAGTGAAGTGGTCAACCCCCCGATCCTGTAGATGAGCACCACTCACCAAGTTCGTAGAGAACGAGGGGAGGTAGAGAGCTGACAGGGTGCCAGAGGGGGCTGCCAGACAGGGTAAGACTGTGGAGAAGCGAGCAAGGACAGGACCCCCAGAGGGGTCCGCCAGGGAGACCGCAACCGGCCGACTGAGCGGCGTAAGCGTGGTGCGGTCTCGAAAGAAGGAGCGGGAAGCACCCGAGTCAAGAGTGAAGGTGTGTAAGGCCTGAGACGACGTGGTACCTGAGAGAGCAGACTCACCAGCACGTGGGGCAGCAGACGCACCAGCACCTAGAGCAGCAGCCTCACCAGCACCTAGAGCAGCAGCCTCAATGCCCAGGTCAGGCGGAACACACAGGTGACAGTCTCCCTCATCACTAGTAGGCAATGCATACATGGCAGTGAGGATAGCATCATAGTCAAGAGTATAGATAATCTACCTTCAGCCGAAGCAGCTTCACCCAGTCGGGGAGCTCAGCCGCGTCGCCAAACTCCTTACGCCAGGCGTCGCTCAGACGGGCGAAGCAACGGGATTCTGCGTGACCAAACGTCCCGCAAGGCTGACCTGTCCGAGCATAAGTGCGAATGACGTACGGACAGCGAGCAGTACCTCGTGACCCGTCACGCTGAGCGTACCACTCACGAAGCTGCTGGGGCGAAAGGACCGCTTGCGGACGACGCTGAAGCTGCACCTGGCCACTACAAGCAGCTGCCAAACTACTCACTCCAGGATGACTCCCACTACGGCCACCCCGACAACCCCAACTAGCGTACCACTCACGAAGCTGTTGGGGGGTGAGGGACTCACGCGGGAGACGTTGCGGCTACACCTGGCCACTACAAGCAGCTGTGGAACTTCTCACTCCAGGACGACTCCCACTACGGCCAGCCCGACAACCCCAACTAGCGTACCACGCACGAAGCTGTTGGGGGGTGAGGGACTCACGCGGGCAATGCTGGAGCTGCATCTGGCCACGCCAGGAGCAACCGTAGCAGTAGAAAGAGCAGCAGCAGTAAGAACAGCAGTAACAGCAGGACAGGCAGGGCAGTGCTCACTAGTGGCGAGAAGGGCAGGCGTACGACGGCGGCAACGGCGAGGCCGCTACCACTGTAGAGCCAGAGCTCCGCGGCAGCTGCAGGGGTGGCTGCTCCAGGGGCGGCAGTTGTAGGGGCGGCTGCTACAGGGGCGGCTGCTGCACTGGCGGCTGCTCCGGGGGCGGCTGCTGCAGTGGCGGCTGCTCCAGGGGCGACTACTGCAGTGGCGGCTGCTCCAGGGGCGGCTGTTGCAGTGGCGGCTGCTCCAGGGGCGGCTGCTGCAGTGGCGGCTGCTCCAGGGGCGGCTCGGCTGCTCGGCGACACGGCAGCTCAGTTGCCGGGCGGCTCGGCGGCTTGACTGCTCGCTAGGGGCGGCGACGTGGCCGCGTAGGGGCGGCGACGGGGCCGCTAGGGGCTGGGAGCAGCGACGGGGCTGCTAGGGGCGGTGACGGGGCCGCGTAGGGGCGGCGACAGGGCCGCGTAGGGAGGGAGGAGGCGACGGGGCCGCTAGGGGCGGCGACGGGGCCGCGTAGGGGCGGCGACGGGGCCGCTAGGGGCTGCGACGAGGCCGCTAGGGGCGCCGACGGGGCCGCGTAGGGCGGGGAGCGGCGACGGGGCCGCTAGGGGCGGCAACGGGGCCGCTAGGGGCGGCGACGGGGCCACGTAGGGGCGGCGACGGGGCCGCGTAGGGGCGGCGACGGGGCCGCGTAGGGAGGGGAGCGGCTACGGGGCCGCTAGGGGCGGCGACTGGGCCGCGTAGGGGCGGCGACGGGGCCACTAGGGGCGGCGACGGGGCCGCGTAGGGGAGGCAACGGGGCCGCGTAGGGAGGGAGGTGGTAACGAGGCCGCTAGGGGCGGCAACAGGGCCGCTAGGGGCGGCGACGGGGCCGCATAGGGGCGGCAACAGGGCCGCTAGGGGCCGCGAGGGGCCTCGAATGGCGGCGACGGGGCCGCTAGGGGCGGCGACGGGGCCGCTAAGGGTGGCGCGAGGGGTCGTGAGAGGGGCCTCTAAGAGAGCTCGACAGAAGGGCGTGAGAAAACTGAAACGAGAATGAATGAACTATGAATCAAGTGGGTACAAGTACTAACCCTAATAGGGTTGTACCCCTTATGGGATACCCCACTATAGCCTACACAAAAGCATAAGCTATAATGTTCTGACACACCCCCATAGGCAAAGTGGGGGAGAACAGGGGGTCACAAGACCAGTCAAGCAAAGCAAAACAAAGCAAAGCTCAGGGTGGATAACAAAGTCACCACACATTCCGAGCATAAGTACAAGGCCACAAGGCCAGTTCACATGCAGGAGTACATATATATATAAGGCTAGACAAGCAAGAGCAGGTATATATATATGTAACAGTACAAGCAAGGTCAAGAGGTGAGCAAGTGAGGCAAGACAGGGACAAGACCCAACTGAGTGCAGAAGCGCTAATGATCACAAGGCGGAAGTGCCTTCGTGAAAACATCAGCAGTGTTGGCCTCAGAGGCCACGTACGCAAGCCGCAACTGTCCACGCTGCTGTAGCTCATGAGCAAGGAAGTAGCGGAGAGCAATGTGCTTTGTTCTGTGCTCCAGTCGCTGCTCGCGACACAAGGCCAGCATGGCCTTGTTGTCTACGTACAGCACTGGAGGAGAATGAGGCGGCTCTCCAAGGTCACTCAGCAGGTAGGTGAGCCAGCAAAGCTCCTGTGCAGCCATGGCCCCAGCGTAGATCTCAGCCTCACAACTGGAGCCGAGAACAGAAGACGAGCGAGTAGCCCGCCACGAGACAGAGCCGGAACCAAGGCTGAAGGTGTAACCCTGTGACGACCGCTGCGTAGCCTGGTCGTCAGCCCAAGAAGCGTCTGCGTGCGTAGTGAGGATTATTTGACTGTGCCCTCCAAGCACAAGCCCCATGCCTGACGTACTGCACAAGTAGCGCAACACCCTCTTCGCTGCAGCCATGTGCTCTGGTCGGTGTCTCCAAGGAGCAACATAGCGTGCGAGAATGCTAAGAGGGTATGCAAGGTCAGGTCGTGTGCAGGTCATCAGGTACATGAGGCAGCCAACAAGCTCTGGATACGGGCCACTTGACTCTACGGACTCATCCGAAGGCAGAGCTGAGAGCGAGTGGCGAGTAGGCAGAGGAGTGGCCTGAGGCGAGGAGTACGTGAAGCCAAAGCGCTGAAGGACCTGCTGCACCATGTGTGACTGAGTCAGGGTAATGGTGCGGCGTGCTCTGTCCCGAGTGATCTGCAAGCCAAGGTAGCTGCGCAGTTCACCCAGGTCTGTGCACGTGTGTCTCTTCTACAGCTCGGAATTCACGTAGGCGAGTCCAGCAGTGTCAGCTGTGGCAAAGACCAAGTCGTCGACGTACACGAGGATGTAGAACGGCGGCAGAGAGGTGTCGGTGCGTAGAAACAGGGACGGGTCGGCAGTAGAAGGAGCAAACCCAAGAGCCGCAAGTGTAGTCCTCAGTTTGTTGTGCCACTCATGTGGCGCCTGGCGGAGACCGTAAACTGGACGCCGGAGGCTCCACTGGGTACCAGGAGGGAACGACCCAAAGAAGCCACGTGGGCGGCGCAGCCAGATCTCCTCGTGCAGGCTGCCCTGCAAGAAAGCTGTGCTAAAGTCGAGAGAGTGCAGCTCGTAGTCACGGTGAGTAGCAACGTGTAGCAGTATCCGAAGAGTGGTCATCTTCGGGGTGGGAGAGAAGGTCTGAAAGTAGTCAACTCCCTGCCGCTGTCTGAAGCCACGAGCCACGTAGCGTGCCTTGAAGACAGGCGGAGAACCCAGCGGCTGCTTCACTCTGAAGATCCACATGCCACTGACGATGTTCGCCCCAGGCAGGGGAACCTCGTAAACGTAGGTGCCAATGGACTTCCAGGAAGCCATCTCTGTGTCCATAGCTGCCTGCCACTGAGAGGAGTAGGGACCCTCTATCGCCTCCGCGTAGGAGCGCGGAGTCGGGATGTCAAGTGCATCCGGGTCTCCCTGAGGGGTAAGCAGTACGGACACGAGATGAGGTGAAGCAGCTGCCAGACACTGGAACTCCTCCTGCCTGTCCTCAAGGACGTCCGTGCCAAGGGCACACTCACCTCTGACGGACGGAGGACAGACAGACTCGACTCAGCGA
Source organism: Closterium sp. NIES-65 (assembly GCA_948144175.1). Lineage (NCBI taxonomy): Eukaryota > Viridiplantae > Streptophyta > Zygnematophyceae > Desmidiales > Closteriaceae > Closterium > Closterium sp. NIES-65. The sequence goes on along the minus strand of CANXME010001974.1, from coordinate 642,829 downwards.
CAAGACTAGCAGCGTAGTCTAGGCGACAGCGAGCAGCAAAGTCGACGAGCTTAGCAACTAGGGCGGACGCAGCAGTGGACTCGAAAGAAGGGTCAGTGACGACAGTCGCCAGGAGACGCGTGACAGTAGGACTGGCAGCATGAAGAGAGTCCGACTCTGGGTCGGCAAAAGCAGGAACAGAGGACTCAGGAGGAGAAGGCAAAGGGGCACGCAGAGGAGCAGTGGACAGGACGCAGAGACATCTGGTGCGTGCCAGGGACAGGAGGAGGACGCTGACGCGAACCACGACCACTAGCGCGAGTAGGACGGACAGGCGACGTAGGGCGAGACGCAGGCTTACGACGCTCAGCAAGACCTCCAGTAGGACCAGTGTAGGGAGAAGGAGCAGGCAAAGGGGAGGCAGGCTGCAACTGTAACTGTGACGGGACAGGCTGTGGACACTCTAAGGGAGGAGGAGGACCAGTAGAAGGTGGAAGACCAAGAACCTACTGCAGGAGTGGAACAAAGTACAGTCGAGGCCGCGTGGCGACGCCAGACACAGCAGGGACAGCACCAGTACCTCGAGCAGGAGCACCCGCTCCAGCAGCACCTCCAGTAGCTCCAGAACCTCCAGCAGCACCACGAGGACCCCCAGCAGGACCACCAGCGGTAGTCTCAGCGCCAACACCCTTAGCAGCACCAGCTCCAGTCGAACCTGCAGGCCCAGCAGCTTAAGTACTCCCAGTACGAGCACCTCCGGGACCCGCGACAGCAGCACCCTCAGTAGCCGAAGAACCTCCAGCACCAGCAGCACGGCTCGAGCGCCGGGCAAACCACTCGCGCAGCTCCTGTAGAGAGAGTGGCTCCCGCAGAGACGAAGCAACCGGAGAACCTCCAGGCGTAGCAACTCCAAGCTCAGCACCCCTAGGCTCAGCACCCCCATCTGTAGCACTCCCAGGCAAAGCACCCCCAGGCGTAGCACCCCAACGCATAGCACCCCCACGCTCAGCACCCCCAGGCTCAGCACCCCCAGGCTCAGCACCCCCAGGCTTAGGACTCCCAGGCTCAGCACCCCAAGGCTCACCACCCCCAATCTCAGCACCTCCAGGCTTAGTACCCTCAGCAGCACCAGAGTCACCAGTAAACTCGACAGGCTCGACTGCGTCTACCTGGGACACACCTGAAGGGGCAGGACCCTGAGGGGGGAGGGGGTCTACCGGAGGGGGACCTGGTACAAGGAAGAGCGGGGGGGGGGGGGAGGGACGGAGTGCGGTAGGGGAAGAGGCGGTAGTAGGGGACCGACTCGTCAAACGTGACGTCCTGGGAGGACAGAACACGGCGAGAGGTGGGGTGGTAGAACTGCCACCCAGGCGCGTCAGGGGGGAACCCCAGGATGACGCAAGGAGCAGCACGAGGGGACAGCTTGTCTGCCGACAAGTCGTGGACAAACGCCCGAGATCCCGAGACCCGGAACGCCGACGCATCGCCAACCTTCCCCGTCCACAGCAAGGCTGGGGAGGTCTCCGGCCTAGAGACCCAGGGGTGTAGGTTGATCTGATGCGCCGCGTACCTCACCGCAAACGGCCACAGAAAATGGGGAGCAGCCGCATGCATCATAGACGTACGAGCGACGTCCATGACCATGCCAATGCGGCGCTCAGCAATCCCATTTTGCTGCGGGGAGTCAGGACGCGTGAAGGTCTGACGGATGCCTCGTGCGTGACAGTAGGCTCGCAGAAGGCCAGAGGAAAACTCTCCGCCTCTGTCCGAGTGCAGACGCAGAAAAAGAAAGTCCGAGCCAAAGCTCTGCCTGAGCTGGAGAGGAGCTGCGCGGATCCAGTCGATCAGTACCTCAGTGACATCACCCTTGCTGTGCAAGGGGAAGACCGCGGTGTAATGCGAGTAGTCGTCAACAACGAGCATGAAGTGGCGCTCGTGACCCTGTCCACGGACGCGGGCTGGGCCCCACACGTCCATGTGAAGTGTCTGCAGCGGGGCCTCTCTTGGAGGAAACTGGGAGGAATGAGGGGCAGCCCGCTGGCGCCCCTAGAAACACGGGACACAGGTAGGGCCAGGGCCCTGAGGAAGGGGAGGGAGGGACCGGGGGAGACCAGAAACAAGAAGACGAGAGGCCATGCGTCTGAGCCGAAGTAGAGAGGGGTGACCAAGGCGGTGGTGCCAGAGGAGAGTCTCGTGAGACAGGAGACGACACAAACAGGGGGCAGACTCAGGACCAGACCTGGACGCTGCAGCAAACACCTGACCCGACGCAGCTACCCTACCAGACTCAGCATCATGGAGGAGACGCAGTGGTCAGTGTGTACAGGCTCGACCCCGGCTGACGGGTAAACGTAGCCAGGTGTCGGCCTGTGCTAGCCTCTGTGTAGTGCGTCACGCACTGACGCGCAGGAGTGAAGTGGTGTACTCCCCCATCCTTTAGGTCAGCACCACTCACCAGGTTCGTAGAGAACGAGAGGAGGTATAGGCCAGAAAGGGTGCCAGAGGGAGCCGCCGGACACGGGAGGACTGTGGAGAAGTGAGACAGGATAGGACCCCCAGAGGGGTCAGCCGGAGACACCGCAACCGGCCGACTAAGCGGCGTGAGTGTGGTGCGGTCTCGGAAGAAGGAGCGAGAAGCCCCAGAGTCAAGGGTGAAGGTGAGGGAGGCCAAAGCCGACGCAGTACCTGAGAGCGCAGACTCACCAGTACCTGAGGACGCAGACGCACTAGCACCTAGAGCAGCAGCGGCGTAAGCACCTAGGGCAGCAGCCTCACCAGTACCTACAGCAGCAGTCTCAATGCCCGGATCGGGCAGGAAACACCGGTAATAGTCACCCTCATCACTAATAGACACAGCATACATGGCAGAAAGGATAGCATCAAAATCAAGATTATAGATGGTAACTCCCGCCCTAGACAGCTCGCCCCAGCGAGGGATCTCTATGGCCTCCGGGAACTGGTGACGCCACGCGTCCGTCAGGCGGCCAAAGTAGCGCTGGGTGGGGTGCGCACCCCCACATTGCTCACCCGCACGGTCGCCGGTGCGAAGGACGTAGGTGCACGGACAAAAACCCCCACCCCGCTGGCGTGCAGTGTACCACTCACGGAGCTGCTGAGGGGACAGGGTCTCACGATCGCGCTGCTGCTGCTGGCGTGGACCACCACCGGAGCCACTCCTCTGCGTAGACCCGCGACCAGCTCCACCGCCACCCCCGCCGCCTCCGCCGCCTCCGCCGCCTCCGCTACTACCCCCGCCTCCGCCGCCTCCTCCACCGCCACCACCTCCGCCTCCTCCGCTCCCACCACCACCGCCGCCGCCGCCTCCGCCTCCACTGCCGCCACCGACACCTCCACCCCCACCTCCACTCCCACCGCCACCCCCACTCCCCCCGCCGCCTCCACCTCCACCTCCAGCGCCCCCGCTCACTCCTCCAGTGCCCCTGCCCCCCTTGCCCTTGCCAGAGCCGCGTCTCCCGCTAGGGGCAGACGCCGCACCGACCGACTCAAGACCAAGGAGGTCGGCCGCAGCAGCAGAGGCAACAGAGGGCAGAAGGGGGGAGGGGGAACACCCCTCAAAGATGGGGGTGCGCGGGTCACCACGAGAGGCCCCTACAGCGACTATGCTCTTCTCGGCCGCTAAAAGGGACTTCTCGAGGAGGTCAACAGTGAGAGTGGTGGGACAGACCGAGAGGAAGTGGTCCCTGACTACGCGAAGGGAGTCAGGGAGGCGGGTGACTATGTAGTAGAGAGTGATGTACATGGGGGGGGGGGGTTCTTGGCGCAGAAGTCAGCAGGAAGTGCAGTGAGTGTCACTAGTGCGGAGGTGCGTAATGAGGTCAGCGACTGTGGGAAAGGCAGTAAGGTCAGGGAAGAGGTACGGTAGCATGAGACGGCTCAGTGCAGCAATGGCAGGGGAGGAGTAGCGTGCAACAACAGCGTCGTACAAGGTCTGAGCACTCTTGTACTGACTAAAGTGCGCATGCTCAGAGGTAGGGAGGTGGCGACGCACAGCAAGACGTGCAGCAGCATCGCGCGTGGCCCACTGTGAGCGAACAGTGGCGTCAGCATCAGTAGTAGGAGCAGGAGAGGCACCAGAGGTGAGGTCAAAGAGGGAGAGACCGTCTGCCCTATCGCACTGTAAGAATAGCTGCAGGTCATTTACCCAGACGTCAAAGTCAATGGCTCGATCCTCGGCGTCAAAAGCGAGGACACTAGGGGTAGCCATGACAACAGTAGACTAGCAGCGCACACAGTAGGGAAAGGGCAGTGCAGTGGCAGAGGCGCTGTGCTTACCGGACCGGGCTGCTCGGGCGGCTCGGAATTTCGGCTGCACGGCGGCTCGGCTGCAGGGCGGCTCAGCTGCTGGGCGGCTCGGCTGCAGGGCGGCTCGGGTGCCCGGCTGCTGGGCAGCTCGGCTGCAGGGCGGGTCGGCTGCTCTGCTGTCCGGCTGCTCAGCTGCTTGGCGGCTCGGCTGTGCTGCTGCACGGCGGCGCGGCGGTCGGCTGCTCGGCTAGGTGAGGCGGCTCGGGCGGCTCGGGTGGTGGGCGGCGCTGCAGCATGTGACGAGGCCGCAGGGAAGGCGGCGGGGCCGCAAGTGAGGGCGGCAGGGACCGCAAGTAAGGGCGGCGGGGACCGCAGGTAAGGGCGGCGGGGATCGCTAGGGCGACGAATCAGGGGCCGCTAAGGCGGCGAGTCTTGGCCGCTAGGGCGGCTCGACGAAGTCAGAGAGGGGAGCGCGACTCGGGCTGAGCGCGCTCCGGGCAGGAAAAAAAAAAATTTCGACTTGGTGGGCCCTAGGCACAGTTCCCATGAGGGAACCTGCTCGATACCATGAGAAAACTGAAACGAGAATGAATGAACTATGAATCAAGTGGGTACAAGTACTAACCCTAATTGGGTTGTACCCCTTACGGGATACCCCTCTACAGCCTACACAAAAGCATAAGCTATAATGTTCTGACAGGGCGGCCCACAAGGCGCGCCTCGGGCATGAGCGACTGTCGCTCAGGTCAGAAAAAAAGGGTTTTAGTGGTGGGCCCAAGGAAGCATTTCCACTAGGGAACCTGCTCTATACCATGTGAAGAAATGAGGAATGAATGAACTAAGAAGCAGGTGGGTACAAGTAGGAAAACCTAGAAGTGCTGTACCCCATATTGTCTACCCCACTATAGCCTACATAGACTATAGCATATAAGTTTGACATAAACACTGCGCCGAAGCGTTGTCCCACTGGTGTACTGCCCTGTCTGCGGCGCAACTACCCTTGATCAGGGGGTACTGTGCCGCCTGAAGTACAGTGTCGTGTCAGAATATTATGTTTCTCTAGTCTGTAGTGGGGTACTCTATAGTGAGTACAACCCTTTTAGGGTTTGCTATATGTATCCCAATGTTTGCTAGTGAACCTCCCCCCTTCTCATCATTCCTCAATCATCACATGGTATAGAGCTGTCTCGATCCTTGGGCCCACCACTGAATTGGTTTTTCCTACCCAAGGCGCGCGTCGCGCCTGCCCTTAACGGCCCTTAGCGGCCCCTCGTAAGGCCCTTCGCGGCCCCTCGTTAGGCCCCCCCTTCGCGGCCCCTCGTAAGGCCCCTTCGCGGCCCCTCGTTAGGCCCCTTCGCGGCCCCTCGAAAGGCCCCTTCGCGGCCCCTCGTTAGGCCCCTTCGCGGCCCCTCGTAAGGCCCCTTCGCGGCCCCTCGTTAGGCCCCCCTCGCGGCCCCTCGTCAGGCCCTTCGCGGCCCCTCATACGGCCCTTCGCGGCCCCTCGTACGGCCCTTCGCGGCCCCTCGTACGGCCCTTCGAGGCCCCCCCGTAAGGCCCTGTCGCGGCCCCTCGTCGCGGCCCCCCGTCGCGGCCTTCCGTATCGGCCCCGTCGCCCGGCGTCGCCCCTGTCCCGGACCTGTCGTGGCCCTGCCCCGACCTTGTCGCGGCCCTAACGCGGCCCTGCCCCTGCCATGCCCCGACCCTCCCCAGGCCCCGCCCTCCTCATGCCTGTCGTGGCGCACCAGGGGCCCGTGCACCCCCCCCCCCCCCCCCCCACCCCCCCCCTTTTCCCGTCGCCTTGCGTGGCGAGCGGGGGGGGGGGGGGGGGGGGGGGGCGCGAGCGAGGGGCGAATTGGGGGGGCGCGCGTCGCCCCTTCTTCCGCCTGCTCTGGCACCCTGGGAGGCCGCGCGTCGGCCCCCGTACTCCCCCCCCCCCCCCCCCCCCCCCTCAGGTCGCCTCAATAGGCGACGAAAGGGGCGACATGGGGGGGGCCGTGCGTTGGAGCAGCCGCCCCTAGTGCAGCCGCCTCTGGCCCCTGGAACAGCCGCCCCTGGTGCAGCCGCCCCTGGACCTCAGCAGCCGCCCCTGGCCCCTGGAGCAGCCGCCCCTGGACCCTGCGACGCCGCCCCTGGACCCGGTGCCGCCGCCTCCCTGTGCTGCCCATTGCCGCCCGTTGCTGCCCGTTGCTGCTCTCCCCCCCCCCCCCCCCCCCCCCCCCCCCCCTTCTTCGTCTCCCTGCTGCACGTGCAGCCGTGGAATGGAGGGTATGGGGGTGGCGGGTATAGGGGTGATGGATGGTATGTTTCCCTTCCCCTCCTCCTCCTTTATCTCCCACTTCTGCAGCTGCCGCTGAGGGGGGTGGATGTGTGGGAGCCAAAGGCGTGGTGCTAGGGGGTGGGGTGTGAGTGAACCTAGGGGTGCAGTAGGGGTTGTGTGAAATAGGGGTGGGATAGTTTGGGGAGGTTGAAGGGGGTGGCCGCCGTGAAGCCCGCAGCTCCATTCGCCCGTGAGACCGTTGCGCCAGCCGCCCGTGAGCTTGTTGCGCCAGTCGCCCATGAGCCCGTTGCTCCAGTCGCGCGTGAGTCCGTTGATCCTGCCGTTCAGAGTTAGCCGCGGAGCCAGTTACTCCAGTAGCCCGTGTGCCAGTTGCTCCAGTTGCCAGTGTGCCAGTTGCTCCAGTTGCCCGTGTGCCAGTTGCTCCAGTTGCGCCGTGTGCCAGGAGCTTCAGCTGCCGCCCACTACCTCCTCTCCGCTCATAGTCCCTCCTCCTCCACACTTGTCCTCTGCGATAGCCTCTAGCTTTGCTTACATTTGTGAACTTTAAACCAAGAAAATGAACGAGAATGAATTGACTAAGGGAACGTTGGGTACAAGTACAAACCCTAGAAAGTCGTACCCCATATGTGCTACCCCACTATAGCCTACAACAGCTATGTCATATAAATCTGACACACCCCCATAGGCAAAGTGGGGGAGAACAAGAGGTCACAAGACCAGTTAAGCAAAGCAAAACAAGCTCAGGGTGGATCACAAAGTCACCACACATTCCGAGCACAAGTTCAAGGCCAAAAGGCCAGTTCATATGCAGGATTACACATATATATAAAAGGCTAGACAAGCAAGAGCAGGAGTATATATATATGTAACAGTACAAACAAGGTCAAGTGGTGAGCAAGTGAGGCAAGGCAGGCACAAGACCCAACTGAGTACAGAAGCGCAGATGATCACAAGGCGCAAGCGCCTTGGTGAAGATATCAGCAGTGTTGGCCTCAGAGGCCACGTACGCAAGGCGCAGCTGACCACGCTGCTGTAGCTCACGAGCAAGGAAGTAGCGAAGAGCAATGTGCTTCGTTCTGTGCTCCAGTCTCTGCTCCTGACACAAGTCCAGCATGGCCTTGTTGTCTACGTACAGGACTGGAGGAGAACGAGGCGGCTTTCCGAGGTCACTTAGCAGGTAGGTGGGCCAGCGAAGCTCCCGTGCAGCCATAGCTCCGGTGTAGATCTCAGCCTCACAACTGGAGCCGAGAACAGAAGACGAGCGGGTAGCCCGCAACGAAACAGAGCCGGAACCAAGGCTGAAGGTGTAGCCCTGTGACGACCGCTGCGTAGCCTGGTCGTCAGCCCAAGAAGCGTCTACGTGCCTAGTGAGGACCACTGGACTCTGCCCTCCAAGCACAAGCCCCATGCCCGACGTACTGCACAAGTAGCGCAACACCCTCTTCGCTGCAGCCATGTGCTCTGGTCTGTGTCTCCCAGGAGCAACATAGCGTGCCAAGATGTTAAGAGGGTATGCAAGGTCAGGTCGTGTGCAGGTCATCAGCTACATGAGGCAGCCAACAAGCTCTAGGTACGGGCCACTCGGCTCTACGGACTCATCCGAAGGCAGAGCTGAGAGCGAGTGGCGAGTAGGCAGAGGAGTGGCCTGAGGCAAGGAGTACGTGAAGCCGAAGCGCTGAAGGACCTGCTGCACCATGTGTGACTGAGTCAGGGTAATGGTGCGGCGTGCTCTGTCCCGGGTGATATGCAGGCCAAGGTAGCTGCGCAGTTCACCCAGGTCAGTGCACGTGTGTCTCTTCAGCAGCTCAGACTTCACGTGGGCGAGTCCAGCAGTGTCAGCTGTGGCAAAGACCAAGTCGTCGACGTACACGAGGATGTAGAACGGCGGCAAAGAAGTGTCGGTGCGCAGAAACAGAGACGGGTCGGCAGTAGAGGGAGAAAACCCAAGAGCCGCAAGTGTAGTCCTCAGTGTGTCGTGCCACTCACGCGGTGCCTGGCGGAGACCGTAGACTGGCCGCCGGAGGCTCCATTGGGTGCCAGGAGGAAAAGACCTAGTGAAGCCAGGTGGGCGACGCAGCCAGATCTCCTCGTGCAGGCTGCCCTGCTAGAAAGCAGTGCTGAAGTCAAGAGAGTGCAGCTCGTAGTCACGGTGAGCAGCTATGTGCAGCAGTACCCGAAGAGTGGTCATCTTCGGGGTGGGAGAGAAGGTCTGAAAGTAGTGAACTCCCTGCCGCTGACCGAAGCCACGAGCCACGTAACGCGCCTTGAAGACAGGCGGAGAACTTGGCGGCCACTTCACCCTGAAAATCCACATGCCACTGACAATGTTCGCCCCAGGCGAGGGAACCTCGTCAACGTAGGTGCCTGTGGACTTCCAGGAAGCCATCTCTGCGTCCATAGCTGCCAGCCACTGAGAGGAGTAGGGACCCTCTATCGCCTCCGCGTAAGAGCGCGGAGTCGGGATGTCAAGTGTATCCGGGTCTCCCTCAGGGGTAAGCAGTACGGACACGAGATGAGCTGAATCAGTAGCCAAACACTGGAACTCCTCCTGCCTGTCCTCAAGGACGTCCGTGCCAAGGGCACACTCACCCCCGACGGACGGAGGACAGATAGTCTCAGACGCAGCAACAAGACTAGCAGCGTAGTCTAGACGACAGCGAGCAGCAAAGTCGACGAGCTCAGCAACTAGGGCCGACGCAGCAGTGGACTCAAAGGAAGGGTCAGTGACAATAGTAGCAAGGAGACGCCTGACAGTCGGACAGGCTGTACGAAGGGAGTCCGAATCTGGGTCAGCAAGAGCAGGAAGAGAGGAGTCAGGAGGAGAAGGCAAAGAGGCATGCAGAGGAGCAGTGCACGGACGGAGAGACATCCGGTGCGTGCCGGGCACAAGGGGAGGACGCGGACGCGAACCACGACCACTAGCGCGAGCAAGCACGGACAGGCAACAGTGGATGAGACGCAGGCTCAAGACGCTTAGCAAAACCTCCAGTAGGACCAGTGTAAGGAGAAGGAGCAGGCAATGGGGAGGCGGGCTGTAACTGTAACTGTGACAGGACAAGCTATGGTCTAAGGGAGGAGCAGGACCAGTAGAAGGCGGGAGACCAAGAACCTGCTCAAGGAGCGGAACAAAGTACGGCCGAGGCCGCGCGACGACTCCAAACACAGCAGGGACAGCACTAGTACCCCCAGTGGTAGCACCAATGCCAGCAGCACCTCCAGCTCCAGCACCCCCAGCAGCTCCAATAGCTCCAGGACCTCCAGCAGCACCACTAGCACCCCCAGCAGGACCGCCTCCATGACCGACAGTAGTAGCCTCAGCGCCAACACCCGCAGCAGCTCCAGCTCCAGTAGTACCCGCAGGCCCAGCAGCCATAGTACTCCCAGTACGAGCACCTCCGGGACCCGCGACACCAGCACCCTCAGTAGCCGAAGAACCTCCAGCTCCAGAAGCACGCCTCCAGCGCCGGGCAAACCACTCGCGCAGCTCCTGTGGAGAGAGTGGCTCCCGCCGAGACAAAGCACCCGGGGAACCTCCAGGCACAGTACCGCCAGACGCGACACGAGCAGGCGCAGCTCCCTCAGGCTCCGCACCCACAGGCTCAACATCTCCAGGCGTAGCACCCCCAGGCTCAGCACCCCCAGTCGTAGCACCCCAAGGCTCAGCACCCCCAGGCGTAGCACCCCCACGCTCAGCACCCCCAGGCTCAGCACCCCCAGGCGTAGCACCCACATGCTCAGTACCCCCAGAGTCAGCACCCCCAGGCTCAGCACCCAGAGCAGCACCAGAGTCACCAGCAACCTCGACAGGCTTGACTGCGTCTACCTGGGACACACCTGAAGGGACAAGACCCTGAGGGAGAAGGGGGTCTACCGGGGGGGGGGGGACCTGACTTAAGGAACAGCGGTGGCGGGGGGAGGGACGGAGTGCGGTAGATGAAGAGACGGTAGTAGGGGACTGACTCGTCAAACGTGACGTCCTGGGAGGACAGAACATGGCGAGAGGTGGGGTGGTAGAACTGCCACCTAGGCGCGTCAGGGGGGAAGCCAAGGAAGATGCAAGGAGTAGCACGAGGGGACACCTTGTCCGCAGACAAGTCCCGGACAAACGCCCGAAATCCCCAGACACAGAACGCAGACGCATCGCCAACCTTCCAGGTCCACAGCAAAGCTGGGGAGGTCTCCGGCATGGAGATCCAAGGCTGAAGGTTGATCTGATGCGCCGCGTACCAAACCGCAAACGGCCACAGAAAATGGGGGGCAGCCGCATGCATCATGGACATACGAGCGACGTCCATGACCATGCCAATGCGGCGCTCAGCAGTCCCATTTTGCTGTGGAGTGTCCGAAAGTGTGAAGGTTTGGCGGATGCCTCGTGCACGATAGTAGGCTTGCAAAAGGCAAGAGGAGAACTCTCCGCCTCTGTCAGAGTGCAGACGCAGAATAGGAAAGTCCGAGCTGAAGCTCTGCCAGAACTGGAGACGAGCTGCGCGGATCCAGTCGATCAACACCTCAGTGACCTCACCCTTGCTGCGCAAGGGGAATACTATTGTGTAACGCGAGAAGTCGTCAACCACCAGCAGGAAGTAGCGCTCGTGACCGTGTCCACGGACGCGGGCTGGGCCCCACACGTCCATGTGAAGCGTCTGCAGCGGGGCCTCTGTCGGAGAAAACTGGGAGGAGTGAGGGGCAGCACGCTGCCGCCCCTCGATGCAGGGGACGCAGGCAGGGGCAGGCCCCGGAGGAAGGGGAGGGAGGGACCGGGGAAGACCAGAGACAAGGACACGGGAGGCCATGCCTCGGAGACGAAGCAGGGAGGGGTGACCAAGGCGGTGGTGCCAAAGGAGAGTCTCGTGAGACAGGAGGCGACACGAGCAGGGGGCAGACTCAGGACCAGACCTGGACGCTGCAGCAAACACCTGACCCGACGCAGCTATCGACCAGACGCACGGACAAGAGGAGACTCAGTGGTCAGTGTGTACAGGCTCGACCCCGGACGACGTGTAAATGTGGCCAGGTGTCGGCCTGTCCGAGTGTCCGTGCAGTGGGTCACCCGCTGACTCGCAGGAGTGAACTGGTGAACCCCTGCATCCTGTAGGTCAGCACCAGTCACCAAGTTCGTAGAGAACGAGGGGAGGTAAGGACCAGACTGGGTGCCAGAGGGGGCCGCCGGACATGGGAGGAGAGTGGAGAAGTGAGCAAGGACACGACCCCCAGAGGGGTCTGCCAGAGAGACTGCAACTGGCCGACCAAGCGGCGTGAATGTGGCGCGGTCTTGAAAGGAGTGAGAAGCCCCCGAGTCAAGGGTGAAGGTGTGGGAGGCCGAAGCCGACGCGGTACGTGAGAGGGCAGACTCACCAGCACCTGAGGAAGCAGACGCACTGGCACCTAGAGCAACAGCCTTGCTAGCACCTAGAGCAGCAGTTTCAAGGCCCGGGTCGGGCGGAAAACACCGGTAATAGTCACCCTCATCACTAATAGTCACAGCATACATGGCAGCAAGAATAGCATCAAAGTCAAGGTCAAAGATAGCTACTCCCGCCCTAGACAGCTCGCCCCATCGAGGGATCTCAGTGGCCTCAGGGAACTGGTGACGCCAAGCGTCCGTAAGGCGGCCAAAGCAGCGCTGGGTGGAGTGCGCACCCCTGCACTGCTCACCCGCGCGGTCGGTGGTGCGTAGGACGTAAGTGCACGGACCAGTACCCCCACCCGGATGGCGTGGAGCGTACCACTCACGGAGCTGCTGAGGGGGGGGGATGTCATGAGTGCGCTGCTGCTGCTGGCGCTGACCACCACCGGAGCCGACCCTCTGCGTAGCGCCACCCCGACCAGCTCCGCCTCCTCCGCCGCCGCCTCCTCCTCTGTCGCCACCTCCGCCACCTCCGCCCCCACCGCCACCGCCGCCTCCGCCTCCGCCTCCACTGCCGCCACCGACACCTCCACCCCCGCCACCACTCCCACCCCCACCCCCTCCACTGCCGCCACCGCCACCTCCGCCACCCCCGCCAGCCCCTCCAGCGCCCTTGCCCCCCTTGCCCTTGCCGGTGCGGCGTCTCCCGCTCGAGGCAGACGCTGCGCCGACCGACTCAAAACCAACGAGGTCGGCCGCAGCAGCAGAGGCAACAGAGGGCAAAAGGGGGGAGGGGGAACACCCCTCAAAGACGGGGGTGCGAGGGTCACCACGAGAGGCTCCTACAGCGATTATGCTCTTCTCTTCCGCTAGGAGGGCCTTCTCAAGGAGGTCAACGGTGAGAGTGGTGGGGAAAACTGAGAGGAAGTGGTCCCTGACTACGCGGAGAGAGTCAGGGAGCCGGGTGATTATGTAGTAGAGGGTGATGTACATGGGGGGGGGGGGGGTTCTTGGCGAAGAACTCAGCAGGAAGCGCAGCGTGGTAGCGAGTGTCGATAGTGCGGAGGTGCGTAATGAAGTTAGTGACGGTGGGAAAGGCAGCAAGGTGAGGGAAGAGGTACGGTAGTATGAGGCGGCTCAAGTGCAGCAGTGGCAGGGGAGGAGTAGCATGCAACTACAACGTCGTACAATGTCTGAGCACTCTTGTACTGGCTAAAGTGCGCACGCTCAGAGGTAGGCAGGTGGCGACGCACAGCAAGACGTGCAGCAGCATCACGTGTGGCCCACTGTGAGCGAACATTGGCGTTAGCATCAGCAGCAGGGGGAGGAGAGGCACCATAAGTGAGGTCAAAGAGGGAGAGACCGCCTGCCCTATCGCACTGTAAGAAAAGCTGTAGGTCATCTACCCAGACGTCAAAGTCAATGGCCCGACCCTCAGCGTCAAAAGAGAGGTCACTAGGGGTAGCCATGACAGCAGTAGGCTAGTAGCGCGAACAGTAGGGTAAGGGCAGTGGAGTGATAGAGGCGCTGCTCTTACCGGACAGGGCGGCTCGGGCGGCTCGGCGGTACGGCGGCTCGGCGGCTCGGCGGCTCGGCGGTACGGCGGCTCGGCAGCAATTGCGGCTCGGCGACTCGGCGGCTCTCGCGGCACGGGCGACTCGGCGGTACGGCGGCTCGGCGACCCGGCGGCTCGTGCGGCTTAGGTGGCGCGGCGGCTCGGGCGGCTCGGGTGGCTCAGGTGGCTCGGCAGTAGCTTGGCGGTGCCGGCGGCTCGGGCGGCTCGGGTGGCTCGGGCGGCTCGGCAGTAGCTCGGCGGCGCCGGCGGCTCGGTGGTGACGGCGGGGCCGCGTGGGAATGGCGGCGGGGCCGGTAGAGGCGGCGCCGGGGCCGGGAAGGGCGGCGCCGGGGCCGTAGGGTAGGCGACTGGGCCGTTGGGTAGGCGACGGGGCCGTAGGGTAGGCGCGGGGGCCGCAGGGTAGGCGACGGGGCCAGCAGAGGCGGCGCCGGGGCCCGGATGGGCGGCGCCGGGGCCGGGAAGGGCGGCGCCGGGGCCGTAGGGTAGGCGACGGGGCCGCAGGGTGGGCGACGGGGCCGCAGGGTAGGCGCCGGGGCCGCGGGGTAGGCGACGGGGCTAGTAGAGGTGGCACCGGGGCCGGGAAGGGTGGCGTCGGGGCCGGGAAGGGCGGCGCCGGGGCCGCAGGGGTAGGCGAAGGGGCCGCTAGGGCGGCTAGGAGGGGGGGGGGGCCGCGAGGGCGGCACGACACGACGGAGCCGCAAGGGCGGCGGATTGGGGCCGCGAGGGCGGCGCGACGCGGTCGCTAGGGCGGCGCGACGTGACGGGGCCGCGAGGGCGACGCGACGGGGTCGAAAAAGGGGAGCGCGACTCGGGCAGAGTAGAGCGCGCTCCGGGCAGGAAAAAAAGGTGGTGGGCCCTAGGAACAGTTCCCACAGGGGAACCTGCTCTATACCATGAGAAAATGAACGAGAAGGAATTGACTAAGGGAAAGTTGGGTACAAGTACAAACCCTAGCAAGTCGTACCCCATATGTGCTATCCCTTTATAGCCTACAATGGCTATGTCATATAAATCTGACATAAACTGTTGCTTCTTGTACTTGTGCTCAGAATGTGTGGTTACATTGTGATCCACCCTGAGCTTGTTCTGCTTTGCTGGTTGTGCTGATTACACCCCACTTTGACTATGGGGGTGTGTCAGAATATTATGTTTCTCTAGTCTGCAGTGGGGTACTCTATAGTGAGTACAACCCTTTTAGGGTTTGCTATATGTATCCCAATGGTTGCTAGTGAACCTCCCCCCTTCTCATCATTCCTCAATCATCACATGTCGGCCGCTGCTTTTGTTCCGAAAATGTCGCGGATCTTGTTGTAGGTACAGTAGTGACCCTAGCGATAGACAATCTAGTCGTAGGCGGCTTTTCCCGATCTTTTCGGTGGCTAAAAAAACCACTTCCGTCGTACACTGTGCCGCTCCTACCGGAAACGCCAACGACGCACCCTCCTGCAGCCACACCGGCCACACCCGGGCGGGACGACGGTAGACCCCCTCTTTCTTCGAGCAGTCGCCACGCCGTCTCTCGTTGCATTTTCTGACGCAAATCACCATGCGCCCGGCCTGCCCTGGCCAGCTGTCGTTTCTGCCGTGAAGCCACCCGAAATCTTCGCGCACAGTAGCGCCGCATGTCACTTGCCGAAGACGTCCAAAATTCTCGTGCGCAACGTGACAAAATCGCTCGACGCCACTTGCCGCACGAATTAACTCTGATTTCTTCGTGCGCAGCTGACGACCACTGTGAGAGTACGACGTCTTATGCCAGCTATGCTTGCTTGCCTTTACTTTATTATGCTACTTCTAGCATAGGATAATTATATGCATGCATGAATTGTTTGATTTCCTATGCTAGGTGCTTTCCTATATTTTATTATAGTTATAGCACCGAGCTAGGATTGCGTACACCGACTTTTGGCTTTTCGGTTGCCACCGAATTGCCTTCTACCGAATTCGGTAAGGATCTGTTCGGGACGCTACGCGGCTCGCGGAACCTTCGCGTAACACCTGGTTACGGGGCCTTGTGTCGAGCCTATATATAGCCTCGTATTGTACCCAGGTGATTCAATTTATATTCTCTTCTCTAAGCTCGATCCTAGATTCTCACACTTGGTAATCAGAGCGGGTTTTCACGCGAGTTCTTCAACCACTTAGTTCCGGCCTTTAAAAAACAGCAGGGGCGACGACAAAAGCGCCGATACGGGTATGTAAAACCAGTTCCGCGCAATTTTTCTTCCCCTCGATTCGGTTTTCGAACACCCCTCAGATTTACTTGTGGAAGGGTTGGAGTTTCGATCGTTCGATCGCGTTTCATCTAAACGGCCTAGAGAATTTCGCCAAAAAACGTTGGAATTTGGAGCGTCGGAGTGATTTTCAACTCAACACCCAAGATCGGACGCGAATTTCGCCCAGGGGAGATTTACGCGACCGACAGAATTTGCGCTCGTCAATCCTTTGGTCAACTTGACTCGCAGTAAGTCGATCAGCACCTACAATTCGATTATTTTCGTCGCGCATCTTTCTGTAAATCGCCAAATGGAGGGAAAAGGAGATATTTCAGTACAGAGAATCGCGGAGTTACGTACTGAGCATAAGCAAATACATGCGGCGCTCCCACGACTCGAAAAACTCCTTGTGAACCAGCCGGCAACCGCCATAGCAGCAGCGACAACTGTAGCAGCAGCAGCAGCAACGGCAACACCGACAATTCTACATGCGACAACGGCAGCAGCTACAGTTAACCTCGAAGCAGTGAAGCCGAGGCTACCGGAGGCGTTCGATCCTACAGTAAAAAGGAACGACGTTCGTCGATTTGTAGCCGAACTCAAAATTTACTTCGAAGCTGTTGGATGCACAACCCCGACAAAAGACGCAATGCGCATACGGCTCGCAGCAACACTGTTACGAGGCCCAGCTCTAGAGTGGATCAACAACAGAATAGTCCAAGGCGAGGGGACGTGGGCGCAGTTTCCGGCAGCACTGATCGAACAGTTCGACACATTGAACAGTAGCTACTACGGAACACGACGGAACAAGCCAACTAGTGGCATGGGGCGATTGGCACCACCCACGACTGCTGACCCGATGGAGAACGACGAGGGCGATGTGGAGTAGTGGCTAGCAAATAATGAGACGTGCAAATTTTGCGGCGCTACAGGACATCGTATCTTGGCGTGTTGGAAAATGGAGAGAAGGTGTGCGGAGCTGAAGGACAAGAATAGTGCGGCACCTCCGAAGCAGAAAACGGACAACGTGGCAACTTCGGAGAGGGCGAAAAAAGGAGAATATGGTGGCGCAAATTTAAAACGTCACGACCAGCCGGCACCAGGGGAAATCGCCGAGACTAATGGAGGATCCGCGAAACAAGACCCTGCACCGACCGGGAAACTCCAGCCGTATACCCCGACAAGCAAGAAAATTACTTCTCGTGGGTTTCAAGCCTTTACTAAGGGAGAGCCAGAAATTAAACCGGTACCGGGTATTATGGGGACCCTACTCCAGAGCGCTAATACGGGTCGAGCGTTCCGAGGAGTTAATATAGTCTCCGAGCAGCACTGTTTAACGGCTCCCTGTTCCCCACAGATGAAGCCTACACAGCTGCAAAGGCTTAGTGGAAGGTTCCAGGCCCAAGAGAAGCCGAATCGGCCTCGGATAAATCCTTCCAACCTTTCTCAGTTGAAAACTGATATTGAAGCTGCACCTTCGAGCGTAGGACCTAGGGATAACATATTCGACGTACCCTACGATCCTATAAGCGATACCATCTCCGGATACTCGGAGTAGCAGCAGCTACTACTACTCGAGGTGATCTACAACGGGTGTCGCCTCCAGGCCCTGGTGGACAGTGGTGCGTCCCACTCGGTGTGCGACCGCAGGACGTTGGAGAAAATTGGAGAATCCTTAGAAGAAACCCAGTTTACAGCAACGATGGTGGACGGTACGAAGCTTCCCATCCACGGAAAGTCAACACTACAGCTGCAGATAGGGGCATTGATGTGGAAGCCGACGTTGCCGATCACGAACATCAAGGGATTAGATTTCATCTTGGGGCGAGATTTTCTGAAGCGGTTCAACCCCGAGATCGATTGGGTCAACAGAAAGGTGTGCATCGACAACAACGGGAAGCGAATAGCACTTCGAAACTGGACGGATACAGGGGACGTACCTGAAACGACATTGGCATGGTTCGAACGGACAGTGAACGAGAGTAACACGGGTTACTTAGCACTGGTTATGGCAGCAGCAGAGGAGGAGGTCTTGGAGCAGTATAAGGATATAATGCCCAACGACCTACCCGCAGGCGTACCTCCAGCACGCACCCACGAGCACGAGATCGTGGAGGAACCAGGTGCGAAACCCGTCTAACGTGCACCATACCGACTGAGTCTGACTGAACTGACAGAAATGAAAAAACAGATAGAGTATCTACCGGACAGACAACTTATCCGCCCATCCACCTCTCCCTACGGTGCACCAGTTCTCCTCACTCCAAAGCTAGACGGTAGTTTACGGATATGCATCGACTACCGCACACTGAACAAACAGATAAGCACTGACTACAGCGCCAGTACTCATCCTACCAGATCCAGACAGAGACTACAAGGTGGAAGCAGACGCTAGTGACCAAGCAGTAAGAGCAGTACTGATGCAACATCACGGACGCAGTTTGCAGCCCATCGCCTACCTCAGTAAGAAGTTACACGGAGCAGAACTGAACTACCCCATCCATGACAAGGAAGCATTAGCGATAGTCATAGCCTTCAAGGCGTGGAGGTGTTACCTAGAGTGAGCCAAGACTACAGTCTATACTGACCACTGCAGTCTCAAATACCTGAAGTCGAAGCCGACGCTCTCACGACGACAGGTACGGTGGGTGGACTTCCTGGAAACTCACTTCCACTACGACATCGTCTACAAGCCCGGGCTACACAACAAAGCAGACGCATTGAGCCGCCCCGGACATGTAGCAGGCATCCAGCTGAACGGGATGAACCCTCTACTCAAGGGTCTATTCCAACATGGGTACTCCGTGGACGCAGAGATCGCTACAGCACAGACCAAGCAGCTATTACAGTGGGAAAAAGACTTAGCTGTAAGGAAGGGTTCAGGAAAGATTTGGGTACCGAATTACGCCCCGCTACGGTAGATCCTATTGGAGGAGTTTCACGACGTACCATACGCGGGACATTTCGGGAGCAACAAGACATTAGCAGGGATAGCAAAGTATTACTACTGGCCCGAGATGGCAGCAGACGTGCAGGCACTTCGTCACCTCATGCGACACGTGCCAGCGGATGAAGAGCAGCAAGCAGAAAAAAGCAGGGTTACTTCAGCCTCTACCCGTACCGGAGCAGCCATGGCAGGTCGTTAGCCTCGACTTTATCACAGGACTTCCTTCGACCTCACGGGGGCACGATTCCATCCTCGTAGTAATCGATAAGTTCTCCAAAATGGGTCACTTCATACCAACCAGCGCCACGGCAACAGCTGAAGCAACTGCTCGCCTCTTCTTCGACCGCATCATCACCATTCACGGCTTCCCCGCTACACTCATCTCAGACAAAGACCTCAAATTCACGAGTAAGTTCTGGAAGGAGCTCATGGGATTATTGGGGACCAAACTTGCGATGTCCTCAGCATACCACCCACAGACTGACGGACAGACAGAGCGCCTCAATCAAGTGGTTGAACAGTTACCGCTGCACAGCTTGCAAGGACGACGTCAGCCACTGGGACACACAGTTACCGACCCTAGAGTTCGCTTACAACAACGCCTCACATGCGGCCACAAGGAAAACTCCTTTCTTCCTGTGTTACGGACGGGAACCACTCACACCACAGCAGCCAACCACACCGTCACACGTCCAAGCCGCACATGACTTCGTCACCACCATGCAGCAGCTATGGAAGAAGACTCAGCGACGTCTCACCACGATGCAGAACTCCCAGAAGCAGTATGCCGATCGTCAGCGACGAGATCACTCAGTAGCAGTCGGAGATCAGGTGCTTCTTGACACACGCAACTTGAACCTGTCTCACCTCCCATCCAAACTCCGGCCTCGCTTCTGTGGTCCGTTTCTCGTGGAGGCACAGGTGACACCAGTTACATTCCGCTTGCGCTTACCAGACACATGGAAGCTTCAGAACGCTTTCCATATCCAGCTACTGAAACCCTACAAGGACCCCAACCACCAGTTCCAGGGACGGTAGCTACCGCCACCTCCACCTATTCTTGTGCAGGATGAACCCGAGTACGAGATTGAGCGCGTTCTCTCTCATCGGCGCCGTGGCGGCAGGACCCTCGAGTTCCTTATACGCTGGAAGGGATACGACCCCACTGAGGACAGTTGGGTTGCAGAAGCTGATATGGGCAACGCACGCCGTGCTCTCAAGGAATATCTTGTCAAGCAGTGTGTATCTCACACCACCAAGCTTTGAGGGGGGGACGTCTGAGAGTACGACGGCTTATGCCAGCTATGCTAGCTTGCCTTTACTTTATTATGCTATTTCTAGCATAGGATAATTATATGCATGCATGAATTGCTTGATTTCCTAGGCTAGGTGCTTTCCTATATTTTATTATAGTTATAGCACCGAGCTAGGTTGCGTGCACCGAATTCTGGCTTTTCGGTTGCCACCGAATTGCCTTCTACCGAATTCGGTAAGGATCTGTTCGAGACGCTACGCGGCCCGCGGAACCTTTGCGTAACACCTGGTTACGGGGCCTTGTGTCGAGCCTATATATAGCCTCGTGTTGTACCCAGGTGATTCAATTCATATTCTCTTTTCTGAGCTCGATCCTAGATCCTCACAACCACGTGAAAACTTCAACTCGCACGACTACTGCTCCAAGAATCTCGCGCATGCAGTGACGACAATCTTCCTTACGCCAACTTGTAAAATTGAACGAGAATGAAAAGACTAAGGGAAAGTTGGGTACAAGTACAAACCCTAGAAAGCTGTACCCCATATGTGCTACCCCACTATAGCCTACAACACCTAAGTCAGATAAATCTGACACACCCCCATAGGCAAAGTGGGGGAGGACAAGGGGTCACAAGACCAGTCAAGCAAAGCAAAGCAAGCTCAGGGTGGATCACAACTTCACCACACATTTCGAGCACAAGTTCAAGACCACAAGGCCAGTTCACATGCAGGATTACATATATATATAAGGCTAAACAAGCAAGAGCAGGTGTAAATGTATATGTAACAGTACAAACAAGGTCAAGGGCTGAGCAAGTGAGGCAAGGTAGGCATAAGACCGAGATGAGTACAGAAGCGCTGATGATCACAAGGCGCAAGTGCCTTGGTGAAGATATCAGCAGTGTTGGCCTCAGAGGCCACGTACGCAAGGCGCAGCTGACCACGCTACTGTAGCTCACGAGCAAGGAAGTAGCGAAGGAGAAATGTGCTTCGTTCTGTGCTCCAGTCTCTGCTCCCGACACAAGGCCAGCATGGCCTTGTTGTCTACGTACAGCACTAGAGGAGAACGAGGCGGCTCTCCGAGGTCAGTCAGCAGGTAGGTGAGCCAGCAAAGCTCCTGTGCAGCCATGGCCCCTGCGTAGATCTCAGCCTCACAACTGGAGCCGAGAATAGAAGACGAGCGGGTAGCCCGCCACGAAACAGAGCCGGAACCAAGGCTGAAGGTGTAACCCTGTGACGACCGCTGCGTAGCCTGGTCGTCAGCCCAAGAAGCGTCTGCGTGCCCTGTGAGGACCACTGGACTCTGCCCTCCAAGCACAAGCCCCATGCCCGACGTACTGCACAAGTAGCGCAACACCCTCTTCGCTGCAGCCATGTGCTCTGGTCTGTGTCTCCCAGGAGCAACATAGCGTGCGAGAATGCTAAGAGGGTATGCAAGGTCAGGTCGTGTGCAGGTGATTAGGTACATGAGGCAGCCAACAAGCTCTGGGTATGGGCCACTCGGCTTTACGGACTCATCCGAAGGCAGAGCTGAGAGCGAGTGGCGAGTAGGCAGAGGAGTGGCCTGAGGCGAGGAGTACGTGAAGTCGAAGCGCTGAAGGACCTGCTGCACCATGTGTGACTGAGTCAGGGTAATGGTGCGGCGTGCTCTGTCCCGGGTGATCTGCAAGCCAAGGTAGCTGCGCAGTTCACCCAGGTCTGTGCACGTGTGTCTCTTTTGCAGCTCAGACTTCACGTGGGTGAGTCCAGCTGTGTCAGCTATGGCAAATACCAAGTCGTCGACGTACACGAGGATGTAGAACGGCGGCGTAGAAGTGTCGGTGCTTAGAAACAGCGACGGGTCGGCAGTAGAGGGAGCACTCCCAAGAGCCGCAAGTGTAGTCCTCAGTGTGTCGTGCCACTCACGCGGTGCCTGGCGGAGACCGTAGACTGGCCGCCGGAGGCTCCACTGGGTGCCAGGAGGAAAAGTCCCAGTGAAGCCACGTGGGCGGCGCAGCCAGATCTCCTCGTGCAGGCTGCCCTGCAAGAAAGCAGTGCTGAAGTCAAGAGAGTGTAGCTCCTAGTCACGGTGAGCAGCTATGTGCAGCAGTACCCGAAGAGTGGTCATCTTCGGGGTGGGAGAGAAGGTCTGAAAGTATTCAACTCCCTGCCGTTGACTGAAGCCTCGAGCCACGCAACGCGCCTTGAAGACAGGCGGAGAACCCGGCGGCCGCTTCACCCTGAAAATCCACATGCCACTGACGATGTTCGCCCGAGGCGCGGGAGCCTCGTCAACGTAGGTGCCTATGGACATCCAGGAAGCCATCTCTGCGTCCATAGCTGCCTGCCACTGAGAGGAGTAGGGACCCTCTATCGCCTCCGCGTAAGAGCGCGGAGTCGTGATGTCAAGTGCATCCGGGTCTCCCTCAGGGGTAAGTAGTACGGACACGAGATGAGGTGAAGCAGTAGCCAAACACTGGAACTCCCCCTGCCTTTCCTCAATGGACGTCCGTGCCAAGGGCACACTCACCCCCAACGGACGAAGGACAGATAGTCTCAGACGCAGCAACAAGACTAGCAGCGTAGTATAGATGACAGCGAGCAACAAAGTCGACGAGCTCAGCAATTAGGGCAGACGCAGCAGTGGACTCAAAGGAAGGGTCAGTGACAACAGTAGCAAGGAGACGCGTGACAGTCGGACTGGCAACACGAAGGGAGTCCGACTCTGGGTCAGCAAGGGCAGGAAGAGAGGAGTCAGGGAGAGAAGGCAAAGGGGCACGCAGAGGAGCAGTGGACGGACGGAGAGACATCCGGTGCGTGCCGGGCACATGGGGAGGACGCGGACGCGAACCACGACCACTAGCGCGAGCAGCACGAACAGGCGACGCAGGACGAGACGCAGGCTCACGACGCTCAGCAAGACCTCCAGTAGGACTAGTATAAGGAGAAGGAGCAGGCAGTGGGGAGGCCGGCTGTAACTATAAATGTGACGGGACAGGCTGTGGACACTCTAAGGGAGGAGGAGGACCAGTAGAAGGCGGGAGACCAAGAACCTGCTCAAGGAGCGGAACGAAGTACGGGCGAGGCCACGCAGCAACTCCAGACACAGCAGAGACAGCTCCAGCACCCCCAGCGGTAGCACCAGCGCCAGCAGCACCTCCAGCTCCAGTACTCCCAGAGCTCGAGTAGCTCCTAGGACCTCCAGCAGCACCAATCGTACCCCCAGCAGGACCGCCTCCAGTACCGCCAGCGCCAACACCCTCAGCAGCTCCAGCTCCAGTCGGACAACGAGAAGACGCAGTGGCTCTAGCTCCAGTAGTACCTGCTAGCCCAGCAGCTCCAGTACTCCCAGTACGAACACCCCCGGGACCCGTGGCACCAGCACCCTTAGCACCCGAAGAACCTCCAGCTCCAGAATCACGCCTCCTGCGCCGGGCAAACCACTCACGCACCTCCTGTGGAGAGAGTGGCTCCCGTCGAGACGGAGCGCTCAGAGAACCTCCAGGCCCAGCATCGCCAGACGCCACACGAGCAGGCCCAGCTCCCTCAGGCTCCGCACCCCCAGGCTCAGCACCTCCAAGCGTAGCACCCCCAGGCTCAGCACCCCCAGTCGTAGCACCCCCAGGCTCAGCACCCCCAGACTTAGCATCCCCAGGCTCAGCACCCCCAGTCGTAGCACCCTCAGGCTAAGCACCCTCAGTAGCACCAGAGTCACGAGCGACCTCCACAAGCTCGAGTGCGTCTACCTCGGACACACTTGAAGATGCAGGACCTTGAGGGGGAAGGGGGTCTACCGGGGGGGGACCTGGCACAAGGAACAGCGGTGGCGGGGGGAGTGACGGTAGTAGGGGACCGACTCGTCAAACGTGACGTCCTGGGAGGACAGAACACGGCGCGAGGTGGGATGGTAGAACTGCCACCCTGGTGCGTCAGGGGGGAAGCCAAGGAAGACGCAGGGAGTAGCACGAGGGGACAGCTTGTCCGCAGACAAGTCGCGGACAAACGCCCGAGATCCCCAGACACGGAACACAGACGCATCGCCAACCTTCCCCGTCCACAGCAAAGCTAGGGAGGTCTCCGGCATGGCGACCCTGGGCTGAAGGCTGATCTGATGCGCCGCGTACCGGACCGCAAACGGCCACAGAAAATGGGGGGCATCCGCATGCATCATGGACGTACGAGCGACATCCATGACCATGCCAATGCGGCGCTCAGCAATCCCATTTAGCTGTGGAGAGTCCGGAAGCGTGAAGGTCTGGCGGATGCCTCGTGCACAACTAGTAGGCTCGCAGAAGGCCAGAGGAGAATTCTCCGCCTCTGTCAGAGTGCAGACGCAGAACACGAAAGTCTGAGCCGAAGCTCTGCCTGAGCTGGAGACGAGCTGCGCGGATCCAGTCGATCAACACCTCAGAGACATCACCCTTGCTGCGCAAGGGGAAGACTGCGGTGTAACGCGAGTAGTCGTCAACCACCTGCAGGAAGTAGCGCTCGTGGCCCTATCCACGGACGCCGACTGGGCCCCACACGTCCATGTGAAGCGTGTGCAACGGGGCCTCTGTCGGAGGAAATTGGGAGGAGTAAGGGGCAGCACGCTGCCGCCCCTCGACACAGGGGACGCAGGTAGGGGCAGGCCCCGGAGGAAGGGGAGGGAGGGACCAGGGAAGACCAGAGACAAGGACACGGGAGGCCATGCCTCGGAGACGAGGCAGCGAGGGGTGACCAAGGTGGTGGTGCCAGAGGAGAGTCTCGTGAGACAGGAGGCGACACGAGCAGGGGGCAGACTCAGGACCAGACCTGGACGCTGCAGCAAACACCTGACTCAACGTAGCTGCCTGACCAGACGTAGTGACTGGAGGAGACTCAGTGGTCAGTGTGTACAGGCTCGACCCCGGCCAACATATAAACGTGGCCAAGTGTCGGCCCGTCCGAGTGTCCGTGCAGTGGGTCACCCGCTGACTCGCAAGAGTGAACTGGTGAACCCTCGCATCCTGTAGGTCAGCACCGCTTACAAAGTTTGTAGAGAACGAGGGGAGGTAAAGACCAGACAGGGTGCCAGAGGGGGCCGCCGGACACAGGAGGACAGTGGAGAAGTGAGCAAGGACAGGACCCCCAGAGGGGTCTGCCATAGAGACTGCAACTGGCCGACCAAGCGGCGTGAGTGTGGTGCAGTCTCGAAAGAAGGAGCGAGAAGCCCCCAAGTCAAGGGTGAAGGTGTGGGAGGCCGAAGCCGACGCAGTACTTGAGAGAGCAGACTCACAAGCACCTAAGGAAGCAGACGCACTGGCACCTAGAGCAGCAGCCTCGCTAGCACCTAGAGCAGCAGCCTCACCAGTACCTAGAGCAGCAGTCCCAATGTCCAGGTCGGGCAGAAAACACCGGTAACAGTCACCCTCATCACTAATAGTCACAGCATACATGGCAGCAAGAATAGCATCAAAGTCAAGGTCAAAGATAGCTACTCCCGCCCTAGACAGCTCGCCCCAGCGAGGGATCTCAATGGCCTCAGGAAACTGGTGACGCCAAGCGTCCGTGAGGCGGCCAAAGCAGCGCTGGGTGGAGTGCGCACCCCCGCACGGCTCACCCGTGCGGTCGCCGAGCGTAGGACGTAGGTGCACAGACCAGTACCCCCACCACGCTGGCGTGCAGCGTACCACTCACGAAGCTGCTGAGGGAGGGGGATTTCACGAGTACGCTGCTGCTGCTGTTGCTGCTGCTGGCGCTGACCACCACTGGAGCCGACCCTTTGCGCAGCGCCACCCCGACCAGCTCCACCTCCTCCGCTGCTGCCTCCTCCATCGCCGCCACCTCCATCGCCGCCACCTCTGCCACCTCCGCTCCCACCGCCACCGCCGCCGTCGCGTACGCCTCCACTGCCGCCACCGACGCCCCCACCCCCGCCACCACCCCCACCGCCACCCCCACCCCCTCCGCCGCCTCCACCGCCGCCTCCACTGCCCCCGCTAGCTCCTCCAGCGCCCCTGCCCCCTTGCCCTTGCCAGTGCGGCGTCTCCCGCTAGGGGTAGATGCCGCACCGACCGACTCAAGACCAACGAGGTTGGCCGCAGCAGCAGAGACAATAGAGGGCAAGAGAGGAGAGGGGGAGCACCCCTCAAAGATAGGGGCACGAGGGTCACCACGAGAGGCTCCTACAGCAGCTATGCTCTTCTCTGCTGCCAGGAGGCGCTCCTCGAGGAGGTCAACGGTGAGGGTGGTGGGGCAAACAGAGAGGAAGTGGTCCCTGACCGGGCGAAGGGTGTCAGGGAGCCGGGTGACTATGTAGTAGAGGGTGATGTACATAGGGGGGGGGTTCTTGGCGCAGAACTCAGCGGGAAGGGCAGCGCGGTAGCGAATGTCACTAGTGCGAAGGTGCGTAATGAGGTCAGCGATTGTGGGAAAAGCAGCGAGGTCAGCGAAGAGGTACGGTAGGATGAGGCGGCTCAGTGCAGCAGTGGTAGG
Organism: Closterium sp. NIES-65; assembly: GCA_948144175.1. Classification (NCBI taxonomy): domain Eukaryota; kingdom Viridiplantae; phylum Streptophyta; class Zygnematophyceae; order Desmidiales; family Closteriaceae; genus Closterium; species Closterium sp. NIES-65. The sequence goes on along the minus strand of CANXME010001974.1, from coordinate 616,534 downwards.
GGAAGAGTAGCGTGCAACTACAGCGTCGTACAAGGTCCTAGCACTCTTGTACTGGCTAAAGTGTGTACGCTCAGAGGTAGGCAAGTGGCGACACACAGCAAGACGTGCAGCAGCATCGCGTGTGGCCCACTGTGAGCGAACAGTGGCGTCATCATCAGCAGCAGGGGCAGGAGAGGCACCAGAAGTGAGGTCAAAGAGGGAGAGACCGTCTGCCCTATCGCACTGTAGGAAAAGTTGCAGGTCATCTACCCAGACGTCAAAGTCAATGGCCTGACCCTCAGCGTCAAAAGCGAGGACGCTGGGGGTAGCCATGACAGCATTAGACTATCAGCACGAGCAGTAGGCTAAGGGCAGCGCAGTGGTAGAGGTGCCGCTCTTACCGGACAGGGCGGCTCGGGCGGCTCGGTGGTTCGGCGGCTCGGCAGCAACTGCAGCTCGGCGGCTCGGCGGCTCGGGCGGCTCGGGTGGCTCGGCAGCAGCAGCGGCTCGGCGGCTCGGGCGGCTCGGGTGGCTCGGGCAACTCGGCAGCAGCGACGGCTCGGCAGCACAGCGGCAAGGGCGGCTTAGCGGCGCCGGCGGCTCGGTGGTGATGGCGGGGCCGCGTAGGGTGGCAGGGCCGCTGAAGGGACGGCGGCGGGGCCGGGTGGGGCGGCGACGAGGCCGCTGAGGGCGGCGGCGGGGCCACGAAGGGTGGCGACTGGCGCCTTATGGGTGGGGCCGCGGGGTCGCAAGGGTGGGGCGACGGGGCCAGCAGAGGCGGCGGGTGGGCTGGAAGAGCGGCGCCGGGGCCGCAAGGGTAGGCGTTGACGCCGCGAGGGCGGCGTGGAGGGGTCGCTATGGCGGCGCGAAAGGGCCGGGAGGGCGGCGCGAAAGGGCCGCAAGGGCGGCGCGACGCGACGGGGCTGCGAGGGCGGCGGAACGGGGCCGCGTGTGCGGCCGCGAGGGCGGTGCGACGTGATGGGGCCGCGAGGGCGGCGCGACGGGGTCGCACGGGCGACTCGACGGGGCCGCTAGGGAGGCGCGACGCGACGGGGCCGCTAAGGCGGCGCGACGGGGTCGTGAGAGGGGAGCGCGACTCGGGAAGAGGCTGAGCGCGCTCCGGGTAGGAAAAAATTGGTGGGCCCTAGGAACAGTTCCCACAGGGGAACCTGCTCTGTACCATGTGAAATTGAACGAGAATGAAAAGACTAAGGGAAAGTTGGGTACAAGTACAAACCCTAGAAAGCTGTACCCCATATGTGCTACCTCACTATAGCCTACAGCAGCTAAGTCATATAAATCTGACACAACTGCCGCATAAAAACAGCGCCGAGATTAACGGAAACGACGAAATCAACGCACGCAATTAAGAGCGAGGACAGCAAAAGCTGTCTGCCACCTGGGGGGAGGGAGGCCACGGTCGATCTTGACCGTCGAGGGCAAGGATCCGTCGGTGCAGCATGAGCGCGAGTGAAATACATGGCCGCTAGGAGCAACTACCCGTTCTCCTGGCCGGCTACTGCACTGCTCCTGTCATCACGACATCCTTCCCTGTCCGACATCCTAGGGGTAATACACTCTAAAAAACGGGGAACCTAGGAACTTAGGCTCTGATAACAAGTGTTATGAGTTGTTCTAAGAGGAGTGCGCGGAAGACTTAATAAAAAGGATGTCGAATACAGAATGTCGAGAATGATAAAGAGGCATGCATTTATAGGGTCAAAACCGTGGTAGGCGAGGACCTCGGGACGTGGATTGGTTGGAAGTGTCGCGATTGGTGCGGGGCGACTCGGGAGTGGTTCGGTCCGAAGTGTAGGCCGAACCTCGAAACTGACGCGAAATGCTCCGGGTTGTCCTCGCTAGGAGCAGCCTCTACAGTAATGAATTCGTATTCATTACTCTGTTTCTGTTCGTATAATGTTTATAAGTTGAAAGGAATATCAAGTAACTAACCTCTTCATTCTTCCTCCACCAATTTCAAGATCACGATTTTCATCATGAGTAGCTCTCCGCCAAGGATTCTATCTGTCGGATATATATGACATAGCTGTTGTAGGCTATAGTGGGGTAGCACATATGGGGTACAGCTCTCTAGGGTTTGTATTTGTACCCAACTTTCACTTAGTCATTTCATTCCTGTTCTAGTATTCTCACATGGTATAGAGCGGGTTCCCTGTGGGAACTTCGCCTAGGGCCCACCGAAGCGCGCCCCGAGGCGCGCTAACCTTTTTTTTTCCTCTCTCTTGAGCGACCCTCCGTGTCGCCCTTCCCTCGCGGCCCCGCTGCCCTCTCAGACGCGGCCCCGCCGCCCCTTTCGAACGCGGCCCCGCCGCCATTTCAGACGCGGCCCCGCCGCCCACTTCGGACGCGGCCCCGCCCGCCCCTTCAGACGCGGCCCCGCCGCCCGCTCCGACGCGGCCCCGCTGCCTGCCTAGACGCGGCCCCGCAGCCTGCTCAGACGCGGCCCCGCCGCCTGCTCAGCCGCGGCCCCACTGCTGGCTTCGACGCGGCCCCGCCGCCCACTCGGACGCGGCCCCGCCGCTTGCTCAGCCGCGGCCCCGCCGCCCGCTACGAAGCGGCCCCGCCGCCTCCTCTGACGCGACCCCGCCGCCTCCTCAGCCACGGCCCCGTCGCCCACTCAGGCGCAGCCCAGCCGCCTGCTCTGCCGCGGCCCCGCCGCCTGCTGAGCCGCGGCCCCGCCGCCCTCCCCTCCGACGCGGCCCTGCCGCCTGCTCAGACGCGGCCCTGCCGCCCGTTCCGACGCGGCCCCGCCGCCGTCACTCGCGGCCACCCCGCCCTTGCGCGGCCCCGCCGCCTCCTACCTGCGGCTCTACGGCCGCCTCTACTGCGGCCCTTCGCCGTCCCTGCAACCCGGCCCCGCCGCCCCTTCCTCTCGAGCCGCCCAACTGCGGCAGCCGAGCCACCCGCCTACAGCAGCCGAGCCGCCCAACTGCAGCAGCCGAGCCGCCCACCTGCAGCAGCCGAGCCACTCACCTGCAGCAGCCGAGCCGCAGGACCACCGAGCAGCAGTGCACCCGAGCCGCCCTGCACCCGAGCCGCTCTGTCGCCGAGCCGCCCGGGAGCCGAGCCGCCCAGTAGCCGAGTCGCTGAGTCGCCGAGCCGCCCTTCTGCAGAGCTGCCCGACCTGCCCTGCCCGGTGAGCACAGTACCGCTGTCACTACGTGCTCTTCCCCTACAGCTTGCACTGCTTCGCTGTCGTCGTCATGGCTACCCCTAGTGTCCTAGCTTTTGACGCTGAGGGTCGCGCCATTGACTTTGAGGTCTGGGTAGACGACCTGCAGTTGTTTTTACAGTGCGATAGGGCAGACGGCCTCTCTCTCTTTGACCTCACTTCTGGCGCCTCTCCTGCCCCTGCTGCTGATGCTGATCCCACTGTGCGCTCTCAGTGGGCCACCCGCGATGCTGCTGCACGTCTTGCTGTGCGTCGCCACCTCCCTACCTCTGAGCGCGCGCACTTTAGTCAGTACAAGAGTGCTCAGACCTTGTACGACGCTGTAGTTGCGCGCTACTCCTCCCCTGCCACTGCTGCACTGAGCCGTCTCATGCTTCCCTACCTCTTTCCTGACCTCTCTGCCTTTCCCACTGTTGCTGACCTCATTACGCACCTCCGCACTAGTGACACTCGCTACCGCGCCGCCCTTCCTGCTGAAGTTCTGCGCTAAGAACCCCCCCCCCATGTACATCACTCTCTACTACGTAGTCGCGCGCCTCCCTGACTCCCTTCGCGTAGTCAGGGACCACTTTCTCGCAGTCTGTCCCACCACCCTCACCGTCGACGTCCTCGAGAAGGCCCTCCTCGCGGCGGAGAAGAGCATCGTCGCTGTAGGAGCTTCTCGTGGTGACCCTCGCACCCCCATCTTTGAGGGGTGCTCTCCTTCCCCCCTCCTGCCCTCTGTTGCCTCTGCTGCTGCTGCCGACCTGCTTGGTCTCGAGTCGGTTGGCGCGGCGTCTACCCCTAGTGGGAGACGCCGCTCTGGCAAGGGCAAGGGGGGCAAGGGCGCTGGTGGAGCTGGAGGGAACGGTGGAGGTGGCGGTGGAGGCGGCGGAGGGAGTGGGGGTGGCGGCGGGAGTGGTGGCGGGGGTGGTGGTGGTACTGGTGGTAGCGGCGGAGGAGGCCGGCGGTGGTGGCGGCGGCGGTGGTGGTGGCGGCAGTGGTGGCGGTGACGCTGGGGGAGGCGGTGGCGCAGGAGGCGGTGGTGGCGTAGGAGGTGGAGCTGGTCGAGGCGGTACCCAGCAGCGGAGCGGCGGTGGTGGTGGTCAGCGCTCGCAGCAGCAGCAGCAGCAGCGTTCGCGTGACGTCCCTCCGCCCCAGCAGCTCCGTGAGTGGTACACTCGGCGTCAGAGGGGTGGGGGTACTGGTCCTTGTACCTACGTCCTTCGCTCTGGCGACCGCGCGGGTGAGCAGTGTGGGGGTGCCCACTCCACCCAGCGCTGCTTTGGCCGCCTGACGGACGCTTGGCGTCAGCAGTTCCCCGGGGCTAGTGAGATCCCTCGCTGGGATGAGCTTCTTAGAGCTGGTGTAGCGATCTTTGATCTTGATTTTGATGCTATCCTTGCTGCTATGTATACTGTGACTATAAGTGAGGAGGGTGACTGTTACCGGTGTTTCCCGCCTGACCCAGGCATTGGTACTGCTGCGCTAGGTGCTTGTGAGGCTGCTGCTCTAGGTGCCAGTGCGTCTGTGCTCTCAGGTGCTGGTGAGACTGCGCTCTCAGGTACTGCGTCGCCTCCGTCCTCCCTCACTTTCACACTTGACTCCGGGGCTTCTCGCTCCTTCTTTCGAGACCGCACTACCCTCACGCCGCTTGACCGGCCCGTTGCGGTCTCCCTGGCTGACCCCTCTGGGGGTCCTGTCCTCTCTCACTTCTCCACTGTCCTCCCGTGTCCGGCTGCCCCTTCGGGCACCCTGTCTAGTCTGTACCTTCCCTCGTTCTCTACGAACTTGGTGAGTGGCGCGGACCTGCAGGATGTGGGGGTTCACCAGTTCACTCCTGCGAGTCAGCGGGTGACCCACTGCACGGAGGCACGCACAGGCCGACACCTGGCCACGTTCTCGCGTCGGCCGGGGTCGAGTCTCTACACCCTGACCGTTGAGTCTCCTCCTGTCCCTGCGTCTGGTCAGGTAGCTGCGTCAGGTCAGGTGCTTGCTGCTGCGTCCCGGTCAGGTCCTGAGTCTGCCCCCTGTTCTTGTCGCCTCCTGTCTCACGAGACTCTCCTGTGGCACCACCGTCTTGGCCACCCCTCCTTGCCCCGTCTTCGGAGCATGGCTTCCCGTGTCCTTGTCTCTGGTCTTCCCCAGTCTCTCCCTCCCCTTCCCTCCGGGCCAGGACCTTCCTGTGTCCCCTGTGTCGAGGGTCGCCTCCGGGCTGCTCCTCACTCCTCCCAGTTCCCCCCGACAGAGGCTCCTCTGCAGACGCTTCACATGGACGTGTGGGGCCCAGCCCCCGTCCGTGGGCAGGGTCACGAGCGCTACTTTCTGTTGGTGGTTGACGACTACTCGCGTTACACCACAGTCCTCCCCTTGCGCAGCAAGGGTGCTGTCACTAAGGTGCTGATCGACTGGATCCGCGAGGCTCGTCTCCAGCTCAGGAAGAGCTTCGGCTCAGACTTTCGTGTTCTGCGTCTGCACTCGGACAGAGGCGGAGAGTTCTCCTCGCGCCTTCTGCGAGACTACTGTCGTGCACGGGGGATCCGCCAGACCTTCACGCTTCCGGACTCTCCACAGCAAAATGGGATTGCTGAGCGCCGCATTGGCATGGTCATGGATGTCGCTCATACGTCCATGATGCATGCGGCTGCCCCCCATTTTCTGTGGCCGTTTGCGGTGAGGTACGCGGCGCATCAGCTCAACCTTCACCCCCGGGTCTCTCGGCCCGCGATGTCCCCAGTCTTGCTGTGGACGGGGAAGGTTGGCGATGTGTCGGCGTTCCGTGTCTGGGGATCTCGGGCGTTTGTCCGCGACTTGTCTGCGGACAAGCTGTCCCCTCGTGCTGCTCCCTGTGTCTTCCTTGGCTTCCCCACAGACGCTCCCGGGTGGCAGTTTTACCACCCCTCCTCTCGTCGTGTTCTGTCCTCCCAGGACGTCACGTTCGACGAGTCAGTCCCCTTCTACCGCCTCTTCCCCTACCGCACTCCTTCCCTCCCCCCTCCGCCGAACTTCCTTGTGCCGGTTCCCCCCCCGGTAGACCCCCTCCCCCCTCAGGTTCCTGCCCCCTCAGGTGTGTCCCAGGTAGACGCAGTTGACCCGGTCGAGGTTACTGGTGACTCTGGTGCTGCTGCGGGTGCTGAGCCTGGGGGTGCTGTGCGCCGGGGTGCCGAGCCTGGAGGTGCTGCTACTGGGGGTGCTGAGGCTGGGGGTGCTGGGCCTGGGGGTGCTACTGCGGAGGTTGCTGAGCCTGGGGGTGCTGAGCCGGGGGGTGCTGTGCCTGGAGCTGCTGAGCTAGGGGGTGCTGGGGCTGGGGGTGCTGGGTCGGGAGCTGCTGAGCCTGGGGGTGCTGAGTCTGGAGCTGCTGAGCCTGGGGGTGCTGCGTCTGGAGCTGCTGAGCCTGGGGTTTCTCCTGCTGCTGCGTCTCGCCGGGAGCCCCTCTCTCCACAGGAGCTACGCAAGTGGTTTGCTCGCCGCTGGAGGCGTGCTGCTGGAGCTGGAGCTTCTTCGATCGTCGAGGGTGCTGGTGCTGCCGGTCCCGGAGCTGCTGGGCCTGCGGGTCCTACTGGAGCTGGAGCTGCTGAGGGTGTTGGTGCTGAGCCTACTGCTGTCTGTACCTGGCGGTGGTTCTGCTGCTGGTACTGCTAGAGGTCCTGCCGCTGGAGGTGTTGGTGGCGGTGGTGCTGTCGCTGAGGGTGTTGGTGGTGCTGGTGCTGTCCCTGCTGAGTCTGGAGCTGCCGCGCGGCCTCGGCCGTACTTCGTTCCGCTCCTGCAGCAGGTTCTTGGTCTTTCTCCTCCGGTAGGGTGTCCGCAGCCTATGCAGTCGCAGTCACTGTTGGAGCCTTCCTCTCCACTGCCTCCTCCCTCTCCTTACACTGGTCCTACTGGAGGTCTTGCTGAGCGTCGTGAGCCTGCGTCTCGTCCCGCGTCGCCTGTTCGTACTGCTCGCGCTAGTGGTCGCGGTTCACGTCAGCGTCCTCCTCCTATCCCTGGCACTCACCGGATGTCTCTGCGTCCGTCCTCTGCTCCTCTGCGTGCCCCTTTGCCTTCTCCTCCTGAGTCCTCTCTTCCTGCACTTGCCGACCCTGAGTCGGACTCCCTTCGTGCTGCCAGTCCTACTGTCACACGTCTACCTTGCTACTGTCGTCACTGACCCCTCTTTTGAGTCCACTGCTGCGTCTGCTCTTGTCGCTGAGCTCGTCGACTTTGCTGCTCGCTGTCGTCTAGACTACGCTGCTAGTCTTGTTGCTGAGTCTGCGTCTGTCTGTCCTCCGTCTGTCGGGGGTGAGTGTGCTCTTGGCACGGACGTCCTAGAGGACAGGCAGGAGGAGTTACAGTGTCTGGCGGCTGCTTCACCTCATCTCGCGTCTGTACTGCTTGCTCCTGAGGGAGACCCGGATGCACTAGACATCCCGACTCCGCGCTCTTACGCGGAGGCCGTAGAGGGTCCCTACTCCTCTCAGTGGCAGGCAGCTATGGATGCAGAGATGGCTTCCTGGAAGTCCACAGGCACCTACGTTGACGCAGTTCCCCCTCCTGGGGCGAACATCGTCAGTGGCATGTGGATCTTTAGGGTGAAGCGGCCGCCGGGCTCTCCACCTGTCTTCAAGGCGCGGTACGTTGCTCGTGGCTTCAGTCAGCGGCAGGGAGTTGACTACTTTCAGACCTTCTCTCCCACCCCGAAGATGACCACTCTTCGGGTGCTGCTTCACATAGCCGCTCAGCGCGACTATGAGCTTCACTCTCTCGACTTCAGCACTGCGTTCCTGCAGGGTAGCCTGCACGAGGAGATCTGGCTGCGCCGTCCACGTGGCTTCACTGGGACTTTTCCTCCTGGCACCCAGTGGAGCCTCCGACGGCCAGTCTACGGTCTCCGCCAGGCACCGCGTGAGTGGCACGACACACTGAGGACTACGCTTGCGGCTCTTGGGTTTGCTCCTTCTACTGCTGACCCGTCGCTGTTTCTGCGCACCGACACTTCACTGCCGCCGTTCTACATCCTCGTGTACGTCGACGACTTGGTCTTTGCCACAGCGGACACTGCTGGACTCGCCTACGTGAAGTCCGAGCTGCTGAAGAGACACACGTGCACAGAGCTGGGTGAACTGCGCAGCTACCTTGGCTTGCAGATCACTCGGGACAGAGCACGCCGCACCATTACCTTGACTCAGTCACACATGGTGCAGCAGGTCCTTCAGCGCTTCGGCTTCACGTACTCCTCGCCTCAGGCCACTCCTCTGTCTACTCGTCACTCGCTCTCAGCTCTGCCTTCGGATGAGTCTGTAGAGTCGAGTGGCCCGTACCCAGAGCTTGTTGGCTGCCTCATGTACCTGATGACCTGCACACGACCTGACCTTGCATACCCTCTGAGCATTCTTGCACGCTATGTTGCTCCTGGGAGACACCGACCAGAGCACATGGCTGCAGCGAAGAGGGTATTGCGCTACCTGTGCAGTACGCCGGGCATGGGGCTAGTGCTTGGAGGGCGGAGTCCAGTAGTCCTTATAGGCCACGCTGACGCTTCTTGGGCTGACGACCAGGCTACGCAGCGGTCGTCACAGGGTTACACCTTCAGTCTTGGTTCCGGCTCTGTCTCGTGGCGGGCTACTCGTTCGTCTTCGGTTCTCAGCTCCAGTTGTGAGGCTGAGATCTACGCCGGGGCCATGGCTGCACAAGAGCTTCGCTGGCTCACCTACCTGCTGACTGACCTTGGAGAGCCGCCTCGTTCTCCTCCAGTGCTGTACGTAGACAACAAGGCCATGCTAGCCTTGTGTCGAGAGCAGCGTCTGGAGCACAGAACGAAGCACATTGCTCTTCGCTACTTCCTTGCTCGTGAGCTACAGCAGCGTGGACAGTTGCGGCTCGCGTACGTGGCCTCTGAGGCCAACACTGCTGATGTGTTCACCAAGGCACTCGCGCCTTGTGACCATCAGCGCTTCTGCACCCAGCTGGGTCTTGTGCCTGTCTTGCCTCACTTGCTCTCCACTTGACTTTACTTGTACTGTGATATATATATACCTGCTCTTGCTTGTCTAGTTTTATATATATATGTCTGTACTCCTGCATGTGAACTGGCCTCTGGCCCTGCTCTTGTGCTCGGACTGTGTGGTGACTTTGTGATCCACCCTGAGCTTGTTTTGCTTTACTTCGCTTGACTGGTCTTGTGACCCCTTGTTCTCCCCCACTTTGCCTATGGGGGTGTGTCTGATATATATGACATAGCTGTTGTAGGCTATAGTGGGGTAGCACATATGGGGTACAGCTCTCTAGGGTTTGTATTTGTACCCAACTTTCACTTAGTCATTTCATTCCTGTTCTAGTATTCTCACACTATCAGGCACTTTAAAGACTCCAATTTCCACGTCATCAAGTGCATTTTGTCGGATTATTATAACTGATGCATGTTTGTACAGCTTTCTAGGGTTGTATTTGTACCCAACTCTGACTTAGTCATTTCATTCCTGTTTTCCTTGCTTCATATGGTATAGAGCGGGTCCTGCCTTAGGACCGTTTTTTTAGGGCCCACCGACGCGCGCCCCGAGGCGCGCCTTTTTTTAGCGACCCCTCGGGTCGCCTTTTCCCTCGCGGCCCCGCTGTCCCTCAGACGCGGCCCCGCCACCTCTCCTGATCGCGGCCCCGCCGCCTGCTTGACGCGGCCCCGCCGTCTCCCCTGACGCGGCCCCGCCGCCTCCCCTGACGCGGCCCCGCCGCCTCCCCTGACGCGGCCCCGCCGCCTCCCCTGACGCGGCCCCGCCTCCACTGCCGCGGCCCCGCCGCCGCCTCTGACGGCCCCGCCGCTGCACCCTACGGCCCGCCGCTGCACCCTACGGCCCGCCGCCTCTGACGGCCCCGCCGCTGCACCCTACGGCCCGCCGCTGCTCCTGCCGGCCAGCCGCCTCACCTGACGGCCCCGCCGCTGCTCCTGCCGGCCCGCCGCTGCTCCTGCCGGCCCGCCGCTGCACCTGCCGGCCCGCCGCTGCACCCAGCGGCCCGCCGCCTCTGACGGCCCCGCCGCTGCACCCTACGGCCCGCCGCTGCTCCTGCCGGCCCGCCGCCTCACCTGACGGCCCCGCCGCTGCTCCTGCCGGCCCGCCGCTGCTCCTGCCAGCCCGCCGCTTCACCTGCCGGCCCGCCGCTGCACCCAGCGGCCCGCCGCTTCACCTGACGGCCCCGCCGCTGCACCTGCCGGCCCGCCGCTGCACCCTACGGCCCGCCGCTGCACCCTACGGCCCGCCGCCTGCACCTGCCGGCCCGCCGCTGCACCTGCCGGCCCGCCGCTGCACCTGCCGGCCCGCCGCTGCACCTGCCGGCCCGCCACTGCACCGGTCGACCCGCCGCTGCACCTGACGGCCCCGCCCCTGCATCTCCCGGCCGAGCCGCCCCAGCAGCCGAACCGCCCGGGAGCCGAGCCGCCCAACGCCTGAGCCTCCCGGGACCCGAGCCGCCCTGCCGCCGAGCCGCCCGGGAGCCGAGCCGCCCTGCACTCGAGCCGCCCAGCCGCCGAGCCGTCCGGGAGCCAAGCCGCCCTGCGCCCCAGCCGCCCAGCCACCGAGCCGCCCGGGAGCCGAGCCGCTGTGCACCCGAGCTGCCTGGTCGCTGAGCCGCCTTTCTGCAGAGCTGCACGACCTGCCCTGCCTGGTGAGCACAGTCCCACTGACACTGCGAGCTCTTTCCCTACTGCTTGCACTGCGTCGCTGTCGTCGCCATGGCTACCCCTAGTGTCCTAGCTTTCGACGCTGAGGGTCGCGCCATTGATTTTGAGGTCTGGTTAGACGACCTGCAGCTGTTCTTACAGTGCGACAGGGCTGACGACCTTTCTCTCTTTGACCTCACCTCGGGCGCCTCTCCTGCTCCTGCTGCTGATACTGATCCCTCTGTCCGCTCTCAGTGGGCCACCCGCGATGCTGCTGCACGTCTTGCTGTGCGTCGCCACCTCCCTACCTCTGAGCGTGCGCACTTTAGCCAGTACAAGAGTGCTCAAACCTTGTACGACGCTGTAGTTGCACGCTACTCCTCCCCTGCCACTGCTGCACTGAGCCGTCTCATGCTTCCCTACCTCTTTCCTGACCTCTCTGCCTTTCCCACTGTTGCTGACCTCATTACGCACCTCCGCACTAGTGACACTCGCTACCGCGCCGCTCTTCCTGCTGAGTTCTGCGCTAAGAACCCCCCCCCCATGTACATCGCTCTCTACTACGTAGTCGCGCGCCTCCCTGACTCCCTTCGCGTCGTCAGGGACCACTTTCTCGCTGTCTGTCCCACCACCCTCACCGTCGACCTCCTCGAGAAGGCCCTCCTCGCAGCGGAGAAGAGCATAGTCGCTGTAGGTGCTTCTCGTGGTGACCCTCGCACCCTCATCTTTGAGGGGTGCTCTCCTTCCCCCTTGCTGCCCTCTGTTGCCTCTGCTCCTGCCGCTGACCTGCTTGGTCTGGAGTCGGTCGGCGCGGCGTCTACCCCTAGTGGGAGACGTTGCTCTAGCAAGGGCAAGGGGGGCAAGGGCGCGGGTGGAGCTGGAGGGGGCGGTGGCGGTGGCGGCGGTGGCGGCGGAGGGAGTGGGGGTGGTGGCGGGACTAGTGGCGGGGGTGGTGGTGGTGGTGGTGGCAGCAGCGGCGGAGACGGTGGTGGTGGTGCCAGCAGTGGTGGTGGTGGCAGCGGCGGAGGTGGAGGCGGCGGAGGTGGAGGCGGTGGAGGCGGCAGCGGAGGAGGCGGTGGTGGTGGAGGGGGTGGAGCTGGTCGGGGTGGTACCCAGCAGCGTAGCGGCGGTGGTGGTGGCCAGCGCTCGCAGCGGCAGCAGCAGCAGCGCTCGCAGGACATCCCTCCGCCTCAGCAGCTTCGTGAGTGGTACGCTGGGCGTCAGAGGGGTGGGGGTACTGGTCCCTGCACCTACGTTCTTCGTTCCGGCGACCGCGCGGGTGAGCAGTGTGGGGGTGCCCACGCCACCCAGCGCTGCTTTGGCCGCCTGACGGACGCTTGGCGTTGGCAGTTCCCTGGGGCTAGTGAGATCCCTCGCTGGGATGAGCTTCTTAGGGCTGGTGTAGCGATCTTTGATCTTGATTTTGATGCTATCCTTGCTGCTATGTATGCTGTGGATTATAGTGAGGAGAATGAGGGTTACCGGTGTTTCCAGCCCGACCCGGGCATTGGTGCTGCTGCGCTAGGTGCTTGTGAGGCTGCTGCTCTAGGTGCCAGTGCGTCTGTGCTCTCAGGTACTGGTGAGACTGTGCTCTCAGGTACTGCGTCGTCCTCGTCCTCCCTCACTTTCACACTTGACTCCGGGGCTTCTCGCTCCTTCTTTCGGGACCGCACTACCCTTACGCCGCTCGGCCGGCCGGTTGCGGTCTCCCTTGCTGACCCCTCTGGGGGTCCTGTGCTGTCTCACTTCTCCACTGTCCTCCCGTGTCCGGCTGCCCCTTCGGGCACCCTGTCTGGTCTGTACCTTCCCTCGTTCTCTACGAACTTGGTGAGTGGAGCGGACCTGCAGGATGTGGGGGTTCACCAGTTCACTCCTGCGAGTCAGCGGGTGACCCACTGCACGGAGGCACGCACAGGCCGCCACCTGGCCACGTTCTCGCGTCGGCCTGGGTCGAGTCTCTACACCCTGACAGTTGAGTCTCCTCCTGTCCCTGCGTCTGGTTAGGTGGCTGCGTCAGGTCAGGTGCTTGCTGCTGCGTCCCGGTCAGGTCCTGAGTCTGCCCCCTGTTCTTGTCGCCTCCTGTCTCACGAGACTCTTCTGTGGCACCACCGTCTTGGCCACCCCTCCTTGCCCCGTCTTCGGAGCATGGCTTCCCGTGTCCTTGTCTCTGGTCTTCCCCAGTCTCTCCCTCCTCTCCCCTCCGAGCCAGGACCTTCCTGTGTCCCCTGTGTCGAGGGTCGCCTCCGGGCTACTCCTCACTCCTCCCACTTCCCCCCGACAGAGGCTCCCCTGCAGACGCTTCACATGGATGTGTGGGGCCCAGCCCCCGTCCGTGGGCAGGGTCACGAGCGGTACTTCCTGTTGGTGGTTGACGACTACTCGCGTTACACCACAGTCCTCCCCTTGCGCAGCAAGGGTGCGGTCACTGAGGTGCTGATCGACTGGATCCGCGAGGCTCGTCTCCAGCTCAGGAAGAGCTTCGGCTCGGACTTTCCTGTTCTGCGTCTGCACTCTGACAGAGGCGGAGAGTTCTCTTCTCGCCTTCTGCGAGACTACTGCCGTGCACGGGGGATTCGCCAGACCTTCACGCTTCGGGACTCACCGCAGCAAAATGGGATTGCTGAGCTGCCGCATTGGCATGGTCATGGATGTCGCTCGTACGTCCATGATGCATGCGGCTGCCCCCCATTTTCTGTGGCCGTTTGCGGTGAGGTACGCGGCGCATCAGCTCAACCTTCACCCCCGGGTCTCTCGGCCTGCGATGTCCCCAGCCTTGCTGTGGACGGGGAAGGTTGGCGATGCGTCTGTGTTCCGTGTCTGGGGATCTCGGGCGTTTGTCCGCGACTTGTCTGCGGACAAGCTGTCCCCTCGTGCTGCTCCCTGTGTCTTCCTTGGCTTCCCCACTGACGCCCCAGGGTGGCAGTTTTACCACCCCTCCTCTCGTCGTGTTCTGTCCTCCCAGGACGTCACGTTCGACGAGTCAGTCCCCTTCTACCGTCTCTTCCCCTACCGCACTCCTTCCCTCCCCCCTCCCCCGGACTTCCTTGTGCCGGTTCCCCCCTCGGTAGACCCCCTCCCCCCTCAGGTTCCTGCCCCCTCAGGTGTGTCCCAGGTAGACGCCGTTGACCCGGTCGAGGTTACTGGTGACTCTGGTGCTGCTGCAGGTGCTGAGCCTGGGGGTGCTGACTCTGGGGGTGCTGTGCGCGGGGGTGCTGAGCCTGGGGGTGCTTTTGCTGGGGGTACTGGGCCTGAGGGTGCTACTGCGGAGGGTGCGGAGCCTGGGGGTGCTGAGCCGGGGGGTGCTGTGCCTGGAGGTGCTGGGTCAAGGGGTGCTGAGCTGGGAGCTGTTGAGCCTGGGGGTGCTGCGTCTGGAGCTGCTGAGCCTGGGGTTTCTCCTGCTGCTGCGTCTCGCCGGGAGCCCCTCTCTCCACAAGAGCTGCGCGAGTGGTTCGTTCGCCGCTGGAGGCGTGCTGCTTAGTCTGGAGGTGCTGTTGGAGCTGGAGCTGGAGCTTCTTCGACCGTCGAGGGTGCGGGTGCTGCCGGTCCCGGAGCTGCTGGACCTGCGGGTCCTCCTGGAGCTGGAGCTGCTGAGGGCGTTGGTGCTGAGTGTACTGCTGTTGGTCCTGCCGCTGGAGGTGTGGGTGGCGCTGGTGCTGTCGTTGAGGGTGCTGGTGCTGTCCCTGCTGAGTCAGGAGCTGCCGCGCGGCCTCGACCGTACTTCGTTCCGCTCCTGCAGCAGGTTCTTGGTCTTTCTCCTCCAGTAGAGGGTCCACCGCCTGTCCAGTCGCAGTCCCTGCTGGAGCCTTCCTCTCCACTGCCTGCTCCCTCTCCTTACACTGGTCCTACTGGAGGTCTTGCTGAGCGTCGTGAGCTTGCGTCTTGTCCCGCGTCGCCTGTTCGCGCTGCTCGCGCTAGTGGTCGCACTTCGCGTCAGCGTCCTCCTCCTGTCCCTGGCACGCACCGGATGTCTTTGCGTCCGTCCACTGCTCCTTTGCGTGGTCGCAGTTTGCGTGCCCCTTTGCCTTCTCCTCCAGATTCCTCTCTTCCTGTGCTTGCCGACCCTGAGTCGGACTCTCTTCGTGCTGCCAGTCCTACTGTCACGCGTCTGCTTGCTACTGTCGTCACTGACCCCTCTTTTGAGTCCACTGCTGCGTCTGCTCTAGTCGCTGAGCTCGTCGACTTTGCTGCTCGCTGTCGTCTCGACTACGCTGCTAGTCTTGTTGCTGAGTCTGCGTCTGTCTGTCCTCCGTCCGTCGGGGGTGAGTGTGCTCTTGGCACGAACGTCCTAGAGGACAGGCAGGAGGAGTTACAGTGTCTAGCGGCTGCTTCACCTCATCTCGCGTCTGTACTGCTTGCCCCTGAGGGAGACCCGGATGCACTAGACATCCCAACTCCGCGTTCTTACGCGGAGGCCGTAGAGGGTCCCTACTCCTCTCAGTGGCAGGCAGCTATGGATGCAGAGATGGCTTCCTGGAAGTCCACAGGCACCTACGTTGACGCGGTTCCCCCTCCTAGGGCGAACATCGTCAGTGGCATGTGGATCTTCAGGGTGAAGCGGCCGCCGGGCTCTCCACCTGTCTTCAAGGCACGGTACGTTGCTCGTGGCTTCAGTCAGCGGCAGGGAGTTGACTACTTTCAGACCTTCTCTCCCACCCCGAAGATGACTACTCTTCGGGTGCTGCTGCACATAGCCGCTCAGCGCGACTACGAGCTTCACTCTCTCGACTTCAGCACTGCGTTCTTGCAGGGTAGCCTGCACGAGGAGATCTGGCTTCGCCGTCCACCTGGCTTCACTAGGACTTTCCCTCCTGGCACCCAGTGGAGCCTCCGACGGCCAGTCTACGGTCTCCGCCAGGCACCGCGTGAGTGGCACGACACACTGAGGACTACGCTTGCGGCCCTTGGGTTTGCTCCTTCTACTGCTGACCCGTCGCTGTTTCTTCGCACTGACACTTCCCTGCCGCCGCTCTACATCCTCGTGTACGTCGACGACTTGGTCTTTGCCACAGCAGACACTGCTGGACTCGCCTACGTAAAGTCCGAGCTGCTGAAGAGACACACGTGCACAGACCTGGGTGAACTGCGCAGCTACCTTGGCTTGCAGATCACTCGGGACAGAGCACGCCGCACCATTACCTTGACTCAGTCACACATGGTGCAGCAGGTCCTTCAGCGCTTCGGCTTCACGTACTCCTCGCCTCAGGCCACTCCTCTACCTACTCGCCACTCACTCTCAGCTCTGCCTTCGGATGAGTCCGTAGAGTCGAGTGGTCCGTATGCAGAGCTTGTTGGCTGCCTCATGTACCTGATGACCTGCACACGACCTGACCTTGCATACCCTCTGAGCATTCTTGCTCGCTATGTTGCTCCTGGGAGACACAGACCGGAGCACATGGCTGCAGCGAAGAGGGTATTGCGCTACCTGTGCAGCACGTCGGGCATGGGGCTAGTGCTTGGAGGGCGGAGTCCAGTGGTCCTTACCGGCCACGCGGACGCTTCTTGGGCTGACGACCAGGCTACGCAGCGGTCGTCACAGGGTTACACCTTCAGCCTTGGTTCCGGCTCTGTCTCGTGGCGGTCTACTCGCTCGTCTTCGGTTCTCGGCTCCAGTTGTGAGGCTGAGATCTACGCCGGGGCCATGGCTGCACAGGAGCTTCGCTGGCTCACCTACCTGCTGACTGACCTTGGAGAGCCGCCTCGTTCTCCTCCAGTGCTGTACGTAGACAACAAGGCCATGCTGGCCTTCTGTCGAGAGCAGCGCTTGGAGCACAGAACGAAGCACATTGCTCTCCGCTACTTCCTTGCTCGTGAGCTGCAGTAGCGTGGTCAGTTGCGACTTGCGTACGTGGCCTCTGAGGCCAACACTGCTGATGTGTTCACCAAGGCACTCGCGCCTTGTGACCATCAGCGCTTTTGCACCCAGCTGGGTCTTGTGCCTGTCTTGCCTCACTTGCTCTCCTCTTGACTTCACTTGTACTGTGACATATATATATACCTGCTCTTGCTTGTCTAGTTTTATATATATGTCTGTACTCCTGCATGTGAACTGGCCTCTGGCCCTGCTCTTGTGCTCGGACTGTGTGGTGACGTTGTGATCCACCCTGAGCTTGCTTTGCTTTGCTTTGCTTGACTGGTCTTGTGACCCCTTGTTCTCCCCCACTTTGCCTATGGGGGTGTGTCGGATTATTATAACTGATGCATGTTTGTAGGCTATAGTGGGGTAGCACATATGGGGTACAGCTTTCTAGGGTTGTATTTGTACCCAACTCTGACTTAGTCATTTCATTCCTGTTTTCCTTGCTTCATACATTTCCCCCCGTCATTAGACTCGCCTTACCACAGAGAACAGGAAAAAAATATTATTACCGCCACCCCCCAGATATACTGGCCCCTGTGGTTATAAAAAAACACCGTTACTTTAGGGGGTGCGCTTATAATCGAGTATGTTTATAAGCGTCGGCATTTATACGATGACATATATAGATCTGTATTTTTTTTTGCACCAACATGTACATCTCGTTATTGCGATTTGAATCGAGTCGAAACTTTTGATATAACCGGGAATCGTAGTGGATTGGATAAGTCTAGCCAAGGTGTGAGAAGACTGTAGAGTCTTGTAATGGCCTTGTTAATAATAGTTGAAAGAGAACAAGATGATTCAGGATAGGACTACAAGGATATATATAGCAATCCATGTACCGTAAGTAGTTCATTCCCTTATTAACTGTATTGCATTGCTACAGTAACCGCGACTATTGCTCTACTCGACAGTTACCAAGTTGCATCGTATAACCTTCGAGTACGGTTACCGGGCAGTCAACAGTCGCGACCGTTCACTTCCTGCGACTGTTGGCCTTTGAGTGGCTTTGAGGATGCCACATGCTCTATATGAGCCTAACGCAATACTAGTACAGGAGTGTTGTCTCGTTATGAAGCGATACGCTAAGGGAAGCCTTCGAGAATGTTATAGTAACCATCGGTTACTCCAACACTCCCCTTCATTCCTGAATGTGAGCCATGTGAGATTTCTTCGAGATCTCGCAGAGGTCGGCGCAGACTAGGCAGCTTTTTAGTGAAGAGATCTGCTGCCATGTCACCAGTTGGGCAATATGCGAGTTTGACTTTGCCCTTGTCGATCTCGTCCTAAACGAATAGTAACGGGGTGCGATATGATTCGTGCGGTTTACGAAGCCGGGCTTGTTCGCAGTTTTTATCGCGCTCTGATTGTCGAAGAGTAACATGAAATGCCCGTTCATCGACACTTTCGCTTCCTGCAGGAGCTCCATTAGATACAGTCCTTGGCGAACATCTTGCGCTGGTGGCGATGAACTCAGCTACGGCTGACGAACGAGCGATAAGCTCCTGCTTCTAGGAGCTCCAAGAGATGAGTCCAACAGGATGGAGATGAAAAATGAAGCCTGTGCGGGAGCGTCTTCAACATCTCCCGCATCGTCCGCGTCTACGTAGCCGTGAAGCTGTAGGGTAGTTGTTAAGTTAGCCGCGTAGGTGAGCCCGACGTCAGGAGTAGAGATGATTTATTGAAGTGCTCGGCGTAGGTCTAGCATATTCTCCTCTTCAGGTCGGCGCAGGTACTGTGCGAGTTGGCTTGCGACATAGGAGAGATGACGGCGGCAAACAGGAGACACCCCTGCTGCTGCTGATAGAGCCGATGATCATGAATGAAGAGCGGTGTGGTGTCGAAATTGTGATTAGGAGGAGGAGTGCGGAATGGGGTAGTTAGGTTGATCGGGGCAATCGCAATTTTTTTTCGAGTGTTTCCGTGTACTTGGCAGCGGAGATGTGGATGGAGGTGGCGGAATGGGTGATGTTGAGACCCAGGAATTGCGTGACATTGTATATGGTCGTCACTTCTAGCTTCCCCTTGACATTTGCTTCGAAGCGATCGAGCGGTTTCGTGTCGTCCTGGTGTAGAGCAGGTCGTCAAAGTAGGTGGCGAGGAGAATGAACTTCCCACGTGATTCCACCCGGTAGATGCCTTGGTCGTGCGGCAGCTAGGCAAAGCCGAGTTCGATAAGAACGGTGTGCAGGTACTGCTGCTACAGGCGAGGCGCTTGCTTGATGCCGTAGAGAGACTTTTGGAGGAGGCAGATGGCACCGTCGCTTTCTTAGAATGCGTGCGGGCTGCTCGACAAAAATGATGGCGTTGATGATTGCGTAGAGGAACGCGTTTGAGACGTCCCTCTATCGTAGCGCTGCTGCTTGACAGCTGCGATGCAGATGAGATGCATTCAGAGGTGTGCCGTCCGACGTGCACGAAGGTCTGGCCGTAATCCACCAGGTGAGTTCGCTCGAAGCCGCCTACCACCCATCTCACCTTGTATTTGTTGATCGACCCGTCCGCGATTGTCTTGATTATGAAGACCCATTTTCCGCTTAATAGGCAAGGGACTCGATAGGGGGAACAAGATGGGACGGTAGAGGACCATGGAGCAGGCGTGCAGGTGCCAGGTCGGGCATGTCTCTCAATCGCTTCTGCTCCGACTCCTCCGACGTCTGCTGCGGCGGCGCCTGCCCCTGCTGCTGCTCCACCTATTCGGAGTGTGGCTCCTCCTCTACTCTTTCCTGCGGTGGCTGCAACTGCACCTGCTGCTGCGACCGTGACTCCTCCTCTACCCTCTCCTACTGCGGATGCAGCTGCACCTGCTGCCGTGGCCGTAACTCCTCCTCTACTCTCTCTTGGTGTGGCTACAACTGCACCTGCTGCTGCGGTCGTAACTCATCTACCCTCTCCTGCTGCGGTCGTAATTGCATCTGCTGCTGCGGCCGGGACTCCTCTTTTCTCTCCTAGTGTGGCTGCAACTGAACCTGCTGTTGCGGTTGTAACTCCTCTACCCTCTCTTGCTGCGGTCGCAACAGCACCTGTCAACATATATTTTATATATGTTGTTTAGGTTAGTCTAGGTGTTGCACTTCTACTTCCTGTCAGATATATATGACATAGCTGTTGTAGGCTATAGTGGGGTAGCACATATGGGGTACAGCTCTCTAGGGTTTGTATTTGTACCCAACTTTCACTTAGTCATTTCATTCCTGTTCTAGTATTCTCACATGGTATAGAGCGGGTTCCCTGTGGGAACTTCGCCTAGGGCCCACCGAAGCGCGCCCCGAGGCGCGCTAACCTTTTTTTTTCCTCTCTCTTGAGCGACCCTCCGTGTCGCCCTTCCCTCGCGGCCCCGCTGCCCTCTCAGACGCGGCCCCGCCGCCCCTTTCGAACGCGGCCCCGCCGCCATTTCAGACGCGGCCCCGCCGCCCACTTCGGACGCGGCCCCGCCCGCCCCTTCAGACGCGGCCCTGCCGCCCGCTCCGACGCGGCCCCGCTGCCTGCTCAGACGCGGCCCCGCAGCCTGCTCAGACGGGGCCCCGCCGCCTGCTCAGCCGCGGCCCCGCTGCTGGCTTAGACGCGGCCCCGCCGCCCACTCGGACGCGGCCCCGCCGCTTGCTCAGCCGCGGCCCCGCCGCCCGCTACGAAGCGGCCCCGCCGCCTCCTCTGACGCGACCCCGCCGCCTCCTCAGCCACGGCCTCGTCGCCCACTCAGGCGCAGCCCAGCCGCCTGCTCTGCCGCGGCCCTGCCGCCTGCTGAGCCGCGGCCCCGCCGCCCTCCCCTCCGACGCGGCCCTGCCGCCTGCTCAGACGCGGCCCTGCCGCCCGTTCCGACGCGGCCCCGCCGCCGTCACTCGCGGCCAACCCGCCCTTGCGCGGCCCCGCCGCCTCCTACCTGCGGCTCTACGGCCGCCTCTACTGCGGCCCTTCGCCGTCCCTGCAACCCGGCCCCGCCGCCCCTTCCTCTCGAGCCGCCCAACTGCGGCAGCCGAGCCGCCCGCTTGCAGCAGCCGAGCCGCCCAACTGCAGCAGCCGAGCCGCCCACCTGCAGCAGCCAAGCCACTCACCTGCAGCAGCCGAGCCGCCGGACCACCGAGCAGCAGTGCACCCGAGCCGCCCTGCACCCGAGCCGCTCTGTCGCCTAGCCGCCCGGGAGCCGAGCCGCCCAGTAGCCGAGTCGCCGAGCCGCCCTTCTGCAGAGCTGCCCGACCTGCCCTGCCCGGTGAGCACAGTACCGCTGTCACTGCGTGCTCTTTTCCTACAGCTTGCACTGCTTCGCTGTCGTCGTCATGGCTACCCCTAGTGTCCTAGCTTTTGACGCTGAGGGTCGCGCCATTGACTTTGAGGTCTGGGTAGACGACCTGCAGTTGTTTTTACAGTGCGATAGGGCAGACGGCCTCTCTCTCTTTGACCTCACTTCTGGCGCCTCTCCTGCCCCTGCTGCTGATGCTGATCCCACTGTGCGCTCTCAGTGGGCCACCCGCGATGCTGCTGCACGTCTTGCTGTGCGTCGCCACCTCCCTACCTCTGAGCGCGCGCACTTTAGTGAGTACAAGAGTGCTCAGACCTTGTACGACGCTGTAGTTGCGCGCTACTCCTCCCCTGCCACTGCTGCACTAAGCCGTCTCATGCTTCCCTACCTCTTTCCTGACCTCTCTGCCTTTCCCACTGTTGCTGACCTCATTACGCACCTCCGCACTAGTGACACTCGCTACCGCGCCGCCCTTCCTGCTGAGTTCTGCGCTAAGAACCCCCCCCCCCATGTACATCACTCTCTACTACGTAGTCGCGCGCCTCCCTGACTCCCTTCGCGTAGTCAGGGACCACTTTCTCGCAGTCTGTCCCACCACCCTCACCGCCGACGTCCTCGAGAAGGCCCTCCTCGCGGCGGAGAAGAGCATCGTCGCTGTAGGAGCTTCTCGTGGTGACCCTCGCACCCCCATCTTTGAGGGGTGCTCTCCTTCCCCCCTCCCGCCCTCTGTTGCCTCTGCTGCTGCTGCCGACCTGCTTGGTCTCGAGTCAGTTGGCGCGGCGTCTGCCCCTAGTGGGAGACGCCGCTCTGGCAAGGGCAAGGGGGGCAAGGGCGCTGGTGGAGCTGGAGGGAACGGTGGAGGTGGCGGTGGAGGCGGCGGAGGGAGTGGGGGTGGCGGCGGGAGTGGTGGCGGGGGTGGTGGTGGTACTGGTGGCAGCGGCGGAGGAGGCGGCGGTGGTGGCGGCGGCGGTGGTGGTGGCGGCAGTGGTGGCGGTGACGGTGGGGGAGGCGGTGGCGCAGGAGGCGGTGGTGGCGTAGGAGGTGGAGCTGGTCGAGGCGGTACCCAGCAGCGGAGCGGCGGTGGTGGTGGTCAGCGCTCGCAGCAGCAGCAGCAGCAGCAGCGTTCGCGTGACGTCCCTCCGCCCCAGCAGCTCCGTGAGTGGTACACTCGGCGTCAGAGGGGTGGGGGTACTGGTCCTTGTACCTACGTCCTTCGCTCTGGCGACCGCGTGGGTGAGCAGTGTGGGGGTGCCCACTCCACCCAGCGCTGCTTTGGCCGCCTGACGGACGCTTGGCGTCAGCAGTTCCCCGGGGCTAGTGAGATCCCTCGCTGGGATGAGCTTCTTAGAGCTGGTGTAGCGATCTTTGATCTTGATTTTGATGCTATCCTTGCTGCTATGTATACTGTGACTATTAGTGAGGGGGGTGACTGTTACCGGTGTTTCCCGCCTGACCCAGGCATTGGTACTGCTGCGCTAGGTGCTTGTGAGGCTGCTGCTCTAGGTGCCAGTGCGTCTGTGCTCTCAGGTGCTGGTGAGACTGCGCTCTCAGGTACTGCGTCGCCTCCGTCCTCCCTCACTTTCACACTTGACTCCGGGGCTTCTCGCTCCTTCTTTCGAGACCGCACTACCCTCACGCCGCTTGACCGGCCCGTTGCGGTCTCCCTGGCTGACCCCTCTGGGGGTCCTGTCCTCTCTCACTTCTCCACTGTCCTCCCGTGTCCGGCTGCCCCTTTGGGCACCCTGTCTGGTCTGTACCTTCCCTCGTTCTCTACGAACTTGGTGAGTGGCGCGGACCTGCAGGATGTGGGGGTTCACCAGTTCACTCCTGCGAGTCAGCGGGTGACCCACTGCACGGAGGCACGCACAGGCCGACACCTGGCCACGTTCTCGCGTCGGCCGGGGTCGAGTCTCTACACCCTGACCGTTGAGTCTCCTCCTGTCCCTGCGTCTGGTCAGGTAGCTGCGTCAGGTCAGGTGCTTGCTGCTGCGTCCCGGTCAGGTCCTGAGTCTGCCCCCTGTTCTTGTCGCCTCCTGTCTCACGAGACTCTCCTGTGGCACCACCGTCTTGGCCACCCCTCCTTGCCCCGTCTTCGGAGCATGGCTTCCCGTGTCCTTGTCTCTGGTCTTCCCCAGTCTCTCCCTCCCCTTCCCTCCGGGCCAGGACCTTCCTGTGTCCCCTGTGTTGAGGGTCGCCTCCGGGCTGCTCCTCACTCCTCCCAGTTCCCCCCGACAGAGGCTCCTCTGCAGACGCTTCACATGGACGTGTGGGGCCCAGCCCCCGTCCGTGGGCAGGGTCACGAGCGCTACTTTCTGTTGGTGGTTGACGACTACTCGCGTTACACCACAGTCCTCCCCTTGCGCA
Organism: Closterium sp. NIES-65; assembly: GCA_948144175.1. Lineage (NCBI taxonomy): Eukaryota > Viridiplantae > Streptophyta > Zygnematophyceae > Desmidiales > Closteriaceae > Closterium > Closterium sp. NIES-65. The sequence goes on along the minus strand of CANXME010001974.1, from coordinate 593,298 downwards.
GCAAGGGTGCTGTCACTGAGGTGCTGACATATATAGATCTGCTCTTTTTTTTTTTTTGCACCAACATGTACATCTCGTTTTTGCGATTTGAATCGAGTCGAAACTTTTGATATAACCGGGAATGTTCAGATCTAGGAATCGCGCGACGTTGTGGATGATCATTACTTCTAGCTTCTCCTTGATATCTGCTTCGAAGCGATCGAGCAGTTCCGTGTCGTCCCGGTGTAGAGCATGCCGTTGAAGTAGGCGGCGCGGAGAATGAACTTCTCGCGTGATTCCTTTCCGGTACATGCCTTGGTCGTGCGGCAGCTGGGTGAAGCCGAGTTCGATGAGAATGGTGTGCACGTACTGCTGCCACAGGCGAGGTGCTTGCTTGATGCCGTAGAGAGCCTTCCGGAGGAGGCAGACGGTGTCGCCGCTTTCTTTGAACGGGTGCGGCTTTTCAAGATAAAACGATGGCATCGACGATTGCATAGAGAAACGCGTTTGAGACGTCCATCTGTCAGAGCGGCCGCTGCTTGATAGTTGCGATGCATATGAGAATTTGCACCGAGGTGTGCCGTCCAACGGGCGCGAAGGTCTGGTCGTAGTCCACTAGGTGAGTTTGCTCGAAGCCGCGTACCACCCTTCTCACCTAATATTTGTTGATCGACCTGTCCACGAGTGTCTTGATTCCGAAGATCCATTTTCCGCTTAATACTTTCCTCCCCTTTGCAGATGATCGGGGAACCAGCTTCCAGGTTTTTTGCTTCTTCAGTGCTGCTACTTCAGCCGCCATGGCTGTTTTCCATTTCTCAATGTCTGGTCCCGACAGGGCCTCGCGCACAGTGGTGGGTTCCTTGGGTGAGGAGTGGCAAACTGCGACTGCGAGCCCGATGATGCAAAGGCCGGTTTTGTTGGTTTCTTTGTAGGCAAGGCGATCGTAGTCGTGCAAGCTGGTAACTTCGACAACGTCATCGTCATGTGCTGGGATGGTGTCTTGTGAGGGATTTGGACGTGGTAACTTGACATCCGGCGATTGGCGCGCTGTGCTGTCATAATTGTGGGCTTCACGAGTTGTATCGTCGGGGATGGGCTTGTAAGGGTGATGTCGTGAAAGGAGTCGAATGGTGTGACGTCCGTTGCGTCTGCATCCTTTGCCACGTTAGCATCATCTTGTGACGTGGCAAAGGTGCGGTACCCCTCAACAACCCTTTCTGGTGCTTGTCATCTTCGTGATGCTCCTTGAACACTATACAGTCAGCTTCTAGCAGAAGATGCAGTCACATGATTTTGTCACTTCGTATGTCGCGTAGTCCAGTACGATCCACGCCTTCAATTCTTTTTCGATCTCGAGGTGGATGCCCCAGCGTGTCCGGTCAGCAACTTTCCCGGTCCTTGCGTCCTGTACTGTACCATGCAGCCGAACACCCGAAGCAGGCATGTGTCACCTTTTCTACCCGTCCAAGCCTTGTAAGGTGAGGTGTTGTTCTTGAGGCTTCGGGACGATAGCAAGTTGCGCAAGCGAACATCATGGTTCATCGCAAACGGCCAAAAACGTGTTGGGATGGTAGACTGTCAGAATGTTATTTTCTAGCCTGTAGTGGGGTGCTCTATAGCGGGTACAACCCAGCTAGGGTTTGCTATATGTATCTCCATTGCTGCTAGTGAAAACGCCTCCTTTGCTTATTCTCTCTTGCCTAGCTAGGGCTTACCTAGCTATGGCTCCTACTTGTGCTTACTATCTCAACATGCTATCAGAGCGGTTACGCTCCTGGCCTGTGGGCCCACCTACTTCCGCTGCCCTACTGTGTGTCGCGCGCCCCGTGGCGCGTGACCTACGATTTTTCTTCTCGCCACGCGCTCGGGGCGCGTGGCGGTTTTCTGCCCGCTATGCGCCCCGAGGCGCAGCGGCGGTTTCCTGATTCGTCGCGGCGGTTTGGGGGCCCGCACGTAGGCCCCTTCCATCGCCTCATCGCGGCGCCTTGGGGGCCCGCACGCAGGCCCCTCCCGTCGCCTCGTCGCGGCGCCTTGGGGGCCCGCACGCAGTCCCCTCCCGTCGCCTCGTCGCGGCGCTTTGGGGGCCCGCGTGCCGGCCCCAACCATCGCCTCGTCACGGCGCCTTGGGGGCCCGCGCGCGGCCCTCTTCCGTTGCCCGTCGAGCCGCCCTCGTGGGCCCGTGCGCGCCCCCCCCCCTCCCGTCCCCCGCCGTGGCGCCCTCGGGGGGCCCGCGCCTTGCTTCTTCGTGGCGCTCTGGGGGCCGCGCTCCTCCCCCCCCCCCCCCCCTCCCTCCTCCCTTTCACCTGCAACAGCCGCCCCTGGTGCAGCCCGCACCTGCAGCAGCCGCCCCTGGAGCAGCCCGCACCTGCAGCAGCCGCCCCTGGAGCAGCCCGCACCTGCAGCAGCCGCCCTTGGAGCAGCCCGTGGCCTGTCCTTGCGGCCCGTCCCGTCCCCCCCCCCCCCTGCATTCCGCGGTGGTTGGGGTGTTGGTGCCGAGCATGGGGGTGGCGGGTGTGGGGGTGGCGGTTGTGTGTTCCTCCCCTGCTCCTCCTCCTCCCTTGTCTCCTACTGCTGCAGCTATCGCTGAGGGGGATGGGTGTGTGGGAGCCTAGTGTTTAGGATTTAAGGGTGGTGCTGTGGGAGTGGAGCTAGGGTTTGAGCAGGGGGTGTGTGAGAGGGGCGTGGGGCAGCTGGGGGAGGTTGTGTGAAGGTAGCTGTCGTGTCGCCTGCAGCGCCTGTAGTTCGTCGCCCTTGCTTCGGTAGCCAGTGAGCCTGTTGCACCAGTCGCCAGTGGGTCCGTTGCTCCTGCCGCTTGTCTATAGCCGCGGAGCCAGTCACTCCAGTAGTCCGTCGCCCTTGCTTTGGTAGCCACTGAGTCAGCCGCTCCTGTGCTCGTGCCTCTGCAACTTCAGTCGTTGCCTCTCATCTTCTCTCCATCCATAGTTCCTCCTCCTCCTCACTTGCCCGCTGTGATTAACTCTAGCTTTGCTTACTATTGTGAACTCCTGCTCTATACCTGCTTGCTCATTGTGCTGATTACACCCCACTTTGGCTATGGGGGTGTGTCAGAATGTTATTGTCTAGCCTGTAGTGGGGTGCTCTGTAGCGGGTACAACCCAGCTAGGGTTTGCTATATGTATCTCCATTGCTGCTAGTGAAAACGCCTCCTTTGCTTATTCTCTCTTGCCTAGCTAGGGCTTACCTAGCTATGGCTCCTACTTGTGCTTACTATCTCAACATAGACTACTTCATGAGGGCTCTCATTCTTGTGCCGAGGCTCTTGTTTGTGCGCTCTGCTACTCCTTGTGTGAAGAAAGAGGAATGACTGAACTAGCAAGGAGATGTGTACAAGTAAGAAAGCCTAGCAGTTGTGGTACCCCATATAGTCTACCCCACTATAGCCTACACAGACTAAGTCATATATGTTTGACACACCCCCATAGGCAAAGTGGGGGAGAACAAGAGGTCACAAGACCAGTCAAGCAAAGCAAGGCAAGCTCAGGGTGGTGTCAGAACATAATGTTTGTCTAGCCTGCAGTGGGGTACTCTATAGCGAGTACAGCCCCTTAGAGTTTCCTATTTGTATCCACCTGCTTGCTAGTGCAACCCCTCCTTTTGTCTATCTTCTCTTGCCTAGCTAGGGTTTCCCTAGCTATGGCTCCTCGTTCTAGCCTTCATCTTAACATGCTATCAGAGCAGTTACGCTCCTGGCCTGTGGGCCCACCTACTTCCGCTGCCCTACTGTGTGTCGCGCGCCCCGTGGCGCGCGACCTACGATTTTTCTTCCCGCCACGCGCCCCGAGCGCGTGGCGGTTTTCTGCCCACCGTGCGCCCGGAGGCGCGCGGCGGTTTCCTGATTCGTCGCGGCGCCTTGGGGGCCTGCATGCAGGCCCCCTTTCCCGTCGCCTCGTCGCGGCGCTTTGGGGGCCCGCGAGCCGGCCCCTCCCATCGTTTCGTCGCGGCGCCTTGGGGGCCCGCACGCAGGCCCCTCCCGTCGCCTCGTCGCGGCGCCTTGGGGGCCCGCGAGCCGGCCCCTCCCGTCGTTTTGTCGCGGCGCCTTGGGGGCCCGCACGCAGGCCCCTCCCGTCGCCTCGTCGCGACGCTTTGGGGCCCCCCCAGCCGGCCCTTCCCGTCGTTTCGTCGCGGTGCTTTGGGGGCCCGCGCGCCGGCCCCAACCGTCGCCTAGTCGCGACGCCTTGGGGGCGCGCGCGCGGCCTCTTTCGTTGCCCGTCGAGCCGCCCTCGTGGGCCCGTGCGCGGCCCCCCCTCCCGTCACCCGCCGTGGCGCCCTCGGGGGGCCCGCGCACTGCTTCTTCGTGGCGCCCTGGGGGCCGCGCTCCTCCCCCCCCTCCCTCCTCCCTTTTACCTGCAGCAGCCGCCCCTGGAGTAGCCCGCACCTGCAGCAGCCGCCCTTGGAGCAGCCCGCACCTGCAGCAGCCGCCCCTGGAGCAGCCCGCACCTGCAGCAGCCGCCCCTGGAGCACCCCGCACCTGCAACAGCCGCCCCTGGAGCAGCCCGCACCTGCAGCAGCCGCCCCAGGATCAGTGCGAGCCGCCCCTGCGGCAGCCCGCGGCCTGTCCTTGCAGCCCGTCCCGTCCCCCCCCCCCCTCCCCCCCCCCCCCACCCTATGCATTCCGCGGTGGTTGGGGTGTTGGTGCCGAGCATGGGGGTGGCGGGTGTGGGGGTGGCGGTTGTGTGTTCCTCCCCTAACTCCTCATCCTCCCTCGTCTCCCACTGCTGCAAATGTCGCTGAGGGGGGTGAGTGTGTGGGAGCCTAGGGTTTAGGGTTTAAGGGTGGTACTGTGGGAGTGGAGCTAGGGTTTGAACAGGGGGTGTGTGAGAGGGGCGTGGGGCAACTAAGGGAGGTTGAGTGGAGGCAGCAGTCGTGTCGCCAGCAGCACCAGCAGTCCGGAGGCTACAATCTCCGGTAGTCGCCAGTCGCCTGTGGGTCAGTTGCTCCGATCTGGAGGCTGCAATCTTCGCGGAGCCAGTTACTCTTGTAGTCCGGGCCTTTGCTCTGGTAGCCACTGAGCCAGCAGCTCCTGTGTGTCTGCAGCTTCAGCAGTCGCCTCCCATCTTCTCTCCCCCGCAGTCTCTCCTCCTCCTCACTTGCCCTCTGTGATAGCCTCTAGCTTTGCTTATCATTGTGAACTCTTGCTCTATGCCTGCATATTGTACTGATTATACCCCACTTTGACTATGGGGGCGTGTCAGAACATAATGCTTGTCTAGCCTGTAGTGGGGTACTCTATAGCGAGTATAGCCCCTAAGGGTTTCCTATTTGTATCCACCTGCTTGCAAGTGCAACCCCTCCTTTTGTCTATCTTCTCTTGCCTAGCTAGGGCTTCCCTAGCTATGGCTCCTCGTTTTAGCCTTCATCTTAACAGGTGGATCACAACGTCACCACACAATCCGAGCACAAGTACAAGGCCACAAGGCCTGTTCACATGCAGAGTTATATATCAAGGTGAACAAGCAAGGTAGTGATCTCAACCTAGCAAGAGTAAGCATGCAAGTGCAGGTATATATAGATCACAGTACAAGCAAAGTCAAGAAGTGAGCAAGTGAGGCCAAGTGGGCACAAGACCTAGCATCGTACAAAAGCGCTGATGATCACAAGGCTGAAGTGCCTTGGTAAAGATATCAGCAGGGTTGGCCCGAGAGGCCACGTAAGCAAGACGCAGCTGACCACGCTGCTGCAGCTCACGAGAAAGGAAGTAGCGAAGAGCAATGTGCTTCGTTCTGTGCTCCAGTCTGTGCTCCCAACACAAGGCCAGCATGGCCTTGCTTGTCTACGTACAGAACTGGAGGAGAACGAGACGCCTCTCCTAGGTCAATCAGCAGGTAGGTGAGCCAGCGTAGCTCCTGTGCAGCCATGGCCCCTGCGTAGATCTCAGCCTCACAGCTAGAGCCGAGAACAGAAGACGAGCGGGTAGACCGCCACGTAACAGAGCCGGAACCAAGGCTGAAGGTGTAACCCTGTGACGACCGCTGCGTAGCCAAGTCGTCAACCCAAGACGTGTCTGCGTGTCCAGTGAGGACCACTGAACTCCGCCCTCCAAGCACGAGCCCCATGCCCGATGTATAGCACAAGTAGCGCAACACCCTCTTCGCTGCAGCCATGTGCTCTGGTCGGTGTCTCCCAGGAGCAACATAGCGTGCCAAGATGCTAAGACGGTATGCCAGGTCAGGTTGAGTGCAGGTCATCAGGTACATGAGGCAGCCAACAAGCTCTGGGTACGGGCCACTCGGCTCTACGGACTCATCCGAAGGCAGAGTTGAGAGCGAGGGGCGAGTAGAAAGAGGAGTGGCCTGAGGCGAGGAGTACGTGAAGTCGAAGCGCTTAAGGACCTGCTGCACCATGTGTGACTGAGTCAAGGTAATGGTGCGGCGTGCTCTGTCCCGGGTGATCTGCAAGCCAAGGTAGCTGCGCAGTTTACCCAGGTCTGTGCACGTGTGTCTCTTCTGCAGCTCGGACTTCACATGGGCGAGTCCAGCAGTGTCAGTTGTGGCAAAGACCAAGTCGTCGACGTACACAAGGATGTAGAACGACGGCAAAGAGGTGTCGGTTCGTAGAAACAACGACGGGTCGGCTGTAGAGGGAGCAAAGCCAAGAGCCGCAAGTGTAGTCCTCAGTGTGTCGGGCCACTCACGGGGCGCCTGGCGGAGACCGTAGACTGGCCGCCGGAGGCTCCACTCAGGTACTAGGAGGAAACGACCCAGTGAAGCCAGGTGGGCGGCGCAGCCAGATCTCCTCGTGCAGGCTGCCCTGTAGGAAAGCAGTGCTGAAGTCAAGAGAGTGAAGCTCGTAGTCGCGCTAAGCGGCTATGTGCAGCAGTACCCGAAGAGTGGTCATCTTCGGGGTCTGGGAGAGAAGGTCTGAAAGTAGTCAACTCCCTGCCGCTGACTGAAGCCACGAGCCACAGTAACGCGCCTTGAAGACAGGCGGAGAACCCGTCGGCCGCTTCACCCTGAAAATCCACATGCCACTGACGATGTTCGCCCCAGGTGGGGGAACCTCGTCGACATAGGTGCCTGTGGACTTCCAGGATGCCATCTCTGCGTCCATGGCTGACTGCCACTGAGAGGAGTAGGGACCCTCTATCGCCTCTGCGTAAGAGCGCGTAGTCAGGATGTTTGGTGCATCTGGGTCTCCCTCAGGTGCAATCAGCATGGACACGAGATGAGGTAAAGCAGCAGCAAACAACCGGAACTCCTCTTGTATGTCCTCAAGGACGTCTGTGCTAAGAGCACACTCACCCCCGACGGACGTAGGATAGATAGACTCAGACTCAGCAATAAGACTAGCGGCGTAGTCTAGAGGACAGTGAGCAGCGAAGTCGACAAGCTCAGCAACTAAGGCAGATGCAGCAGTGGACTTAAAGGAAGGGTCAGTGACAATAGTAGCCAGGAGACGCGTGACAGTAGGACTGGGAGCACGAAGGGAGTCAGACTCCGGGTCAGCAAGAGCAAGAAGAGAGGACGCTGGAGGAGACGGCAAAGGGATACGCAGTGGAGCAGAGAAGGACGTAGTGCCAGATGGTGCGTGCCTGGGACCGCAGGACGACATTGACGCGAAACACGACGACCAGTGCAAGCAGCACGAACAGGCGACGCAGGACGAGACTCAGGCTCACGACGCTCAGCAAGACCTCCAGTAGGACCAGTGTAGGGAGAAGGAGCAGGCAGTGGGGAGGTCAGCTGTAACTATGACTCGGATTGGACACGCGGTGGACACTTTAAGGAAGGAGAAGGACCAGTAGAGGGCGGAAGACCAAGAACTTGCTCAAGGAGCGGAACGAAGTACGGCCGAGGCCGCGCAGCACCTCCAAAACCAGCAGGGACAGCACCAGCACCCCCAGCGTCAGCTCCGACTCCCGCAGCTCCACCAGCTCCTAGCAGCACCACCAGCCGCTCCTGGAGCGCCAACTCCAGCACCCACAGGAGCACCAGCTCCAGCAGCACCCCCAGCTCCAGTATCTCCAGCAACTCCAGCTTCAGTAGGACCACCGGAAGACGCAGCAGCTCCAGCTCCAGTACCTCCAGCAGCACCCACTCAAGCAGCACTGCCAGCTCCAGCACCGTTAGCAGGTCGAGCACCAAGAGCACCACCAGGCCCAACAGCTCCAGTAACTCTAGTACGAGCACCTCCGGGACCCGTGGCTCCAGCACCCCCAGTAGTAGTAGAACCTCTAGCTCTAGCAGCACCACCAACTCCAGCAGTACGGCTCCAGCACCGAGCAAACCACTCGCGCAGCTCCTGTGGAGAGGGTAGCTCCCGCCGGTACGAGGCACCCGAAGGACCTTTAGGCCCTAGCACCGCCAGACTCCACACGAGCAGGCCCAGCACCCTCAGGCTCCGCACCCCCAGACTCAGCAACCCCAGGCTCAGCACCCCGAGACTAAGCACCCCCAGACCCAGCACCCCCAGGCTCCGCACGCTCGGGCTCAGTACCCCCAGACCCGGCACCCGCATGCTCAGCACCCCCAACAGCACCAAAGTCAACAGCTACCTCGACAAGCTCGACTACATCTACCTTAGACACACCTGAGGGGCAGGACCCTGAGGGGGGAGGGGGTCTACCGGGGGGGGACCTGGCGCGAGAAAGAGCGGGGGGGGGGGGGGGGGGGGAGGGGGGCAGCGCGGTAGGGGAAGAGACGGTAGTAAGGAACCAACTCGTCAAACGTGACGTCCTGGGAGGATAGAACACGGCGCGAGGTGGGGTGGTAAAACTGCCAACCAGGCGAGTCAAGGACAAAGCCAAGGAAGACACAGGGAACAACACGGGAGGACAGCTTGTCCGCAGACAAGGCGCGAACGAAAGCTTGAGATCCCAAGACACGGAACGCAAACGCATCGCCAACCTTCCCCGTCCACCGCAGAGTAGTGGAGGTCTCCGGCACGAAGACCTGGGGCTTGAAGGTTTATCTGTTGCGTTGCGTACTGAACCGCGAACGGCCACAGAAAATGAGGAGCAGCCGCATGGATCATGGACGTACGAGCGACGTCCATGACCATGCCAATGCGGCGCTCACCAATCCCATTTTACTGTGGAGAGGCCGGAAGCGTGAACGTCTGGCGAATACCTTGTGCACGACAGAAGGCTCGCAGAAGGTCGGAGGAAAACTCTCCACCCCTATCGGAGTGCAGACGCAGAACAAGAAAGTCCGAGCCAAAACTCTCTCTGAGTTGGAGACGGGCAGCGCGGATCCAGTTGATCAACACCTCAGTGACCTCACCCTTGCTGCGCAAGGGGAAGACTGTGGTGTAACGTGAGTAGTCGTTAACCACCAGCAGGTACTAATGCTCGTGACCATGTCCACGGACGCGGGCTAGGCCCCACACGTCCATGTGGAGAGTCTGCAGCAGAGCCTCTATAGGAGGAAACTCGGAGGAGTGAGGAGCGGCGCGCTGCCGCCCCTCGACGCAGGGAACGCAGGTAGGGGCAGGCCCCGGGGGAAGGGCAGGGAGGGATCGGGGGAGACCAGAGACAAGGACACGGGAGGACATGCCTTGGAGACGAGACAGGGAGGGGTGACCAAGGCGGTGGTGCCAGAGGAGAGTCTGGTGAGACAGGAGACGACACGAGCAGGGGGCAGACTCAGGACCAGACCTGGACACTACAGCAAACACCTGACCCAACGCAGCTACCTGACCACACATAGCAACCGGAGGAGACTCGGTAGTCAGTGTGTACAGGCTCGACCCCGGCTGAACGGGTAAACGTGGCCAAGTGGCGGCCCGTCCGAGCACACGTGCAGTGGGTTACTCGCTGACTCGCAGGAGTGAACTGGTCAATCCCCCCATCTTGTAGGTCAGCACCACTCACAAAGTTCGTAGAGAACGAGGGGAGGTAAAGAATAGTTAGAGAGCCAGAAGGGGTCGCCGGACACAGTCGGACAGTGGAGTAGTGGGCAAGGACAGGACTCCTAGAGGGGTCTGCCAGGGAGACTGGAACCGGCCGACTAAGTGGCGTGAGTGTGGTGCGGTCTCGAAAGAAGGAGCGGGAAGCACCCAAGTCAAGGGTGAAGGTTTGTAAGACCGCAGCAGGCGCAGTACCAGAGAGAGCAGACTCACCAGCACCTGGAGCAGTAGACTCACGAGCACCTAGAGCAGCAGCCTCACCAGCACTTGGAGCAGGAGACGCACCAACACCTAGAGCAACAGCCTCACCTGTACCTAGAGCAGCGGTCTGGATACCGGGGTCAGGCGGCACACATAGGTAACAGGCACCCTCAGCATTAGCAGGCAATGCATACATGGCAGTGAGGATAGCATCATAGTCAAGAGCATAGATATCTACCCTCTGCCTAAGCTGCTCCACCCAGTCGGACAGCTCAGCCGCGTCGCCAAACTCCGTACGCCAGGCGTCGCTCGGACGGGCGAAGCAGCGGGACTCTGTGTGACCAAACGTCCCGCAAGGCTGACCAGTCCGAGCACATGTGCAAATGACGTACGGGCAGCGAGCAGTACCTTGTGACCCTCCACGCTGAGCGTACCACTCACAAAGCTGCTGGGGCGAAAGGACCGCGCGCATACGATGCTGCAGCTGCACTTGGCCACTACAAGAAGCTCCCGAACTACTCACTCCAGGACGACTCCCACTACGGCCACCGCGACAACCCCAACTAGCGTACCACTCACGAAGCTGCTAAGGCGTGAGGGACTCACGCGGACGTCGCTGGAGCTGCATCTAGCCACCGCCAGGAGTAGCAGTAGCAGTAGTAGTAGTAGTAGTAGCAGCGCGGCCATCCCTACAACCCCAACTAGCGTACCACTCACAAAGCTGTTGGGGCGTGAGGGACTCACGCGGACGGCGCTGGAGCTGCATCTGGCCACGCCAGGAGCAGCAGTAGCAGTAGAAAGAGTAGTAGCAGCAGGAGCAGCAGTAACAGCAGTACGGTCAGGGCAGTGCTCACTAGTGGCGAGAAGGGCAGGCGGACGACGGTGGCAACGGCGAGGCCGCGACCAGTGCAGGGCGAGGGCCCCGCGGCAGCTGCAGGGGCGGCTGCTCAAGGGGCGGCTGCTGCAGGGGCGGCTGCTCCAGGGGCTAGGGGCGGCTGCTGCAGGGGTGGCTGCTGCAGGGGCCAGGGGCGGCTGCTGCAGGGGCGGCTGCTCCAGGGGCCAGGGGCGGCTGCTCTAGGGTCCAGGGGCGGCAGCAGAGGTCCAGGGGCTGCTGCTGCAGGGGCAGCTGCTGCAGGGGCGGCTGCTGCAGGGGCGGCTGCTCCAGGGGCCAGGGTCGGCTGACCCAGGGGCCAGGGGCGGTTGCTGCAGGGGCGGCTGCTCCAGTAGCCAGGGGCGGCTGCTTCAGGGGACAGGGGCGGCTGCTGCAGGGGTGGCTGCTCCACGGGCCAGGGGCGGCTGCTGCAAGGGCGGCTGCTGCAGGTCGGGCGCGGGTTAGGGCAGGGCGCCGCGGCGGGCAGGGGCAACGCCGCGCGGGTCCCGCAGGGGCGTCGCGACGAGCGGGGGCGACGCCCGGGTCCCGTTGGGGCGTCGCGTCGCGCAGGAGCCGCGCCTCGTGGGTCCCGCAGGGGCGTCGCGACGAGGGGGGGGTGACGCCCCGTTCCCGTTGAGGCGTCGCGACGAGGCAGGGGCGACACTCGGGTGGCGACGGGGCGGGGCCGCGACTGGGCAACGTGGCGGGGCCGCAAAGGGGCCGCGAAGGGGCCGCTAAGGGGCTGCGAAGGGGCCGCGAAGGGGCCGGGAAGGGGCCGCTAAGGGGCCGCGAAGGGGCGGTTACGGAGCCGCGAAGGGGGGGGGGGGGGCGCTAAGGGGCCGCGAAGGGGCCGCTAAGGGGCCGCGAAGGGGCCGCTAAGGGGCCGCGAAGGGGCCGCAAAGGGGGGGGGGGGCGCGACGGGCCTCAGGAGCAGGGCAGGTAGCTAATGGGCCGCGAAAGGGTAGGGTAGGTCAAAGCGCGAAGCGCACTTCGTGCAGGGTAGGAAAAAAAAAACTTAGATGGTGGGCCCTTAGGAAGAAACGGTCCCACTAGGGAACCCGCTCTATACCATGTGAAGAAAGAGGAATGACTGAACTAGCAAGGAGATGTGTACAAGTAAGAAAGCCTAGCAGTGTGGTACCCCATATAGTCTACCCCACTACAGCCTACACAGACTATGTCATATATGTTTGACACCTTGCTGCTCATGTGCAAAGGGCAGGGACACCAAATGCTCAATCCCTTTCTTGGCGAAGAGCTCCTGGAACTCGTTGGAAAAGCACTCCTGACCCCCGTCTGTCTGGATGCCTTTTAGCTTCAATCATGATTGGCGTTCGGCGCGCTTCATCCATGTCACGAAGCAGTCGAAGGCTCGCGAACGATACTCAATGTTGACGGCCCAGACGTAGCGCGTGCAGGCGTCGATGAACGTCATCGTGTTGTTTTCGCGGTCGAGCCCTTCCTGGCTGAGTATCATGAAATCGCTGTAGACTTTCTTGAGCAGTTTGTATCGTTCGTAGCCTGGAGGTAAGTCCAGGAAGGGTTTGTGAGCGAGTGACTGCGGTTGAGACATGGCGGGTCGGCGGATGCCACCTTGAGCATGTTACCACCAAGTAGGAGCAACCCGTTCGTGTCGAAGACTTCTGCCTCGATGGAGTGTTTTCAGTGTGGCGTGCGAGGGGTGTCTGAGCCCCTGGTGCCATATTTCTGGTTCTGTGCGGTAGCCGACTGTCTTCTTATAATATTTGTTCCTTTCTTCTTCCTCCTGATGTGGTGCTGCAGGTCCCTTGTCCGCGGTGGCGCGTACGTCTGTTGCAAAGGCTTGGGTGGATGCTTGTTCAGGACAGCTTTGAGGATGCCGGCAACATCATCCATATGTGCAATGTGAATTGAGTCGTCGGTGATGGGTAGGAGCTGTTGAGGCGGCGCTGCTTCTCGATATCCAGAAGCAGGAAGTCCCTCCATCAGTTTTTGATGAAAAAAGGTACTCGTCGCCAGCGATCGGGACTAGCTGAGGTCCTTGTTTTGGCAGTGGTGCTTCCTCGGTAGGTTCGGATTGCTATCATGCCTTCTGACTCCTGTTGCTCTTCCTCTGCAGGTTCGTACGGATATTGATCTGGAAGGGGAGGTCCGCCCCACCTGGAGCCTTGTGTCGCTCAATATGGATCGATTTCGGCTACAGATTCAGGAGGAAGATGCGATGCTTCGAGATATCCCCATTCATTGCGAGAGGTGGAAGCTCCCCAACCACCATTGGCGGGAACGCCTGGTGGACGTGACGGCGGACCCCATCCTCTTGCAGGGGGAAATCCTGCTACTGGTATCTCTGGCACTCCCCACGCACCGATAGTGACACCGGTGTTGGTCAAGACAAGGGCAGTTGCTTCTGTGGTTCTCCATCCTCTAGTGTCAGCTAGTCCTGGTGTTGCTGACTCCCCACTGTCTACTTCTTGTTCCATTGTTACAGGTCTGGTATCTCAGGGAGTGGAGGTCGAAGCAGTAGGAACAGCGTGCAGGCAAAGAAGACCGTCTGATGCGGGACATTCAAGATCCTTTTCTTCAGGGTGCAACCTTGTCAACGTCTTGGTGGGTGTTGTTTTCAGCAAAAATGTCCTATACGAGTCACCGGAGTTATCTGTGAGTGGAAGTTCGGTACGAAAATGCCGTCTTTATCGATCGCCTTTCCTATGTAAGTGTTCTTGTAAAATAATTCGAAGGTTTTGTCATCGGAGTTACTTCGTATGTCAACTCCACACTTCATCAGTTGAGCTACTGAGAGGAGGTTGGGCTGAAGATCGGCGATGATGAGCACATCTCCGATGTAGATGGTGAAGTTGGTGTCGCCTAACTACAGGTAAACTTCCCCGATGTTGTAGGCTTGGAGTCGATTGTTGTTTGTGACAGTGATTTCGCACGGTCGTCGCATTCTCTTCGAGTTACTGATGTATTTCATTGACCCCACAATGTGTTGTCCGCAGCAGCTATCAAGGTACCAAGTTTTAAAGTTGTCTCGGCTTCATCGCGCGATGATGGCGAGCTTTGGGGTGATGATACGGACAACATCAACAAAATAAGGCGAGAGATTGTTCTCGTGACTTGCGGGGAAGCCGGGAGGAGACTCTAGCGTACTCGGAGGCGGCTCAAAATCAGGTGGGAGGTTTGTCGGCATGTTGATCTAACAGCTGATTGTGGGATCGTTGTGTGGACTTAGTGTGACTGGGTCGATTGGCGCGATTGGTGGGAACCGAGTCCCGTTGTAGTAGCCAATGCCTCTGCGATGCGCCATGCAACTCAGAAATGACCCTTTTTCCCTTGTCCTTGGCCGTGATGCGCGCAGGTTTTGCGAAGTGGTTGCGACGGAAGGTGGCGACATTGTTGCTGTCGCGGCTGGCGTTGAAGGGGGCACGGATGATTGTTGGCTGGGTGAGTTGATGCTGCGTCTCTTCTTAGTAGCCTTTCGCTTGTAGCATCGATCCATGGTGTGACCCGGTTTCTTGCACTACTTGAAGAAGAACCCCTTCTTCTCGTGTGACTCCCCTTCAGTTGCGCCAGCGTAAAATACTAACTTCTCTCTTTTGTCGTTTTTCTCATTGTACAGGTCGATCTCCCTCTGCTCAAAGAGGAGTGTGGCACAGAGGGAGGATTGGGAGATAGTTGCTCGAGCGCGAAGTAATGATTGATACCACCACCACTCTGGTCCTAGTCCAGAGAGGACTATGGAGACAAACATATTGGTTCCGCCACACTTTTTGAACTGGTCGTGCAAATTTCGGAACTGATTAATATATGGTCCCACTCTCTCCCTTTGAGTCATTTTAACTGATGTCATTTGGCCGAGCAGGCGACTCATGGTAACTGGGTCTATTGCCATGTATGAATTGCGCAAGTGCCCTCAAGACACTTTGCGCGAAAGCCCACTCCATTCTGAATGAACGGATGCCAAACTGCTCGACGGGGGAGAGATTTCGGAGGAGAGCAGTGTATGCAAGGAGGGACTTGTGATAGGACTGGTTCTTCTCCTAGAGAGTTCCTTATGTTGGAAAAGGTAAGCTCCTGTCGTAGTACCTCCAGATTTGCGCAGTCGTTCGAGGAGTTCAAACTCGAAGCTCCTTGTGTAAAATTACATTCCATCGAAAAAGGTTGAGGTCTTCAGCTTTGATGTCAGAACTAGTTTTGTTTGCATGGATGCAATTGCTTCCGTCTGTGCGCGTTGTTGACTGTCATGCGCAGGAGATGAATGACCTCTTGGAGCTGATGCGATGGTCTTCTCCTGGAAGAGGTAATCCAGCAATTCCTCTGGCGTAGCTTGAACCATCAATGCTTATTGCTTGATGGCTCTCAAAAGAGTTGATGCGAGCAACGAGTTTGTTCAACGATGGCGGCGTTGACGGAGGTCACCGCTGATGGCGCAATAGTCGTTGCTGGTGGTGGGCCCGAAGAGCGTGCAGTAGCTTTTCCATAGTGATGTAGACTTGTGAATGGTATTTTAATGGAAAAGTTTATAAAGATCAGGAACTTGGCAGGTCTTATTATCCACGCTAGCTCGCATACGATGTTGGTATAACCGGAAATCGTAGTGGATAGGATAAGTCTAGCCAAGTTGTGAGAAGAATGTGAGGTCTTGTAGTGACCTTGTTAATAGTTGTTGAAAGAGAACAAGATGATTTAAGATAGGAGTAAAAGGATATATATAGCAATCCTAGCTAGCCATGTACACTGAGGAGTACATTCCCTCATTAATTGAATTGCATTGCTACAGTACCCGCGACTATTGCTCTACTCAACAGTTACCAAGTTGCATCGTGTAACCTCTGAGTACGGTTATTGAGGGGTCAACATCGCGACTATTCACCTTCGAGTGGCTTTCATGCTGTCAGGTGCTCTATATGAGCTTAACGTGATACTGGTACATGAGCTATGTCTTGTTATGAAGCGATCAGCTAAGGAAAGCCTTCGGGAATGTTATAATAACAATCGATTATTCCAACAAGAAACGAACAAGTGCATTCATCGTCCACCAATTTCATAATCACGCTTTTCATCTTGAGTAGCTCGCCGCCAAGGATTCTATCAGGCACTATAAATCCTCCAATTTCCATGTCATCAAGTGCATTTCCCCCCGTCATTGGCATCGCCCCTTACCCTAGAGTACAGAAATATATTATTATTATCGTCAGCCCCCAGATATACACGCCCCTGGGGTAAAAAAACACGGTATTTTTAGGGGGTGCACCTATAATCGAAGATTTTTATACAATGACACATATAGATCTACTTTTGTTTGGCACCAAAATGTACATCTCGTTCTTGCAATTTGTATCGACTCAAAACTATACAAGGCTGTGAATGAGAATCCCACGCTAGTTGGCAGGTAATAATTCCCTGCCAGCACATATACTGAGAATGAGTTAATTTGCGCCCCTTACATCTCATTCTAACTAGACACGTTGGCAGTGAGCTAAGCGAGGGTTAAGGGTATCGAGATTCAAAGGTGAAGGGATGCAAACGCGGGTTTCGTTACAACGATTTATGCAAAATTGTAGGAGAAAAAAGAGGTGGTGGCGCTTATAATAATAAGCTGTAAGCTGGTGGTAAGCTGTAAGGGGTGGGCTAATAATCGAGGACAGGATATAAGCGCCATAAGCCTTTTATAAGCGCCGACGCTTATCATAGGCCTGAGATTATATATGAGGGCTTAAGGTTCTGTATCTACACCGCAGACATTGTGTCTCCACATCCCAAGTCACCTTCGCCAGGGCCTGTGCTAAGATATCGAGCATCTTGAGCCCTCAGGGCAACTTTTGAAAAATCTCAAGAATGCCCTGATTTTTCAGGGCGAAATTCTATGGTCATCTGGAAATTTAAGGGCACCAACAGGAGTCCATCCTCATCTCTGAGGGCAAAAAAATCACAAGACATGAGAGAGGTAGAGGGGAAGGCACGATTTGAGTGGGAAACCCAGTGCATACGTAGTACGGTAGGAAGAGGAAGCGGCGAAATCCTCGGGAGGAGACAAAACCAGTACACACACCCCCCCATTCCTTCCCCCCTCTTCCCCACCCCCTCCCACACCCCTTCCTCTTCTGCATACGCGTCACGGCTGTCAGAATCTAGGAATGAAGAATGACTAGGAAGAGAGCAGTACAGGGTTTGTATATCAAAACCTAATTGTGCTGTACCCCATCAAGAGTGCCCCACTACAGCCTAGAGCATAGTTCTGACACACCCCCATAGGCAAAATGGGGGACAAGCAAGAGAACAAAGCAAGGTCAAGCTCAGGGTGGATCACGAAGTCACCACGCATTCTAAGCACAAGCAAATGGCTACAAGGCCAGTTCACATGCAGAGTTAAATATATAAAGGAGAACAAGCAGGACAGTGATCACAACCTAGCAAGTGTAAGCATACAGGTATAATTATGTAGATCAGAGTACAAGCAAAGTCAAGTAGTGAGCAAGTGAGGCCAAGTAGGCACAAGGCCTAGAACAGTAGGCTGAAGTGCCTTGGTGAAGATATTAGTAGTGTTGGCCGGAGAGGCCACGTAAACAAGATGAAGCTGACCACGCTACTGCAAATCTCGAGCAAGGAAGTAACGCAGAGCAATGTGCTTCGTTCTGTGCTCCAGTCTGTGCTCCTGATACAAGGCAATCATGGCCTTGTTGTTGACGTACAGAACTGGAGGAGAATGAGGCGGCTCTCCCAAGTCGGTCAGCAGGTAGGTGAGCTAGCGTAACTCCTGTGCAGCCATGGCCCCAGCGTAGATCTCAGCCTCACAACTGGAGCTGAGAACAGAAGACAAGCGAGTACACTGCGACGAAACAGAGCCGGAGCCAAGGCTGAAGGTGTAACCCTGTGACGACCGCTGCGTAGCCAAGTCGTCAACCCAAGAAGCGTCTGCGTGATCAAGGAGGACAACTGGACCCCGTCCTCCAAGCACGAGCCCCTGTCAAACATTATATATGTTATTGTTGTGTAGGCTATAGTGGGTTAGCCTTTAAGGGGTATATCATTCGAGGGTTTGCTACTTGTATCACCAATGTTCATAGTTCAATCACTTGTTCTTTCTGACATGGTATTAAGAGCGTAGGTCCTAGCCCTAGGACCACTTACCTAAGGGCCCATCATTCCGCCAGTTGCGCCCTCGTGCGCCTTCTCCTAATTGCGCCGTCGTGCGCCTCACGCCTAGTGCGCCCTCGAGCGCCCCGCTTTTTCGGCCGCGTCGGCTCGCTATTCGCTCGCGAGGCCCGTTTTTTGCCCGCGTAGCCCGCTAGCTGCCCGTGCGCGGCCCGTTTCACGTGCGCGCGACCAGGTAGCCGCCCGCGCGTAGCCCGCCCTGGCCTCGCGCAGCCCCTAGAGCAGTGTGCATAGGCCGCCGCCCTGCCCGTTGACTCCCGCGTAGGCCGCCGCTTAGCCCACGAAGGCCGCCGCCCACGAGTAGGCCGCCGCCCGCGCGCCAGCTGCCGCCACCGTGTAGGCCGCCTGCCCCACGTAGGCCGCCGCCTAGCACAGGCCAGAGGCCCGCAGTCGCGCCGCCCTACCTGCCCGAGCCGCGCCGCCCGAGTCGCGCCGCCCGAATCGCGCTGCCCTGACCAGGCCGCGCAGCCCCACGTGCAGCCACTACTGCTCCTGCTCCTGCTCCTGCTACTGCTACTGCTCCTGCTTCTGCAACTACTGCTGCTACTGCTACTGCTGCTACTGCTACTACCACTACGGCCAGTCCCACTGTACTCACCTTTGATGCTGAGGGCCGTCCGATTAAGTTCGATGTCTGGCTCGATGACCTTCACTCAAGGTCCTCCTGCCTGTTCTTAAGGACGTCCGTGCCAAGAGCACATTCACCCCCGACGGACGGAGGATCGACAGACTCAGACTCAGCAACAAGATTAGCAGCGTAGTCTAGACGACAGGCAACAGCAAAGTCAACAAGCTCAGCAACAAAGGCAGACGCAGCAACAGACTCAAACGACGGGTCAGTGGCAACAGTGGCTAGCAGACGCGTGACAGTAGGGTGAGCAGCATGGGTGCGGTCAGACTCAGGCTCAGGAACGGTAGGCAGAGAAGACGCAGGAGGGGTCGGCAGGGGAACAAACTGCGGAGGAGAGGAAGGACGATGAACTGCGAGGTGGGTGCCGGGGACAACCGGCTGACGCGAACGAGGAACATGACGACCGGAACGACCAGAACGGACAGGCGATACAGGACGCAACGAAGGCTCACGACGCTTAGTAAAACCCCCTGACTGCTCAGTGTAAGGAGAAGGAGCAGGTAGCGGTGAGCCAGGCTGTAACAAAAGACCAGTAGACGAAGGGAGACTAAGAACCTGGCGAAGTACAGAGTCAGACGGTGGCTGAGACGACGGAGACGGTGGAGCAAAGAACGAGCGCGTCTGTGCAGTGCCACCAACACCAGCAGCTCCAGCACCCCCAGTAGCTCTAGCACCTCCAGCAGCTCCAGAACCCTCAGCGCCAGCTCGTCCAGGACCAGCTCCACCAGCAGCAGCACCCCCAGAACCGACACCTCCAGTCCCAGGGTCTCCAGTCTCAGTGTCTCCAGTAGCAGCACCCCAGACCCAGGGTCTCCAGCAATACTACCCTCAAGCTCAGCACCTCCAGCCCCAGCAGCTCCAGTACCTCCAGTACGAGCACCTCCGGGACCAGCACCACTCCCAGCTCCAGCGACGTCAGCAGAAGTACCTCCAGCGGCAGAGCCCCGAGCTCCAGAAGCACGACCCTGACGGCGGCTGTACCAGTCGTGCAGCTGCTGTGAGGTGAGAGGCACACGCGGACGAAGGCGACTACTCCAAGGAGACCGAGCAACAGCAGACTCAGAACCCTCAGCGTCAGCACCCGCAGTAGCTTCAAAACCTCCAGCGCCAGCACCCGCAGAAGCTCCAGAACCTCCAGCTCCAGCACCACCAGCAGCTCCCGAACCTCCAGCTCCAGCACCACCAGCAGCTCCCGAACCTCCAGCTCCAGCACCACTAGCAGCTCCCAAACCTCCAGCTCCAGCACCCTCACTGGCTCCAGAACCTCTAGCAGAAACAACTCCAGTAGCAGAGTCACCAGCACCAGCGCCTCCCGCAGCAGGCCCCCTAGCTCCAGCAGCGCTACCCAGACGACTAGCGTACCACTCACTTAGCTACTGTGGGGAGAGAGGGAGTCGACGACAAGACCGCAGCAGCGAGGCACCAGCGGAGCGACTACGCAGACGCCTGCTCCAGGGAGACTGCTCACCAGACGCCTCAGTGTCTCCAGGTGCAGCACCCCCAGACTCAGTACGCCCAGGCACAGCACCCTCAGACTCCCCACACCCAAGCTGAGCACCTCCACTCTCCGCACCCCCAGGCTCAGCACCTCCAGGCTCCGCACCCTCAGGCTCAGCAACCCCAGGCTCCGCACCCCCACTGCTCAGCACCCCCAGAAGCAGCACCCCGAGCAGGACCACCCTCAGCACGACCTGAGTCACCAATGACCTCAACCTAGCGCAGTCAAGGGGGGAGGGTCTACATGAGATACACCTGAAGGAGTAGGACCGGGAGTGGGGAGGGGGTCTACCTGCGGAGCACCTGGAGCAAGGAAGAGCGGCGGGGGGGGGGGGGGGGGGGAGAGGGGCAGTGCAGTAGGGGAAGAGACGGTAAAAGGTAACCGGCTCGTCGAACGTGACGTCCTGAGAGGGGAAGACACGGCGCGGGTGGGGTGGTAAAACCGCCAACCAAGCGCGTCAGGGACAAAGCCAAGGAAGACACAGGGAACAGCGCGGGCGGGGAGCTTGTCCGTGGTGGTATCCCGGACAAAGGCACGAGCACCCCAGACTAGGAAACGCGACGCATCGCCAACCTTCCCCGTCCACAGCAGTGTGGGCGAGGTCTCCGACAAGGAGACACGGGGTCAGAGGTTGAGCTGATGCGCGGCGTACCGGACCGCAAACGGCCACAGAAAATGGGGGGCAGCCGCATGGATCATGGAGGTACGAGCGACCTCCATGACTAAGCCAATGCAGCGCTCAGCAACCCCCTATTTCAATGCGGAGAGGCAGGAAAGCGTGAACAACTGGCGGATGCCGTGCTCCGCACAGAAGGCTGCCAAGAGGTCGGAGGAGAACTCACCACCTGTGTCAGAGTGTAGACGCAGGACAGGAAACTCCGACTTGAACCGCTCGCGGAGCAGGAGACGAACAGCGCGGATCCAGGGGATCAAAACACCAAGGACATCCCCCTTGCGCTGCAAGGGGAAGACCGTGGTGTAACGCGTGTAGTTGTCGACGACCACCAGGAAGTACCGCTCGTGGCCTTGTCCACGGACGCGGGCTGGGCCCCACACGTCCAGGTGGAGAGTATGCAGGGGAGCCTCTATGGGAGGGAATGAGGAGGAGTGAGGAGCGGCGCGCTGCCGCCCCTCGACACAGGGAAGACAGGGAGGAGCAGGCGAGGGTGGGAGGGGAGGGAGGACCCTGGGAAGACCAGAGACAAGGACACGGCGGTGCATGCTACGAAGGCGCTGCACCGAGGGGTGACCAAGGCGGTGGTGCCAAAGGAGGGTCTGGTGCGACAAAGCGCGACACGAGCAGGGGGCCGCTAGCTGACCTGACACAAAAGCAGACGCAGCAATCTGAGGGGATACAGTAGTCAGTGTGTACAAACTTGAGCCAGGCGCACGGGTAAACGTGGCCAGGTGCCGGCCAGTCCGGGAGCACGTACAGTGGGTCACGCGCTGACCTCGAGGAGTGAACTTGTCAACCCACTGGTCCTGGAGGTCAGCACCACTCACCAAGTTCGTAGAGAACGAGGGGAGGTGAAGACCTGACAAGGAGCTAGACGGGACTGCCGGACAAGGTAGGACCGATGAGGAGTCCGCAAGGGTTGGACCCCCAAAGGGGTCTACCAGGGAGACTCGAACCGGCCGGCTGAGCGGCGTGAGGGTGGTGCTGTCGCGAAAGGAGCGGGAAGCACCTGAGTCAAGTGTGAAGGTGTACAAGGCCTCAGCAGGCGCAGTACCAGAGAGAGCAGACTCACCAGCACCTGGAGCAGTAGCCTCACCAGTACCCAGAGCAGGAGACGCACTAGCACCTAGAGCAGCAGCCTCACCAGCACCAAGAGCAGCAGGCTCTATACCTGGGTCAAGCGGTACGCACAGGTAACAGGCACAGTCAGCACTAGTAGGCAATGCATACATGGCAGTGAGAATAGCATCATAGTCAAGAGCAAATATATCTACCCTCTGCCCAAGCAGCTCGACCCAGTCGGGGAGCTCAGCCTCGTCGCCAAACTCGGTACGCCAGGCGTCGCTCAGACGTGCGAAGTAGCGAGACTGGGTGTGACTAAGCGTCCCGCAAGCCTGACCCGTCCGATCACCTGTGCGAATGACGTACGGGCAGCGAACGGTACTCAAAGACCCTCTAGTCTTAGCGTACCACTCGTGAAGCTGCTGGGACGTAAGTGTCTCGCGTGGACGCCCTGGAGCTGCTGCTAGCCACCGCCAAACGCTCCCAGCTGACCAGCTCCAAGGCGACAGCTACGACGCCTACCACCACAACCCCAACTAGCGTACCACTCACGAAGCTGCTGGGGCGTGAGAGACTCGCGCGGACGTCGCTGGAGCTGCATCTGGCCACCTGCCAGTAGTAGCAGTAGCAGTAGCAGTAGCCTAGTAGTAGTAAAAGAAGTAGCAGCACGGGCAGGGCAGGCGCGGCAGGCAGGCCAGCAGGCAGGCAGACAGGCAGGCAGACAGGCAGGTTGGCAGGCAGGCAGATGGCGCGGCAGCGCGCTAACAAGGCAGGTGCTCACTAGTGGTGGGAAGAGCCGGCGCTCGCCGGGTGAGCAGGGCCGGCGCTCGGCGGGCGGCTGCACGGGGTTCAGGGGCAGTGTCGTGGGTCCAGAGGTGGCTGCTCGAGGGTCCAGGGGTGGTTGCACCAGGGGCGGTTGCTGTAGGGGCCAGGGGCGGCTGCTCTGGGTCCCGAGGCAGCTGCTCGAAGGTCCGGGGGCGGCTGCACCAGGGGCGGCTGCTTCAGGGGCCAGGGGCGGCTGCTCTGGGTCCAGGGGTGGCTGCTCGAGGGGCCAGGGGCGGCGTAGCTGGTACAGGGGCAGCGGCGGGCGCGCGGGGCTGCAGAACGACGTGCGGGCAGCTGACGCGACGCGCGGGGCTCCAGCGCGACGCGTGAGGCTGCAGCGAGACGCGCGGGGCTGCAGCACGCAGGGCGCGGCCGCATCAAAGGCAGGGCGCGGCCGCGTTAGAGGCTGGGCGCGGCTGCGACGGCTGCAGGGCGCGGCCACGTCGAAGGCAGGGTGCGGCCGCGTCGAAGGCAGGGCGCGGCGGCTTCGAAGGCAGGGTGCGGCCGCGTCAGAGACTGGGCGCGGCTGCGACGGCTGCAGGGCGCGGCCGCGTCGAAGGCAGGGCGCGGTCGTGTCAAAGGCAGGGCGCGGCCTCGTCGAAGGCAGGGCGTGGCCGCGTCAGAGGCAGGGCGGGGCCTTGTTCTGGCCTGACGGGCCTGCAGGGGCGGCTCGTGGGCCTGACAAGCCTGCAGGGGCGGCTCGTGGGCCTGACGGGCCTGTAGAGGCGGTGTGTGGGCCTTACGAGCCTGCAGGGGCGGCGCGCTGGCCTAGGGCAGCAGGAGGCAGCGCGAGGGCTGCAAAACGCCGCGCGCAGCGCAGCACATCACAAGGCAGGGCAGGCAGGCGCAGGACAACTCGTGGGGTAGCGCGGTAATCGCAGCAGTAGGTGGGCCCGAAAAAAAAAACGGTCCTATGGACCAAGTGCTCTGAAACCATGTCAGAATCTAGCAGCAGGAATGAATGAACTATGAAAGGGTTGGGTACAAGTATGAAACCCTAAAAGGGGCTGTACCCCATATTGGCTACCCCACTACAGCCTAAACATATATAGCATAAATATACTTTAACAGGTTCACGACGCTCAGCAAGACCTCCGGTCGGCCCAGTGTAAGGAGAACGACCTGGGAGTGGGGAGGGTGGTTGTAACTGCGACTGCGACTGGTCAGGCGGTGGACACAGTAAGGGAGGAGTAGGACCATTTGAAGGCGGGAGACCAAGAACCTGCTGAAGGAGTGGAACGAAGTACGCCCGCGGCCGCGCAGCGCCTCCAGACCCAGCACCCACAGCACCAGTACCTCCAGCAGCTCCAGCTCCAGCAGCATCTCCACCAGCTCCAGCTCCAGCAGTACCAGCAGCTCCAGCTCCAGCAGCACCTCGAGCAGCTCCAGCGGCACTAGCAGCTACAGGAACACCAGCTCCTCCAGCAGCTCCAGGACCTCCAGCAGCTCCAGCCCCGGCAGCTCCAGTATCCACAATACGAGCACCTCCAGGACCTCCAGTAGCAGTAGTACCACCAGTCCTGGTTGCGCTAGTACTCGAAGGACAAGTACCCCCTGAACGAGCAGCTCTAGCACCTCCAGAACCTCCAGCAGCAGCAGCACCACCAGCCCCAGTAGCTCCAGTACCTCCAGTACGAGCACCTCCGGGACCAACACCTCCAGCACCTCCAGCTGCTCCAGCACCAGCAGTTCCTCCAGCGCCAGTAGCACCTCCAGCGGTAGGCCCCTCAACTCCAGCAGCACGGCTCCAGCGCCGAGCAAACCACTCGCGCAGCTGCGGTGGAGAGAGAGGCTCCCGCTGTGACAAGGGGCGGCGGCAGGGCAGGGCCGCGACGGGGCGGCAGCAGGGCAGGGAAAAAAAAGAAACTACCGTGGTGGGCCCTAAGAAAAAACGTTCCCACTAGGGAACCTGCTCTGATACCATGTCAGAATCTAGGAATGAAGAATGACTAGGAAGAGAGTAGTACAGGGTTTGTATATCAAAACCTAATTGGGCTGTACCCCATAAGGAGTGCCCCACTACAGACTAGAGCATAGTTCTGACAAGGGTAATCTTCAACCTTCCTCCTGATACTTCAGGGCAAAATATCATGGTCTTCCCAAAACTTCAGGGCTCAGCACAAAGAATACCATGAAGTCACAGGGTAAAATATACCAGCATCTTGAAATTAGAGGGAAAACTCCGGACACCATCCTGAAATCAGGGTATTCAGGATGTTTTACCTGAATATTGTGGGGCCTTAACTTCGCTAACAACGGTCAGGCGGATGCTCAGCATCTAACTGGGCATAAGGCGCTTTGTACCTTTTATGTTCGGCTACTAAGAGTCAGACCTTTGATAATCACTAACGTCAAGGGGGCATGTCCACCCAGATAGAAGCGAAGGTACGCTTCTAATTTGTCAGGCGAAAGTCCTGGGTGCGCATGTAATGAGGACTTTTCTATAAGCCCATGCGCCAAATAAATGACATAAACGGAAATATGTTATTTAGGCATCAAATGGTAGCCCAGAATACAGGCTTTGCAACCATATCGATTTCAGGGTGTCTATGTATTGAACAAACGTGGAACCCTGCGAGCGCAACTGTGGAGGTGCATTCATGCACCTATTGGTGCATGGCGGTCCAATCAGGCACGGAAGCAGCGTGCAAGAGGGACAGCTGCAACTAGAGGGACCCCTCGATTGGCAAAAAATTTGCTAGCAGCAAAATTCATTGCCACCCCAGATTTCTCTGTAGGAAATCTCCCCCAACCTGAGCTGCCTTCATGACAGGAATCTCTTGTCAAAATGAGAACGAGAATGAATGAACAATGAATGAAGTGGGTACAAGTACTAACCCTAATTGGGTTGTACCCCCTATGGGATACCCCACTATAGCCTATACAAAAGCATAAGCTATAATGTTCTGACACAACCCCATAGGCAAAGTGGGGGAGAACAAGGGGTCACAAGACCAGTCAAGCAAAGCAAAGCAAAGCAAGCTCAGGGTGGATCACAACGTCACCACACAGTCTGAGCACAAGGTCAAGGCCACAAGGCCAGTTCACATGCAGGATGAGACATATATATATAAGTCTAAACAAGTAAGAGCAGGTATATATATATGCAAGAGTACAAGTAAGATCGTGAGGTGAGCAAGTGAGGCAAGACTGGGACAAGTCCCACCTGAGTGCAGAAACGCTGATGATCACAAGGCGGAAGTGCCTTGGTGAAAACATCAGCAGTGTTGGCCTCAGAGGCCACGTACGCAAGTCGCAATTGACCACGCTGCTGCAGCTCATAAGCAAGAAAGTAGCGGAGAGCAATGTGCTTCGTTCTGTGCTCCAGGCGCTGCTCTCGACACAAGGCCAGCATGGCCTTGTTGTCTACGTACAGCACTGGAGGAGAACGAGGTGGCTCTCCAAGGTCAATCAGCAGGTAGGTGAGCCAGCAAAGCTCCTGAGCAGCCATGGCCCCAGCGTAGATCTCAGCCTCACAAGTGGAGCCGAGAACAGAAGACGAGCGAGTAGCCCGCCACGAAACAGAGCCGGAACCAAGACTGAAGGTGTAACCCTGCGACGACCGCTGAGTAGCCTGGTCGTCAGCCCAAGAAGCGTCCGCGTGCCCAGTGAGGACCACTGGACTCCGCCCTCCAAGCACTAGCCCCATGCCCGACGTACTGCACAAGTAGCGCAACACCCTCTTCGCTGCACCCATGTGCTCTGGTCGGTGTCTCCCAGGAGCAACATAGCGTGCCAAGATGCTAAGAGGGTATGCAAGGTCAGGTCGTGTGCAGGTCATCAGGTACATGAGGCACCCAACAAGCTCTGGGTACGGGCCACTCGACTCTACGGACTCATCCGAAGGCAGAGCTGAGAGCGAGTGGCGAGTAGACAGAGGAGTGGCCTGAGGCGAGGAGTACGTGAAGCCAAAGCGCTGAAGGACCTGCTGCACCATGTGTGACTAAGTCAAGGTAATGGTGCGGCGTGCTCTGTCATGAGTGATCTGCAAGCCAAGGTAGCTGCGCAGTTCACGCAGGTTTGTGCACGTGTGTCTCTTCTGCAGCTCGGACTTCACGTAGGCGAGTCCAGCAGTGTCAGCTGTGGCAAAGACCAAGTCGTCGACGTACACGATGATGTAGAACGGCGGCAGAGAAGTGTCGGTGCGCAGAAACAACGACAGGTCAGCAGTAGAGGGAGCAAACCCAAGAGCCGCAAGTGTAGTCCTCAGTATGTCGTGCCACTCACGCGGTGCCTGGCGGAGACCGTAGACTGGCCGACGGAGGCTCCACTGGGTGCCAGGAAAGTCCCAGTGAAGCCAGGTGGACGGCGCAGCCAGATCTCCTCGTGCAAGCTACCCTGCAAGAAAGCAGTGCTGAAGTGAAGAGAGTGGATCTCGTAGTCGCGCTGAGCGGCTATGTGCAGCAGCACCCGAAGAGTGGTCATCTTCGGGGTGGGATAGAAGGTCTGAAAGTAGTCAACTCCCTGCCGATGAGTGAAGCCACGAGCCACGTAGCGCGCCTTGAAGACAAGTGGAGAGCCCGGCGGCCGCTTCACCCTGAAGATCCACATGCCACTGACGATGTTCGCCCCAGGAGGGGGAACCGCGTCAACGTAGGTGCCTGTGGACTTCCAGGAAGCCATCTCTGCATCCATAGCTGCCTGCCACTGAGACGAGTAGGGACCCTCTACGGCCTCCGCGTAAGAGCGCGGAGTTGGGATGTCTAGTGCATCCGGGTCTCCCTCAGGGGCAAGCAGTACAGACGCGAGATGAGGTGAAGCAGCAGCCAGACACTGGAACTCCTCCTGCCTGTCCTCAAGTACGTACGTGCCAAGAGCACACTCACCCCCGACGGACGGAGGACAGACTGACGCAGACTCAGCAACAAGACTAGTAGCGTAGTCTAGACGACAGCGAGCACAAAAGTTGACGAGCTCAGCAACAAGAGCAGACGCAGAAGTGGACTCAAAGGAGGGGTTAGTGACGACAGTAGCAAGGAGACGCGTGACAGTAGGACATGGCAGCAGGAAGAGAGGACTCAGGAGGAGAGGGCAAAGGGGCACGTAGAGGAGCAGTGGACGGACGCAGAGACATCCGGTGCGTGCCAGGGACAGGAAGAGGACGCTGACGCGAACTGCGACCACTAGTGCGAGCAGCTTGAACAGGCGACGGCAGGACGAGACGCAGGCTCACAACGCTCAGCAGGACCTCCAGTAGGACCAGTGTAAGGTGAAGGAGAAGGCAGTGGGGAGGCCGGCGTTAACGGTGACTGCGACTGGACAGGCGGTGGACACTCTAAGAGAGGAGGAAGACAAAGAACCTGCTGAAGAAGCGGAACAAAGTACGGCCGAGGCCGCGCTGCAGCTCCAGACGTAGCAAGGACAGCACCAGCACCCTTAGCACCTCCGACAGCACCAGCGCCAACAGTACCTCCAGCGGCAGGACCTCCAGTAGCACCAGCAGCTACCCGCAGCACGACCACCACCAGGACTGGCAGTAGTAGTCTCAGAGCCAGCACCATCAGCAGCTCTAGCTCCAGGCGGACCCGCAGGCCCTGCAGCTCCGGGACCGGCGGCACCAGCACCCTCAACGGTCGAAGAAGCGCCAGCTCCAGGAGTACGCCTCCAGCGGCGAGCAAACCACTCACGCAGCTCCTGTGGAGAGAGTGGCTCCCGCCGAGACGAAACACCCGGAGAACCTCCAGGCCCAGCACCGCCAGACGCCACAAGGGGAGGTCCACTGGCCGCAGGCTCCACACCTCCAGACGCAGCACCCCCAGGCTCAGCACCCCCGCGCTCAGCACCCCCAGAGGCAGCACCCCTAGGCTCAGCACCCCCAGGCTCAGCACCACCAGGCTCAGCACCCCCAGACCTAGCACCCCCAAGCTCAGCACCACCAAGCTCAGCACCCCCAAACTCAACACCCCCAGAGTCAGCACCCCCAGGCTCAGCACCCCCAGACTCAGCACCCCCAGAGTCAGCACCCCCAGGTGCAGCACCCCCAGGCTCAGCACCCGCAGCAGTACCTGAGTCACCAGCAACCTCGACCGGCTCGACTGCATCGACCTGGGAAACACCTGAAGGGGCAGGACCCTGAGGGGGAAGGGGGTCTACCGGGGGGGGACCTGGCACAAGGAAGTGCGGTGGCGGGGGGAGGGAAGGAGTGCGGTAGGGGAAGAGGCAGTAGAAGGGGACGGACTTGTCGAACGTGACGTCCTGGGAGGACAGAACACGACGAGAGGAGGGGTGGTAGAACTGCCACCCTGGGGCGTCAGGGGGGAAGCCTAGGAAGGCACAGGGAGCAGCACGAGGGGACAGCTTGTCCGCAGACAATGTCGCGGACAAACGCCCGAGATCCCCAGACACGGAACGCAAATGCATCGCCGACCTTCCCCGTCCACAGCAGGGCTTGGGAGGTCTCCGGCCGGGAGACCCTGGGGTGAAGGTTGAGCTGATGCGCCGCGTACCGAACCGCAAACGGCCACAGAAAATGGGGGGCAGCCGCATGCATCATGGACGTACGAGCGACGTCCATGACGATGCCAATGCGGCGCTCAGCAATCCCATTCTGCTGTGGAGAGTCCGGAAGCAGTGAAGGTCTGGCGGATGCCTCGTGCACGACAGTAGGCTCGCAGAAGGCCAGAGGAGAACTCTCCGCCTCGGTCAGAGTGCAGATGCAAAACAGGAAAGTCGAGCCGAAGCTCCTCCTGAGCTGGAGACGAGCTGCGCGGATCCAGTCGATCAACACCTCAGTGACATCACCCTTGCTGCGCAAGGGGAAGACCGTGGTGTAACGCGAGTAGTCGTCAACCAACAGCAGGAAGTAGCGCTCGTGACCCTGTCCACGGACGCGGGCCGGGCCCCACACGTCCATGTGAAGCGTCTGCAGAGGAGCCTCTGTCGGGGGAAACTGGGAGGAGTGAGGGGCAGCCCGGAGCCGCCCCTCGACACAGGGGACACAGGAAGGTCCTGGCCCTCAAGGAAGGGGAGGGAGAGACTGGGGGAGACCAGAGACAAGGACACGGTAAGCCATGCCCCGAAGACGAGGCAAGAAAGGGTGGCCAAGACGGTGGTGCCACAAGAGAGTCTCGTGAGACAGGAGGCGATACGAGCAGGGGGCAGACTCAGGACCAGACCTGGACGCTGCAGCAAGCACCTGACCCGACGCAGCTACCTGGCCAGACGCAGGGACTGGAGGAGACTCAATGGTCAGGGTGTAGAGACTCGACCCGGGCCGACGCGAAAACGTGGCTAGGTGTCGGCCTGTGCGGGCGTCCGAGCAGTGGGTCCCCCGCTGACTCGAAGGAGTAGACTGGTGAACCCCCGCATCCTGCAGGTCAGCATCACTCACCAAGTTCGTTGAGAACGAGGGGAGGTACAGACCCGACAGGGTGCCCGAGGGGGCAGCCGGACATGGGAGGACAGTGGAGAAGTGAGCGAGGACAGGACCCCCAGAGGGGTCAGCCAGGGAGACTGCAACCGGCCGACCAAGTACCGTGAGTGTGGTGCGGTCTCGAAAGAAGGAGCGAGAAGCTCTTGAGTTAAGTGTGAAGGTGAGGGAGGCCGAAGCCGACGCAGTACCTGAGAGCGCAGCCTCACTAGTACCTGAGAGTGCAGCCTCACTAGCACCGGAGAGCGCAGACGCACTGGCACCTAGAGCAGTAGCCTCACAAGCACCTAGCGCAGCAGTACCAATGCCCGGGTCGGGCGGGAAACACCGGTAACAGTCACCCTCATCACTAATAGTCACAGCATACATGGCAGCAAGGATAGCATCAAAGTCAAGATCAAAGATAGCCACGCCAGCCCTAGACAGCTCTCCCCAGCGGGGGATCTCCGTGGCCTCAGGAAACTGCTGACGCCAAGCGTCCGTCAGGCGGCCAAATCAGCGCTGGGTGGGGTGGGCACCCCCACACTGCTCACCCGCGCGGTCGCCGGTGCGAAGGACGTAGGTGCAGGGACCAAGTCCCCCACCACGCTGACGCTGCGTGTACCACTCACGGAGCTGCTGAGGGGTGGGGACGTCGCGAGAACGCTGCTGCTGCTGCTGCTGCTGCTGCTGCTAGCGCTGACCACCCCCATTGCCGCTCTGCTGTGAAGTGCCACTCCGACCACCTCCACCACCTCCTCCTCCACCTCCTCCACCTCCGCCACCGCTGCCACCCCCGCCGGTACCGCCGCCGCCTGACGCCGCCTCCGCCACCACTGCTGCCACTAGCACCACCACCCCCGCCACCTCCTCCACCGCCACCCCTCTCCCTCCGCCGCCTCCACCTCCACCGCCACCGCCCCCGCTAGCCCCACCCGCTCCCTTGCCCCCCTTGCCCTTGCCAGGGCGACGTCTCCCGCTAGGGGCAGACGCCGCACCGACCGACTCAAGACCAACGAGGTCGGCCGCAGCGGCAGAGGCGACAGAGGGCAAGAGAGGGGAAGGAGAACACCCCTCAAAGATGGGGGCGCGGGGGTCACCTCGAGAGGCTCCTACAGTGACGATGCTCTTCTCCGCCGCTAGGAGGGCCTTCTCGAGGCTGTCGACTGTGAGAGTGGTGGAACAGACCGCGAGGAAGTGGTCCCGGACTACACGAAGGGAGTCGGGGAGGCACGTGACTAGAAAGTAGAGAGTGATGTACATGGGGGGGGGGTTCTTGGCGCAGAAGTCAGCAGGAAGCGCAGCGCGGTAGCGGGTGTCACTAGTGCGGAGATGCGTAATGAGATCAGCGACTGTGGGAAAGGCGGCAAGGTTAGGGAAGAGGAAGGGTAGCATGAGGCGGCTCAGTGCAGCAGTGGCAGGGGAGGAGTAGCGTGCAACTACAGCGTCGTACAAGGTCTGAGCACTCTTGTAAGGACGCACGCTCAGAGGTAGGGAGGTGGCGACGCACAGCAAGACGTGCAGCAGCATCGCGCGTAGCCCACTGGGAGCGAACAGTAGGGTCAGCATCAGCAGCAGGGGCAGGGGAAGCGCCAGAGGTAAGGTCAAAGAGAGAGAGGCCGTCTGCCCTATCGCATTGTAAGAACAGCTGGAGGTCATCTACCCAGACCTCAAAGTCAATGGCCCGACCCTCAGCGTCAAAAGCAAGGACACTGTGGGTAGCCATGAAGACAGACGCCTAGCAGTGCGAGCAGTAGGGTGAGGGCAGCGCAGTGAAAAAGAAGGCTCTGTGCTCACCAGGCTGGGTAGAACGGGCCGTATGGAAGTAGGGCAGCTTAGCGGCCGGCGGCTCGGCTGCGGGGCGGCTCGGCTGCTCGGCGGCTCGGCTGCTCGGCTGCTAGGCGGCTCGGCTGCGGGGCGGCTCGGCTGCGGGGCGGCTCGGCTACTAGGCGTCTCGGCTGCTCGGCTGCTGGGCGGCTTGGCGGCTCGGCTGCTCGGCGGCTTGGCGGCTTGGCGGTCGGCTGCTGGGCGGCTCGGCGGCTCAGCGGCTGGGCGACCCGGCTGTCAGGCGGCGGGTGGGCCGCAGGTAGGGCGGCTGGCGGGCCGCTGAGTAGGGCGGCGGAGCCGTCGATGTAGGGTAGGGCGGCGGGGCCGCAACGTAGGGCGGCGGGGCCGCGAAGTAGGGTAGGGCGGCGGGGCCTTGACGTAGGGCGGCGGGGCCGTCAAAGTAGGGCGGCGGGGCCGCAACGTAGGGCGGCGGGGCCGCAAAGTAGGGCGGCGGGGCCGCTACGTAGGGCGGCGGCGCCGTCGAAGGGTAGGGCGGCGGGGCCGCGACGTAGGGTAGGTTGGCGGGGCCGTCGAAGTAGGGCGGCGAGGCCGCGACGTAGGGCAGCGGGGCCGTCGAAGTAGGGTGGCGGGGCCGCGGCGTAGGGCGGCGGCGCCGTCGAAGGGTAGGGCGGCAGGGCCGCGACGTAGGGTAGGGCGGCAGGGCCGCGACGTAGGGCGGCGGGGCCGCGACCGAAAGGCGGCGCGACGGGCCGCTGGGAGGGGGGGGGAGGGCGACACTACGGGTCGCTAAAAAAAAAACGCGCGCCTCGGGGCGCGCTTCGGTGGGCCCAAGAAACAGTCCCTAGGAGGGGACCATCTCTGATTCCATGTGAAAATGAGAACGAGAATGAATGAACTATGAATGAAGTGGGTACAAGTACTAACCCTAATTGGGTTGTACCCCCTATGGGATACCCCACTTAAGCCTACACAAAAGCATAAGCTATAATGTTCTGACATCTCTGGTAAGAGTCATTCTTCACCTTCATTCTTTCGTTTTTGCTCGGCAAACTGACGTCTTCCCACTGCTACTGCCATGACGAGCATCCCACACACTGCCTTCTTGTTTGGGCGACCACCAGACGGTAGCTGGGGTAGACGCTCTAGTTCATGGCTTCGAGCTAACGCCGCCATACCCCCATGACCTTCTGCTCAGCCTGTGCTGCCTACACCATCTGTCCCACCTACTCTGTCGACATTGCCTGTGCCCCCAGCCTGTGAGGATCTAGGATCGAGCTCAGAAAAGAGAATGTGAATTGAATGATTCACCTGGGTACAACACAAGGCTATATATAGTCTCGACACAAGGCCAGTTACCTAGGTGTTACGCGAATGTTCTGAGGGTCGCGAAGCGTCCCGAACAGAACCTTCCCGAACTCAGTAGAAAGCAATTCAGTGGAAACCGAATAGGCTTGAGTTCGGTACACGTAACCTGGATCGGTGCTATAACTATAATAAAATATAGTAATATCTATGCATGATAAATAAAACTCAAGCTAGAGATAGCATAATAAATTCTAGGCAAGCTAGCAAAGCCAGCATAAGCCGTCGTACTCTCACACGTCCCCCCCTCAAAGCTGGGTGGCGTGAGAAACACCCTGCTCGACAAGATAGTCCTTGAGAGCACGGCGAGCGTTGCCCATATAAGCTTCTGCAACCCAACTGTCCTCAGTGGGGTCGTATCCCTTCCAGCGTATCAGGAACTCGAGGGCCTTGCCGCCGCGGCGCCGATGAGTGAGAACGCGCTCAATCTCGTATTCTGGTTCATCCTGTATGAGTACAGGTGGTGGTGGTGGTAGCTGCCGTCCCTAGAACAGTAGGTTGGGGTCCTTGTAGGGCTTCAGTAGCTGAACATGGAAAGCATTGTGAAGCTTCCATGTAGTAGGTAAGCGCAAGTGGAATGTTACTGGTGTCACATGTGCCTCAACGAGAAAAGGACCACAGAAGTGAGGCCGGAGTTTGGATGGGAGGTGAGAGAGGTTCAAGTTGCGTGTGTCAAGAAGCATCTGATCTTTGACTGCTACTGAGTGATCTCGTCGCTGACGATCGGTGTGAGGATCTAGGATCGAGCTCAGAAAAGAGAATGTGAATTGAATGCATCACCTGGGTACAACACGAGACTATATATAGGCTCGACACAAGGCCCCGTAACCAGGTGTTACGCGAAGGTTCCGCAGGTCGCGAAGCGTCCCGAACAGATCCTTCCGGAATTCGGTAGGAGGCAATTCGGTGGCAACCGAAAAGCCAGAATTCGGTGCACGTAACCTAGCTCGGTGCTATAACTATAATAAAATATAGGAAAGCACCTAGCCTAGGAAATCAAGCAATTCATGCATGCATATGATTATCCTATGCTAGAAATAGCATAAAAAAGTAAAGGCAAGCAAGCATAGCTGGCATAAGCCATCGTACTCTCACAATCGGCATACTGCTTCTGGGAGGTCTGCATCGTGGTGAGTTGTCTATGCGCGGTATGGGGTATTTGTTTTTAACGGTCTGTTTGTTCAGTGCGCGGTAGTCGATGCACATCCGTAAACTATCGTCTGGTTTTGGAGTGAAGAGAACTGGTGCACTGTAGGAAGAGGTGGATGGGCGGATCACTTGTCTGTCCAGTAGATACTCTATCTGTTTCTTCATGTCTGTCAATTCGGTCGGACTCAGTCGATATGGTGCACGTGAGACGGGTTTCGCACCTAGTTCCTCCATGGTCTCGTGCTTGTGGTTTTGCGCTAGAGGTACTCCTGCTGGTAGGTCGTCTGGCATGATGTCTTTGTACTGCTCCAACACCTCCTTCACTGCTGCAGGTAGCTTTGCGTTCGGCTTCTCGTCCTCTGCTGCTGCCATGACCAGTGCTAAGTAACCCATGTTGCTCTTGTTCACCGTCCGTTCGAACCGTGCCAGTTTTGTTTCAGGAACATTCCCTGTATTTGTCCAGCTTTGCAGCTCCACTCGTTTCCCGTTGTTGTAGATGCACGCCTTCCTTTTGACCTAGTCGATTGTCAGAATGTTATGCTCTAGCCTGTAGTGGGGTGCTCTATAGCGAGTACAACCCTTCTAGGGTTTGCTATTTGTATCCTCATTCTTGCTAGTGCAATCCTCTTTTGCCTAAACTGTCTCTTGCCTAGCTAGGACTCTCCTAGCTATGGCTCCTAATCCTACCGCTTACTTTCACATGGAATCAGAGCTATATGCTCCTGGCCTGTGGGCCCCACTTCACTGCTTCCGCTGCTACTGCTACTCCTTGTCCGCCGCGCGCCCCGTGGTGCGCGGCATCAAGATTAGGGTGCGGCGGTTTTCTGCCCACCGTGCGCCCCGAGGCGCGCGGCGGTTCTCTGCCCGCCGTGCGCCCCGAGGCACGCGGCGGGTTTCTGCCCCGTCACACCGCGCGTTGCTCCCGGGAGGCGCTGCGACGGGCGACGGGGACCCGCGCGTCGCCCCCCGTCGCCCGTCGTGGCCTGCGCGCGGCCCGTACGGGCTGCGCCAGGCCCGCGCGCGGCCCTTACGGGCTGCGCCAGGCCAGCGCGCGGCCCGTACGGGCTGCGCCAGGCCCGCGCGCGGCTCGGGCCGCCTGCGCGCGGTTCGGGAGGCTGTGCTAGGCCCGTGGGTGGCCCGTTCTTCGCTGCCCCTGTCCTCCCCGCTGTCCCCCGTACTTCTGAAGGCGCCCCACCCCTCCTTCTGCCCGTTCTCCTTGATTAGGGTTTGGGGGTGGGGGGTATGGGGGTGCAGCTTCTGTCTGCCGTTCCCTGCTCCTCCTCCTCCTCCGTCTCCCTGTGCTGCAGCTGCCGCTGAGGGGGGGTGGACCTGTTGGAGCCGTCGGAGTGGTACTAAGGGGGGGTGAAGGGGGAGTGGAGCTAGGGGTGAAGCAGGGGGTGTGTGTCAGGGGGGGGTGGTACTGTTTGGGGGAGGTTGAACGGAGGTTGCCGTCGTGTCGCCAGCAGCACCTGTAGTCCGGAAGCTGCTCCGGTAGCCCAGTCGTACCCACCTGTGCCAGTCGCCCGTGGGTCCGTTGCTCGTCTGCCACTACTTTTAGCCGCGGGGCCAGTTACTCCAGTAGTCCGGAGCGCTGTACCGGTAGCCGCTGTGCCAGTGTGCCTCCTGTTGCCCGTGTGTCTGCAGCTTCAGCCGTCGCCTCCTATCTCCTCTCCTCTCACTGTCCCTCCTCCTCCTCACTTGCCCGTTGTGACTACCACTAGCTTTGCTCATAATTGTGAACTTTAAACTATTGCTTCTTGAACTTGTGCTCAGAATGTGTGGTGACATTGTGATCCACCTTGAGCTTGTTCTGCTTTGCTTGCTCTGCTGATTACACCTCACTTTGGCTATGGGGGTGTGTCAGAATGTTATGCTCTAGCCTGTAGTGGGGTGCTCAATAGCGAGTACAACCCTTCTAGGGTTTGCTATTTGCATCCTCATTCTTGCTAGTGCAATCCTCTTTTGCCTAAACTGTCTCTTGCCTAGCTAGGACTCTCCTAGCTACGGCTCCTAATCCTACCGCTTACTTTCACATCGATCTCGGGGTTGAACCGCTTCAGGAAATCTCGCCCCAAGATGAAATCTAAACCCTTGAAGTTCCGTGATCGGCAATGTCCGCTTCCACCTCAGTGCCCCTATGTGCAGCTGCAGTGATGCTTCACCGTGGATGGGAAGTTTCGTACCATCCATCATCGTTGCCGTGAACTTGGTCTCCTCCGAATTTACTCCAATTTTCTCCAACGTCCCGCGATCGCACACCGAGTGAGACGCACCGCTGTCCACCAGTGCCTGGAGGCGTCGCCCGTTGCAGATCACCTCGAGTAGTAGTGGTTGTTGCTGCTCCGAGTAACCGTAGATGGTCTCGCTTATAGGATTGTAGGGTACGTCGAATAGATCATCCTTTGGTCCTGCGCTCGAAGCTGCTAACTCCATATCAGTTTTCAGCTGAGTTGGGTTAGAAGGATTTATCCGAGGCTGATTCAGCTTCGTCTTGGCCTGGAACCTTCCCTCAAGCCTTTGCAGCTGTGTAGGCTTCACCTGTGGGCAATTGGGAGCCTTAACACCGGGTTGCGGGAATAGAATATTAACTCCTTGGAACGCACGACCCTTTTCAACGTTCCGGAGTGGTTTGCCCAACTTCTCAGGTACCTGAATAATGTCTGAAGGCTTTTTCTTGGCCTCAAAATCTCCCCTGAATTTTTTAAAGGCTTGAAAACCTTGAGAGGGAATATTCTCACTCTCGGGGGGGTGTTCGGCTAGAGTTTCCCGGTCGGTGCAGAGTCTTGTTTCGCGGAGCCTCCATTTGTCTCTGCGATTCCCCCTGTTGCCGGCCGGTCGTGGTGTTTTAAATTCGCGCCACCATGTCCTCCTCTTTTCGCCATCGTGGATGTCGCACTGTTGTTGCCCTGCAGCTCCGCTCGTGCCTTCTTCATTTTCCAACACGCCAAGAGTCGATGTCCTGCTGCGCCGCAAAATTCGCACTTCTCATATTTTGTCGGCCCCTACTTCGCTTCGATCTTGTCAATATCCATCGGGTCTGTTAGAATGAGAAGGAGTGGTTGCACTAGGAAGATTGAGAGTACAAGTAGGAAACCTAGAATTGTGTACCCCTAAAGGCTAAACCCACTATAGCCTACAGAACTAAAACATATATAATGTTTGACACACCCCCATAGGCAAAGTGGGGGAGAGCAAAAGGGGTAACAAGACCAGTCAAGAAAGGCAAAGAAAGCTCAGGGTGGATCACAAAGTCACCACACACTCTGAGCACAAGCAAAGGGCCACAAGGCCAGTTCACATGCAGAGGCATATATGCAACACAAACAGCACAGTGATCTCTATCTAGCAGTGCAAACATGCAGGTATAAATATATAGATCATAGTACAAGCAAAGCCTACAGCAAGTGAGGAAAAGTGGGCACAAGCCCTAGCAAAGTACAGAAGCGCTGATGATGACCAGAATGAAGTGCCTTGGTGAATACATCAGCAGTGTTGGCTTGAGTGGCCACGTAACGCAGACGAAGCTGACCACGCTGCTGCAATTCTCGAGCCAGGAAGTAACGTAGAGCGATGTGCTTCGTTCTGTGCTCCAGTCTGTGCTCCTCACACAAGGCAATGGCAGCCTTGTTGTCGACATACAGCACTGGAGGAGAACAAGGCCGCTCTCCCAGGATGGTCAGCAGGTAGGTGAGCCAGCGTAACTCCTGTGCAGCCATGGCTGTGGCGTAGATCTTAGCCTCGCAACTGGAGCTGAGAACTAAAGACGAACGTGTGGAACGCCAGGAAACTGAGCCAGAGCCAAGGCTGAAGGTGTAACCCTGTGACAACCGCTGAGTAGCCTGGTCGTCAACCCAAGAAGCGTCTGAAGTCAAGAGAGTGAAGCTCGTAGTCACGCTGAGCGGCAACGTGCAGTAGCACCCGAAGAGTGGTCATCTTCGGGGTGGGGGAGGAGGTCTGAAAGAAGTCTACTCCCTCTCGCTGTCTGAAGCCTCGAGCAACCTAACGAGCCTTGAAGACGGGCAGAGAACCTGGCGGCCGCTTCACCCTGAAAATCCACATGCCACTGACGATGTTCGCCCCAGGAGGGGGAACCTCATCGACGTAAGTGCCAGTGGACTTCCAGAATGCCATCTCTATGTCCATGGTGACTGCCACTGAGAGGAGTACTCACCCGCGATCGCCTCAGCGTAAGAGCGCGGGGTCGGGATGTCTGGAGCATCCGGGTCTCCCTTAGGGGCAAGTAGTATGGACACGAGATGAGGCGCAACGGCTGCAAGACACTCAAGGTCCTCCTGCCTGTCCTCAAGGACGTTCGTGCCAAGAGCACACTCACCCCCGACGGACGGAGGATAGACAGACTCAGACTCTGCAACCAGACTCGCGGCGTAGTCTAGACGATAGAGAGCAGCAAAGTCAACAAGCTCAACAACTAGGGCAGACGCAGCAGCAGACTCAAAAGAAGGGTCAGTGACAGCAGTGGCCAGGAGACGCATGACTTTAGGACTTGCAGCACGAACCCGGTCAGACTCTGGGTCAGCAAGGACAGGAAGAGAGGACGTAGGAGGAGACGGCAGAGGGACACGCAGTGGAGCAGTGGAAGGATGCAGAGTCATATAGTGTGTGCCAAGGACATGTGGAAGACGCTCACGCGGAGACGTAGACCAGTGCGAGCAGCACGAACAGGCCACACAAGACGAGACTCAGGCGACATAGGACGAGACTCAGGCTCACGACGCTCTGTAAGACCGTCTGTTGGACCAGTGTAGGGAGAAGGACCAGGAAATGGCGAGGCAGGCGGTTGCTGTGACTGCGACTGGACAGGCGGAGGACACTCTAAGGAGGGAGCAGGACAAGGAGGAGGCGGCTGACCAAGAACCTGCTGGAGGAATGGAACGAAGTACGATCGCGGCCATGCAGTGCCCCCAGAACCAGTAGAGACAGCACCAGAACCTCTAGTAGGCGCTCCAACTCCTGCACCACCACCAGCAGCTCCAGTACCTCCAGTAGCACCAGCAGCTTCAGTACCTCCAGCAGCACCAGCAGCACCTCCAGCAGCACCCCTAGTCCTAGCACCTCCAGTACCGCCAGTACGAGCACCTCCAGGACCAATGGCTCCAGCACCTCCAGTGCCGACCCCAGGGTCAGCAGCATCACCACCTCCAGTAGGCACAGCGCCCTCAGCTCCAGCTACAGTAGCACCACGGAGGCGGCGACAGTACCGAGAGTACCACTTACGCAGCTGTTGGGAAGAGAGAGCGCCCCCAGGCGCAGTACCCCTAGGCTCAGGACCTCCAGACCCAGCACCACCAGAGACAGCACCCCCAGGCTCAGCACCCGCAGTCTCTGCACCCCCAGGCTCAGCACCCGCAGTCTCCGCACCCCCAGGCTCAGCACCGCCAGACTCCGCACCCCCAGGCTCAGCACCCCCAGTCTCCACACCCCCAGGCTCAGCACCCCCAGTCCCAGTACCCCCAAACCCAGCACCACCAGGCTCAGCACGCTCAAGCTCAGCAGGCTCAGTACCTCGCGGAGGACCAGAGTCGACAGCTACCTCGACAGGCTCGACCGGGTCTACCTGGGAAACACCTGAGGGAGCAGGACCCTGGGGAGGCAGGGGGTCTACCAAAGCAGCACCTGGCGTGAGGAAGAGCAGCCGGGGGGGGGGGGGGGAACGGGGCAGTGCTGTAGGGGAAGAGACGGTAGAAGGGGACCAACTTGTCAAACGTGACGTCCTTAGAGGCGAAGACCCTGCGGGAGGTGGGGTGGTAAAACTGCCAGCCAAGTGCATTAGGGACAAAGCCAAGGAAGACACACGGAGCAGCGCGGGCGGAGAGCTTGTCCGCGGACGTATCCCGGACAAAGGCACGAGATCACCAGACCCGGAACGCGGACGCATCGCCAACCTCTCCCGTCCAACGCAGCGTCGGCGAGGTCTCCGAAACGGAGACACGGGGCCAGAGGTTGAGCTGATGCGCGGCGTAGAGGACCGTAAACGGCCACAGAAAATGGGGGGCAGCTGCATGGACCAAGGAGGTACGAGCGACCTCCATGACCAAGCCAATGCGGCGCTCAGCAACCCCATTTTGTTGAGGAGAGGCCGGAAGTGTAAACGTCTGGCAAATGCACCCCCCCTGACAGAAGGTCTCCAAGAGACCAGAGGAAAACTCACCACCTCTGTCAGAGTGAAGTCGTAGGTTGGGAAGGTCCGTGCGAAAGCGCCTCTCTAGCTGGAGACGGGTAGCGCGGATCCAAGGGATCAAAACAGCTGGGACCACTCCCTTGGTGCGCAAGGGGAAGACCGTGGTGTAACGCGTGTAGTCGTTAACTACCGGCAAGAAGTAGCGCTCTCCTCCCTGTCCACGGACGCGGGCTGGGCCCCATACATCCATGTGCAGGGTCTGCAGAGGGGCCTCCGTCGGGGGAAACTCAGAGGAGTGAGGGGTGGCACGCTGCCGCCCCTCGACACAGGGAAGGCAGGCAGGGGCAGGGGATGGTGGCAGGGGAGGCAGTAACCTGGGGAGACCAGAGACAAGGTAACGGGAGTGCATGCCACGAAGGCGCTACATCGAAGGGTGCCCAAGGCGGCGGTGCCAGAGGACCGTCCGGTGCGACAGGGTGCGACACGAGGAGGGGGCGGACAACTGACCTGACGCAGATGCAGACGCCGCTACGTGAGGGGGCTCAGTGGTCAGCGTGTAAAAGTCCGACCTCGGCTGCCGAGTGAAGGTAGCCAGGTGTCGACCCGTGTGGGCACACGTGCAGTGTGTCACACGCTCGTAGGCAGGGGTGAACTGGTGAACACCCGCATCCTGGAGCGCGGAACCCGCCACCAAGTTCATAGAGAACGAGGGGAGGTAAAGGCCTAACAGGGTGTTGGACGGAACAGCAGGACAAGGGAGGACAGTGGTGGAGGTCGCAAGGACCGGACCCCCGGAGGGGTCAGCCAGGGAGACAGCAACCGGCCTAGGGAGCTGCTCTAGGGCAGTGCGGTCGCGAAAGAAACAGCGAGAAGCACAAGAGTCCAGTGTGAAGATGTGTAGTGCCTTAGTAGATGCAGTACCTGAAAGTGCAGACTCACAAGTACCTGAAGCAGTAGACACACCTGCACCTAGAGCAGCAGCCTCACTAGGACCTGGGGCAGCAGACACACTAGCACCTAGAGCGGCAGCCTCACTGGTCGCAATGCCTGGGTCTGGTGGCACACACAAGTAACTGTCACCCTCATCACTAATAGTCAATGCGTACATGGCTCCAAGTATAACATCAAAGTCAAGTGTGAAGACATCAATGTTCTTTTTAAGCAGATCAGCCCAGCGGGGCAGCTCAGAGGCCTCACGGAAATGTGCACGCCAGGCGTTGTCAAGACGGAAGAAGCAGCGCTGTGGCGTGTGGAACCTCCCACACGTCTGACCAGCGCGGTCACCTGTGCGGATGACATATGTGCAGGTACCCCCGCTCCCAAAGCCCCCATGCTGAGAGTACCACTCACCAAGCTGGTGGGACGACGGGGTCTCTGTCAGAATCA
The DNA here is from genome assembly GCA_948144175.1 of Closterium sp. NIES-65. NCBI lineage: Eukaryota > Viridiplantae > Streptophyta > Zygnematophyceae > Desmidiales > Closteriaceae > Closterium > Closterium sp. NIES-65. The sequence goes on along the minus strand of CANXME010001974.1, from coordinate 551,385 downwards.
GAAACGAGAATGAATGACTAGAATGAGTGTTGGGTACAAATAGGTCAAACCTAACCCTAGAAATGTGTACCCACTATAGGCTAACCCACTGTAGCTTAAACAAGCACATTATACAATGTTTGACACACCCCCATAGGCAAAGTGGGGGAGAACAAGGGGTCACAAGACCGGTCAAAGCAAAACAAAGCTCAGGGTGGATCTCAAGGATACCACACAAGTTCCGAGCACAAGCAAGCGGTCACAAGACCAGTTCACATGCAGATTTATAAAAGAACAAGAGATACAGTAATCACAACCTAGCAAGAGTAAACATGCAGGTATATATATATATAGATCACTGTACAAGCAAAGTCAAGAAGTGAGCAAATGAGGGACAGTAGGCACGAGGCCTAGAACAGTACAGAAGCGCTGATGGTCACAAGGCTGAAGCGCCTTGGCGAACAAGTCAGCAGTGTTGGCCCGAGTGGCCACGTAACGCAGACAAAGCTAACCTCGCTGCTGCAGCTCTCGAGCAAGAAAGTAGCGCAGAGCAATGTGCTTCGTCCTGTGCTCCAGTCTGTGTTCCCCACACAAGGCAATGGTGGCCTTGTTGTCGACGTACAGCACTGGAGGAGAACGAGGCTGCTCTCCAAGGTCAGTCAGCAGGTAGGTGAGCCAGCGAAGCTCCTCGGCAGCCATGGCCGTGGCGTAGATCTCAGCCTCACAGCTGGAGCTGAGAACAGAAGAAGAGCGAGTAGAACGCCAAGAGACAGAGCCAGAGCCAAGACTGAAGGTGTAACCCTGGGACGACCGCTGAGTAGCCTGGTCGTCTGCCCAGGAAGCGTCTGAGTGCCCAGTGAGAACAGGCCGGTCTCGCCCTCCAAGCACTAGCCCCATGCCCGACGTACTGCACAAGTAGCGCAACACCCTCTTAGCTGCATCCATGTGCTCCTTCCGGTGACGGCCGGGAGCGACATAGCGTGCTAAGATGCTGAGAGGGTATGCAAGGTCAGGTCGAGTGCAGGTCATCAGGTACATGAGGCAGCCCACAAGCTCTGGATACGGACCACTCGGCTCTACGGACTCATCCGAAGGCAGAGCTGAGAGCGAGTGTCCCGTAGGCAGAGGAGTGGACTGAGGCGAGGAGTACGTGAACCCGAAGCGCTGAAGGACCTGCTGCACCATGTGTGACTGAGTCAAGGTGATGGTGTGCCGTGCTCTGTCCCGGGTGATCCGCAAGCCAAGATAGCTTGTCAGTTCACCCAGGTCTGTGCACGTGTGTCTCTTCTGCAGCTTGGACTTCACGTGAGCGAGACCAACTGTGTCAGAAGTGGCAAAGACCAAGTCGTCGACGTACACAAGGATGTAGAACGGCGGCAGCGAGGGGTCGGTGCGTAGAAACAGCGACGGGTCAGGAGTAGAAGGAGCGAGCCCAAGAGCCGCAAGTGTAGTCCTCAGTGTGTTGTGCCACTCACGTGGCGCCTGGCGGAGACCGTAGACTGGCCGCCGGAGGCTCCACTGGGTACCAGGAGGGAACGACCCAGTGAAGCCAGGTGGGCGGCGCAGCCAGATCTCCTCGTGCAGGCTGCCCTGCAAGAAAGCTGTGCTGAAGTCCAGAGAGTGGAGCTCGTAGTCACGCTGAGCGGCGACGTGTAGCAGAACCCGAAGAGTGGTCATCTTCGGGGTCGGGGAGAAGGTCTGGAAGAAGTCAACTCCCTCTCGCTGACTGAAGCCTCGTGCAACATAACGCGCCTTGAAGACAGGCGGAGAGCCCGGCGGCCGCTTCACCCTGAAAATCCACATGCCACTGACGATGTTCGGCCCAGGTGGGGGAACCTCGTCGACGTAGGTGCCAGTGGACTTCCAGGAAGCCATCTCTGTGTCCATGGCTGACTGCCACTGAGAGGAGTAGGGACCGGCCATCGCCTCTGCGTAAGAGCGTGGGGTCGGGATGTCTGGTGCATCCGGGTCTCCCTCAGGGGCAACCAGCATGGACACGAGATGGGGCAGAGCAGCGGCAAGGCAACCAACCTCCTCCTGGTTGTCCTCAAGAACGTCCGTGCCAAGAGCACACTCACCCCCGACAGACGGAGGACAGACAGACTCAGACTCAGCAACAAGACTCGCAGCGTAGTCTAGACGACACGCAGCTGCAAAGTCGACAAGCTCAGTGACTAAGGCAGACGCAGCAGCGGACTCAAAGGAAGGGTCAGTGACAACCGTAGCGAGGAGACGTGTGACAGTAGGACTGGCAGCGCGAAGGGTGTCTGACTCCGGGTCAGCAAGCGCAGGAAGAGAGGACGCAGGAGGCGACGGGAGAGCGACACGCTGCGGAGCAGTGGACTGACGAAGCGCCATCTGGTGAGTGCCTGGGACAGCAGGAGGACGCTGACGCTGGACACGACTAGCAGTGGTAGCAACACGAACAGGCGACGCTCGACGAGACGCAGGGGACACAGGACGTGAAGCAGGCTCACGTCTCTCAGCTAGACCTCCAGTCGGACCAGTGTACGGAGTAGGCACAGGGAGTGGGGAGGCAGTCGGTAACTGTGGCTGTGACTGGACAGACGGAGGACACTCTAAGGCGAGAGGAGGACACTGACTAAGAACCTGCTGAAGGAGCGGAACGAAGTACGGCCGTGGCCGTGCAGCAACTCTCGAACCAGCAGAAGCTCCAGCGGCAGGGTCCTCAGCACCAGCAGAAGCTCCACCCTCCGGGTCCTCCACTCCAGCAGCAGCAGCAGCACCTCCAGCAGCAGCACCACCAGCAGCAGCAGCACCTACAGCACCAGGGTCCTCAGTACGAGCAGCACCTCCAGCAGCACCGCCAGCAGCAGCAACACCTCCAGCACCAGGGTCCGCAGCACCCGCAGCAGCGTCAACTCCGGGGACCCCAGCACCAGCAGCTCCACTCCGGAGACTGATGTGCCGAGCGTACCACTCTCGAAGCTGTGGGGAAGAGGGCGGCTCCCGCCGTGGTGGGGAAACACGAGTACCAACTCCAGTAGCACCACGAGCCCGAGACGCACCCCGCCGGAGGTTGCAGTACCGTGAGTACCACTCACGGAGCTGCTGCGAAGAGGGAGGTCCTCCAGGCGCCTCACAGTCAACTGCAACACAACCAGGCTCAGTACCCCCAGACTCAGCAACGCCAGGCTCAGTACCCTCAGACCCAGCACCCCCAGGCTCAGCACCCCCAGTCTCAGTACCTCCAGACTCAGCACCCCCAGGCTCAGCACCCCCAGTCTCAACACCCCCAGGCTCAGCACCCCCAGGCTCCGCCCGCTCAGGCTCCGCACGCTCAGGCTCCGCACGCTCAGGCTCAGCACCTCTAGCAGGACGCGAGTCGACAGCTACCTCGGCAGGCTCAACCGGGTCTACCTGAGAGACACCTGAGGGAGCGGCACCCTGAGGGGGGAGGGGGTCTACCACTGCAGCACCTGGCGCGAGGAAGAGAGGCGGGGGAGGGAGCAGGGCAGTGCGGTAGGGGAAGAGGCGGTAGAAGGGCACGGACTCGTCAAAAGTGACGTCCTGAGAGGGGAAGACCCGGTGCGAGGCGGGGTGGTAAAACTGCCAGCCAGACGCATCCGGGACAAAGCCAAGAAAGACACAGGGAGCAGTACGGGAGGAGAGCTTATCCGCAGACGTGTCGCGAACAAAAGCTCGGGATCCCCAGACACGGAAGCGTGACGCATCGCCAACCTCCCCCGTCCACAGCAGTGTGGGTGAGGTCTCCGGAGCGGAGACACGGGGCCAGAGGTTGAGCTGATGCGCAGCGTACCGGACCGCAAACGGCCACAGAAAGTGGGGGGCAGCCGCGTGGACTAAGGAGGTACGAGCGACCATCCATGACCAAGCCAATGCAGCGCTCAGCAACCCCATTCTGCTGTGGAGAGGCCGGAAGCGTGAACGACTGGCGAATGCCGTGCTCAGCACAATAGGCTGCCAAGAGGTCGGAGAACTCGCCACCTCTGTCAGAGTGCAAGCGCAGGACAGGAAACTCCGAGCGAAAACGCTCTCGCAGCTGAAGACGTGCTCTGCTGATTCAAGGGATCAGGACATCAGGGACTTCACCCTTGGTGCGCAAGGGGAAGACCGTGGTGTAGCGCGAGTAGTCGTCAACGACGATCAAGAAGTACCTCTCCTGGCCCTGACCACGGACGCGGGCTGGGCCCCACACGTCCATGTGGAGCGTCTGCAAAGGAGCAGTCGTCGGGGGGAATGAGGAGGAGTGAGGGGCAGCGCGCTGCCGCCCCTCGACACAGGGAAGACAAGGAGGAGCAAGGGAGGGTGGGAGGGGAGGGAGTACCCGAGGAAGACCAGAGACAAGGTACCGGGCGTGCATGCCCCGAAGGCGTTGCACTGACGGGTGACCAAGTCGGTGGTGCCAGAGGACAGTCTTGTGCCCTAGAGAGCGACACGAGCAGGGGGCAGACAGCTGACCTGACGCAGACGTAGACGCCGCTAGCTGAGGGGACTCAGTGGTCAGTGTGTACAGGTCCGACCCCGGCTGCCGAGTGAAGGTAGCCAGGTGACGGCCCGTCCGAGCACACGTGCAGTGTGTCACGCGCTCGTAGGCAAGGGTGAACTGGTGAACACCCCCATCCTGAAGCGCACAACCCGCCACCAAGTTCGTAGAGAACGAGGGGAGATGAAGACCTGACAGTGTGCCCGACGGGACAGCAGGACAAGGAAGGAGGGTGGAGGAGGTCGCAATAACCGGACCCCCAGAGGGGTCAGCGAGCGAGACAGCGACTGGTCGAGCAAGGGGCTCAAGAGCAGTGCGGTCACGAAAGAAACAGCGCGAAGCGCCTGAATCTAGAGTGAAGGTGTGCAGTGCCTCAGTGGACTCAGTAGTACCTGGGGTGGCGGACACACAAGCACCTAGAGCAGTAGCCTCACCAGTACCTGGGGTAGTAGACACGCAAGCACCTAGGGCGGCAGCCTCACTCGTGCGGATGCCTTGGTATGGCGGAACACTCAGGTACTGGTCCTCCTCTCCACTAATAGTCAATGCATACATTGCTTTGAGAATAACATCAAAATCAAGAGCATAGATATCGATATCCTCCTTGAGGAGATCAGCCCACTGAGGGAGCTCAGGAGCGTCGGGAAACTGAGCACGCTAAGCATCATCTAGGCGAGAGAAGCAGCGCTGCGTAGTGTGCGCCCTCCCGCACGTCTGTCCCTTGCGGCGACCAGTGCGGATGACGTACGTGCAGCTAAGGCTACCCCCCCCACCCCCGTGCTGTAAGTACCACTCACGAAGCTCCTGGGAGGACTGAGGGTGCTGCGCACTTTGGCCAGTGCCAGAGCCTCCACGACCACCACCGCCGCCTCCACCACGACCACCACCGCCCCTGCCGCCGCCACGTCCACTGCCGCCACCACCACTGCCCCCACCCCGGCCACCGCCGCCGCCGCTGCCTCCACCACCCCCACCGCTGCCACTAGCCCCTCCAGCCCCGCCACCGCCCCCGCCGCTGCCACCACCCCCACCACCACCTCCCCCGCCGTCACCCCCACCGCCCTTGCCTCCCCTGCCCTTGCCGCTGCGGTGCCCGCTGGGAGCGGACGCAGAGCCGACCTGCTCAGCACCAAGAAGGTCGACAGCAGCAGCAGAGGCGACAGAGGGAAGGAGGGGGGAGGGGGAACACCCCTCGAAGAAAGGGGTGCGGGGGTCGCCACGAGAGGCACCTACAGCTACAATACTCTTCTCAGCTGCAAGTAGTTCCTTCTCTAGGGCGGCAATGGTGAGCTCAGTGGGGCAGCGAGCTAGGAAGTGGTCCCTGACTGTACGCAGAGTGTCAGGGAGGCGGGTGACTAGGTGGTAGAGAGTGAGCCAGAGCGGGGGAGGGTTGGAGGCAAGAAACTCAGCGGGCATGGCTGCACGGAAGCGGGCATCACTAGTACGGAGGTGAGTGATGAGGTCAGCGACTGTCTGGAAAGCGGACAGGTCGGGGAACAGGTAGGGAAGGGAGAGACGGCCTAGTGCAGCTGAGGCCGGGGAGGAGTAGCGCGCAACTACAGCAGTGTACAGGGCCTGCGCAGTCTGATGCTGGCCGAAGTGCTCACGCTCATCGACTGGCAGGGAGTTGCGAATGGCAAAGCGGGCGTGGGCATCGCGAGTCTGCCACTGCGAGCGAGCAGTAGTAGCAGGAGCAGGGACTGTGCCTAGTGCGTGATCGTACAGCGAGATATCCTCTCTGGCAGTGAGCTGGAGGAACAGGTGCAGATCGTCGAGCCAGGTATCAAACTTAATCGGGCGGCCCTCAGTATCGAACGAGAGAACTGTAGGGCTAGCCATAGCTGAAGCAGTAGCAGTGGCAGCAGCAGTAGTAGCAGGAATAGCAGTAGCAGCAGTGGTAGTAGCAGTAGAGCGGCGCGGCTCGGCTAGGGCGGCGCGGCTCGGCTAGGGCGGCGCGGCTCAGCCGGGTCGCGCGGTTTGGCTTGGTCCTAGAGGGGCGAGCGCGGGGCCGGGTGGGGCTGCTAAGTGAGAGCGCGGGGCCGTCCAGGGCGAGGGCGAGGCCGTGAGAGGCTAGCGCGGGGCCGACGGGGGCCTTAGGGGGCTAGCGCGGGGCCGACGGGGGCCTTAGGAGGCTAGCGCGGGGCCGATCGGGGGCCTTAGGAGGCTAGCGAGGGGCTAGCGCGGAGCCGACGGGGGCCTTAGGAGGCTAGCGCGGGGCCGATCGGTGGCCTTAGGAGGCTAGCGCGGGGCCGACGGGGGCCTTAGGAGGCTAGCGCGGGGCCGATCGGGGGCCGTGAGAGGCTAGCGCGGGGCCACACGGGGCCTTGAGAGGCTAGCGCCGGGCCGTAAGGGGCCTTAAGAGGGCGACGCGAGGGGCCGTGAGGGGCCTTAAGGGGCGACGCGAGAGGGCCTTAGGGGGCCTTAAGAACGATGCGCTCGAGGCGCAGGAAAAAAAGGCGGCGCACGAGGGCGCGGCTAGCGGAAACGGTGGGCCCTATCGTTTCGGTCCTAGGTGGAACCTAGGCTCGTAATACCATGTCAGAATCAGAAACGAGAATGAATGACTAGAATGAGTGTTGGGTACAAATAGGTCAAACCTAACCCTAGAAATGTGTACCCACTATAGGCTAACCCACTGTAGCCTAAACAAGCACATCATACAATGTTTGACAGTCTCTCCAAGACGCTGCTGCTGGCGCTGGACACCACCCGAGCCTCCACGCTGCGCCAGTCCACCCCGACCACCACTTGAGCCGCCACCCCCACGCCCACTGCCTCCACCACCACCACCTCCTCCCCGGCCTCCTCCACCACCACTGCCGCCACCACCCCCGCCGCTGCCACCCACCCCCCCAGCCCCGCTACCACCCCCACCGCTGCCACCACCCCCACCGCCCCCACCGCCGCCACCCTTGCCCCCCTTGCCCTTGCACCTCTAGCTAGGAGCAGACGCAGCCCCGACTTCCTCAGCACCAAGGAAGTCGACAGCGGCAGCAGAGGCAACCGAGGGGAGAAGGGGGGAAGGGGAACACCCGTCAAAGAAGGGCGTGTGGGGGTCGCCACGAGAGGCACCTACAGCAACTATGCTAGACTCAGTTGCAAGCAGATGGTAGAGAACGAGGGTCATCGGGGGGGGGGGGGGGGGGGGGTTCTTGGCGAGGAACTCAGCAGGAAGGGCGGCTCGGTAGCAAGTGTCACTAGTGCGGAGGTGGGTTATGAGGTCAGCGACTGTGGGAAAGGCGGCGAGGTCGAGGAAAAGATAGGGCAGAGAGACGGCCGATCGTAGCAAAGGCAGGCGAGGAGTAGCGAGCGACGAGTGCATCGTACAGTGCCTTAGCAGTCTTATGCTAGCCAAAGTGTGCGCGCTCATCTAACGGGAGGTGGCTGCGAATGGCTAGGCAAGCGTGGGCGTCACGAGTCTGCCACTGGGAGCGAGCTGTACTGTCAGCAGTGCCGGCAGGTGCTAGAGCGGTTCCAGACGCATGGTCATACAGCGATACATGATCCTTAGCAGTGATCTGGAGGAAGAGGTGGAGATCGTCGAGCCAGGCATCAAACTGGAGCGGACGGCCCTCAGCATCGAAAGAGAGAACTCTGGGTGTAGCCATAGTGGCAGCAGTAGCAGTAGCAGTAAGAGCAGTAGTAGGAGCAGCTGAAGCAATAAGGACAGCTGTAGCAGCAAGAACAGGAACAGCAGTTGCTGCAGGTGGGGCGGCGCGGCTCGGTCAGGGCGGCGCAACTCGGGCGGCGCGACTCGGGCGGCGCGGCTCGGGCAGGACTGCGCGGCGCGGCTCGGCAAAGAGGGTGGGCCGGCGCGCGGGTCGAGGTGGCGGCCTACGGGCTGGCTGTGGCCTACGCGTGGGCGGCGACCTACGCACGGGCGGCGGCCTGCATGGGCGAAGGTGGCGGCGCGTGCCGGTCGACGGGAAGCTGGCGAGCTGCTCTAGGGGCCGTGCGAGGCCAGGGCGGGCTACGTCGACGGCGTGGGCGGCAAGGGGGGGGTCGCGCGCACTAGAAGGAGGCCACGCGAGGGCAAAAACGGGCCGCGCATGGGCAAAAACGGGCCACGCGCAGGCTTCTAGTGGGCTACGCAACGAGACAGCGAGGCGCGCGAGGGCGCACGGACAGCGAGGCGCGCGAGGGCGCTAAAGTGAGAAGGCGCTCGAGGGTGCTAGCGGAAGGACGGGCCCTTAGTAACACGTGGTCCTAGGTTCCTAACCTAGGCTCCTGATTCCATGTTAGAATGAGAAGGAGTGGTTGCACTAGAAAGATTGAGAGTACAAGTAGGAAACCTAGAATTGTGTACCCCCTAAGGCTAAACCCAGTATAGCCTACATAACTATAACATATATAATGTTTGACAGGGTCAGCGGTCGTGGGTGGTGCCGATCGCTTCGTACCAAATTATCGGTTCGGCACGTGGCGTCGTGTCTCGGGTTCACACCGCATCAGCGCATCGAATCTCTCTGCTGCACATACCATGTCGAAGTAGTTGTTGTAGTTCGCGGCAATCACCTGTCGGCGGACTTCCATTTTTAGCCCCTCAGTATACGCTTGGATTTTTTCCCCTTTGTTCAGGTCGGTAATCCGGTTGAAGAGGCTCTCCATCTGCTGCGTGTACTATGTTACACTGCCGAACTGTTTATGCCGATGAATCTGCTGCCGCGCCATGTAGCTGGAGTTGATTGGTTCGAAACGTTGAATTAAAGCTTCCCAAAACTGCGTCCATGACCCCTCGCCTCGGACCTCGTTGCTATTGTAAATCCACTCGAGCGCCGGGCCTCGCAACTGTGTCAATGCGAGCCGAATCTGTTAAGAAATGAGGAATGAATGACTAAGGGGAAAGGTTGGGTACAAGTACAAACCTAGAAATGTGTTGTACCCCATATGTGCTACCCCACTATAGCCTACATAGGCTAAGTCATACAAGCCTGACACACCCCCATAGGCAAAGTGGGGAAGAACAAGAGGTCAAAAGACCAGTCAAGCAAAGCAAAGCAAGCTCAGGGTAGATCACAACGTCACCACACATTCCGAGCACAAGTTCAAGGCCACAAGGCAAGTTCACATGCAAGATCATATATAAAGGTAAACAAGCAAGTGCAGGTATAGAAAGATCACAATACAGGCAAGGTCAAGAAGTAAGCAAGTGAGGCCAAGTAGGCACAAGACCTAGCATCGTACAACAGCGCTGATGATCACAAGGCGGAAGTGCCTTGGTAAAGATATCAGCAGTGTTGGCCTGAGAGGCCACGTAAGCAAGGCGCAGCTGAGCACGCTGCTGCAGCTCACGAGCAAGAAAGTAGCAAAGAGCAATGTGCTTAGTTCTGTGCTCCAGTCTGTGCTCCAGTCTGTGCTCCAGCATGGCCTTGTTATCTACGTACAGAACCGGAGGAGAACGAGGCGGCTCTCCTAGGTCAGACAGTAGGTAGGTGAGCCAGCGTAGCTCCTGTGCAGCCATAGCCCCCGCGTAGATCTCAGCTTCACAGCTGGAGTTGAGAAATGAAGACGAGCGGGTAGACCGCCACAAAACAGAGCCGGAACCAAGGCTGAAGGTGTAACCCTGTGACGACCGCTGCGTAGCCTGGTCGGCAGCCCAAGAAGCGTCTGCGTGACCTGTGAGGACCACTGAACGTCGCCCTCCAAGCACTAGCCCCATGCCTGACGTACTGCACAAGTAGCGCAACACCCTCTTTGCTGCAACCATATGCACTGGTCGGTGTCTCCCGTTGCAACATAGCGTGCCAAGATGGTAAGAGGGTATGCAAGGTCAGGTCGAGTGCAGGTCATCAGGTACCTGAGGCACCCAACAAGCTCTGGGTACAGGCCACTCTGCTCTACGGACTCATCCGAAGGCAGAGCTGAGAGCGAGTGGCGAGTAGACAGAGGAGTGGCCTGATGCGAGGAGTACGTGAAGCCGAAGCGCTGAAGGACCTGCTGCACCATGTGTGACTGAGTCAGGGTAATGGTGCGCTGTGCTCTGTCCCGGGTGATCTGCAAGCCAAGGTAGCTGCCCAGTTCACCCAGGTCTGTGTACGTGCGTCTCTTCTACAGCTCGGACTTCACATGGGCGAGTCCAGCAGTGTTAGAAGTGGCAAAGACCAAGTCATCGACGTACACGAGGATGTAGAACGGCGGCAAAGAGGTGTCGGTGCGTAGAAACAGCGACGGGTCGGCAGTAGAAGGAGCAAATCCAAGAGCCGCAAGTGTAGTCTTCAGTGTGTCGTGCCACTCACGGGGCGCCTGGCGAAGACCGTAGAATGGCCGCCGGAGGCTCCTCTGGGTACCTGGAGGAAACAACCCAGTGAAGCCAGGTGGGCAACGCAGCCAGATCTCCTCGTGCAGGCTGCTCTGCAAGAAAATCAAGAGAGTGAAGCTCGTAGTCGCGCTGAGCGGCTATGTGCAGCAGCACTCAAAGAGTGGTCATCTTAGGGATGGGAGAGAAGGTCTGAAAGTAGTCAACTCCCTGCCGCTGACTGAAGCCTCGAGCCACGTAACGCGCCTTGAAGACAGGCGGAGAACCCGGCGGCCGCTTCACCCTGAAAATCCACATGCCACTGACGATGTTCGCCCCAGGTGGGGGAACCTTGTCGACGTAGGTGCCTGTGGACTTGCAGGAAGCCATCTTTGCGTCCATGGCTGACTGCCACTGTGAGGAGTAGGGACCCTCGATCGCCTCAGCGTACGATCAAGGAGTCGGGATGTCTGGTACATCCGGGTCTCACGAAGGGAGTCCGACTCCGGGTCAGCAAGAGCAGGAAGAGAGGACTCAGGAGGAGAAGGCAAAGGAGCACGCAGCGGAGCAGTGGAAGGGCGTAGAGACATCCGATGCGTGCCGGGGACAGGCGGAGGACGCTGACGCGAACCACGACCACTCGTACAAGCAGCACGGACAGGCGACGCAGGACGAGGTGCAGGCTCACGACGCTTCGTGAGACCTCCAGTAGGACTAGTGTAAGGAGAGGGAGAAGGAAGTGGGGAGGCTGGCTGTAACTGTGACTCGGACTAGACAGGCGGCGGACACTCTAAGAGAGGAGCAGGACCAAGAGAGGACGAAAGATGAAGAACCTGCTCAAGGAGCGGAACGAAGTACGGCCGCGGCCGTGCAGTGCCCCTAAGAACCAGCAGGAACAGCACCAGTACCAGTAGCACCCCTAGCATCTCCAGCTCCACTCAGACCACCAGAAGAAGGAGCAGCCCCAGCTCCAACACCTCTAGTAGCACCTACTCCAGCAGCACCACGAGCTCCAGCACCAGGAGCACCCGCAGGCCCAGCAGCTCCAGTACCCCCGGTTACGAGCACCTCCGGGACCCGTTGCACCAGCACCCTTAGTAGCAACACAACCTCCAGCCCCAGCAGCACCTCCAGCTCCAGCAGCACGGCTCCAGCGCCGAGCAAACCACTCGCGTTGCTCCTATGGAGAGGGCAGCTCCCGTCGGGACGAAGCACCCGAGGGACCTCCAGACCCAGTACCGCCAGACTCCACACGAGTAGGTCCAGCACCCTCAGGCTCCGCACCCCCAGGCTCAGCACCCCCAGACTCAGCACCCCCAGACTCAGCACCCCCAGGCTTAGCACCCCCAGACTCAGCACCCCCAGTCTCAGCACCCCCAAGCTCAGCACCCCCAGACCCCGCACCCGCAGGCTCAGCACCCCTAGCAGCACCAGAGTCAACAGCTACCTCGACAAGCTCGACTGCGTCTACCTGAGACACACCCTGAGGGGTAAGGGGGTCTATCGGGGGGGGATCTGGCGCGAGGAAGAGCGGCGGCGGGGGGAGGGGTGTAGTGCGGTAGGGGAAGAGATGGTAGTAAGGAACCGACTCGTCAAACGTGACGTCCTGGGAGGACAGAACACGGCGCGAGGTGGGGTGGTAAAACTGCCAACCAGGCGCGTCAGGGGGGAAGCCAAGGAAGACGCAGGGAACAGCACGGGGGGACAGCTTTTTCGCAGACAAGTCGCGGACAAAAGCCCGAGATCCCCAGATACAAAACGTAGACGCATCGCCAACCTTCCCTGTCCATTGCAGAGTAAGGGAGGTCTCTGGCAAGGAGACTCGGGGCTGAAGGTTGATCTGATGCGCCGCGTACCGAACCGCGAACGGCCACAGAAAATAAGGAGCAGCCGCATGAATCATGGACGTACGAGCGACGTCCATGACCATGCCAATGCGGCGCTCAGCAATCCCATTTTTCTGTGGAGAGGCCGGAAGCGTGAACGTCTGGCGGATGCCCTGTGCACGATAGAATGCTCGCAGAAGGTCAGAGGAAAACTCACCGCCTCTGTCGGAGTGAAGACGCAGTACAGGAAAGTCCGAGCCGAAACTCTCTCTGAGCTGGAGACGAGCAGGGTGGATCCAGCCGATCAACACCTCAGTGACCTCACCCTTGCTGCGCAAGGGGAAGACTGTGGTGTAACGCGAGTAGTCGTCACCCACCAGCAGGAAGTAACGCTCATGACCCTGTCCACGGACGCGGGCTGGGCCCCACACGTCCATGTGAAGCGTCTGCAGCGGAGCCTCTGTTAGAGGAAACTCAAAGGAGTGAGGAGCAGCACGCTGCCTCCCCTCGACGCAAGGAACGCAGGTGGGGGCAGGCCCCGGAGGAAGAGGAGGGAGGGACCGGGGGAGACCAGAGACAAGGACACGGGAGGCCATGCCTTGGAGACGAGGCAGCGAGGGGTGACCAAGGCGGTGGTGCTAGAGGAGAGTCTGGTGAGACTGGAGAAGACACGAGCAGGGGGCAGACAAAGGACCAGACCTGGACGCCGTAGCAGACACCTGACCCGACGCAGCTACCTGACCTGACGCAGAAACTGGAGGAGACTCAGTAGTTAGTGTGTACTGGCTCGACCTCGGTCGACGAGTAAACGTGGCCAAGTGTCAGCCCGTCCGAGCACATGTGCAGTGGTTCACTCGCTCACTCGCAGGAGTGAACTGGTCAACCCCCGCATCCTGTAGGTCAGCACCACTCACCAAGTTCGTAGAGAACAAGGGGAGGTAGAGACCTGACAGGGTGCCAGAAGGGGCCGCCGGACACGGTAAGACAGTGGAGAAGTGGGCAAGGACAGGACCCCCAGAGGGGTCTGCCAGGGAGACCGCAACTGGCCGACTAAGCGGCGTGAGTGTGGTGCGGTCTCGAAAGAAGGAGCGGGAGGCAATTGAGTCAAGGGTGAAGGTGTGGGAGGCTGGAGCCGACGTGGTACCTGAGAGAGCAGACTCAGTAGCACCTGGGGCAGCAGACTCACTAGCACCTAGAGCAGCAGCCTCACCAACACCTAGAGCAGCAGTCCCAATGCCCGGGTCAGGCGGAACACACAGGCAACAATCACCCTCATCACTAGTAGACACAGCATACATGGCAGCAAGAATAGCATCATAATCAAGATCAAAGATAGCAACCCCCGACCTCTGCAGCTCTCCCCACCGAGGGATCTCAGTGGCGTCAGGGAACTGGAGACGCCAGGCGTCCGTCAGGCGACCGAAGCAGCGCTGGGTGGGGTGCAGGCCCCCGCACTGCTCACCCGTACGGTCGCCGGTACGCAGGACGTAGGTACTGGGACCAGCACCCCCACCGCGCTGACGCGAAGCGTACCATTCGCGAAGCTATTGGGGGGACGGGGTCTCACGAGTGCGCTGCTGCTGCTGGCGTTGACCACCACCGGAGCCGCCCCTCTGCGCAGAGCCGCTCCGACCAGTCCCACCACTGCCGCCGCCACCTCCGACGCCGCCGCCACCCCTGCCTCTTCCGCTCCCACCACCACCGCCGCCGCCTCCTCCGCCTCCAATGCCGCCACCGACGCCCCCACCCCCGCCACCACTCCCACCACCGCCCCCACCCCCTCCACCGCCTCCACCACCACCTCCACCACCCCCACCAGCTCCTCCAGCACCCTTGCCCCCCTTGCCCTTGCCGGTGCGGCGTCTCCCGCTAGGGGCAGACGCAGCTCCGACCGACTCAAGGCCAACGAGGTCGGCCGCAGCAGCAGAGGCAACAGAGGGCAGGAGGGGGGAGGGGGAACACCCCTCAAAGAAGGGAGTACGAGGGTCACCACGAGAGGCTCCTACAGCGACGATGCTCTTCTCTGCTGCCAGGAGGCGCTCCTCGAGGAGGTCAACGGTGAGTGTGGTGGGGCAAACAGAGAGGAAGTGGTCCCTGACCGAGCAAAGGGAGTCAGGGAGCCGGGTGACTATGTAGTAGAGGGTGATGTACATGGGGGGGGGGGGTTCTTGGTGCAGAACTCAGCAGGGAGCGCAGCGCGGTAGCGAGTGTCACTAGTGCGAAGGTGCGTAACTAGGTCAGCGACTGTGGAAAAGGTGGCGAGGTCAGGGAACAGGTACGGCAGCATGAGGCGACTAAGAGCAGCAGTGGCAGGGGAAGAGTAGCGTGCAACTACAGCGTCATACAGGGTCTTAGCGCTCTTATACTGACCAAAGTGCGCGCGCTCAGAGGACGGCAAGTGACTACGAACAGCAAGACGGGCAGCAGCATCACGTGTGGCCCACTGTGAGCGAATAGTGCTGTCAGCATCGGCAGGAGGGGCAGGAGAGGCGCCAGACGTGAGATCGAATAGGGAGAGACCATCTGTCCTATCGCACTGTAGGAAAAGTAGTAGGTCATCTACCCAGACCTCAAAGTCGACAGCCCGACCCTCAGCATTTAAAGTGAGAATAGTAGGAGCAGCCATGGCAGCAGTGGCAGCAGCATGCTAGCAGTATGAGCAGGGCGGTGGTAGAGGCGTTGCTCGGGAGTGCTCCTTACCAGGGCGGGTAGGTAGAGGCCCGCAGGTGGTGAGGCAGGGCCGAGGCGCGCCAGCAGGGACAGGGCCGCAAGAGTGGCGGCGACAGCGGCTGTGGCGGCGGCTACGGCTTGACAGTTGCGGCGGCTGCTACTGTAGTCAACGGCCGCGGCGACCGGGGCCTCGGCTGTAGCTGCTGCGGCGGCTGCTATCTTGGCTGCGGCGGCGGCGGCTGCGGCTTCGAGAGCGGTAGCGGCGGCGGCGGGCGGCAGCAGAGGCAGCTGAAGTCGGCAGCGGCGGTGGCTGCAGCGGTAGAGGTGGCCGCTGCTGCTGCTGGGACTGGGGAGGGGCCGCGTAGGGCGGCAACAGGGCTGCGAAGGGGCCACGAGGGGCCGTAACGGGCGGCGACGGGGCCACGAGGGGCGGACACGGAGCCGCGAGGGGCGGCGACGGGGCCGCGAGGGGCGGCGACGGGCCGCGAAGGGCGGCGACTGGGGCCACTAGGGGTGGCGCAAGGGGCCGTGAGAGGGGCCTCTAGGAGGGCGCGACGGGCCGCTAAGGGCAGGGGACGCGACGAGAGGGCGGCCCAAGGGGCGCGTCTCGGGCAGGGGCGACTCGCGCTCCGGTCAGAAAATAATATTTCGATTTTCAGTGGTGGGCCCTAAGAAGCGTTCCCACTAGGGAACCTGCTCTATAGCATGTTAAGAAATGAGGAATGAATGACTAAGGGGAAAGGTTGGGTACAAGTACAAACCTAGAAATGTGTTGTACCCCATATGTGCTACCCCACTATAGCCTACACAAGCTAAGTCATACAAGTCTGATAGAATCCGCATTGCATCGTGTGTTGGGGTCGTACAGCCAACGGCCTCGAAGTAAATTTCAAGGGTCGCAATGAATCGACGAACGTTGGTGTCTCTCGCATTCAAATTGAACGTCTCCGGTAGCCTCGGACGTGCCGCCTCAAGATTCACTGTAGCCGCTGTCGCTGCTGCTGGGTGAAGTGTTGGTGTTGGTGGTGCTGCTGCCGTCGCTGCTGCATTTGCTGCTGTGTTCACTGCTGCTATGGCGGCTGCCGGCTGGTTCGCAAGAAGCTCCTCTATTCGCTGGAGTGCTGCTCGCGTCTGGTCCAGGCCTGGTGTGTAACTCCGAGTCGGGTTACACCACTCAGCGAATTATCACCATTTTCCTCCATTTGGCGATTTATAGGAAGATATGCGACAAAAATAAATAAATTATGTAGAAATGATGAGCGCTGATTCTGTAGGTTGCGTGGATCTCCCGTAATCAAAATTTGTGTCCGATCTCGGCCGTTGAGAAGAAAGTCGATCCGACGCTCCAAATTCCAACTTTTTGAGCGAAATTCTCAGGACCGTTGAGATTCGAATCGATCTGACGGTCGAAATTCCAACCTTTTCGCCACTGGACCTGAGGAGTGTTCGAAAACCGGTTCGAGGGGGACGTTAGAAAATAGCGTGGAACTGATTTACGCACCCGAAGTCGGCGCTTTCCATCATCGCCCCGCGGTTTTAAAAGCTAGGTTTAAGGGGTCGAAAAACTTTGCTTGCAAACAGGCTCTGACTACCAAGTGTGCGGATCTAGGATCGAGCTCAGAAAAGAGAATGTGATTGAATGATTCACCTGGATACAACACGAGGCTATATATAGTCTCGACACAAGACCAGTTACCCAGATGTTACGGGAATGTTCTGAGGGTCGCGAAGCGTCCCGAACAGAACCTTCCCGAACTCAGTAGAAATCAATTTGGTGGAAACCGAATAGGCTTGAGTTCGGTACACGTAACCTGGTTCAGTGCTATAACTATAATAAAATGTAGGAATGCACCTAACCTAGGAAATCAAGCATATCTATGCATGATAAATAAAACCCAAGCTAGATATAGCGTAATAAAGTCTAGGCAAGCTAGCAAAGCCAGCATAAGCCGTCGTACTCTCACACAGCCCTTGCTGTGATTATGTATGGAGCTCAGGTGCTGAGCTTTTCCCCACCTTTACCATGCCATATCCTACTCAGGCTGAGAAGTGTTGCGCGACGACCACCAACCCTCATGCTCGGGAAGACCGAACTCCGTCACCAACCCTCTCAGCCACACAGCCTCTCTTGCTCCTTGCGTCACAGCAATGTACTCCGCCTCCGATGAAAATAATGCCACACAGCCTTGCTTCTTCGATTGCCAAGAAATAGCTGCTCCCGCTATCACAAACATGTAGCCTCTAGTGGATTTCCGCTTTGAAAGAGGACCTGCCCAATCGGCATCCTGAAACCATGGAAGACACTACCATACTCATGCCCATGAAAGAGGAAACCAAAAGATTTAGAGCCAGAGATGTAGCGCAAGACACGCTTCGCAGCGTGCTGAGTACATGGCGAGGGAAGGAATCGAGAAAGCACGCCCAGATCATGAGTGAGGTCTGGGCAGGTGCAGATAGATGCGTACATGAGGCTACCGACAATGCATTGGTAAAGACTAATGCCGGAGGGGGAAAGGAGTGATGAAGGAGGTGCGCAAGAAGAAGGGGATGAAGAAGATGAAGGCGCAAGAGCCTCGTGAAACTTGTCCCAATTAGAAAAGGGTTCAGATTGAGAGGGCTGAAGGTCAAAAGTGGAAGGAGAGGTGTGCTGAAAATTAGAAAGGAGAGGTGTAGATGCAGGATTGCATGTGAGAAGGCCGAATCAAGAGAGGACCCTGTGAATGTATCACTCTTGTGAAAGAAAGAGAGAGCAAGAAGGACGGTCACGAATGATGTTCATGCCAAGGTAATACGATGGCTCACCCATGTCTGTCATAACAAACTCCTTGGTGAGCATACCTTTGATGTGGGTAAGAAGGGAGAGAGAAGCTGACACCATGAGGATGCCATCCGCATACACGATCAGCCACAGTATCTCATGCACCTCCATATGCTGAATATAGAGTGCAAGGTCTTACTCAGACTGTGTGAATCCTTGTGCCAGCAGGGCGGACTCCAATGCGTGATACCAAACTCGTGGAGCTTGCTTCAGGCCATACAGGGACTTGAGCAGCCTGCAGACTTTCTCAGCATCATCGTGATACCCATTAGGTTGAACCGTGTAGATCTCCTCCTCTTAAATGCCGTAAAGAAAGGCGTTGCAGACGTCCAGCTGAATAATGTAGAGATCCATCCATACTGCCATGCCAAGAAGAGCGCGTACACTAGTGTACTTGGCGACCTAAGCAAATGTTTCATTGTAGTCTTGTCTAGGAACTTGAGAATATCATTTGGCGACCAAACGAGCCTAGAACTTTTCTAGAGATCCATCACCCTTCAGCTTCACTCGGTAGACCCATTTCACTCCCACGAGCTTCTTTCCTTTAGGTAATGACTCCAAAGTCCAAGTTCCTCGGTCAAGTGAACTTTCCAGTTTTGCCTTTTCCGCTGCTAACCACTGCTCCTTAAATGCTCCTGCCATAGCTTCTTTTCGATTGAGAGGCCCGGGTGGAAGTTGAGAGATGACGAAACACGTGGCATGGATCCTGCATTGGAAGAAGGTGCGACCGCTACATAAATGACTTGTAGGTGAGCTGAGGGTGGATTGTGGTACAAGAGAGGTGAATTGCGCAGAAGACAAAGTAGAAAATGTTGGTGGTGCTGCAGAGGACGACGTGCTCACGTTTGGTGGATAATTGATATCAATCCGGTTGGGTGACTTTGGCGGTGCTGCTGGTTGAGAATGGACTCCTGATGGAACTCTAGCAGTCGGAGTTGTCGAATGCTGGATATGAGAAGATGTGTGTTGTTGTGTTGGTGGTGGCTGCATGGTTGACGGTGGAAGTTGACGATGATCTCGGAAGGTGAAGAGGGGCTGTTGGACAATAGCTGCTAGGCCGATGAACGACGAGAGGTGTGAGGGAAGGTTGAAAAGGGTGAGTGTTGGGATGTTGCTGCTGGTGCTGCTAAAGAGTATGAGAGGATTGAAGAGGAGGAGGTAAATCGGGTGGAGATGGTTGCTATTGTGATTGAGGCGATGATGGCTGCTGCTGCTGTTGCTTTTGTTGATGAGGGGTGGGGGTAGAAGATAATGGCGATGGTTGTTGGTCTTGATTTTGAGACATGTCTTCATGTTGCTGCTGCGGTGATGATTGTTGGAAGTTTGAGATCTGCTAAGGTAGAAAGGGGAGGAACTTGAGAGGACACAAGAGGGAAAGAAGATTTCCAAGAAGACGAGGACATGTCTTCATAGAAGATCACGTCCCTTGACGGAATGTCCCCTTTTAGGAGAGGATCCCACATCAACCAACCTTAGTTTCCTTAGCCATGCCCATATGCATGCCCCATGCTGCCTTGCTTTCAAGCTTACTGCGTTTATCATCCAGCACCTTCTAATGACCCAAACAACCAAAAACTCTAAGCATGGACCCATTTGGCTTTATGCCGCATAATGCCTCATAGGGTGTGATACCCTTAGCAAGAGAGCTTGTTCGCCGATGATTCTTGACCCAAGCAGCATGGGTAACAACTTCTCCCCACCATGAGTCATCCAGATTCATGTGGGAAAGAAAACATCTTGAAATCATATGTACCTCTCTGCAGTACCATTTTGTTGAGGTGTTGCTAGGCATGATAATTCCTGCTCAACTCCAAGGTTGGCAAGAAAAGAGCGGAAAGAATTTGACATGTACTCTCCTCCACGAAATATCTTTACATTGAGACCCACCTGGCGCTCAACGTAAGGAAACCATGACTAAATAACACTGAGTGCTGGACCCAAAAAGGGAGATCCATGCAGTTTTTGTATGATGATCAATGAGTGACATGGCATGTTTCTTCCTAGTACAACTCGGTGTACGGGAAGGACCCATCAGGTCACTATGAATGAGCTTAAGTGGTCGAGAGACTTCAGAAAAATAGAACGGATTACGAGGAAGCTTAGCCTCAACACAAGTGTGACACGATGACTGAGAGGATGACAATTTTTTGGGGATGATAAGACCATCAACGCTTGCATGTGCTTGCATTCGTGTGATGCTGGACTCTTCAGGATGACCAAAACGACAATGCCAAGTGTAAGGAGATGCGGATGTATCAGGGTGAAGTCTTACCGAGGTGGTAGCAGCAGCAACAGAGGGACTGCTGTAGGGCTTGGTAGGTGGCTGTGCATCGATCTCCACTCAATAGAGACGTTCATTACAAACACCTCTTGCAGTATGATGCCCAGTTGGAGCATGAATCTGCACTAAACCATCTGAGAAAGAAATAGAGATACCCTTCTCTTCCATTTGACCAATTGAGAGAAGGTTTGCACAAAGTGAGGGGACAAGCAAGATGCCTGAGAATGACATATGAATCCCTTTTGGACTGAGGAAATTCATTGTCCCCTCTGCTTGAACTAGCACCAAATGATAAGAAACGAGGAATGAATGAACTAGCACAAGGTTGGGTACAAGTAGGAAAACCTAGGAGACTGTACCCCATAGTGTCTACCCCACTATAGCCTAGACAAGCTAAGATGATATAAGTTTGACACACCCCCATAAGCAAAGTGGGAGAGAACAAGAGGTCACAAGACCAGTCAAGCAGAGCAAAGCAAGCTCAGGGTGGATCACAACGTCACCACACAATCCGAGAACAAGAGCAAGGCCACAAGGCCAGTTCACATGCAAGATCATATATAAAAGTAAACAGGCAAGTGCAGGTATAGAAAGATCACAGTACAAGCAAGGTCAAGAAGTGAGCAAGTGAGGCCAAGTAGGCACAAGACCTAGCATAGTACAGAAGCGCTGATGATCACCAAGCCGAAGTGCCTTGGTAAAGATATCAGCAATGTTGGCCTCAGAGGCCACGTAAGCAAGGCGCAGCTGACCACGCTGCTGCAGCTCACGAGCAAGGAAGTAGCGGAGAGCAATGTGCTTCGTTCTGTGCTCCAGTCTGTGCTTCCGACACAAGGCCAACATGGCCTTGTTGTCTACGTATAGAACTGGAGGAGAACGAGGCGGCTCTCCTAGGTCAGTCAGCAGGTAGGTGAGCCAGCGTAGCTCCTGTGCAGTGATGGCCCCCGCGTAGATCTCAGCCTCACAGCTGGAGCCGAGAACAGAAGACGAGCGGGTAGACCGCCACGAGACAGAGCCGGAACCAAGGCTGAAGGTGTAACCCTGTGACGACCGCTGCGTAGCCTGGTCGTCAGCCCAAGAAGCGTCTGCGTGACCTGTGAGGACCACTCGACGTTGCCCTACAAGCAGTAGCCCCAAGCCCGATGTACTGCACAAGTAGCGCAACACCCTCTTCGCTGCAGCCATGTGCTCTGGTCGGTGTCTCCCAGGAGCAACATAGCGTGCCAAGATGCTAAGAGGGTATGCAAGGTCAGGTCGTGTGCAGGTCATCAGATACATGAGGCAGCCAACAAGCTCTGGGTATGGGCCACTCGGCTCTACGGACTCATCCGAAGGCAGAGCTGAGAGCGAGTGGCGAGTACACAGAGGAGTGGCCTGAGGCGAGGAGTACGTGAAGTCGAAGCGCTGAAGGACCTGCTGCACCATGTGTGACTGAGTCAGGGTAATGGTGCGCTGTGCTCTGTCCCGGGTGATCTGCAAGCCAAGGTAGCTGCGCAGTTCACCCAGGTCTGTGCACGTGTGTCTCTTCTGCAGCTCCGATTTCATGTGGGCGAGTCCAGCAGTGTCAGCAGTGGCAAAGACCAAGTCGTCGACGTACACGAGGATGTAGAACGGCGGCAAAGAGGTTTCGGTGCGAAGAGACAGCGACGGGTTGGCTGTAGAAGGAGCAAACCCAAGAGCCGCAAGTGTAGTCCTCAGTGTGTCGTGCCACTCACGGGGCGCCTGGCGGAGACCGTAGACTGGCCGCCGGAGGCTCCACTGGGTACTAGGAGGAAACGACCCAGTGAAGCTGAGTGGGCGGCGCAGCTAGATCTCCTCGTGCAGGCTGCCCTGCAGGAAAGCTGTGCTGAAGTCAAGGGAGGTAAACGACCCAGTCACGGTGAGCGGCTATGTGCAGCAGCACCCAAAGAGTGGTCATCTTCGGGGTGGGAGAGAAGGTCTGAAAGTATTCAACTCCCTGCCCTTGACTGAAGCCTCGAGCCACGCAACGCGCCTTGAAGACAGGCGGAGAACCCGGCGGCCGCTTCACCCTGAAAATCTACATGCCACTGACGATGTTCGCCCCAGGTGGGGGAACCTCGTCGACGTAGGTGCCTGTGGACTTCCAGGAAGCCATCTCTGCGTCCATGGCTGACTGCCATTGAGAGGAGTAGAGACCCTCGATCACCTCAGCGTATGATCGAGGAGTCGGGATGTCTGGTGCATCCGGGTCTCCCTCACGGGCAATTAGCGTGGACACGAGACGAGGCAAAGCAGCAGCAAAACACCGGAACTCCTCCTGCCTTTCCTCAAGAACATCTGTGCTATGAGCACACTCACCCCCGACGGACGGAGGACAGACAAACTCAGACTCACCAACAAGACTAGCAGCGTAGTCTAGACAACAGAGAGCAGCAAAGTCGACAAGCTCAGCAACTAGGGCCGACGCAACAGTGGACTCAAAGGAAGGGTCAGTGACAACAGTGGCCAGGAGACGCGTGACAGTAGGACTGGCAGCACGAAGAGAGTCTGACTTAGGGTCAGCTGAAATAGGAAGAGAGGACTGTGGAGAAGACGGCAACGGGACACGCAATGGAGCAGTGGAAGGACGCAGTGCCATCTGGTGTGTGCCTGGGACAGTAGGATGACGCGGACGCGGAGCACGACTACTAGTGCGAGCAGCACGAACAGGCGACGCAGGACGAGACGCAAGCTCACGACGCTCAGCAAGACCTCTAGTAGGACCAGTGTAGGGAGAAGGAGCAGGTAGAGGGGAGGCGGGCTGTAACTCTGACTGCAACCGAATAGGCGGTAGACACTCCAAGGGAGGAGCAGGACCTGTAGAGGGCGGGAGACCAAGAACCTGCTCAAGGAGCGGAACGAAGTACGGCCGCGGCCGCGCAACGCCTCTAGAACTAGCAGGGACAGCACCAGTACTCCAAGCGGCAGCACCTGCGCCAGTAGCACCTCCTGCTCCAACAGCGCCAACTCCAGCACCCTCAGAAGCACCAGCGATAGCAGAACCACCAGCGCCAACACCCCCAGCAGCTCCAGCTCTAGCAGCTCCAGCAGCACCAACTCCAGCAGCCCCAGCAGCACCCCCAGTCCCAGCAGCTCCTGTACCGCTAGTACGAGCACCTCCGAGACCAGCAGCAACAGTAGTGTCTCCAGCTCCAGCAGCACGGCTCCAACGCGGGCAAACCACTCGCGCAGCTCCTGCGAAGAGAGTGGCTCTCGCCTCGACGAAGCACCGCGAGAGGCCACAAGAGCAGACTCAGCACCCCCAGGCTCCGTACCCCCACGCTGAGCACCCCCAGACTCAGCACCCCCAGGCTCTGCACCCCCACACTCAGCACCCCCAGGCTGAGCACCCCCAGGCTCCGCACCCCTTGACTGAGCATCCCCAGGCTCCGCACCCTCAGGCTCAGCACCTCCAGACCCGGCACCCGCAGGCTCACCACCTCTAGCAGCACCAGAGTCAACAGCTTCCTCGACAGTCTCGACAGCGTCTACTTTGGACACACCTGACTGGGCAGAACCCTGAGGGGGGAGGGGGTCTACCGGGGGAGGACCTTGGCGCAAGGAAGAGCGGCGGCGGGGGGAGGGGCGCTAATGCGGTAGGGGAAGAGACGGTAGTAAGGAACCAACTCGTCAAAGGTGACGTCCTAGGAGGACAAAACACGGCGCGAGGTGGGGTGGTAAAACTGCCACCCAGGCGTGTCAAGGGGGAAGCCAAGGAAGACGCAGGGAACAGCACGAGGGGGACAGCTTGTCCGCAGACAAGTCGCGGACAAACGCCCGAGATCCCTAGACTCGAAACGCAGACGCATCGCCAACCTTCCCCATCCACCGCAAGGTGGGGGAGGTCTCTGGCAAGGAGATCTAGGGCTGAAGGTTGAGCTGATGCACTGCGTACTGAACCGCAAACGACCACAAAAAATGGGGGGCAGCCGCATGGATCATGGACGTACGAGCGACGTCCATAACCATGCCAATGCGGCGCTCAGCAATCCCATTTTGCTGTGGAGAGGCCGGAAGCGTGAAGGTCTGGTGGATGCCCTGTGCTTAACAGAAGGCTCCCAGACGGGCAGACGAAAACTCCCCGCCTCTGTTAGGGTGCAGACGCAGGACAGGATAGTCGGAGCCGAAACTCTCTCTGAGTTTGAGACGAGCTGCGCGGATCCAGTCGATCAACACCTCAGTCACGTCACCCTTGCTGCGCAAGGGGAAGACTGTGGTGTAACGCGAGTAGTCGTCAACCACCAACAGGAAGTAACGCTCGTGCCCCTAGCCACGGACGCGGGTGGGGTCCCACACGTCCATGTGAAGAGTGTGCAGCGGAGCCTCTGTCGGAGGAAACTCGGAGGAGTGAGGGGCGGCGCGCTGTCGCCCCTCGACGCAGGGGACGCAGGTAGGGGCAGGCTCCGGAGGTAGGAGAGACCGGGGGAGACCAGAGACAAGGACACGGAGGCCATGCCTCGGAGACGAGGCAGGGAGGGGTGACCAAGGCGGTGGTGCCAAAGGAGAGTCTGGTGGGAGAGGAGACGACACGAGCAGGGAGCAGACTCAGGAACCAGACCTGGACGCTGCAGCAAACAATTGACTCGACGCAGCTACCTGACCAGACTCAGCAGCCGGAGGAGACTTAGTGGTAAGTGTGTACAGGCTCGACCCCGGCCGACGGGTGAACGTGGCCAAGTGTCGGCCCATTTGAGCACACGTGCAGTGGGTCACCCGCAGACTCGCAGGAGTGAACTGGTCAACCCCCCTGTTCTGAAGATCAGCTCCACTCACCAAGTTTGTAGAGAACGAGGGGAGGTAGAGACCTGACAGGGTGCCAGAGGGGGCTGCCGGGCACGATAAGACCGTGGAGAAGCTAGCAAGGACAGGACCCCCAGAGGGGTCCGCCAGGGAGACCGCAACCGGCCGACTAAGCGGCGTAAGCGTGGTGCGGTTTCGAAAGAAGGAGCGGGAAGCACCCGAGTCAAGGGTGAAGGTGTGTAAGGCCTGAGCCGACGTAGTACCTGAGAGAGCAGACTCACCAGCACCTGGGGCAGCAGACGCACTAGCACCTAGAGCAGCAGCCTCACCTGCACCTAGAGCAGCAGCCTCAATGCCCGGGTCAGGCGGAACACACAGGTAACAGTCACCCTCAACACTATCAATCACAACATACATGGCAGCAAGAAGAGCATCATAATCAAGATCAAAGATAGCGACCCCCGACCTAGACAGCTCTCCCCACTGAGGGATCTCAGTGGTGTTAGGGAACTGGTGATGCCACTCGTCCGTCAGGTAGCCAAAGCAGCTCTAGGTGGAGTGCGGGCCCTTGCACTGCTCTCAAGTGCGGTCGCCGGTACGGAGGACGTAGGTACAGGGACCAGTACCCCCACCGCCCTGACGCGCAGCGTACCACTCACGAAGCTGCTAAGGGGACAGGGTCTCACGACTGCGCTGCTGCTGCCAGCGCGGACCACCACCGGACCCACTCCTCTGCCCAGAGCCGCGACCAGCTCCACCGCTGCCGCCGCCGCTTCCGCCACCTCCGCCGCCTCCGCCACCTCCGCCGCCTCCGCCACCTCCGCCGCCTCCGCCACCTCCGCCGCCTCCTCTCCCTCTGCCACCGCCGCCGCCTCCTCCGCCTCCACTGCTGCCACCGACACCTCCACCCCCGCCACCACTCCCACCACCACCCCCACCCCATCCACTGCCTCCACCACCACCTCCACTGGCCCTGCCAGCCCCTCCAGCGCCCTTGCCCCCCTTGCCCTTGCCAGTGCGGCGTCTCCTGCTAGGGGCAGACGCAGCGCCGACCGACTCGAAACCAACGAGGTCGGCCGCAGCAGCAGAAGCAACAGAGGGCAAGAGGGGGGATGGGGAACACCCCTTAAAGACGGGGGTGCGAGGGTCACCACGAGAGGCTCCTACAGCGACGATGCTCTTCTCTGCTGCTAGGAGGCGCTCCTCGAGGAGGTCAACGGTAAGTGTGGTGGGGCAAACTGAGAGGAAGTGGTCCGTGACTAAGCGAAGGGAGTCAGGGAGCCGGGTGACTATGTAGTAAAGGGTGATGTGCATGGGGGGGGAGTTCTTGGCACAGAACTCAGTAGGAAGCGCAGCGCGGTAGCGAGTGTCACTAGTGCGAAGGTGTGTAATGAGGTCAGCTACAGTGGGAAAGGCAGTTAGGTCAGGGAACAGGTAAGGCAGCATGAGGCGGCTAAGCGCAGCAGTGGCAGGGGAGGAGTAGCGTGCAACTACAGCGTCGTACAAGGTCTGAGCACTCTTGTACTGGCTAAAGTGCGCACGCTCAGTGGTTGGTAAGTGGCGACGCACAGCAAGGCGGGCAGCAGCATCGCGTGTGGCCCACTGTGAACGAACAGTGCTGTCAGCAGTAGCAGGCGGGGCAGGAGAGGCACCTGAGGTGAGATCAAACAGGGAGAGTCCGTCTGCCCTATCGCACTATAGGAACAGCTGGAGGTCATCGACCCAGACCTCAAAGTCAACAGCACGACCCTCAGCATCAAAGGTAAGGACACTGGGGGTAGCCATGACTGTTGTGGCCTAGCAGGGAGTGATCTCACCAGTCCGAGTAATTAGGGCCGCGGCGCACCTGCAGGAAGAGTAGGGGCTCGACGGCAGGGTGGCTCGGCAACTCGGCTGCTGGGCGGCTCGGCTGCTGGGCGGCTCGGCGGCTCGGTTGCTGGGCGGCTCGGTGGCTCGGCTGCTGGGCGGCTGGGCTGGTGGGCGGCTCGGCGGCTTGGTTGGTGGGCGGCTCGGCTGTTGTTGTAGGGGCGGCGACAGGGCCGCGAGAGGCCGCAAAGGGCGGCGAAGGGGCCGTGAAGGGCGGCGCGAGGTGCCGCGGAGGGCGGCGACGGGCCGTAAAGAGGCCGCGAGGGGCCGCGAAGGGCGGCGCGAGGGGCTGGAAGGGGCCGTGAGGGCGCCGCGAGGGGCCGGAAGGGGCCGCGCGAGGGGCCGTAAGGGTGGCAGGAGGGGCCGTAAGGAGCCGCAAGGGCGGCGCAAGGGGCCGACGGGCAGCGTGAGGGGCCGTAAGGGGCCGTAAGGGCGGCGAGAAGGGCCGACGGGCGGCGCGAGGGGCCGTAAGGGGCCGTAAGGGCGGCGCGAGGGGCCGTAAGGGGCTGTAAGGGCGGCGCGAGGGGCCGTAAGGGCGGCGCGAGAGGGCGTGAGAGGGGCCGCTAAGGGCGACGCGAAGGGGCCTAGAGGGGCCGTGAGAGGGCGCGACGGTAGGGAGGGCACACGGGGCGCGACTCGGGTAGGAGCGAAGCGCGCTCCGGGTAGGAAAAAAAAAATATCGTGGTGGGCCCTAAGGAGCGTTCCCACTAGGGAACCGGCTTGATACCATGATAAGAAACGAGGAATGAATGAACTAGCACAAGGTTGGGTACAAGTAGGAAAACCTAGGAGACTGTACCCCATAGTGTCTACCCCACTATAGCCTAGACAAGTTATATGATATAAGTTTGACACCAAATGGTTGCTAGCAACAACCACTTCCTTCACATTAGAAGGCTACATGCCGTGAAGGAGGGATGCATGAGGGGTCATATGTTGATCACATCCACTGTCCATGTAAGGGCATGGAGACAAGAGGATGATGCAAATGCAAAACTCGGTGTATTTGGTTGAGTTGAATCTTTCTCATGTGACACGGATGGCGTCTGCGGAGTGTTGGCTTGATGAGTTGCCTCTGGTGTGAAAGAGAGTTGTGGCACAGAGGGAACAGAGACTTGGTTTTGAGAGGGGACTTGGGAAGCAATTTGAAAAGATGGTCCATGATGCGCATTGTCTGGTTGATATCCAGGCGATGTGTGGGATGTGATAGCAAGGGCAGAATTTCCTTTGTCAGAGAGGAGAGATTAAGGTGGTGTCCAGTTAGCAAGACAGACAAAGTGATATCTTGATTTTGGCTCATAAGGAAACAAGTTGGAGTATGATGCAAGTTGGGAAATCTGATTGGGTGCAGGTTGACCAAGAAGAGAATGTGCTTGGGCAGGGAGAGACTCACTTTGTTGAAACCTACTCTGTTGTTGAAATCCTTGTTGAGGACGATAGTTGGCACTTGTCATTCCACTCCATGGTGGTCCATGGTCCCTTTGAAACTTTGCACGTTTTTGTGTCTTGTGTTCAGTGATGAGTGTGTTGAAGATGAAATCTCTGGCTCTTATCTCCTCAGGAAAAGCTTGGATGGTGCTCCTCATTGAGCTCCAAGAGGATGAGAGTCTAGCAAGAAGAATGGTGATGAAGAGGGATCCAGGAACTTCAATGTCGAGAAGAGTAGCTTTGTAAAGAACCATTTCACCACGTTGCAAATAGTCGGAGACGGACTCACTGTCCCTCATGCGAAGTGAGACGAATTTGTTCCAAACTTCTACCTTAGAACCTTGGGAAACTGGTTGATAAAGACGTTTGAATTGCTCCCATGCGGCTCTAGCGCTGCCCTTTTGAGAGGATACGATGAGGAGGGGTCGAGAGTATGGATCTTGAATGGAAGAGAGTGTCAAAATACTAGGCAAGAATCGGAAACAGGAAAGAGGGGTTTTCACTAGCAGCAGTTGAGATACATATAGGAAACCCTAATTGGGTTGTACTTGCTATAGAGTACCCCACTGCAGGCTAGACAAACATCACATTCTGACACACCCCCATAGTCAAAGTGGGGTATAATCAGCACAAGCAGGTAGAGCAATATTTCACAAGGATAAGCAAAGCTAGAGGCCATCACAAAGGGCAAATGAGGAGGAGGAGAAACTGTGGGGGGCGAGAAGATGGGAGGCGACGGCTGAAGCTACAGACACACGGGCAACAGGAGAGCGCAGCAATGACGCTACCAGGCGCAGAGCCCCGGACTACACGGCGACAGGCGCAGCTGGCTCTCTGTGCTCCCACGAGTGCTCACACTGTGGCTACCGGACGCAGAGCCCCGGACTACACGGCCACAGGGGGTCGTGGCTCTCTGGACTTCAGGCGCTACGGACGACAAGTTGGCTACCTCCAGACAACCTCCCCCAACTGTCCCACACCCCTTTCACACACCCCCTGCTGAACCCCTAGCACTGCTCACACGCCACCCCCCTCGTACCACTCCGACGGCTCCAACACATCCACCCCCCTCAGCGGCAGTTGCAGTAGTGGGAGACGGAGGAGGAGAAGGAGCAGGGGACGGCTCACACACCCGGCACCCCCATACTTTCCACCCCCAAACCCTAACACAGGAGCGCGGGCAACAGCGGGGGCGGGGCGCGGTGAGAAGCTCGGGGGATGGCGTGCGGCACTGGAGCAGACTGTACGGGCCGCGCATGGGCCTGACGCAGGCGGGCGCGCGGGAGCCTGGCGCAGCTTGTACGGGCCACGCGCGGGAAGGAAAAACGCTGCGCGCTCCGAGCGCACGGCAGGAAGAAAACGGCGCGCGCCCGGGGCGCGCTGTGAAAGAAGTGAACAGGAATGAATGACTAAGGAAAGATTGGGTACAAATACAACCCTAGAAACCCTGTACCCCATACGTGCTACCCCACTATAGCCTACAGCAACTATGTCATATAAATCTGACACACCCCCATAGGCAAAGTGGGGAGAACAAGGGGTCACAAGACCAGTCAAGTAAAGCAAAGCAGAGCAAGCTCAGGGTGGATCACAACGTCACCACACAGTCCGAGCACAAGAGCATGGCCAGAGGCCAGTTCGCATGCAGGAGTACAGACATATATATATAAAACTAGACAAGCAAGAGCAGGTATATATATGTCACAGTACAAGTAAAGTCAAGAGGAGAGCAAGTGAGGCAAGACAGGCACAAGACCCAGCTGGGTGCAGAGGCGCTGATGGTCACAAGGCGCGAGTGCCTTGGTGAACACATCAGCAGTGTTGGCCTCAGAGGCCACGTACGCAAGCCGCAACTGTCCACGCTGCTGCAGCTCACGAGCAAGGAAGTAGCGAAGAGCAATGTGCTTCGTTCTGTGCTCCAGACGCTGCTCTCGACACAAGGCCAGCATGGCTTTGTTGTCTACGTACAGCACTGGAGGAGAACGAGGCGGCTCTCCAAGGTCAGTCAGCAGGTAGGTGAGCCAGCGAAGCTCCTGTGCAGCCATGGCCCCAGCGTAGATCTCAGCCTCACAACTGAAGCTGAGAACCGAAGACGAGCGAGTAGCCCGCCACGAGACAGAGCCGAAACCAAGACTGAAGGTGTAACCCTGTGACGACCGCTGCGTAGCCTGGTCGTCAGCCCAAGAAGCGTCCGCGTGCCCTATAAGGACCACTGGACTCCGCCCTCCAAGCACTAGCCCCATGCCCGATGTACTGCACAGGTAGCGCAACACCCTCTTCGCTGCAGCCATGTGCTCTGGTCGGTGTCTCCCAGGAGCAACATAGCGTGCAAGAATGCTCAGAGGGTATGCAAGGTCAGGTCGTGTGCAGGTCATCAGGTACATGAGGCAGCCAACAAGCTCTGGGTACGGGCCACTCGGCTCTACGGACTCATCCGAAGGCAGAGCTGAGAGCGAGTGGCGAGTAGACAGAGGAGTGGCCTGAGGCGAGGAGTACGTGAAGCCGAAGCGCTGAAGGACCTGCTGCACCATGTGTGACTGAGTCAAGGTAATGGTGCGGCGTGCTCTGTCCCGAGTGATCTGCAAGCCAAGGTAGCTGCGCAGTTCACCCAAGGTCTGTGCACGTGTGTCTCTTCAGCAGCTCAGACTTCACGTAGGCGAGTCCAGCAGTGTCCGCTGTGGCAAAGACCAAGTCTTCGACGTACACGAGGATGTAGAACGGCGGCAGAGAAGTGTCGTTGCGCAGAAACAGCGACGGGTCAGCAGTAGAAGGAGCAAACCCAAGAGCCGCAAGCGTAGTCCTCAGTGTGTCGTGCCACTCACGCGGTGCCTGGCGGAGACCGTAGACTGGCCGTCGGAGGCTCCACTGGGTGCCAGGAGGGAAAGTCCCAGTGAAGCCAGGTGGACGGCGAAGCCAGATCTCCTCGTGCAGGCTACCCTGCAAGAACGCAGTGCTGAAGTCGAGAGAGTGAAGCTCGTAGTCGCGCTGAGCGGCTATGTGCAGCAGCACCCGAAGAGTAGTCATCTTCGGGGTGGGAGAGAAGGTCTGAAAGTAGTCAACTCCCTGCCGCTGACTGAAGCCACGAGCAACGTACCGTGCCTTGAAGACAGGTGGAGAGCCCGGCGGCCGCTTCACCCTGAAGATCCACATGCCACTGACGATGTTCGCCCGAGGAGGGGGAACCGCGTCAACGTAGGTGCCTGTGGACTTCAAGGAAGCCATCTCTGCATCCATAGCTGCCTGCCACTGAGAGGAGTAGGGACCCTCTACGGCCTCCGCGTAAGAACGCGGAGTCGGGATGTCTAGTGCATCCGGGTCTCCCTCAGGGGCAAGCAGTACAGACGCGAGAGGAGGTGAAGCAGCCGCTAGACACTGTAACTCCTCCTGCCTGTCCTCTAGGACGTCCGTGCCAAGAGCACACTCACCCCCGACGGACGGAGGACAGACAGACGCAGACTCAGCAACAAGACTAGCAGCGTAGTCGAGACGACAGCGACTAGCAAAGTCGACGAGCTCAGTGACTAGAGCAGACGCAGCAATGGACTCAAAAGAGGGGTCAGTGACGACAGTAGCAAGCAGACGCGTGACAGTAGGACTGGCAGCACGAAGAGAGTCCGACTCAGGGTCGGCAAGCGCAGGAAGAGAGGACTCAGGAGGAGAAGGCAAAGGGGCACGCAGAGGAGCAGTGGACGGACGCAAAGACATCCGGTGCGTGCCAGGGACAGGAGGAGGACGCTGACGCGAACTGCGACCACTAGCGCGAGCAGCACGAACAGGCGACGCGGGACGAGACGCAGGCTCACGACGCTCAGCAAGACCTCCAGTAGGACCAGTGTAAGGAGAGGGAGCAGGCAGTGGAGAGGAAGGCTCCAGCAGGGACTGCGACTGGACAGGCGGTGGACCCTCTACTGGATGAGAAAGACCAAGAACCTGCTGCAGGAGCGGAACGAAGTACGGCCGAGGCCGCGCGGCAGCTCCAGACGCAGCAGGGACAGCACCAGCACCCTCAGCGACAGCACCAGCGCCACCCACACCTCCAGCGGCAGGTACCAACAGCAGTAGGCTCAGCACCAACGCCCTCAGCAGCTCCAGCTCCAGGAGGACCCGCTGGTCCTGCAGCTCCGGGACCGGCAGCACCCGCACCCTCGACGGTCGAAGAAGCTCCAGCTCCAGCTCCAGCAGCACCTCCAGACTCAGCAGCACGCCTCCAGCGGCGAGCGAACCACTCGCGCAGCTCCTGTGAAGAGAGGGGCTCCCGGCGAGACGCAGCAGCAGGAGAAACCCCAGGCTCAGCAGCTCCAGACGCAGCACCCCCAGGCTCAGCAGCTCCCAGCTCAGCACCCCCAGGCTCAGCAGCTCCCGACCCAGCACCCCCAGACCCAGCACCTCCAGGCACAGCACCCCCCAGGCTCAGCACCCCCAGGCTCCGCACCCTCCGCAGTAGCACCCCCAGGCCCAGCACCCCCAGCAGTAGCACCCCCAGGCTCAGCACCCCCGCGCACAGCACCCCCAGAGTCAGCACCCCCAGGCTCAGCACCCGCAGCAGCACCAGAGTCACCAGTAACCTCGACCGGGTCAACGGCGTCTACCTGGGACACACCTGAGGGGGCAGGAACCTGAGGGAGGAGGGGGTCTACCGGGGGGGGAACCGGCACAAGGAAGTCCGGGGAAGGGGGGAGGGAAGGAGTGCGGTAGGGGAAGAGACGGTAGAAGGGGACTGACTCGTCGAACGTGACGTCCTGGGAGGACAGAACACGACGAGAGGAGGGGTGGTAAAACTGCCACCCTGGGGCGTCAGTGGGGAAGCCAAGGAAGACACAGGGAGCAGCACGAGGGGACAGCTTGTCCGCAGACAAGTCGCGGACAAACGCCCGAGATCCCCAGACACGGAACACAGACGCATCGCCAACCTTCCCAGTCCACAGCAAGGCTGGGGACATCGCAGGCCGAGAGACCCGGGGGTGAAGGTTGAGCTGATGCGCCGCGTACCTCACCGCAAACGGCCACAGAAAATGGGGGGCAGCCGCATGCATCATGGACGTACGAGCGACATCCATGACCATGCCAATGCGGCGCTCAGCAATCCCATTTTGCTGTGGTGAGTCCGGAAGCGTGAAGGTCTGGCGGATCCCCCGTGCACGACGGTAGTCCCGCAGAAGGCGAGAAGAGAACTCTCCGCCTCTGTCCGAGTGCAGACGCAGAACAGGAAAGTCCGAGCCGAAGCTCTTCCTGAGCTGGAGACGAGCCTCGCGGATCCAGTCGATCAGTACCTCAGTGACCGCACCCTTGCTGCGCAAGGGGAGGACTGTGGTGTAACGCGGGTAGTCGTCAACCACCAACAGGAAGTAGCGCTCGTAACCCTGCCCACCGACGGGGGCTGGGCCCCACACATCCATGTGAAGCGTCTGCAGGGGAGCCTCTGTCGGGGGGAAGTGGGAGGAGTGAGGAGTAGCCCGGAGGCAACCCTCGACACAGGGGACACAGGAAGGTCCTGGCCCGGAGGGGAGAGGAGGGAGAGACTGGGGAAGACCAGAGACAAGGACACGGGAAGCCATGCTCCGAAGACGGGGCAAGGAGGGGTGGCCAAGATGGTGGTGCCACAGGAGAGTCTCGTGAGACAGGAGGCGACAAGAACAGGGGGCAGACTCAAGACCTGACCGGGACGCAGCAGCAAGCACCTGACCCGACGCAGCCACCTGACCAGACGCAGGGACAGGAGGAGACTCAACGGTCAGGGTGTAGAGACTCGACCCCGGCCGACGCGAGAACGTGGCCAGGTGTCGGCCTGTGCGTGCCTCCGTGCAGTGGGTCACCCGCTGACTCGCAGGAGTGAACTGGTGAACCCCCACATCCTGCAGGTCCGCTCCACTGACCAAGTTCGTAGAGAACGAGGGAAGGTACAGACCCGACAGGGTGCCCGAAGGGGCAGCCGGACACGGGAGGACAGTGGAGAAGTGAGACAGGACAGGACCCCCAGAGGGGTCAGCAAGGGAGATCGCAACCGGCCGGCCGAGCGGCGTAAGGGTAGTGCGGTCCCGAAAGAAGGAGCGAGAAGCTCCGGAGTCAAGTGTGAAAGTGAGGGAGGACGAGGACGACGCAGTACCTGAGAGCTAAGTCTCACCAGTACCTGAGAGCACAGACGCATTGGCACCTAGTGCAGCAGCCTCACAAGCACCTAGCGCAGCAGTACCAATGCCCGGGTCGGGCTGGAAACAACGGTAACCCTCATTCTCCTCACTATAATCCACAACATACATAGCAGCAAGGATAGCATCAAAATCAAGATCAAAGATCGCTACACCAGCCCTTAGAAGCTCATCCCAGCGAGGGATCTCACTAGCCCCAGGGAACTGCCAACGCCAAGCGTCCGTCAGGCGGCCAAAGCAGCGCTGGGTGGCGTGGGCACCCCCACACTGCTCACCCGCGCGGTCGCCGGAACGAAGAACGTAGGTGCAGGGACCAGTACCCCCACCCCTCTGATGCCCAGCGTACCACTCACGAAGCTGCTGAGGCGGAGGGATGTCCCGCGAGCGCTGCTGCTGCTGCCGCTGCGAGCGCTGGCCACCACCACCGCCGCTACGCTGCTGGGTACCACCTCGACCAGCTCCACCTCCTCCACCACCACCGCCTCCTCCGCTGCCGCCTCCACCGCCTCCACCTCCGCCGCCTCCACCTCCGCCGCTGCCTCCACCACCACCGCTGGCACCACCACCACCGTCTCCGCCGCTGCTGCCACCACCACCACCACCCCCGCCACTAGTCCCGCCGCCACCCCCACTCCCTCCGCCGCCACCGCCGCCACCGCCACCGCCCCCTCCAGCTCCACCCGCGCCCTTGCCCCCCTTGCCCTTGCTGGAGCGACGTCTCCCACTAGGGGCAGACGCCGCGCCGACCGACTCAAGACCAAGCAGGTCGGCAGCAGCAGCAGAGGCAACAGAGGGCAGCAAGGGGGAAGGAGAGCACCCCTCAAAGATGGGGGTGCGAGGGTCACCACGAGAAGCACCTACAGCGACTATGCTCTTCTCCGCTGCGAGGAGGGCCTTCTCGAGGAGGTCGACGGTGAGGGTGGTGGGACAGACTGCGAGAAAGTGGTCCCTGACGACGCGAAGGGAGTCAGGGAGGCGCGCGACTACGTAGTAGAGAGCGATGTACATGGGGGGGGGGTTCTTAGCGCAGAACTCAGCAGGAAGGGCGGCGCGGTAGCGAGTGTCACTAGTGCGGAGGTGCGTAATGAGGTCAGCGACAGTGGGAAAGGCAGAGAGGTCAGGAAAGAGGTAGGGAAGCATGAGACGGCTCAGTGCAGCAGTGGCAGGGGAGGAGTAGCGTGCAACTACAGCGTCGTACAAGGTCTGAGCACTCTTGTACTGACTAAAGTGCGCACGCTCAGAGGTAGGGAGGTGGCGACGCACAGCAAGACGTGCAGCAGCATCGCGGGTGGCCCACTTAGAGCGGACAGTGGGATCAGCATCAGCAGCAGGAGCAGGAGAGGCGCCAGAGGTGAGGTCAAAGAGAGAAAGGTCGTCAGCCCTGTCGCACTATAAGAACAGCTGCAGGTCGTCTAACCAGACCTCAAAATCAATGGCGCGACCCTCAGCGTCAAAAGCTAGGACACTAGGGGTAGCCATGGCGACGACAGCGACGCAGTGCAAGCAGTAGGGAAAGAGCTCGTAGTGTCAGTGGGACTGTGCTCACCAGGCAGGGCAGGTCGTGCAGCTATGCAGAAAGGCGGCTCAGCGACCGGGCGGCTCGGATGCACAGCGGCTCGGCTCCCGGGCGGCTCGGCGGCTGGGCGGCTCGGGCGCAGGGCGGCTCGGCTCGGCTCCCGGGCGGCTCGGCAGCAGGGCGGCTCGGGTCCCGGGCGGCTCGGCGTTGGGCGGCTCGGCTCCCGGGGGGTTCGGCTGCTGGGGCGGCTCTGCTGCTGGGGCGGCTCGGCCGGGAGATGCAGGGGCGGGGCCGTCAGGTGCAGCGGCGGGTCGACCGGTGCAGCGGCGGGCCGGCAGGTGCAGTGGCGGGCCGTGGGGTGCAGCGGCGGGCCGGCAGGTGCAGCGGCGGGGCCGTCAGGTGAAGCGGCGGGCCGCTGGGTGCAGCGGCAGGCCGGTAGGTGCAGCGGCGGGCCGGCAGGTGCAGCGGCGGGCCGGCAGGTGCAGCGGCGGGGCCGTCAGGTGAGGCGGCGGGCCGTAGGGTGCAGCGGCGGGCCGTAGGGTGCAGCGGCGGAGCCGGCGGTGGGGCCGCATCAGGGGAGGCGGCGGGGCCGCGTCAAGCAGGCGGCGGGGCCGCGACGAAGCGGGCGGCAGGGCCGCGTCAGAGCCGGCGGAGCGGGGCCGCGTCATTGGAGGCGGCGGGGCCGCGTCAAGCAAGCGGCGGGGCCGCGACGAAGCTGGCGGCAGGGCCGCGTCAGAGCCGGCGGCGGGGCCGCGCCAAGCAGGCGGCGGGACCGCGATCAGGAGGGGTGGCGGGGCCGCGTCTGAGGGACAGCGGGGCCGCGAGGGAAATGGCGACCCGAGGGGTTGCTAAAAAAAAAGGCGCGCCTCGGGGCGCGCTTCGGTGGGCCCTAAAAAAAAACGGTCCTAAGGAAGGACCCGCTCTATACCATGTGAAAGAAGTGAACAGGAATGAATGACTAAGGAAAGATTGGGTACAAATACAACCCTAGAAACCCTGTACCCCATACGTGCTACCCCACTATAGCCTACAGCAACTATGTCATATAAATCTGACACGCGCTACAGGTAGTAGAGCAGCGGAAGCATCGGGTGGGGCCCACCCACAGGATCGACCCAGGAGGGTCGACCTGCTCTGATAGCATGTCGAAATACTAGGCAAGAATCAGGAATAGGAAAGAGGGGTTTTCACTAGCAGCAGTTGAGATACATATAGGAAATCCTAATTGGGTTGTACTCAATATAGAGTACCCCACTGCAGGCTAGACAAATATCGCATTCAGAGAGAGAGAAGATATAGATAAGCTTCAGCATTTCTCTTTATCCAATTGTTTTGTTCTTGAGCAGGTGCAGCAATTGAAGGGGGGCAAAGTTGCCCTGTATAGACGCCCCACAATCCAGAAGGGTGGTAGCTTGTTGGAAACGGATACTCCAAAATGTGAAGCCCTTGCCATTGAAAAGCGGAATTTCCAATATTGGAACTAATGAGGAGGTAAATGTGGATGTAGTTAGTGGTGTAGATGGGGATGGTGTGTTGATCGTAAGAGGTGCAGACTCATTTGAAGAGTTGGTGGTGAAAGCAGGTGAAGTTGATCCCGTTGTAGCACTTAAGTCATTTTCATCCATGTTGATTGATTTTTTCCATAAATAATAAAGCAGCCTCACACTAAAGAAGAAGAAAATAGACAAACAAAACCAAGCACACAATACACATACGCACACGTAAAAAAAAGAGAGAAAACGAAACACAACGAAAGGATCCCACATGGGGGCATACGACCAAATGCACGAAAACCACTAATGGCTAACAACAACGTGTTTTAGAAAGGGCTTAACAAGATGCGCAGTAACAAAGCAACAAAAAGGAATGAACTCAGGCTTTGATACCATCGTGAAATAGAAGTAAGGGATAAGGAAGGGCAAAGAAGGAAAGGACTTCATACGAGAGGGTAAAGACAATGCAAAGAACCTATAAACAGAAATTTGAAAGAGAAAAATGTTAAGAGTAAAAGGACATATAAAGAAAACAACTTTAAGCAACAGGTAAATAAGCTTGATGAATTTGTTGAACGAACAATGTGAATGACCAAAAGATGAAATCCTCAAATGAAAGGTTGAGAATGAAGCTTAGAAGGAAATGAAGTTTATTAAACCAGTGATAAAAGGCTTGAGAGATGAAGACGATACAATGAAGAAGCATTGAACAAACTTGATAAACAAACTTGGTAAAACAAAGAAGCTTGATGAGAATGAAAGAGAGAGTGACTTACTTCAAAAGAGTCTTACTTGTTATATTGTGGAAGCTTTGTAAGAAGAATCCGAGCTTGACTTGAAGATCTTGATTGTTGCATGAAGAATCTTCAAGCTTGAGTATTGAAAGGTAGATCTTGAGACTTGAGTGGAGAAGGTCTTCCAAGCTTGAGTGTTGAAATGTAGATCTTAGTTGTTGAATGTTGAAGAACCTCGAAGCTTGAGTCGTGAAAGATAGATCTTGGATTTTGCTTAGAAGAAAGACAAACTTGATTTCAACCTTAATGTTAGGCCCCTTGGCCTAAATCCGCTAAAGAATAGCGGGGTCAACTAAGTCGACGATGAAAGCGCGGCGGAAGACTTTGGCGAAAGAACTATTAGCGAAATAGGCGAAGAAGTTACTGGATAATCGAAGAGTTGAATGAGAATTCGTTGATATGAGGGAATACAAGCAAGGTTGATATAGCATGCAAGAGCAATTGTGGGAAAGTGGGTTGTGGGACTAGGAACTAGAAGGCAAAGAAGTAGAGTGCCACGTGGAACTAGGAAATCTAGGAAGATAAGGATAAGGGTGAGTTGGAAAGTACTGTTCAAAGTGAACAGTAAATCCCCCTTTAACACTACCCCCCTCCCAAGGAGGCGACGTCCGCGGCGCTTGCAGACTGGAGGTACGCTTGGAGGCAAGCGTTGTCGGGAGACAGCAAGGACAAAGCAGCCTAGCTGACGTCTACGGCGTCGTAACCATGCCAACGAACCAAGAAGTCGATGAAAGAGACACCCCCATGAAGACGACGACGGTGCCTGAGGATGTGCTGGATCTGATAGTTGGGCTCGTCGGTGTCAACAGCTACCGGCAGTGGAGTGCGATCACGGCCCAAGAAGGTGGCGTTGGGATCGGTGTTAGGACGAAGAAGCGACACGTGGAATGACGCGTGCATGCGGAAATGAGCGGGAAGGCAAAGGCGGTATACGACTGGTTCTACTGCATGCTCAATGACGAATGGACCAATGAAGCGAGGGCGAAGCTTGCTGTCCTGTGGCACTCGGAGGTTGCGGCTATCAAGAAAAACACGGTCGCCGACTGCAAACGACACCTCACGTCGACTGCGGTTGGTGGTGCGTGCCATCGTGTGAGAATACGACGACTTATGCCAGCTATGCTTGCTTGCCCTTACTTTGTTATGCTATTTCTAGCATAGGATAATTATATGCATGCATGAATTGCTTGATTTCCTAGGCTAGGTGCTTTCCTATATTTTGTTATAGTTATAGCACCAAGCTAGGTTGCGTGCACCGAATTCTGGCTTTTCGGTTGCCACCGAATTGCCTTCTACCGAATTCGGAAAGGATCTGTTCGGGACGCTTCGCGACCCGCGGAACCTTCGCGTAACACCTGGTTACGGGGCCTTGTGTCGAGCCTATATATAGCCTCGTGTTGTACCCAGGTGATCATTCAATTCAATTCAATTCAAACTCTCATTTCTGAGCTCGATCCTAGATCCTCACACATGCGTACATTTGCAAGCTCAAGGTGCTTCCTCACGTGATCATGAATGAAGGTGAGATGCTGGTGGAAGTTGTCCGTACCAGGGAATGTGGGTGTGAGATCAACACGAGTGGGGACATTGGGGTGGTGACCATATAGTGCGAAGAACGTTGACATGCCTGTGGACGAGTGGTGCGTGTTGTTGTATGTGAACGGCCATGCTCAGCTTCTTGTCGCATGCGGCTGCGTCGTGAATCGTGATGCTGCGAAGAATTTGCTCCAAGGTCTGGTTCACATGCTCGGTCTGTCCATCTATCTCTGGATGGTACGCAGACGACATGGCTAAGCGAGTCCCAAACAGTGCAAAAAGCTGCTTCCAGAACTTCGAAGTGAAACGAGGGTCGTGGTCTGAGATGATGGAATCTGGAACCCCGTGCAGTCGGACTACGTTATCTACGAACAGCGTCGCAGCTTCCTTTGCTATGACCTTGCCGTGCGTGGGGGTGAAATACACTGCTCGAGAAAACTTATCCACTACCACGA
Source organism: Closterium sp. NIES-65 (assembly GCA_948144175.1). Lineage (NCBI taxonomy): Eukaryota > Viridiplantae > Streptophyta > Zygnematophyceae > Desmidiales > Closteriaceae > Closterium > Closterium sp. NIES-65. The sequence continues at coordinate 511,134 of CANXME010001974.1, read as the reverse complement.
AGATGGCGTCATGACCCCTAACTGTCTGCGGTAAAGCCATGATGAAATCCATGGTAACTACCTGCCAAGGACGGTCGGGTGGTGGAATCGGCTGCAAAAGTTCTGCTTTGCGCTGGCGAGAGGTCTTCGTACACTAACACGTGTCGCATGAGTGAATGTAATCCTCTATGTCTGCTGCAAGCCCTGGACAGTAGTACGTGCGACCAAGAGTCTTAGCCGTTTTATCTGCTCCAAAGTTACCTGCACTAACTACGTCGTGCGCCTCTGAGAGAAGGAGCTCTCGAAGAGGGCTGTAGGCTGGAACCCAAATTCATGTAGTACCCTTCCATATGTAGACACTACCCTGCACCTCTGCTCCTGCGGGCAGCTGCGGTGTAAAGTCGGAATCTACTGTCTAACCGTGCTCGAAGAGTGCTGTGAGAAGTGGATGGCCGGCAGTGACTGTGAGACTAGCAAGCTGGCAACTAGGGCGAGTGAGCAGATCTACTGGGCTGCGAATGCCTGGCTTGTACTCTATCATGTAATGGAAACTCCCCTCCATGAACTCCATCCATCTAGCCTTGCGATGACTCAGCTGCGGCTGCAACTTGAGGAAATGAAGCGAACAGTGGTCCGTGCGTATAACACTATTTGCCCCCTCTAGGTAGAACCTCCACACCTTATACGCATGGATGATCGCGAGCGCCTCCTTGTCGTGAATCGGAGAGTTCAACTCTGCTCCCCTCAGCTTACGCGACTCGCACACGATCGGCTGCAACCTGCGTCCCTGGTCCTGAAGAAGCATTGCTCCTATGGCCTGATCGGAAGCGTCGGTCACTACAACGTATGGGCGAGTTGGATCAGGGTACGACAGTGTCGGTGAAGAAGTGAGCGACTGCTTCATTTGCTCGAACGTCTGCTGCTGCGCTGGACCCCAAACGTACTTTACGCCCTTCCGAAGTAGGTCGGTAAGTGGACTAGCTATCGATGCATAACCCTAAACAAAGCGGTGGTAGTAGTTTGCAAATCCGAGAAAGCTCTGTAGTTCCTTGACTGAGGTCGGAGCTACCCAATCCTGCACTGCTGCGATTTTCTTTGAGTTAGTCCTAATGCCACTAGCGGATACGACGTGGCCTAGAAACTCGACCTCGGGGAGGAAGAACTCGCACTTCGACTGCTTAGCGTACAACTGCTCCTTCCGCAAGACCTCGAAAACCTTCTGCAAGTGCTGCACGTGCTCCTCTTTTGTCTTGGAGAAGACTAGGATGTCCTCTAGGTAAACTACAACAAACAACCCTAGGAACTCGGAGAGGACTGTGTTCATGAGTGTCTGAAACGTCGCTGAGGCGTTGGTCAAACCGAACGGTAGAACTCTAAACTCGTACAACCCCTGCTTTGTACGAATCGCCGTCTTGTGCTGGTCCTCTGGGACTACTCGATTCTGATGATACCCTGAGCGAAGATCGATCTTGGAGAAGATTCTAGCGCCCTGCACTACATCGAGAAGATCCTCTACTCTTGGCACCGGAAACCTATTCTTGACGGTGGTGGCGTTCAGTGCGCGGTAATCTACGCACATCCATAACCTTCCGTCTTTCTTTGGTGCGAAAAGGATCGGTGCTGCCCAAGGCGATCTAGATGGCTGTATGAAACCCTGTGCAAGAAAGTGCCTAACCTGCTGCGTCATCTCCTCTGTCTCTGCTGGACTCACCTCCACTGCGGCTTCGCTACTGGCGTGCTCCCTGGCTCTAGCTCTATCCGATGGTCGAGTGCTCGGCTAGGAGGTAACCCTGGTGGCAACTCATCAGGGAAGACGTCTCTAAACTCTGCTAACAGTGCACTCACCTCAGCAGGAAGAGTTGCCTTCTCACCAACTGCTGCACTCCCTCATTTCCCCTCCTCAGCTTCCACCTCCTCAAGGAAAACCGCGAAGATCCGTGCCGCTCGCTTCACCAACAGTCGCACACGAAAAGCGTTGATGATAGCTGTGGATGATGTGGCCGCATCGCTCCACTGTGGCAGCTCCCGGAACTCGCCATCTACCTTGATGCTGCAGCTTCCCTGAGCCCAATCGAGCTGAGTGTTAACCGTCCGTAGCCAATCCCTAACAAAGATGAAGTCGTAACCGTCGAGCGTCGCAGAATCAAAATCACGCCTAACCGTGATCGGTCCTAGCACTACGCGCAACTTGCAAATGACTGGTCCTATGTGAAGTGGCGTCCCATCTACCATGCGAGCGTCCTTGAAGTTGAGTGCCGTATCTGCTCCAAGATGAAGACAAGAAACTAACGATGAAGAGACAAACGAGTGGCTAGCTCCGCTATCTACAAGAATCTTAACTGGAACTCCACGAAGCTTCCCTAGAAGCACGACTCGACGATCAACAGTGTCTACCTCATTCGGCGTAGATGACTACTCTAAGGCCGTCTCCTCTACGTTGGTAGACGTGGCCGGTTTGGAAGCGTCCACACCAGCCAGCAACCCGCTATCTACTGGCGGTTTCCGTTTCCCTGCTGCCGCTCCATAAGCTGTGGGCAGTCCCGCTTCATGTGTCCCGGCTTTTTGCAGTAGTGACAGTTCCCCCTAAAACCCGTTTTCTGTGAGCTGTCACTGTTAACTGCACCAATCTCCATGGGCGACGGTCCGTCCTTCGTGCGAGAATCGTTGATCGGTCTGTTGTATCCCCTATCGCGGTCGTCACGACCCCGTCGGCTTCGTACTGCGTTGACGCGTTCTGCTGCTGCGACTACTGACTCGAAGGTGGACAACCTCGTGAATTGCTATGATCTCCGCTATGTCCGGGTTCAACCCTTCGAGGTAGCGATCGCGTATCTCTGCTTCCGTGATATCGTCTATCTCGTTGCAGATGCTCAAGAACCGTCGTGTATACTCCTGGACGTTTCCTATCTATCGAAAATGACGGCAGACGCTTCCTAGTAGCTTGGGAGGCATTCACCAAATCGAACCTACTTTTCAGCGCGCTTCAAATCCTTCCCACGCAGACGGAACCGTGGTAACACCCAAAGCTTAACTCCTTAAGCTCGAAGTTGCAGCTGCATGCCCCATGCCCTGTTGATGCCTGTTTGTCTGAGCCCTTCTTACAGCAGTTTGCGTGAGTTGGCGCCACCATTCCAAGGCCGGCCCCCTCAGCAGCGTAACGGCGTACTCGATTCGCTGCTGCGCGTCCGCCTCTTGCACCCCGCTCGCGGAGAAGTAATTGTTGAGCATGAAGAGCCACGTCCGCACGTTCGTGTCGCGTTGACTTGGGTCAAACGACTCGCTTGAGTGCGCTTCGACGTTCCAGCAGCGCTTCCTCGCCAGACGGCGTGTTGGGTGCAGGAGATGGTGTGGCATAACCATGAGAAATTGACGCGAATTCACGAAGCTGTTGCATTTCAGCCCGTACCTGACGATTTTCCATCGTCAACGTTTCGAGTTGGCGCATGGGTTGAGCAAGCGCATTGTCGTTGGGGAGAGCGTTCATGGTCTCGTCCATGTTGGCTCAACGACTCCAAGTCTGCAAGTCGGCACCGCGGGACGATGACGTCGTAGTCTCGTCGTCGACAGTCGCTCGTTGGAAGTCGCTCCCCACGATGGCTCTTGATACCAAGTGTTAGGCCCCTTGGCCTAAATCCGCTAAAGAATAGCGGGGTCGACTAAGTCGACGATGAAAGCGTGGCGGAAGACTTTGGCGAAAGAACTAATAGCGAAATAGGCAAAGAAGTTACTGAGTAATTGAAGAGTTGAATGAGAATTCGTTGATATGAGGGAATACAAGCAAGGTTGATATAGCATGCAAGAGCAATTGTGGGAAAGTGGGTTGTGGGACTAGGAACTAGAAGGCAAAGAAAGTAGTGCCATGTGGCACTAGGAAATCTAGGAAAATAAGTATAAGGGTGAGTTGGAAAGTACTATCCAAAGTGAACAGTAAATCCCCCCTTAACATTAATAACTTAGAATCCATTAATCCAAACGAAGTACATGAGAGGATTTTGAGAGAAAATATCCTTGATGATCTATAAGAAAAACTATGTGGCATAAAATTCTCTAGAGTTAATGCATATGGCTGTGAGCTTGGGCTGGGAGAGGTTGGTGATCATGGTGGAGCCTTAAGAGTTGGAGCACAAGGAGAAGGACTTGAAGTTGGCTTGAGAGAGCTTATAGTCAAACTTGTTAAGAGCTTGGGTATGAAGTAGCCTTGAAAATATGTTTGACGAAATGAGGTGGGCATTGTCAGAATGTTATCTTATGCTCTAGCCTGTAGTGGGGTGCTCTATAGCGAGTATAACCCTTCTATGGTTTGCTATTTGTATCCTCATTCTTGCTAGTGCAGCCCTCTTCTCTCTTCTAACTTTTATATGCTATCAGAGTAGGTCGATCCCCTTGGATCGATCCTGTGGGTGGGCTTACCACCTCCTTGCTTCCGCTGCAACTACTACCACTACTCTCTGAGCCGCACGCCCCGTGGCGTGCGGCAGTTTTTCTTCCCGCCGTGCGCCCCGTGGCGCGCGGCGGTTTTCTCCTCGCCGTGCGCCCCGAGGCGCGCGGCGGTTCTCTGCCCGCTGTGCACCCCGAGGCGCGCGGCGGGCTTCTGCCCCGTCGTTCAGCGCGTCGCCCTCTAGAGGCGCCGGGACGGGCGACGGGGACCCGCGCATTGCCCCCCGTCGCCCGTCGTGGCCTGCGCGCGGCCCGTACAGGCAGCGCGCGGCCCGTACGGGCTGCGCCAGGCCCGTGCGCGGCCCGTACGGGCTGCGCCAGGCCCGCACGCGGCCCGTACGGGCTGCGCCAGGCCCGCGCGCGACCCATACGGGCGGCGCCAGGCCCGCGCGCGGCCCGTATGGACGGCGCCAAGCCCGCGCGCGGCTCGAGCCGCCTGCACGCAGCTCGGGCGTCTGTACCAGGCCCGTGGTGGGCCCGTTCCTTGCTGCCCCTGCCCTCCCCGCTGTCCCCCAGTGCTTCTACTGGCGCCCCACCCCTCGTACTCCCCATTCTCCTGAATTAGGGTTTGGGGGTGAGGAGTATGGGGGTGACTTCACTCTGTACCGTTCCCTGCTCCTCCTCCTCCTCCGTCTCCTTGTGCTGCATGTTATAGCCACAATATGCTCCAATGTGCCTAAAACGAAAGATAGAGTGCACAGCCGGATTTCTGCACAGCGGCTTCAAACGTTCATAGCGTTCTGGTCACAACTTCAAATGACCTGATCCAACTTGGATCTGGAGCGTCTAAACGTCGCCTACAATAGGCAATTTAGATCGCACAATTTCACCAAGTATTGACGACACAGTGTCGGTTTGAACGAACGGCACTATGGCAGCCACTATGGTCTTAGAACACAAAATAGGAAGAGATATGAAGAGTTACGAGTTGGGAATGACTCCCAGCTCCTACAAACCCCAAGAGCCGAGGTACAGTGATATGGAACAGTGCCACACTGTCCCCAACCACGAAGGGTCTCGAAACTACCCTTCACTAGGGCCTACACCAAGTGAAATGTTACACTACACAAAGTAATGTAACTATCTTCAATATCTTGAGGTGTACCCTTTTGGCGAGCTTCGAAATCACTTGAGGCTTGACACCAAGGCTCGGGCTCTTCAACACAAACTCATCTTTGAGTTCTTGATGGGTCTGCTGCACACACCTGCGACACGCCAAACGTTTGACACAGGACAAAATAGAAACCGCGCACGACAAAAAAAAGAAACCGCGCGCGAGACACAAACGACCGCGTAACACGCGTCTAGCGATAACTCGCTATTGACTCGACACACACACTCGACATCATGACTCAACATTCACACACAATTATAAGCATGAAATATATATTATCCCATGCCCTCATACCATTCCATACACACACACATGCACGCACACGGACAACAAGCCGAGTGCAAACCGTAGGGTTGCACCAACAAACTCCCCCTCGGATTGTTGGCCTTAGGATATGTTGCTCTCTCAGTTCAGAGCCATCCCAGCCAGCTTGCAACACTTCCAATGCTGCTGCTCCACCAGCCTCTTAGTCATCATGTCAGCCGGCTGCCCCGTGGTCTTCACGTACCGCAACTCAACTTCACCCGCGGTCACCATGCTCCTTGTCCAATGCCACTTCACCCTCATGTGCTTTGTGAGTCCATGCAACACAGGGTTCTTAGCAAGAGCAATGGCACCCTGGTTGTCACAGTAGAGTGGGGTAGGTCCTTGCTGCTCCTCCCCCAATTCAGCCAACAAACGCCGCTGCCACACAATCTCCCGTACGGCACGGAAGAGTGCCATGTACTCGGACTCCACCGAGCTCAAAGCTTGGTCAACCTGCTTCTTGCTCTCCCAAGCAGTTGGGCCTCCACCAACACAGCATATGAAGCCTCCCACACTTGTCATGTCCTCTGGTTCCGATGCATATGACGCATCCGAGTAGGCGGTGAGGAACAAACGCCCGGGTTCAATACCATCACAAAAAACCTTGATTTTTGAAGGGGGTTCGAAGGGGGGTACAGTTCAGGTGTTTTGGTTGGCGAAGTTCCGAAGCCAGATCGCGACCAATCACGGAATGAATTCGGAACGCGTTTGTTTGTCGAAGTTGAAGATCGAATCCGCGACTCCGGTACATTGCCGGTTTTTTTAAGCTTGCCAATTTTGTTCTGAATTTGTAACTGGTTTTGTAAGCTTTGACTTCCCTGAAATGTGACTGCATGAAAATATGCTGGCCATTTTATTACAAGATAAATGCATCACATTTGATACTTCTTAAGGAGATAGGTACTGTCCAGATGGAATGCCTTCACCACATGGACGTGGCGGAGCAGCGCTTCAATGGGAATCACGGAGTACGCGTACATTCCCGTCGTCCACTTGAGGCGAAGGCATCCTGTTGCTGTATCCTCTCCGCTTGCATTCCAATATCTAACGTAAGCCAGCTCCTCCCTCTCTCCACGTATTTTGGTATGGAACAACAGAAGCAACCTTGCATACCACTCCTCTCTCCGACCATACCTTACACCCTCCACTGCAACATCCGAGTACCATGGCTTCTCAAAATAGTCAGGGGTCGCTCGAACGAAGTGAGACACTCTTGAGAAGCTGGCGTCGTCTGCTGCAGGGATTGCTAGCGATGCATGGGCCTGCATAACAGTTGATGTTAGTCATGTATGATACGAGCCAGCCAAAATGATGGTTGATTGCATAAACTTGCAACTACTTACTCGAATCTTGGTGACGCATCCTGCATAACGCATAAGCGCATCCTTGAGGGCAGCTTGGGCACGAGGGTGTTGCTTGGCCCACTTCCTTGCAAACCAGTTGGTAGAGGTGGATTCTTGTGACAACTCCACAGAGAGGGAGTATGACTCCTTGATGAGCGTCCGTGTGTCGGTCTCAATCGCCTGCCAACATATGCTATTGATGTTATTACATTCTGCATTCATATCCATGCAATTCAAGCACTAAACAGATTTACCTGCCGCATGGCGGTGTCCCGACCGGCAGGATCATCCACCGGCACCACATCCGGAATGCGCCTAGCATGGAACTTCATGATCTGCCCATCTACATTGCGCTTGTTGGACCGACGGTAGATCCTCTTTACCAACGGTCCGTGCAAGTGCTCGAACATATTGGTGCTGAATTCAGTCACATGACCCGCCCGACGTATGGAGTCGATGTAGTGCGACATGAGATGTGTTTTCACAAGGCACCAAGAGGATGGCTGCTTTGGAAACGCAGCCTGCAACTGCTCAACGAGCCTGATGGGAGTGGGAGATGACAACACATGCATTCACAGAGTCTACTTATTCATATGCTTTTCCTATTCCTGATCCTTTTCATCAAAGTTTAGCAGCAACATCCTCACAAGATTGCCTACTACAAGAGCACATTTACAGTAGCCAAGCATACATCCCATGCACAGGGATTTACATGCGTGATATTATTACCGAGAGGTCATCTTCTTCAGCTCCCGGAGGGACCGCTCAGTGTGCCCCTGTGGCTGGGAGCACAGGATGTACCAGCCAAGATAGGCACGAACGGCATCCATCTGGGGCTGGCGAAGCAGACCTGCAAAAACAAACACCATGACCTGCAAAGAACGTGGATAGCAGCAAAGGGGAGGGTGAGCACAGATGGTGTGAGGAGTGGAGCATGACGGACAATGGCAGCATGAGCAGACTGCTTGAGGGTTTAGGCCAGGACAAGCAACAGGGAATGGAGGGTTCATACCTGCATGACGGCCCTGTGCTCATAGGCCGCCACACATGCGCCGGTCTCGAAGTAGGCACTCTCCGGCAGGCGCATGTGATTCAGGCGCGTGCGGTCGCGAATGAGAGACAGGCGCCTGCCCATACACATCAGTTCAGCGGCGCAAAAAGGGCAGAAACAGGTCAGTAATAGGACAGAACTTATGGTTTGAGTAATTGTGACCAGGAGCAACGAATCCAATCCCCAAAACACTGACCTGTCCATCTGCTTCACACGCCGCTTCTTCATCTTGCGCACGACAGCCACAATGTGGCTCATGATGCCTAGGTCCGCCTGGTGCATGATGTCAGGCATCACCACGAGGTAGGGATTGCCCCACGTGGTCCCTGGGACATCCCACTTCCAGAGCACGCACTGGAAATGGGGATGTGGTGGGGAATGGAGGAGAGATGTACGTGAGAGTGGATAGGTAATCTAAACCACAAGTCGGGTGAGTTCAATGGGGCAGAGCACATCTGGCAATTCATGACGGGGCGGGCGAGAGCATAGACTACTCATGGGCCGGGGAAACAGGTCACTCACCTCAACAGGGTAGGTAGAGTAGGCCTTGCACGGGTTGTCCTGGCTAGTTGTCGTCCCCGCCGCCTCGTTAACGATCCATTGCTGCTGTTCAGGCGTGCGCGGCGTGTTCCGTGCCTTGACAGCACTCAGATGCTCCTGTTGTAGCACGGGGCCGAGGGATGGGATAGAAAAGGTAAGGGTGGTAGCTATGTGGGTTCGCTCAGGCGAGCCACAAACGGGAATGTAATTGAATGCGTGCAGATGGCATGTGACCTCACCTTTGCAGCATAGCAGATGCTGCACGGCATCCGCGATCCATGCGAGAGTGTGCAACTGATTTTGCCGCTCTCGGGGTAGTCGCACACCCAGGCGTACAGCAGGGGCCGCACGGTTTGCCAATCTCCGAAAGGGTCCCTGAGACGGAACCCGCTGCAAGGAATGGAGTGAGTGGCAATAGGCATTCAAGGTTGCGGCTTTTAGGGAGGAACGACGAGGGGCAAAGGGCCATGCTACATACAGAGAGGGTTTGCATACCATGCAGGTGGTGAGATGATGTCTTAGCAAGATGCAAACCGAGTACGGACCTGGCGATGCCATCAAGAAGCGGCTGCAGCACGGTGATGACGCAACGCTGGAAGAGCATCACCTTCTCCACGGCAGACATTGCAGATGGGGGGATTGGAAGGAGGGCAAGTAGTGTGTGACCGGCTTTCCCCCATCGCTTGGCCTGGGCGATGTTCGCCAGCGTCATCATGAGCGGCCACGCCTTTTTCCGGCCGTTGTTGCTCATGTGCGTCACATCCGAATATAAGATGATCCCCCCCACAACTTCGGACCAACCGAAGTGTTCCTGCAGTGCACGACAAAGCGGCAACGGACACACGGTTTAACACTCAAGATGCTCTTGAGAGATCAGTGCTGCGATGGATGCATGACTCAGGATTGGGTTTGGGGTGGCAACGTGGTCTTTCCTTACCTGAGCATCATTCCACCACGTTCCTGTTTCGGGCGTGATATAGCGACGGCCGCCTGCGTCAGGGTCCTCATCTACACGCGCCTTGAGCTTGAAGCCGGGCGCGTTGTTGGGATGTCCAAACATTTCAGCGAATGCCTGGTGTACGGTGGCGAAAGCAGGTGAGAGGAGAGGCATGGTTCGTGGCGGAGAAGGTGGGTGTACGGTTAATACAAGGATAACTAAGTACATGCAAACCCTGTGTGCCTCATCATCATTTCACGGCCTTGAATGCAAAGTCGGCTTACCTGGGCTGAGTTCTGGAAGAGCAAGCGCTGTGGTGGATGACCGTCAATCTCGAAGGTCGCCACCGACCATCCGCGATTGAGCCCTGCCAAGCGCTCCAACTCGAACCGCTCCAGATCCTTACAGTTCCGGAGCTCCGAGTTCACAAGAGGCGCAAGGCCGGGCTCTACGACTAGCTGAAGCAGGCCGTTGATGTCAACCTCGGCCATTCCCATTCCGCCATTCACGCGCCGGACGAAATGCAGTAGCTTCAACGCGAGCGGATTGAGGGGCATGGCATTGCTCTGTCCGGAGATGACGGTTGGCGGCGCGGCATGACTCCCTTCGGGCCGGCTCTCAGGATGGTCAGTCGTCTCAGCCGCAGGAGCTCCATGCCGTGGTTGATGTTCATCTTCAGGAGGCCCCTCGTTCACGTCGTTGGGAGTTTCGTCAACGTGAGCATCAGGAACGCGTGGAGGTCGGCTCACACTGACGGCGTTGGATGCGTTAGACGCTGTAGGTGAACGGGGAGCGGCTGGAGCGTCCGACAGAATGTCGTGGACGAATAGCAAAGCGTGAAGACCGGCGGTCGGTGCAGATCGCGTGGGCCTCGCCACGGCGGATAGTCCTTGGCAAGGGGTCCGCCGTGACTTATGACCGCCATAAACTTGGGCGTTGGGGAACCATCTGTTGCAGAACTCGCAAACGACGCCTGGTAAAGAGCCCATCAGTTACGGATCTGTTGTAGAGTCAAGACCTGGCCTATGAAGCTACTACCCGTGATGAAGCTTGTGAACGCATTAACTACCTCGTTCAAGAAGTCTGTGACAGCTACACGATCATCGCAAATGCGCGCACTGTGGTGGGCGGCTTGTATCACTGCACGACTGGCACTTGACGCACGCGCTAATGTATATGACTGGCTAACGTTGTCGAGCCGCGTGGTCGTTACCAGGCACGATACAGACCGCCCATAGCACGGGCCGTCTTCCCTACAAGGCGTGTCGCCCCCGTTTACAGCGACCACGACGTGGCCAGGGGAGATGCACTGGATCTTAAGTCTCATGGTCATGTGTGTGATTCGCAAGCAAGGCGAGAAGGACGTGCCTATTGAGTCTAGAACAAGTGTTTATGAACTGTGCGTGAGAGTCGAGGAGGATGAGGAAGAGCGGGAAGAGATCCGTTTGGATCTCTGATTGTGTCGCGAATCGATATAGCCTCAAAATCGGAATTACGTAGGTGAGCTACAGAGGCGTCAAACAAACCTGGAAATGCATATGTACAGTTACAACTTAACAAGAAACTCGTATCATTCATAAATAGTAAACATTCATATCCTTGGGACTGTTCTTGAACAATCCTTACTCGATAACGATACGGGAACTACCCGGTAACTCCATGCCGTAACGTATGATTGGTGCTTGGAGCAAATACATATATCGTGCCGCACCGTGAAGAACGAATATCGAAGAATGGATGGCTGTCGATAACGCATCTACGCTTGTGCGTTGGGCCTGTGCTTCATACCACTCCTTCTAAGCACCTTGTGTAATGTCTGTGCAAGAATGGATGACAATCCAACACCATACCACAACGGATTCACCAAGTCGCGCAACGCGGAGGCCTGAACGATGCATCGTTGCACAGTCTAAACATGGCTGTCGATAACGCATCTACGCTTGTGCGTTGGGCCTGCGCTTCATACCACTCCTTCTAAGCACCTTGTGTAATGTCTGTGCAAGAATGGATGACAATCCAACACCATACCACAACGGATTCACCAAGTCGCACAACGCGGAGGCCTGAACGATGCATCGTCGCACAGTCTATACATGGCTGTCGATAACGCATCTACGCTTGTGCGTTGGGCCTGCGCTTCATACCACTCCTTCTAAGCACCTTGTGTAATGTCTGTGCAAGAATGGATGACAATCCAACACCATACCACAACGGATTCACCAAGTCGCGCAACGCGGAGGCCTGAACGATGCATCGTCGCACAGTCTAAACATGAATGTCGATAACGCATCTACGCTTGTGCGTTGGGCCTGTGCTTCATACCACTCCTTCTAAGCACCTTGTGTAATGTCTGCGCAAGAATGGATGACAATCCAACACCATACCACAACGGATTCACCAAGTCGCGCAACGCGGAGGCCTGAACGATGCATCGTCGCACAGTCTAAACATGGCTGTCGATAACGCATCTACGCTTGTGCGTTGGGCCTGCGCTTCATACCACTCCTTCTAAGCACCTTGTGTAATGTCTGCGCAAGAATGGATGACAATCCAACACCATACCACAACGGATTCACCAAGTCGCGCAACGCGGAGGCCTGAACGATGCATCGTCGCACAGTCTAAACATGGCTGTCGATAACGCATCTACGCTTGTGCGTTGGGCCTGCGCTTCATACCACTCCTTCTAAGCACCTTGTGTAATGTCTGCGCAAGAATGGATGACAATCCAACACCATACCACAACGGATTCACCAAGTCGCGCAACGCGGAGGCCTGAACGATGCATCGTCGCACAGTCTAAACATGACTGTCGATAACGCATCTACGCTTGTGCGTTGGGCCTGTGCTTCATACCACTCCTTCTAAGCACCTTGTGTAATGTCTGTGCAAGAATGGATGACAATCCAACACCATACCACAACGGATTCACGTTTGTTATTATTGATAATCGTGTTAGAATGACGTCCGCTGGCCCTAAACCATTGTGGCAAAGCCTAAAAGTGCGCAGTACATCCTTCCTAAGTAATAATTCAAGACGGTCGTTGTGTGTGTGACGTGAGAATCACCGATTAACTTACCCCAACCCCGTACAAAACCAGTTGCAACTTAGAGTTTGATGAAATGCGTTGTTACTTTGCAACCGAAAACACTGTACTTTGCAAGGATTTGACTAATTTCGCACTGTAGGTTTCACACCAGGTTTACCCTTTGTTGTGATTGATGTGTTGGCAACCGTCATTGGCCGACGCATCTCAAACGATTCCCCCCGCAACACAGTCATCAGCCAAGAGGTACTTCAGCCATTGGGCGGCTGAGATCGAGCGGAAGGTGGATTTATGCTAGGGTGGCTACACGTACACCATCCAATGTAGCCTGATAGGGTTACATTTCTCTCTCTAGTCTCGCAACTCACCCCAACCACCCTCGTGCCCCACCCACCTGCTTCCGTCACTCCCTGGGCCAACACTTTGACGCTGCTCGTTGCCTTGACACACGCCTCTCCAGATCGGCCTTAGCGCGAAGCATAGTGGCTACTATTTCAGACTTAGTTGAAGCGGCTGTTTTCGTAAACACATAACAGTGATAGACGGCCGATTATGCCTTCGTGGGATTCAGTAGCAAAACCCTTTCGAAACCGGCTCAACCCTTCCGCGCGATTTGCAACTTTGCTCTTCCTACGATTACCATGACACGTGCAACACGTAACCAAGCAATGGAGGAGGAACAGGCCGGCCGCCGCGCGACAAGGGGGACGTCTAAACAAATCGATAGGGAGAGTGGTAGCGGCGCTAAAAAAAACAATGCGTCTGTCGCTCGTGGCATTGGGCCGAAAAAAGCGGCGGCAAAAAAGGTCGCGCGCGGTCAACAGGAGGCCGGCAAGAAAGCGGCAGACAAGGGGCCTAAACCAACGCCACGCAAGCGTGTTTCTACAGTGAACAAAGCTGCGGATGGTGCCTCTGCTGGAACCGAGCCCGGTCCGAGTAAAGACGGCACCACTGGCGGCAACGAAGATCGGGTGCGAGGGAGCGCGAGTCTTGCACTCCCGTCGGCGGAGATGGAGGGTTCGGCGACAGGGGGAAATCACGGAGGCGATCCTCGCGCCGAGCATGCCGCAACCAAGGAGTTCGAGGAGGCGGCAACGCAACACCATCTGACGCTGCTCCAGCCGAGCGTGGTCGAGTTTCTGCAGCCGTGCTGGATAAGGACAAGGTGGCACAGCACGAGTCGGTGGGGCTGGTCGGTGGCTCTCCTCCTTCTGGTGGACGGGGAAGGCGTAGGCAAAGGAAGAGCGATGGGGAGGAGGATGATGACACCGCCGTGCCCGGGGACCTCACCACGCGGGCGAAGAGGCGCCAGACGACAGGTAGTGCTGACAACGCCGGAGGCGCGGAAGTTGACACACCGCGAGGCGCCAAGGAAGCTAGTGGCAAGGCGGGCGGTCAAGCATTGCGCCAGAAGGGCCGCCCCGCAGCAAGAAAAGCATCTGGCGGAAGGAGAGGCAAGAAAGCAGCGACAGGAACGAGGCCGAAACGGGGCGATGAAGACCCCGGTGATACGGAGGAGGAGGAGGATGAGGAGGAGGATGCGGAGGGAGAGGAGGATGAAGAGGAAGCGGAGGAGCAAGACGCGGATGTTGGGGAGGATGCTAAAGATGAGAATGATGGCGGGGAGGACGAAGAGGAGGAGGAGGAGGAGGAGGAGGAGGAGGAGGAGGAGGAGGAGGAGGAGGAGGGGGATGAGGAGGAGGAGCAGGGTGACGAGGAGGAGGAGGAGGAGGAGGAGGAGGAGGAGGAGGAGGAGGAGGAGGAGGAGGAGGAGGAGGAGGAGGAGGAGGAGGAGGAGGAGGAGGAGGAGGAGGAGGAGGAGGAGGAGGAGGAGGAGGAGGATGTGGCGCCAGGGAAGAGACGGGGCGGGCGTGGCGGTCGGGTGAGTGGAACAGGGAAGGAGGGGGGCCGGACTCGCCCTTCCCGAAAACGCGGGGCAGGTGACGCTGTGCGCGGCGAAGCAGCGGGCAAACCGAAGGCGCGTAAGGTGAAGGTCGAAAGTGAAGGGGTTGGTAAAAAGCAAGGGAGCCAGGGTGCAAAAGGGGATGGAGGAGGAAAGGGTGGCCGCGCCTAAGGGGTTCGAGTGGGTACCGGCAAGAAGGAACCTGCCGGTAAACGTCGCAGCGTGCGCCGAAGCACCCCGCGGAAAGGTGGCAACGAGAAGGCGCAGGCTGCCCCAAAACCGAAGGGACAACAGAAAGGTGAGCATTGTGTCCAATACAACTGGCGTGACGTGTTAAACAATCTGCTAAACCGTCCCAAATAACACCCTTTATTCACATTGTTTCTCTCCTGCAGGGAAGGAGAAGGTTGACGAATCTGCCAAGCAAGGTAAACCCTCTTGTCTCAAACCAGTACAACCCTAAACCCGATCTAGATTCAAACCTTTCTGAATATGCATGCATGTCTGGCCCCGCCTTGAAACCGATCGACTCCAATTTTTATTTTCCCACTCCCTCTACATCTCAGCCCCTCGCGTTACAGGCATTGGGCCGCCCTTAAGCGTGCAACGAATGCATCTAACGAAGGCTGCCGGAATAGCGAGTGTTACACCGCTGTCGTCCGGCACACCAAGGTTCTACACGCCATGGGCCGGCCCCAGCAAAGTCGCTGCGACGGCACCCGGCGCGCCAAGAGGAGAGGAATCCGAATCCCCTCCACCCGTCCCCGTCACGCACTCCTCACTCGCCTCACCCTCGTACCCATTTCGGCAACTCCACGCTTCTCCTGTCCGGGGCAGGGCGGTCTCCCCCATCGCCGGTCCTTCGCGCGGGCATCAGGCAGGCACTTATGCCAATCCCTTCCCTGAGCTCCCCTTTTCCCGCCAGCGTGATAGTGTGAGGGCACACGGGACTACTGCAGAAGACGTTGATACCCTTGGCCAGAGGGGGGATTCTTCACACCCTTTTCCTCCGCTCATGGGTGCCCTAGGTGAAAGTGAGGAGCACGAGCAGTTTGTTACACGGGAGGAGTTCCAGGCGCTGCGGTCTGAGATGTACGCCATGTTTGCACAGCTCGGCCTGCGTCGTGGAGTACCTGCCAGCTATGCCGGCGGGTCGGCAGCCCTGCCTATGGCTGGTACCCCGCCGCCGATGAGCGCCGTGGACAAGGCACGAGTGCTAGTGTTGCAGGAGACAAACCCATTCCCGGTATGTGGCGGGCCAAATGGGGCGGGTTGGGGTTGACGTGGCAACAAGGTCGGGGTTGGGGATGACGTGGCGGGTTCGAAGGGAACACGGGAGCGGCGCGTGACGAGGCGACGCGTATCAGGTGGGTGGGGGGTGACGTGGCATGGGGTGGGTGGGTGTGACGTGGCAAGTGGGGCGGGTTGTTGGTGAACGTGGCGGATGCAAGTGCGTGTGACATGGCAAAAGGTGAGGGTTGGGATATGACGTGGCAGGTGTGAAAGGGTGCAAGGGAGTGCCGCATGACGGAGCGAGGCGTTTCAGGTGGGTGGGGGGTGACGTGGCTCTTGGTGGGGGGTGTGACGTGGCTCTTGGTGGGGGGTGTGACGTGGCAAGTAGGGCGGGTTGTTGGCAGATGCAAAAGGGTGTGGCGTGGCAGAATGGGAGGGTTGGGGCTGTCGTGGTGGTTTGGAATGGTACACAGGAGCCGCGCGTAACGAGGCGACGCGTGAGAGGTGGGTGGGGGGTGACGTGGCATGGGGTGGGAGGGTGTGACGTGGCACGTGGGGCTGGTTGTTGGTGGACGTGGCGGATGCAGGAGGGTGTGACGTGGCACGTGGGGCTGGTTGTTGGTGGACGTGGCGGATGCAGGAGGGTGTGACGTGGCGGAAGGTGAGGGTTGGGGAAGACGTGGCGGATGCAGGTGGGTGTGACGTGGGGGAAGGTGAGGGTTGGGGATGACGTGGCACCCTACAAGGGTACACGTGAGCGGCGCATGACAAAGCGAGGCGTTTCAGGTGGGTGGGGGGTGACGTCGCTCTTGGTGGGGGTGTGACGTGGCAAGTAGGGCGGGTTGTTGGCGGATGCAAAAGGGTGTGGCGTGGCGGCATGTGAGGGTTGGGCCTGACGTGGCGGTTTGGAATGGTACACAGGAGCGGCCACGGACGAGGCGACGCGTGTCAGGTGGGTGGGGGAGTGACGTGGCATGGGATGGGAGGGTGTGACGTGGCACGTGGGGCTGGTTGTTGGTAGACGTGGCGGATGCAGGAGGGTGTGACGTGGCACGTGGGGCTGGTTGGTGGACGTGGCGGATGCAGGAGGGTGTGACGTGGCGGAAGGTGAGGGTTGGGGATGACGTGGCGGATGCAGGTGGGTGTGACGTGGGGGAAGGTGAGGGTTGGGGATGACGTGGCACCCTACAAGGGTACACGTGAGCGGCGCATGACGAAGCGAGGCGTTTCAGGTGGGTGGGGGGTGACGTCGCTCTTGGTGGGGGTGTGACGTGGCAAGTAGGGCGGGTTGTTGGCGGATGCAAAAGGGTGTGACGTGGCAGCATGTGAGGGTTGGGGCTGACGTGGCGGTTTGGAATGGTACACAGGAGCGGCCACTGACGAGGCGACGCGTGTCAGGTGGGTGGGGGGGTGATGTGGCATGGGATGGGAGGGTGTGACGTGGCACGTGGGGCTGGTTGTTGGTGGACGTGGCGGATGCAGGAGGGTGTGATGTGGCACGTGGGGCTGGTTGGTGGACGTGGCGGATGCAGGAGGGTCTGACGTGGCGGAAGGTGAGGGTTGGGGATGACGTGGCGGATGCAGGTGGGTGTGACGTGGCAGCATGTGAGGGTTGGGGATGACGTGGCGGCTTAGAAAAGGTACACGTGACAACTGCGCATGACGAAGCGAGGCGTGTCAGGTGGGTTGGGGGTGACGTGGCTTGTGGTAGGGAGGTGTGACGTGGCAGAATGGGCCGGGTTGTTGGTGGACGTGTCGGATGGCGTAGGGTGTGACGTGGCAAGTTCACACAGTGTTGCTAGTCACAATCCCATGGTCACGCGGCCACCCACATAACTGCTGGTTTCTCTCTCCCATGTCGTGTTGTATACCTTACACCACTGCGCAGAACAAAGCCTACTTAGTGTGCTCTCAGCTCATGTTTCTGAACCCGCCGGAGAAAATACAGTACTACCCTGCACCGGAGGAAGTGTTCGAAGCGTTCTCTGTCCACTTGTCTGCAGAAGGGCTCGAGGCAATGAAGCTGCTGTGGTTGCACAATGACAAGTCAACCATGGGAGTCTTCAACCACCAGCTGTCCTCAACAAGGTCAACTATCAACTCCACCCTCAGGCCAGCAACATACACCGGCATGGGCCTTGCTGATTACAGCCATCTCGTGGATAGCCTGCCCACTGAGCTACACCCAACGACCTGGTTCGATGACGTTCAACTCCTAGCCGAGTACAGAGATGGTATGTGCAACTCGAAAACACAATATGCCCTACCATATGCCAGTTGGCAGCTACATATCACCGTGCGATGTGGCTCACCCTGACACTCATCCCCCTACTTGATTTCTCTACAAAACCCTTTCCAACCCATACCCTCCCTGCCAAAAAACAGAACAGTGGGCCCTCAACTGGCACTTTGACAAGGCCACCGGGACGCCCTTCAGCAACCCCTTGTTCGCTTATGCGTTCAAGATCTCCTTCAAGAGGGGCGGGGCGGTGTTCACCAAGTTCAAGAGCCGCATGGTGGCATGGGGCCTGTTTTCGGTAAGGATGCAGATATGTGTTTGTACCCCCATGCCTCATCCCCTTAACCCCTTGCCTGTACTTCAACCCTAATCCCTGGTCGATTAGGCCTTTGCAGTTACGTAGATAGTGACGACTGCATCACCGCTTTCAGTTGCCTCATTTACCCGTAACCTACCCTCCTCATAAACCACCCACCCAACCCTACTACACCACATTGCAGATCGAATGGCCCCTTCTGCAGGATAAGCGTCGCAAGCGAATCAGTAGCCAGCCAGAGCAGAACAGGCCAGACTACCAGGAGTGGTGCGAAAAGGTCAAACAGATGATCCATTTTGCTGTCGTGGAGCGGAGGATCCCCCACGATCCGGCTATGGGTGCGTTCGTCTTTCCGAACAAGTTCCTCATCGACGACGGCGGCCTTGGAGATGTCGTCCTTGCCCACCGGGCGCTTTCAAGGCCCGCCAATGCGTAGGCTATTTGACCTGGTGCTAAGACTGATTGTTGCTAGCATGCTGAATAATGGTTCTTGTAAACCGCAATAATAAATGCAATTTTGAAATCCCCAAAATCCAAAATGAACAAAAACAGAATTTAGTATTGAATAAATTGGTCACGAATTTGCAACAAAACGGATTGCGTCGGAATGTCATCCGGAAAAGCTCGCGTGCCAAATTGGAACTTGAACCAAGCCAAGCCTTGTCGCGAGATGTGTCTCGGAGCTCCTATCAAATGACTCCAACCGTCGGTCCAAATTGGCTACGGATTTTTTTACGCGAAGACAATCGAAATCAAAATTCGACCAAACTTGGCATAGGGTTTTTGTGATGACCATCCGCGCCCTTTTGGCGCCTTTGTGCCGCCGCCGAGTATTGCAGTCCAACGGTCGGTGTTTGGCCAAGATACTTGGCCACCCTCATTCCAGCTGCTACCTGCTCCTCATTAGGGCATTGCACAACCCTAGCCAGCTGCCCGGTAGCAAACGCAACGTCCGGTTGGGTGTTTACCGCCGCATACATGAGGCTGCCCACCAACGAGTGAAAACGGCGCCTCTCCTCTTCACAAACGCTCTCCTCCTCTGGTCCCTTCAAACACATTGAACCCAGAGGGAAAGTGAGTAGCCACATGACCTTCACTCTGGCCGAAGTTGGCAGCCAACGCCTCCAGGTACTTCCGTTGGTGCACTCGCATGCTCCGCTTCTCCACGTCTCGTTCGATGTGGAGCCCAAGGTAGAAGTTCACGTCACCAAGGGACTTGCACTTGAACTTGTCATGCAGCTTCAGCATCACCTCCTTCACAAGGTCAGAGGAGGGTGAGAATATAAGAATGTCATCCACATAAACCACCATGAAGCTCCTCTGCTCCCCCTCGCCAAGCATGAACAAGGAGTGATCGGCCGTTGAGGGAGTGAAGCCGATCCCCTCCAACACTTCGCGCAGCTTCATGAACCATTGCCTAGGGGCCTGCTTCAGCCCATAGAGGGCCTTCTTCAGCTTCCACACTCTGCCACTACCATCATCAAACCCCTCTGGCTGCGCCATAAAAATCTCCTCCTCAAGGATGCCGTTAAGGAATGCCGTTACGATGTCCATTTGTTTTACTACCCATCCTTTGATGGCGGCTCCCGCGAATAGGGTTCGCAGCGTCGTCGGCTTCACTACAGGGGCAAACAGCTCCTTGAAGTCCACCTCCTTCTGCTGGTACCCCTTGGCTACAAGCCTAGACTTGTAGCGCTCGATCTTGCCGTCGGCATCCGACTTGATTTTGAAGAGCCACTTGGACGTTATCGCCGTACGCCCCTCCGGTAGCTCCACCAATTCAAACGTGTCATTCTCCTCGATGCTCTTCAGCTCACTCTCCATGGCCTTCTTCCACTCCTCAGCATCACTACTCTCCAAAGCCTCCTTGAGAGTTGCTGGTTCTCCCGGCATCTCCACCGGAGAGAAGAACGCGAAGGCACACTCCTCGTAGTCACTCTCCTCGTCGTCTCCGACCATCATTGCCGCTCCGGCCAGGGCTGTCTTGCCTTGCTTTCCAAGTGCATCATAGGTCAGCCTATTAGGGGGTTGATCTCTCCCCTTCCCCTTTCCTTCCTCCTCAGCTGCAGGGACTTGAAGGCCTTGGCGTTGCTGCGGTGTGGCTCGAATCCGTGGAGCACTCGTAGTGCGGGTAGGGAGTGACGGTGCACGCTCGCTCGCTTGCTGCACCTCCTCCTCTTCTTCCTCTGCATCATTGGCCTCCTCTCCCCCATTCACAAGGGAAGATTGCCTTGTGGTAGTGCTGCCGCTGCTCAGCTCCAAAGGCAGCTCCACATGCTCCAAACCGGAACTCTTCACCTCCCCAAACCGCACGCCTATCTTCGCCTCATTCTCCGCCTTCCAATCCTTGTACATGAAGTTCTCCATGAACTTGCAGTCCCTGCTCACCAAGAACTTCTTGGTGAATGGGTCTTAAAGAAGCTATCCCTTGCTGTTTTGAGCCATGCCCAAGTGCACGGCCCACACCGCCTTGGCACCAAGCTTGTTGTGCCGAAGATGCTTAGGCACGAGCGCCATGCACATGCACCCGAACACCCGAAGCATATCCACCTTTGGCTTCCTTCCTAGCCACTCCACATAGGGCACCCATTTGTCTGCTCCCACATGAGTCAAGGCTCGGTTCTTGGCCACACACGCGCTCCGCACCGCATCAGGCCAGAAATAGTCGGGTAGCCCGGCTTCAATGAGCAACCCGCGTGCCGCCTCCGTGATTGTGCGGTTCGCTCGCTCGGCGATGCCGTTCATTGCAGGGGAGTATGGCATGGTGAGGGAGTGCCGAATACCATTCTTCTTCAGCCACAACCCAAACTCCTTGCTCAGGAACTCTCCCCCTTGATCGGTGCAGATTGACTTGACTAGACGGTCTTGTTGCCGCTCCACCATCGAGAACCAATCCGCCTTCAACGTTTCAACCACGTCGCTCTTCTTGGCCAGCACGTACACCCAAGTCATACGGGTGTAGACGTCCACAATAGTGAGGAAGTACTCAGCTCCAGCAGCTCCAAGCTTCAGGGGGCCCACCACGTCCATCACCACCTCATCAAGTGGTGCCTTAGCCGTTGCCTTCGAACTAGAGAATGGGAAACGAGTGAACTTGGCTTGCATGCACGTCGGGCAGCCAAGTACCTCATCGGGCTCCCCCTTCACACGTATGCCAGCAACCATCTCATTCTTTACTAGCTACTGCAAGATGGGCAAGGCCACATGCCCCATGCGCCGATGCAAGGTGAGCCAATCACACTCCCCCGTAGCCGAAGTTGGATTAGAGAATGCCGCGCTCACAATAGCGCCCCACATACTCTCTCCGTAGTCCTCCTCCGCTGCTGCCTTGGGGTTCTCCTCACCCTTTTGCTGCTCCTTGGCTGCTGCACCTCTCTCCATAGGTTCACTGAACTTGCTGATCCCTCCAAGATTGCACTTCTTGGACTCCTTCTCCTTAGCGCGACCGTCCGCGCAATCGCCGCTACCAACCGCTCCACCTTTGGTGCTGACGCTTGCTGCCACTTGCCTTTCCTTAGGCATTGGGACCACAGGGATCTGCCACATCTCGTTGTAGACATCTCTGTCCTCATGAAGGTCCCAGAGAATTCGATCGCCAAGCCTTGCGGTGTAGGTCTTGGCTCCCTTTGAGTTCGTGTCCATGCCGGCCTTTGCCAACCGCCGCACGGAAATCAGGTTGGCAGCAAGGCTGGGCACCCAAAGCACATTCTTGAGGCCCACCATCTTCCCATCAGCACCCTTAAACATGGCCTTGCCCATGCCTTTCACCTCCGCTCGCTACCCCAAAGCTGATGTGACATGCTTCACCGGTGACGGTTCGAGTTCGGTGAGCAAGTCCGGGCGAGGTGTCATGCTATAGGTAGCGCCACTATCGATCACCCAATAGTCCAGAGGGTGTAGAGTCACCTTCCCCACAGCTGCTGGCTCCTCAAAGCCTTCATCCTTCTCTGGACCAGTCGGTACTTGCGTCGACACGAAGTAGAATAGACCCGGGTACTGATCGTTGCTCGGGTCCTTGTCGTTGTCTCCGCTCTTCATGTTTGCAGCTCCGCCACCGCGACCGCCACGGCCTCCACGGCCTCTTCCTCTCCCTCCTCCTGCTCCTCTACCCTCTTGGCCTTGAGCAGGGGTCCAACCATCAGGGAGTTTGTACCAATCGCGCCACATGTGTCCGCTCTTGTGGCAATAGTGACACTCGCCGTCGAATCGGCCGCGACGGCGTCCGTAGCTCTTGTCGTCGCTGCCGTAACCGCCACTCCCGCGGCCTCCGCCAAAGTTTCTACCACCAAACCTTCCTCCCCCTCGTCCTCTACCTCTTCCTCGACCATATCCACGGCTGATGCTCGCTGCCCCAGCGCCATCCGCACTCGCCAACTCACGGCGGCGGAAATCCTCTTGAAGGATAGCTCGCTTCACGTCTTCAAGCGAGAGGCGGGGCAAGTCGCGATTAAGGTTGATGATGAGCCAGGACCATGACTCAGGGAGTAGGGCCAGCAACTTGGTCTTCTTTTGGAGCTCACTATAGTTCAAATCAGCTCCCTCAAGCCGCGTCAACAAGTCGAAGAATTTCTGCACCCCTTCTTCAACCGCTTCATCCTCTTCAATTCGTAGTGTCGCCATTTGCCGTTCCAACACCACAGCTACCGCCGCTTTTGCAGGAGCGTGTACACCCTTGAGGGCAGCCCACGCCTTTGGTCCCTTCTCTGGTTCACGCTGGAAAGGCTTGATGTGACGGATTTGGCTGCTCCCCAACGCTTGCCCAAGTAGGAGGTAGCCTTGTGCGCTCTTCCGCACCCACGGGCTCTTCTCCGGGTCGTTCTCGGGACGCTTCTCCGTTCCTTCCTTTACCTCCAGCAGGTCATAGTGGTCAAATATGTTCTCCATTCTGAAGGACCACTCAGCAAAGTTGTCACCATCGAACTTGTCAAGGCCAAACACTCTAGGCTCATCCCTAGATGGGCCAACACTTGATTGCATAGGCGCCATGGCTGAATCACGGGGTTGGCCTTGAGCTTGGGCTTCTCCTCTGCCACCAGCACCTCTGCCACCCCTTTCCTCAGGTCCAGCCATTGTCGAAACTGCTGCAAGGGGCTCTGATACCACTTGTTATAGTCACAATAGGCTCCAATGTGCCTAAAACGAAAGATAGAGTGCACAGCCGGATTTCTGCATAGCGGCTTCAAACGTTCATAGCGTTCTGGTCACAACTTTAAATGACCTGATCCAACTTGGATCTGGAGCGTCTAAACGTCGCCTACAATAGGCAATTTAGATCGCACAATTTCACCAAGTATTGACGACACCGTGTTGGTTTGAACGAACGGCACTATGGCAGCCACTATGGTCTTAGAACACAAAATAGGAAGAGATATGAAGAGTTACGAGTTGGGAATGACTCCCAGCTCCTACAAACCCCAAGAGCCGAGGTACAGTGATATGGAACAGTGCCACACTGTCCCCAACCACGAAGGGTCTCGAAACTACCCTTCACTAGGGCCTACACCAAGTGAAATGTTACACTACACAAAGTAATGTAACTATCTTCAATATCTTGAGGTGTACCCTTTTGGCGAGCTTCGAAATCACTTGAGGCTTGACACCAAGGCTCGGGCTCTTCATCACAAACTCATCCTTGAGTTCTTGATGGGTCTGCTGCACACACCTGCGACACGCCAAACGTTCGACACAGGACAAAATAGAAACCGCGCACGACAAAAATAGAAACCGCGCGCGAGACACAAACGACCACGTAACACGCGTCTAGCGATAACTCGCTATTGACTCGACACACACACTCGACATCATGACTCAACATTCACACACAATTATAAGCATGAAATATATATTATCCCATGCCCTCATACCATTCCATACACACACACATGCACGCACACGGACAACAAGCCGAGTGCAAACCGTAGGGTTGCACCAACACTGCAGCTGCCGCTGAGGGGGGGTGGACGTGTTGGAGCCGGTGGAGTGGTACTAAGGGGGGGTGAAGGGGGAGTGGAGCTAGCGGTGTAGCAGCGGGTGTGTGCCAGGGGGAGTGGGATAGTTTGGGGGAAGCTGAATGGAGGTTGCCGTCGTGTCGCCAGCAGCACCTGTAGTCCGGGGAGTTGCTCCGGTAGCCCTGTCGTAGCCAGCTGTGCTAGCCGCCCGTGGGTCCGTTGCTCGTCTGCCGCTGCTTTAGCCGCGGGGCCAGTTACTCCAGTATTCCGGAGCGTTGTTTTGGTAGCCGCTGTGCCAGTGTGCCTCCTGTTGCCCGTGTGTCTGCAGCTTCAGCCGTCGCCTCCTATCTCCTCTCCTCTCACTCTCTCTCCTCCTCCTCACTTGCCCGTTGTGACTACCACTAGCTTTGCTCATAATTGTGAACTTTAAACTATTGCTTCTTGAACTTGTGCTCAGAATGTGTGGTGACATTGTGATCCACCTTGAGCTTGTACTGCTTTGCTTGCTCTGCTGATTACACCCCACTTTGGCTATGGGGGTGTGTTAGAATGTTATCTTATGCTCTAGCCTGTAGTGGGGTGCTCTATAGCGAGTACAACCCTTCTAGGGTTTGCTATTTGTATCCTCATTCTTGCTAGTGCAGCCCTCTTCTCTCTTCTAACTTTTACAGGCATTTCTTGTATTTGGTGGAGCTTGAGGCTGGATGAAGAGTGAGGAAGAAAGATTGATGGTGATTGGTTGAGTTGGATTAGGTGGGGTTGATGAATGCGGCCTTGAAATTAAGGCTTGATGAGTGAAATGGACTTGGTTTTGATTGTACGGCTTGGTGAGTGGAATGAATTTGGGTTTGATTGTAAGGCTTGGTGAATGAAATGAATGTGGCTTGAATTTGAAGGCTTGGTAGGGAATCTTTGTCTTGATTGGTGGATGTTGAGATTGAGAAGGTGATGAGGATAGGGTGAGTGATGAGGTGGGGGATTGGTAGGTTTTAATTGGTAAAAAGGAGATGATGCTTTGCTATCTGGAGATATGAAGGGTGTGGTGGCGAGTGGGCATTTTTGCAAGATGCCTTTTGCAGATTTGAATTTCGGCTGACGGGGAAACTGTGGCGAAATAAATAGCCTCGTGAATTATTTTTCCGCCACCCTGGTGCCACGCGAGCAGCAGCAACAGTTCATTCGATCACCCCCCCCCCCCCCCCCCCCCCCCCCGCACTGCTGACCCTCAGAGCAAGATGAAGGAGCGGAAGGGACAGAAGTGGAGAAACACTCAAGGGACTCGAGCGGGACCAACCTGGCTTGTTGGCGACCAAGAAGAAAGAGGTGTCGAGAAAGTATCTTAGTCAGAAAGTCAGCAGCCTGGTTCGTGGTGCTGTAGTAGGTCGGTGTCACAACTTTACTTTTAATCAGCTCCCGAATTTTGTAATACGGGGTATTGATATGCTTTATGCATCCATGATAGACCTGGTTCTTGCTCAAGGTGATCGCCGATGTGTTGTCAATGTACAGAATGGTCGGCTCATGCTAGGGAAGACCCAACCCCGTCAGCAACCCTTTCAACCACACAGCCTCTCTTGCTCATTGCGTCACAGCCATGTACTCCGCCTCCGTTGAAGATAATGACACACAGCCTTGCTTCTTCGATTGCCAAGAAATAGCTGCTCCCGCTATCACAAACATAACATGCCCTATGAAAGAGGAGACCGAAAGATTTAGAGCCGGAGAGGTAGCGCAGCACACGTTTCCCATCATTGAAGTGCTGAGTAGATGGCGAGGAAAGGAATTGAGAAAGCACGCCCACAGCATAAGAGAGATCTGGGCGGGTGCAGACGGATGCGTATATGAGGCTACCAATAATGCTTTGGTAAAGATTAATGTCGGAGGGGGAAAGGATTGATGAAGGAGGTGTGGTGGAAGAAGAAGGGGATGAAGAAGATGAATGCGCAAGAGCCTACTGAAACTAGTCCCAGTCAGAAAGGGGTTCAGACTGAGAGGGCTGAAGGTCAGAAGTGGAAGGGGAAGTTGTCAAACTATTATTGTTATAGTTTGTTAGTTTAGTCTAGGTGTTACTCTGCGTTATGATGTAGAGGGTATAACCCCCTTACGGTTTGCTATCTACTCCCTTGTACTGCTTCTCTCTACTTCCTAGTTCTAGTTCTCCCTTTCTGCTTATTCATTCTTCTAGTTCTACCTTTGACATGGTATCAGAGCTTAGTTCTTTCCCATAGGCCCACCGCCGCACGCCCTATTCGTTGCTCGATAGTCGCCCGTAGCGCGATCGCCGCCCATTGGCTCGCTCGTTTTCGGATTTCACATGCTAGCCGCCCGTACGCCGTCCGTTCGCCATCTGTTTGCTGCCCGTTGCCCGTAGCTCCCTCGGAAGGTCCCGCGCCCCCCGCGGGCGCTCCCGTTCGTCCTCAGTACATCCCCCCCGCGCGCTTTTGTTCGTCCTTAGTGCGGCCACCGGGAGCGCTCTTGTTCGTCCCGTAGCGGAGCCCCCCGCGGGCCCTTAAGTGCGTCCCATCGTACGCCTCCCCCCCCCCCCCCCCTCCCCCCCCCCCCCCCTCCCCCTCCGTGGCCCCTCTTTCGTCCCATAACGTGGCCCCCCTGCGGGCACTCTTGTCGCGACCTAGGTCACACGTCAGCCGTCACCCGTAGCGCCCGTCGCCCAAAGCGCCCGTTGCCCGTAGCGCCCATCTCCCGTCGCCTGAGTGCCCCCCCCCCCAAGCGCCCGTCGCCCGTAGCGCACGCCGCCCACCGCCTCACCCTCGCCCTAGCTAGTTGCGCTCGTCGGCCATCGCACGCTAGCACAATCAACAGCGGCTGTAGCGCACCGCCCCACGCCAGCGCAAGCAATAGCTAGCGCCAGCAACAGCAGCCAGCACCAGCAACAGCGGCAAATGCCTGTAGAAGCAGCCCGCGCTAGCAGCACAGCCCGTGCCTTCGCTATGTTCTACCCGACCGCTCCCACTGCACTATACCACTCCCCACCGCACTAGACCACTCCCTACCACACTAAACCACCCCCACCGCACTCGCTGATACCTTGACTGCCACCTCGACTGGCCCCTAACGCCGTACTAGCGTGCCATTTCGATGTGGCGACAGTGTCCGCAGCATCAGCGGTCGCAGCAGCACTGGTGGCCGCAGCAGCAGCAGTGGCAGCAGCACCGGTGGCCGCAGCAATAGTAGTGGCCGCGACAAAAGTGACTACAACAGCAGCCATGGCCGCGGCAGCCGCCGTGGCTGCAGCACCTGTAGCCGCAGCAGCAGTAGTGGCCACCGCAGTAGCAGCAGCAGTGGCCACCGCAGCAGCAGCAACAGCTGCTGCGGGTTCAGCAGCAGAGCCAGCGGCAGCCTCCACCACAGGGCCCTCTCGGACCCGGCCAGTACACACACCGGTATGTGGGAGCTGCAGCTGGGGTTGAGACTTGTGTTTCCAGTCTTAGTGCTTGCGTAGTATCCAGACCAGGCGCCCCAGTGGTTCTTAGTATGGGAGCTGCAGCTACTAATGTTAAAAACTAAGGACGGAGTGTATGAAGATTAGGAGCCGAAATATCTCAAAATCGTCAGTACAATTCTGGACAGAAAAGTCGTCATCACAAAAAAATGTCGTCGACGAAAACTGCACAGTTAGAATTCTCTCAAACTCGAGTATGTTGTAGCCCTAGACCAAGGCTATCTTTCTGAATTTGAATCATATCAAAGAAGGACTATATCTCGAGTTATCAATTTCGGTGCACTAGGGGGTATGCTGCCATGGAGACTTAACTCAATAACAATTGTCTCATGATTGTTTCACAAGTTTCACACAAGAGAGTTAGAGTAGCAACCAGCCAGGTAGGAGAGATGAGGAGGACGAGAGGGAAGGTCCCAAGAGAATCCCCAACCAAGGAAACCCCATACCACACAATTTCCCTCCCTATAGGCACCCCAACTTTGACTCTTGCCATTTTCCCAACCTCCACAATCCGCCTCACCCAAGTTGGCCACACTTGCCAACCCATTTTGGTTTCTCCCAACCACTTGGCAGCATCTACAGTGATGGGAACGAATTTCTCAACCCCCAAAAGTATGTACCTCATATTGAGTCACTTCGCAATTTCCCAAAGTCGTCACATCCCAATCAAAACTTCGAATGGTTATAACTTCGTCGTTCTTGCTTCGATCGCAACGATTCTTGGTTCGTCGGAAAGCTCTTGAGCAAAGGAGTCAATTCAGATATCTGCTCAAGTCAAATAACATTCACAAACACTCAAGAATCCAAACCACACGAAATGCAAATTCTTGCACATAATTACACCACGCATGCAACGCACGAACATATGATGGGAGGCAGACAGACGTGAATGCAAATGATAGCATCACATAACAACTACTAGTCTAGTGCAAGCCTTTGTCGCTGGCTCGGGTGCAACCTCATCGACTGCACAGCTTTCCTTCACCCTGGACTCTAAAGCGTCCAGCTGATTCTTTCGCGACTGCACCGACCTCACGCCACTGCACAATCCAATCACTGTCACCTTGGTTGACCCCTCCATGGGATTTGTTGTTGCCCACAACACCACCATTCTCGCGTGTTCGACGGCTTCCTCTTGGTTTCTGATAGGATACTATTCCCCCTCATTCTCTAGAAACTTGGTGGGTGTCGGTCACCTCCACGACCTTGGAGTTGTCACCACTTTCCCTTTGGACAAGCCTATTGCCTCCTGCACAGTCGGTGCCACTGGAGCAGCCTATGGCCACCTTCCACAGGGGGCCGGGCTCTGATCTGTACTCACTACACACTGGGCCCCACCACACTGGGTCAGGTCAGTTAGCTGCTGTGTTGTGCGAGTTTCGGTCACTCGAGCACTTGTCGATCCTTTGGCACCACCGTTTAGGTCACCCGTCGTTCCCACATCTCAGTAGGATGTTACGTCACCGTCTGGTCCAATGTCTCCCAGAGTTGCTTGCCCCACTTCCTTGCTCGCCTGCGCTGCCGTGCACTCCTTGCGTCGAGGGTCTGCAGTGCGCTACCCTTCACTCCTTGTCGTTCCCCCCCACCATGGCTCCCTTCCAGACACTGCACTTGGACGTCTGGGGCCCCTCCCCGGCCCGTGGCCCACGTTAGGAGCTCTACTTCCTCATTGTGGTGGACGACTACTCCCAATAATGAGGAATGATTGACAAGGAAATGAGTTGGGTACAAATATGTAACCCTAGGAGACTGTACCCCATACTGTCTACCCCACTACAACCTAGAACAACTATAGCATAAATGTTTGACACACCCCCATAGGCAAGTGGGGGAGAACAAGGGGTCACAAGACCAGTCAAGCAAGGCAAGCTCAGGGTCGATCACAAAGTCACCACACATTCCGAGCACAAGTTCAAGGCCACAAGGCCAGTTCACATGCAGGATTACATATAAAGGTAAACAAGCAAGTGCATGTATAGATAAAACACAGTACAAGCAAGGTCAAGAAGTGAGCAAGTGAGGCCAAGTAGGCACAAGACCTAGCATCATACAAAAGCACTGATGATCACAAAGCTGAAGTGCCTTGGTAAAGATATCAGCAATGTTGGCCCAAGAGGCCACGTAAGCAAGGCGCAGCTGACCACCCTGCTGCAGCTCACGAGCAAGGAAGTAGCTAAGAGCAATGTGCTTCGTTCTGTGCTCCAGTCTCTGCTCCCAACACAAGGCCACCTATGGCCTTGTTGTCAACATACAGAACTGGAGGAGAACGAGGCGGCTCTCCTAGGTCAGTCAACAGGTAGGTGAGCCATGGTAACTCCTGTGCAGCCATGGCCCCTGCGTAGATCTCAGCCTCACAGCTAGAGCCGAGAAAAGAAGACGAGCGGTTAGACCGCCACGAGACAGAGCCGGAACCAAGGCTGAAGGTGTAACCCTGTGACGACCGCTGTGTAGCCTGGTCGTCAGCCCAAGAAGCGTCTGCGTGACCAATGAGGACCACTACACTCCGCCCTCCAAGCACAAGCCCCATGCCCGACGTACTTCACAAGTAGCGCAACACCCTCTTCGCTGCAGCCATATGCTCTGGTCTGTGTCTCCCAGGAGCAACATAGCGTGCCAAGATGCTAAGAGGGTATGCAAGGTTATGTCGAGTGCAGGTCATCAGATACATGAGGCAGCCAATAAGCTCTGGGTACGGGCCACTCGGCTCTACGGACATATCCGAAGGCAGAGCTGAGAGCGAGTGGCGAGTAGACAGAGGAGTGGCCTAAGGCGAGGAGTACGTAAAGTTGAAGCGCTGAAGGACCTGCTGCACCATGTGTGACTGAGTCAGGGTAATGGTGCGCTGTGCTCTGTCCCGGGTGATCTGCAAGCCAAGGTAGCTGCGCAGTTCACCCAGGTCTGTGCACGTGTGTCTCTTCTGCAGCTCAGACTTCACGTGGGCGAGTCCAGCAATGTCAGCAGTAGACAAAACCAAGTCGTCAACGTACACGAGGATGTAGAACGACTGCACAGAGGTGTTGCTGCGTAGAAACATCGACGGTTTGGCAGTAGAAGGAGCAAACCGAAGAGCCGCAAGTGTAGTCCTCAGTGTGTCGTGCCACTCACGGGGTGCCTGGCGGAGACCGTAGATTGGCCGCTGGAGGCTCCACTGGGTACCAGGAGGAAACAACCCAGTGAAGCCAGGTGGGCGGCGCAACCAGATCTCCTCGTGCAGGCTGCCCTGTAGGAAAGCAGTGCTGAAGTCAAGAGAGTGAAGCTCGTAGTCGCGCTGAGCGGCTATGTGCAGCAGCACCCGAAGAGTGGTCATCTTTGGGGTGGGAGAGAAGGTATGAAAGTAGTCAACTCCCTGCCGCTGAACTGAAGCCTCGAGCCACGTAACGCGCCTTGAAGACAAGCAGAGAACTTGGCGGCCGCTTCACCCTGAAAATCCACATGTCACTAACGATGTTCGCCCCAGGTGGGGGAACCTCGTCGACGTAGGTGCCTGTGGACTTCCAGGAAGCCATCTCTTCGTCCATGGCGAACTGCCACTGAGAGGAGTAGGGACCCTCTATCACCTCTGCGTAAGAGCGCGGAGTCAGGATGTCTAGTGCATACGGGTCTCCCTCAGGGGCAATCAACATGGACACGAGATGAGGTAAAGCAGCAGCAAAACATTGGAACTCCTCTTGCCTGTCCTCAAGGACGTCCGTGCTAAGAGCACACTCACCCCCGACGGACGGAGGACAGACAGACTCAGACTCAGCAACAAGACTAGCAGCGTAGTCTAGACAACAGCGAGCAGCGAAGTTGAAAGGCTCAGCAACTAGGGCAGACGCAGCACTGGACTCAAAGGAAGGGTCAGTGACAACAGTAGTCAGAAGACGCGTGAAAGTAGGACTGGCAGCACGAAGAGAGTCAGACACCGGGTCAGCAAGAGCAGGAAGACGGCAAATGGACACGTAGTGGAGCAGTGGAAGGACGCAGTGCCATCTGGTGCGTGCCTGGGACCGCAGGAGGACGCGGATGCGGAACACGACGACTAGTGCGAGCAGCACGAACAGGCGACGCACGACAAGACTCAGGCTCACGACGCTCAGCAAGACCTCCAGTAGGACCAGTGTAGGGAGAAGGAGCAGGCAGTGGGGAGGCGGGCTGCAACTGTGACTCGGACTCGACAGGCGGTAGACACTCTAAGGAAGAAGCATGACCAGCAGCAGGCCGGAGACAAGGAACCTGCTCAAGGAGCGGAACGAAGTACGGCCGCGGCCGCGTAGCGCCTCTTGAACCAGCAGGTACAGCACCAGCATCCCCAGCGGCAGCACCAGCGCCAGTAGCACCCCCAGCTCCAGCAGCGCCAACTCCAGCACCCCCCGAAGCACCACCGCCAGCAGCACCTCCTGCGCCAACACCCCCAGCAGCTCCAGCTCCAGCCGGACCACCAGAAGTCCCAACAGCTCCAGCTCCAGCAGCTCCAGCAGCACCTATCTCAGCAGCACCGCGAGCTCAAACACAAGGAGCACCCCCAGGCCCAGCAGCTCCATTACCTCCAATACGAGCACCTCCGGGACACGTGGCACCAGCACCCTCAACAGCAG
Source organism: Closterium sp. NIES-65 (assembly GCA_948144175.1). Classification (NCBI taxonomy): domain Eukaryota; kingdom Viridiplantae; phylum Streptophyta; class Zygnematophyceae; order Desmidiales; family Closteriaceae; genus Closterium; species Closterium sp. NIES-65. The sequence goes on along the minus strand of CANXME010001974.1, from coordinate 478,704 downwards.
TAGAACCTCGAACTCCAGCAGCACCTCCAGCTCCAGCAGCACGGCTCCAGCACCGAGCAAACCACTCGCGCAGCTCCTGTGGAGAGGGTAGCTCCCGCCGAGCATACCATCCGAAGGACCTCTAGACCCAGTACCGCCAGACTCCACACGAGCAGGCCCAGCACCCTCAGGCTTCACACACCTAGTCGTAGCACTCCCAGGCTCAGCACACCCAGACGCAGCACCCCCAGGCTCAGCAACCCCAGGCTCAGCACCCCCAGGCTCAGCACCCCCAGACCTCGCACCCGCAGGTCAGCACCCCTAGCAGCACCAGAGTCAACAGCTACCTCGACAGGCTCGACTGCGTCTACGTGAGACACACCTGAGGTGGCAGGACCCTGAGGGGGAAGGGGGTCTACCGGGGGGGGACCTAGAGCGAGGAAGAGCGGCGGCAGGTGAAGGGGTGCAATGCGGTAGGGGAAGAGACGGTAGTAAGGAACCGACTCGTCAAAGGTGACGTCTTGGGAGGACAGAACACGGTGCGAGGTGGGGTGGTAAAACTGCCAACCAGGTGCGTCAGGGGGGAAGCCAAGGAAGACGCAAGGAACAGCACGGGGGGACAGCTTATCCGCAGATAAGTCGCGGACAAAAGCCTAAGATCCCCAGACACGAAACGCAGACGCATCGCCAACCTTCCCCGTCCATCGCAGAGTAGGGGAGGTCTCCGGCAAGGAGACCCGGGGCTGAAGGTTGATCTGATGCGCCGCGTACTGAACCGTGAACGGCCACAGAAAATGGGGAGCAGCCGCATGGATCATGTCAGCAGATCTGCACTGTGGATGCCCGATTGATCTTGGAGAGGGTTACAGGCGCATTCGCCTAGGGGGTTATGGGCACACTGACCCGCTACTGAAACAAGCCCTTGTATCCCAATGGTCTAGTGGTTGGGATTCTGACATGGTATCAGAGTGGTCTCGGGTCCGATTCCCGGTGTATGCACATGTAGGTCGTTGCCCCTGTGCTTAGTCCTGGGCCTCCCAGTGTGGGGGGGTGGCAGTAGATCTGCTCTGTGGATGCCCGATTGATCGTGGAGAGGGTTACAGGCACGTTTGCCTGGGGGGTTATGGGCGCACTGACCCGCTACTGAAACAAGCCCTTGTATCCTAATGGTCTAGTGGTTGGGATTCTGACAGATCATGGACGTACGAGCGACGTCCACGACCATGCCAATGCGGCGCTCAGCAATCCCATTCTGCTGTGGAGAGGCCGGAAGCGTGAATGTCTGGTGGATGCCCCGTGCACGACAGAAGGCTCACAAAAGGTCAGAGGAAAACTCTCCGCCTCTGTCGGAGTGCAGACGCAGAACAGGAAAGTCCGAGCCGAAACTCTATTTGAGCTCGAGACGAGCTGCACGGATCCAGTCGATCAACACGTCAGTGACCTCACCTTGCTGCGCAAGGGGAAGACCATGGTGTAACGCGAGTAGTCGTACCACAAGCAAGAAGTAACGCTCGTGACCCTGTCCACGGATGTGGGCGGGGCCCCACACGTCCAGGTGAAGCGTCTGCAGCGGAGCCTCTGTCGGAGGAAACTCGGAGGAGTGAGGAGCGGCACGCTGCCGCCCCTCGATGCAGGGAACGCAGGAAGGGGCAGGCCTCGGAGGAAGAGGAGGGAGGGACCGGGGGAGACCAGAGACAAGGACACGGGAGGCCATGCCTTGGAGACGAGGCAGCGAGGGGTGACCAAGGCGGTGGTGCTAGAGGAGAGTCTAGTGAGACAGGAGACGACACGAGCAGGGGGCGGACTCAAGACCAGACCTGGACGCTGCAGCAAACACCTGACCCGACGCAGCTATCTGACCAGACGCAGCAACCGGAGAAGACTCAGTAGTCAGTGTATACACGCTTGACCTCGGTTGACGAGTAAACGTGGCCAAGTGTCGGCCCGTCCGAGCACACGTGCAGTGGGTCACTCGCTGACTCGCAGGAGTGAACTGGTCAACCCCCCCATCCTGTAGATCAGCACCACTCACCAAGTTTGTAGAGAACGAGGGGAGGTAAAGACCTGACAGGGTGCCAGAAGGTGCCGCCGGCCATGGTAAGACAGTGGAGAAGTGGGCAAGGACAGGACCCCCAGAGGGGTCTGCCAGGGAGACCGCAACCGGCCGACTAAGCGGCGTAAGTGTGGTGCGGTCTCGAAAGAAGGAGCGGGAAGCACCCGAGTCAAGGGTGAAGGTGTGTAAGGCCTGAGCCGACGTGGTACTTGAGAGAGCAGACTCAGCAGCACTTGGGGCAGCAGACTCACCAGCACCCGGAGCAGCAGACGCACTAGCACCTAGAGCAGCAGCCTCACCAGCACCTAGAGCAGCAGTCTCAATGCCCGGATCAGGCGGAACACACAGGTAACAGTCACCCTCATCACTAGTAGACACAACAAAAATGGCAGCAAGAATAGCATCATAATCAAGATCAAAGATAGCAGCCCCCGACCTAAGCAGCTCGCCCCAGCGAGAGATCTCAGTGGCGTTAGGGAACTGGAGACGCCAGGCGTCCGTCAGGTGGCCGAAGCAGCGCTGGGTGGTGTGCGGGCCACTGCACGGCTCACCAATGCGGTCGCCGGTACGCAGGACGTAGGCACAGGGATCAGCACCCCCACCCCGCTGACGCGCAGCGTACCACTCACGAAGCTGCTGGGGGGGCGGGGTCTCACGAGTGCGCTGCTGCTGCTGGCGCTGACCACCACCAAAGCCGCCCCGCTTCACAGAGCCACCCCAACCAGCTCCACCGCCGCCTCCTCCGCTCCCACCGCCACTACCGCCGCCGCCTCCGCCTCCACCGCCGCCATCGAAGCCCCCACCCCTGCCACCACTCCCACCGCCACCCCCACCCCCTCCGCCGCCTCCACCGCCACCTCCACCGCCCCTTGCCCTTGCCGTTGCGGCATCTCCCGCTAGGGGCAGACGCAGCGCGGACCGACTCAGTGCCAACGAGGTCGACCGCAGCAGAAGAGGCAACAGAGGGCAAAAGGGGGGAGGGGGAGCACCCCTCAAAGAAGGGGGCACGAGGGTCACCCCGAGAGGCTCCTACAGCGACTATACTATTCTCAGCTGCCAGGAGGCGCTCCTCCAGGAGGTCAACGGTAAGTGTGGTGGGGCAAACTGAGAGGAGGTGGTCCCTGACCGAGCGAAGGGAGTCAGGGAGCCGGGTGACTAGGTAGTAGAGGGTGATGTACATGGGGGGGGGGGGGGGGTTCTTGGCGCAGAACTCAGCAGGAAGCGCTGCGCGGTAGCGGGTGTCACTAGTGCAAAGGTGCGTAATGAGGTCAGCGACTGTGGGAAAGGCGGCGAGGTCAGGGAACAGGTACGGCAGCATGAGGCGACTAAGGGCAGCAGTGGCAGGGGAAGAGTATCGTGCAGCTACAGCGTCGAACAAGGTCTTAGCACTCTTGTACTGACTAAAGTGTGCGCGCTCAGTGGACGGCAAGTGACTACGCACAACAAGATGGGCAGCAGCATCGCGTGTGGCCCACTGTTAGCGAACAGTACTATCAGCATCGGCAGTAGGGGCAGCAGAGGCGTCAGACGTGCGATCGAACAGTGAGAGACCAATTTTCTATTGCACTGCAGGAAAAGCTGCAGATCATCGACTCAGACCTCAATGTCTACTGCCCGACCCTCAGCATCAAATGTGAGAACACTAGGGGTAGCTATGACAGCAGCAGCAGTAGGCTAGCAGCAGCAGCAGCAGCAGCAGCAAGCTAGCAGTGGCAGCAGCAGGCTAGGAGCAGCTCAGTACGAGAGGTGCGGCTCGGCGGTGCTCTTACCAAGGGTGGGAGGGTAGAGGTCCGCAAGTGGTGGGGCAGGGCCGAGGCGCGCCGGCAGGGACAGGGCCGCGACAAGGTGGCAGAGGAGTGCCGCGCCTCGGCTGCAGGGCAGGGCCGGGACTGTGGCGGCGGCTGTCACGGCAGCGGCAGCGGCGGTTGTCCCACCAGGAGCGGCGGCGGCTGTCACGGCAGCAGCGGCGGCGGCGGCTGGGCATAGAATAAGCAGCAGCGGCAGCATGCACGACAGTAGCTGCTGCTGGGGCGGCGACGGCTGGGCAGCAGGGCTGTGAAGAGCCGGGGAGGGGCCGCAACGAGCCGCGAAGGAGCCGCGGAGGGGGCCGGGAAGGGGCCGCGAGGGGCCGTGAAGGAGCCGTGAGGGGCCGCGAAGGGCGGCGAGGGGCCGCGAAGGGGCCGCTAAGGGCGGGGAAAGGGGCCGCTAAGGGCGGCGAAGGGGCCAAGAAGGGGCCACGAGGGGCCGCGAAGGGGCCGCGAGGGGCCGCGAAGAGCGGCGAAGGGGCCGCGAGGGGCCGCGAGGGGCCGTGAGAGGGGCCACGAAGGGCCGCGGAGGGGCCGCGAGGGAGCCGCGAAGGGGCCTCGAAGGGCCGTGAGAGGGGCCGCGAAGGGGCCTTTAGGAGGGCGCGACGGGCTGCTAAGGGCAGGGGACGCGACGGGAGAGCAGGCGCACGGGGCGCGACTAGGGCGGGCGCGAAGCGCGCTCCGGGCAGGAAAAAAAAAAATCGATTTCGTGGTGGGCCCTAGGAAACGTTCCCACTAGGGAACCTGCTCTATACCATGTGAAATAATGAGGAATGATTGACTAGGAAATGAGTTGGGTACAAATATGTAACCCTAGGAAACTGTACCCCGTACTGTCTACCCCACTACAGCCTAGAAAGACTATAGCATAAATGTTTGACAGCAGCCTCAAAGCCACTCAAAGGCCAACAGTCGCAGGAAGTGAACGGTCGCGACTGTTGGCTGCCCGGTAAGCGTACTAGAACGTTATACGATGCAACTTGGCAACTGTTGTTGGGCTGAGAAAAGCCCTTAGGATCTTTGCAGGGCTGAACTATGGGTAGGACTTGTTGTAATTAGCGGAAGCGTTTAATGGAGTAGTTGAATCACCTTGCGTTGGTATGTGAGGGCAAAGTTAATTAATTAAAGCAAAGCGATACAAGATTATATAAGAGTACACGGAATACGAAGAGATACGGTTGCAACTACTTTACTGTTGCTGTTGCGGTTCGATACACTGACGACTCGGGCAACTGCTCTGTAACGAGTCAGTTGTGTGTCCTTGCTGTCGCGCTGTACTTCTCAGGTCAAAGGTCGCTGACCTTTGACTTTCGCGTAACCTCTAGTAACCGCTCAACCTCCGAGGGTTGACTCGCCGGTGCTTCGATATACTTCGCTTCGCTTCTGACTTGGTGTTTCGACACGACAGAGGGGCTTAGAGTTAATTGTTTCCAACAACTGTCGAGTAGAGCAATAGTCGCGGTTACTGTAGCAATGCAATACAGTTAATAAGGGAATGAACTACTTACGGTACATGGATTGCTATATATATCCTTGTATTCCTATCCAGAATCATCTTGTTCTTTTTCAACTATTATTAACAAGGCCATTACAAGACTCTACAGTCTTCTCACACCTTGGCTAGACTTATCCTATCCACTACGATTCCCGGTTATATCAAAAGTTTCGACTCGATTCAAATCGCAATAACGAGATGTACATGTTGGTGTCAAACATATATCTATATGTCAGAGTTATTGCTAGGCTGTAATGGGGTAGATAGTGTGGGGTATAACCCCTTAGGATTTTCCTCTTGTACCAGCTCTCTCGATACTCAATCCATCCTTGCCTAAGGTTTAACATGGCATCTAGAGCACTAAGGTCTCTAGGACTTAAGAATAGGGCCCACCTTTAACTGAGTTACCTCACCCACAGCCTCATTGCCTGCCTACCTGCCCTGCCTGCTGACCGCGCGCGCCTCGACTGCTTGCGCGCGTCATTTTTTTTTTCCCCCGCGCGCCTCTTAATCAGCCCGCGCACAACCCGTTTAGGCCCGTTTAGGCCTGTTTTTGTCAGAATGCTATATAGCCTATACATTTGTGTAGGCTATAGTGGGGTATCCCATAAGGGGTACAACCCAATTAGGGTTAGTACTTGTACTCACTCATTTCATAGTTCATTCATTCTCGTTCTAATCTTCTCATGGTATCGAGCAGGTTCCCCCTTGGGAACTGTGCTTAGGGCCCACCACATCGAGTTTTTTTTTCCTGCCCGAAGCGCGCTAAGCCCGAGTCGCGCTCCGGGCCCTCACTTCGTCGAGCCGCCCTAGCGGCCCTTCACTGCGGCCCCGCCGCCTGTTTCAGCGGCCTCGCCGCCCTTTTCTGCGGCCCCGCCGCCTCTCTCGTTGCGGTCCCGCCGCCCTTCACTGCGGCCCCGCCACCCGTCTCAGCGGCCCCGCCGCCCGTCTTTGCGGCCTCGCCGCCTCTCTCGCTGCGGCCCCGCCGCCTCTCACTACGGCCCCGCCACCCGTCTCAGCGGCCCCGCCGCCCGTCTTCGCGGCCCCGCCGCCTCTCTCGCTGCGGCCCCGCGACCTCTCACTGCGGCCCCGCCGCCCGTCTCAGCGGCCCCGCCGCCCGTCTCTGCGGCCCTGCCGCCCGTCTCTGCGGCCCCGCCGCCTCTCTCGCTGCGGGGCTGCAGCCTCTCACTTCGGCCCCGCCGCCCGTCTCTGCGGCCCTGCCGCCTGTCTCCGCGGCCCCGCCACCTCTCTAGCTGCGGCCCCGCCGCCTCTCACTACAGCCCCGCCGCCCGTCTCTGCGGCCCCGCCGCCCCTCTCGCTGCGGCCCCGCCGTTCTTCGCTACGGCCCCGCCGCCTCACACTGCGGCCCCGCCGCCTCCCACAGCGGCCCCGCCACCTACCTTGAGGCCCCACCGCCCTACCAGCAGCCCTACGGCCCTACACCGCCCGCGCCACCCGAGCTGCCCGACCCGCACGAACCGCCCGAGCCGCCTGAGCCGCTGACGAGCCGAGCCGCCCGACCCGCCCGAGCCGCCCGACCCGCCCGAGCCGCCTGAGCCGCCTGAGCCGCTGAGGACCCGAGCCGCCCGACCCGCCCAAGCCGCCCGAGCCGCCCGAGCCGCCTGAGCCGCTGCGGAGCCGAGCCGCCCGAGCCGCAATTGCTGCTGAGCCGTCCGAGCAGCCGTGTTGCCGTGTTGCTGTGCTGCTGAGCTGCCCGACCCGCCCAGTCTGGTGAGGGCAGCGCTCCTGTCACTGCACTGCCCTTGTCCTACAGTTAGTACAGCTAGGCTACTGTCGTCATGGCTACCCCTAGTGTCCTCGCTTTTGACGCTGAGGGTCGGGCCATTGACTTTGAGGTCTGGGTAGACGACCTACAGCTGTTCTTACAGTGCGATAGGGCAGACGGCCTCTCTCTCTTTGACCTTACCTCTGGCGCTTCCCCTGCCCCTGCTGCTGATGCTGACGCCACTGTTCGCTCCCAGTGGGCCACGCGCGACGCTGCTGCACGTCTTGCTGTGCGTCGCCACCTCCCTACCTCCGAGCGTGCGCACTTTAGTCAGTACAAGAGTTTTCAGACCTTGTACGGCGCTGTAGTCGCGCGCTACTCCTCCCCTTCCACTGCTGCACTGAGCCGTCTCATGATGCCGTACCTCTTCCCTGACCTTGCTGCCTTTCCCACCGTTGCTGACCTCATTACGCACCTCCGCACTAGTGACACTCGCTACCGCGGTGCACTTCCTGCTGACTTCTGCACCGCGAACCCCCCCCCCCCATGTACATCACTCTGTACTTCCTAGTCACTCGCCTCCCTGACTCCCTTCGAGTAGTCAGGGACCACTTTCTCTCAGTCTGTCCCACCACACTCACTGTAGACCTCCTCGAGAAGGCCCTCCTCGCGATAGAGAAGAGCATAGTCGCTGTAGGAGCCTCTCGAGGTGACCCGCGCACCCCCATCTTTGAGGGGTGTTCTCCCTCCCCCCTACTGCCCTCTGTTGCCTCTGCTGCTGCGGCCGACCTCCTTGGTCTTGAGTCGGTCGGTGCGGCGTCTGCCCCTAGCGGGATACGCCGCTCTGGCAAGGGCAAGGGGGGCAAGGGAGCTGGAGGAGCGGGCGGTGGAGGTGGAGGTGGAGGCAGTGGGGGGAGTGGGGGTGGCGGTGGAGGTGGAGGTGGGGGTGGGGGGGTCGGTGGCGGCAGTGGAGGCGGAGGCGGCGGCAGCGGTGGCGGTGGGAGCGGAGGTGGCGGAGGAGGCAGCGGTGGAGGCGGCGGTGGAGGCGGCGGCGGCAGTGGAGGCAGCGGAGGCGGTGGAGGCGGTGGAGGTGGCGGTGGAGCTGGTCGCGGGTCTTCGCAGAGGAGTGGCCCAGGTGGTGGCTCGCGCCAGCAGCAGCAGCGTGGTCGTGCGACCCTGTCCCCTCAGCAACTCCGTGAGTGGTACACTGCACGTCAGCGGGGTGGGGTTTTGGTCCGTGCACCTACGTCCTTCGCACCGGCGACCGTGCGGGTGAGCAGTGTGGGGGTGCGTACCCCACCCCGCGCTGCTTTGGCCGCCTGACGGACGCGTGGCGTCACCAGTTCCCGGAGGCCTCAGAGATCCCTCGCTGGGACAAGCTGTCTAGGGCGGGGGTTGCCATCTTTGACCTTGACTTTGATGCTATTCTCTCTACCATGTATGCTGTGTCTATTAGTGATGAGGGTGACTGTTACCGGTGTTTCCCGCCCGACCCGGGCATTGAGACTGCTGCTCTAGGTACTGGTGCGGCTGCTGCCCTAGATGCTTGCGACGCTGCTGCTCTAGGTGCTGGTGTGTCTGCGTCCTCAGGTACTTGTGAGTCTGCGCTCTCAGGTACTACGTCGGCTTCGGCCTCCCTCACCTTCACTCTTGACTCAGGGGCGTCTCGCTCCTTCTTTCGGGACCGCACCACACTCACGCCGCTTAGTCGGCCGGTTGCGGTGTCTCTTGCTGACCCCTCTGGGGGTCCGGTCCTGTCTCGCTTCTCCACAGTCCTCCCGTGTCCGGCGGCTCCCTCCGGCACCCTATCTGGTCTCTACCTCCCCTCGTTCTCGACGAACCTGGTGGGTGGTGCTGACCTATAGGATGCGGGTGTCCACCAGTTCACTCCTGCGCGTCGGCGAGTGACCCACTGTACAGAGGCTGGCACAGGCCGACACCTGGCAACGTTCACCCGTCAGCCGGGGTCGAGCCTATACACTCTGACCACTGCGTCTCCTCCTGTTGCTGAGTCTGGTAGGGTAGCTGCGTCGGGTTAGGTGTTTGCTGCGGCGTCCAGGTCTGGTCCGGAGTCTGCCCCCTGTTCGTGTCGTCTCCTGTCTCACGAGACTCTCCTCTGGCACCACCGCCTTGGCCACCCCTCTCTGCTTCGGCTCAGAGGTATGGCCTCCTGTCTTCTTGTGTCCGTTCTCCACCGGTCCCTCCCTCCCCTTCCTCAGGGCCCTGGCCCTGCCCGTGTCCCCTGTGTCGAGGGGCGCCAGCGTGCTGCCCCTCACTCCTCCCAGTTTCCTCCGACAGAGGCCCCGTTGCAGACGCTTCACATGGACGTGTGGGGCCCAGCCCGCGTCCGTGGACAGGGTCACGAGCGCTACTTCCTGCTCGTTGTTGACGACTACTCGCGTTACACCACAGTCTTCCCCTTGCGCAGCAAGGGTGATGTCATTGAGGTGCTGATCGACAGGATCCACGCAGCTCGTCTCCAGCTCAGGCAGAGCTTCGGCTCGGACTTTCCTGTTCTACGTCTGCACTCGGACAGAGGTGGAGATTTCTCCTCTGGCCTTCTGCGTGCCTACTGTCGTGCACGGGGCATCCGTCAGACCTTCACGCTTCCGGACTCACCGCAGCAAAATGGGATTGCTGAGCGCCGCATTGGCATGGTCATGGACGTCGCTCGTACGTCTATGATGCATGCGGCTGCCCCCCATTTTCTGTAGCCGTTTGCGGTCAGGTACGTGGCGCATCAGATCAACCTCCACCCCAGGGTCTCCAGGCCGGAGACCTCCCCAGCCCTGCTGTGGACGGGGAAGGTTGGCGATGCATCGGCGTTCCGGGTCTAAGGATCTCGGGCGTTTGTCCGCAACTTGTCTGCGGACAAGCTGTCCCCTCGCGCTGCTCCCTGCGTCTTCCTGGGGTTCCCCCCCGACGCCCCTGGGTGGCAGTTCTACCACCCCACCTCTCCACGTGTTCTGTCCTCCCAGGACGTCACGTTTGACGTGTCGGTCCCCTACTACCGCCTCTTCCCCTACCGCACTCCGTCCCTCCCCCCACCCCCACTCTTCCTGGTACCAGGTCCCCCCCAGGTACACCCCCTCCCCCCTCAGGGTCCTGCCCCTTCAGGTGTGTCCCAGGTAGACGCAGTCGAGCCTTTCGAGGTCAGTGGTGACTCTGGTGCTGCTGAGGGTGCTGAGATTGGGGGTGCTGAGCCTGGGGGTGCTGGACCTGGGGGTGCGGAGCCTAGGGGTGCTGAGCCTGGGGGTGCTACGTCTAGGGGTGCTGAGCCTGGGGGTGCTACGTCTGGGGGTGCTGAGCGTGGGGGTGCTCCGTCTTGGGGTGCTGAGCCTAGGAGTGCTATGTCTGGGGGTGCAGAACCTAGCGCTGCTACGCCGGGGGGTGCTGAGCCTGGAGGTGCTCCGCTTGGTGGTTCTCCGAGTGCTTCGTCTCGCCGGGAGCCACTCTCTCCACAGGAGCTGTGTGAGTGCTTTGCCCGGCGTTGGCGTCGTATTGCTGGTGCTGGAGGTCCTTCGGCTGCTGAGGGTGCTTCGGTCGCGGGTCCCGGAGGAGCTCGTACTGGGAGCACTGGAGCTGCTTGACCTGCGGGGTCGACTGGAGCTTGTGCTGCTGAGGGTGTTGGCGCTGAGACTACCGCTGGCGGTCCTGCTGGGGGTGCTCCTGGTGCTGCTGGAGGTTCTGGAGCTACTGGTGATGCTGCTGGAGCGGGTGCTCCTGCTGAGGGTTCTGTTGCTGTCCCTGATGCTTCAGGCGTCGCCACGCGGCCTCGACCGTACTTCCTTCCACTCCTGCAGCAGGTTCTTGGTCTTCCGCCTTCTACGGGTCCTCCTCCTCCCTTAGAGTGTCCACAACCTGTCTCGTCCCAGCTACAGTTGCAGCCTACCTCCCCTTTGCCTCCTCCTTCTCCCTACACTGGTCCTACTGGAGGTCTGGCTGAGCGTCGTGAGCCTGCGTCTCACCCTGCGTCGCCTGTCCGTGCAGCTCGCACTAGTAGTCGCGGTTCGCGTCAGCGTCCTCCTCCTGTCCCTGGCACGCACCGCATGTCTCTGCGTCCGTCCACTGCTCCTCTGCGTGCCCCTTTGCCTTCTCCTCATGAGTCCTCTCTTCCTGCTCTTGCCGACCCGGAGTCGCACTCTCTTCGTGCTGCCACTCCTACTGTCACGCGTCTCCTTGCTATTGTTGTCACTGACCCTTCTTTCGAGTCCACTCCTGCGTCTGCCCTAGTTGCTGAGCTCGTCGACTTTGCTGCTCACTGTCGCCTAGACTACGGTGCTAGTCTTGTCGCTGAGTCTGAGTCTGTCTGTCCTCCGTCCGTCGGGGGTGAGTGTGCTCTTGGCACGGACGTCCTTGAGGACAGGCACGAGGAGTTCCAGTGTCTGGCAGCTGCTTCACCTCATCTCGTGTCCGTACTGCTTACCCCTGAGGGAGACCCGGATGCACTTCACATCCCGACTCCGCGCTCTTACGCGGAGGCGATAGAGGGTCCCTACTCCTCTCAGTGGCAGGCAGCTATGGATGCAGAGATGGCTTCCTAGAAGTCCACAGGCACCTACGTTGACGCTGTCCCCCCTCCTGGGGCGAACATCGTCAGTGGCATGTGGATCTTCAGGGTGAAGCGGCCGCCGGGTTCTCCGCCTGTCTTCAAGGCGCGTTACGTGGCTCGTGGCTTTAGTCAGCGGCAGGGAGTTGACTACTTTCAGACCTTCTCCCCCACCCCGAAGATGACCACTCTTCGGGTACTACTGCACGTTGCTGCTCACCGTGACTACGAGCTGCACTCTCTTGACTTCAGCACAGCTTTCTTGCAGGGCAGCCTTCACGAGGAGAACTGGCTGCGTCGCCCACCTGGCTTCACTGGGTCTTTCCCTCCTGGTACCGAGTGGAGTCTCCGGCGTCCAGTCTACGGTCTCCGCTAGGCGCAACGTGAGTGGCACGACACACTGAGGACTACACTTGCGGCTCTTGGGTTTGCTCCTTCTACTGCCGACCCGTCGCTGTTTCTGCGCACCGACACCTCTCTGCCGCCGTTCTACATCCTCGTGTACGTCGACGACTTGGTCTTTGCCACAGCTGACACTGCTGGACTCGCCTACGTGAAGTCCGAGCTGCAGAAGAGACACACGTGCACAGACCTGGGTGAACTGCGTAGCTACCTTGGCTTGCATATCACCCGGGACAGAGCACGCCGCACCATTACCCTGACTCAGTCACACATGGTGCAGCAGGTCCTTCAGCGCTTCGGCTTCACGTACTCCTCGCCTCAGGCCACTCCTCTGTCTACTCGCCACTCGCTCTCAGCTCTGCCTTCGGATGAGTCTGTAGAGTCGAGTGGCCCGTACCCAGAGCTTGTTGGCTGCCTCATGTACCTGATGACCTGCACACGACTTGACCTTGCATACCCTCTTAGCATTCTCACACGCTATGTTGCTCCTGGGAGACACCGACCAGAGCACATGGCTGCAGCGAAGAGGGTGTTGCGCTACCTGTGCAGTACGTCGGGCATGGGGCTAGTGCTTGGAGGGCGAAGTCCAGTGGTCCTCACTGGGCACGCGGACGCTTCTTGGGCAGACGACCAGGCTACGCAGCGGTCGTCACAGGGTTACACCTTAAGCCTTGGTTCCGGCTCTATTTCGTGGCGGGCTACTCGCTCGTCTTCTGTTCTTGGCTCCAGTTGTGAGGGTGAGATCTACGCCGGGGCCATGGCTGCACAGGAGCTTTGCTGGCTCACCTACCTGCTGACCGACCTTGGAGAGCTGCCTCGTTCTCCTCCAATCCTGTACGTAGACAACAAGGCCATGCTGGCCTTGTGTCGAGAGCAGCGACTGGAGCACAGAACAAAGCACATTGCTCTCCGCTACTTCCTTGCTCGTGAGCTACAGCAGCGTGGACAGTTGCGGCTTGCGTACGTGGCCTCTGAGGCCAACACTGCTGATGTCTTCACCAAGGCACTTCCGCCTTGTGATCATCAGCGCTTCTGCACTCAGCTGGGTCTTGTGCCCGTCTTGCCTCACTTGCTCTCCTCTTGACCTTGCTTGTACTCTCACATATATATATACCTGCTCTTGCTTGTCTAGCTTTATATATATGTGTGTACTCTTGCATGTGAACTGGCCGTGTGGCCTTGACCCTGTGCTCGGACTGTGTGGTGACTTTGTGATCCACCTTGAGCTTGCTTTGCTTTGCTTTACTTGACTGGTCTTGTGACCCCTTGTTCTCCCCCACTTTGCCTATGGGGATGTGTCAGAATGCTATATAGCTTATACATTTGTGTAGGCTATAGTGGGGTATCCCATAAGGGGTACAACCCAATTAGGGTTAGTACTTGTACTCACTCATTTCATAGTTCATTCATTCTCGTTCTAATCTTCTCAGTTTTTGGCCCCGCGCGCCATGTCAGCCGCCCGCGCAGCCTGCCGCCGGCCTGTGCGTCGCATGAGCCGCCCGCGCGCAGCCTGCTTAGGCCCTGCGCGCCGCGTCTGCCGCCCGCGTAGCCCGTTTTACGGCCCCGTTTTAGCCTGCCGCCGGTCCCGCGCGTCGCCTCCTCCAGTGACGGCGCGCTGCCCCCCGTCACCCGTCACGGCGCCTGTGGGACCCGCGCGCTGCCCTACACCAGCTACGCCGCCCCTGGAGCAGCCGCCCCTGGACCCCGAGCAGCCGCCCCTGGCCCGTGAAGCAGCCGCCCCTGGTGCAGCCTGTTAAAAGCTAAGGACGGAGTCTATGAAGATTAGGTGCCCAAATTTTTTCAAAATCGTTGGTCTCAATTTCTGGACAGAAATGTCGACTTCACAAGAAACGTTGTCAACAAAAAGTGCATTGTTTGAATCCCACGAAATTCGAATATGTTGTAGCCCTAGACCGTGGCTACATTTCCCAATTTGAATCGTATCAAATTATGAAGCATATCTCGAGTTATACGTTTCAGCGCACTAGGGGGTATGCTGCCACAGAAATTTAACTCGATCACAATTAACTCACAAGTCCCACAAAAGAACATTCGAGTAGCACTAAACCTGGTAGGAGGGGAAGAGGAGGACGAGAGGGAAGGTCCCAAGAGAGAGTCCCCAACCAAGGAAACCCCATGCCACACAATTCCCTTCCCCATAGGCAACAAACTTTGACCTTTGTCACTTACCAACCCATGCCATCCACCTCACCACAACTTGGCCACACTTACCAACCTGGTTTGGCTTCACCCAACCTCTTGGCAGCATCTACAGTGATGGGTTCGAATTTCCCAACCCCCACAAGTCTGTACCCCATATTGAGTCAATGCCACAACTTCCCAAAGTAGGTGCAACCAAAATATATAAGCTTACGAACTCCAATGTTCGTAACTTTCTTGGTTGTGCTCCGATTGCGACGATTCTTGGTTCGTCGGAAAGCTCTTGAGTAGAGGAATCACTTCAGATATCTGCTCAAGCCAAATAACATACACTCACTCTGAAAAAACCAAACCACATCAAACACAAATTCTTGCACACGCTCACACCACGCATGCAACGCACAAACACATGATGGGAGGCAGACAGACGTGAATGCATATGGTTGCATCACACAACAAACTTCCCCTCTGGCTGCCAACCATCATCCCACATGCCAGAACTCAAGCATGCACCCTCAATGCACACTCATTCCCACAAGCTTCATGCCCTTCCAATGCTCAGGTTCTGCCCGGCGCTTGGTGAGAATGTCAGCCGCCTGCTGCTGGGTCTTCACAATCTCCAGCCGCACCTCCTTGTCCAGGAGCCTCCTTGTCCAATGCCACTTTGGCCTGATGTGCTTTGTCAAGCCATGAAGACAGGCATTCTTCGCAAGCTTCACCGCCGACTCATTGTCAAAGAAAATCACAGTCGGCTCCCTCTAACACACTCAGATTTCCTCCAACAAACGCCTCAGCCACACCACCTCCTTTGCCCCATGATGAAGGGCCATGTACTCTGTCTCACACGAGGACAACCCCACCTCGTTCTGCTTCTTGCTGCGCCAGCTCACTGCACCACCTCCAAAGAGGCACACATAGCCTCCAATGCTGGTGCCATCCGTCTTCACTGAGTTGAAGCTATCGTCGGTGTAGCAAGTCAAGCGCATCTCCCCCTTGCTCAAATCAGCTGCACCCCTCTGTAGCCTCTGTCGCACAGCACTGTACTCCAAGCCCACTGATGCTGTAGCGCTCACATAGCGGACCAACCTCTTGGCCGCTTCCAGCTGCTCATGACTTGGGCGTGAAACCACACTCGCAAGCCTGGATGTAGCAAAGGCAATGTCAGGCCGCGTGTGGTTAGCCGCATAGTTGAGTGCCCCCACCATGGAGTGAAACAACTTCCTGTCACTCTCCCCCACCACCTCCTCATCAGTACAGGGCTCCACAGTGAACCCCAAAGGCAACGGGGTGGCTGGCTTTCCTGCATCTTGCAGCCCATACTTCTCAGCCAGCCCCTCACAATACTTCCTCTGGTGCAACCTCAACACTCCCTTGTCAAAGTCCCTCTCCACGTGCATCCCAAGGTAGTACTTCACATCTCCCATCTTGGAGCACTTGAACTGCCTTTCCAGCATCTCCTCCACACGTTCAATCATCGCAGACGACTCAGAGAAGAGCAGGATGTCGTCCACGTACACCAGGAGTATGAGGAACTTTTCCTTCTCTTGCAGCAGGAACAGGCTGTGATCACACTCGCTCTTCTTGAACCCCCCAGCCAGCAGTGTCTCCTCCAGCTTGTGGTACCATGCGCGAGGAGCCTGCTTCAGGCCATAGATGGCCTTCTTGAGCCTGCACACCCTGCCGCTCCCATCATCCAACCCCTCAGGCTGCAGCATGTACAGCTCCTCCAGAATGATTCCATTAAGGAAGGCAGTGATTACGTCCATCTGCTTGATCTTCCACCCACGGTTTGCAGCCATTGCCAACATCGTCCTCAGTGTAGTGCCTTTCCCCACAGGAGCAAAGATATCATCAAAATCCTTCCCCTTTGTCTGTTGGAACCCCTTAGCCACAAGCCTTGACTTGTAGCGGGTCAGCTCCCCATCAGGTCCGTACTTGTGCCTGAAAATTAGCTTGGAAGAAATGGCCTTCTTCCCTGGAGCCAGCTCACACAGCTCCCACGTCTCGTTCTCCAGCAGAGAGTCATACTCCTCCTTCACACTCTGCTTCCACTTCTCAGCATCGGGCCCACTCAAGGCCTCGGTAAGTGTCTTGGGCTCAGGGACGGCTGCCCAGTAACAGTGCGCTATCTCCTCCTCATCACACTGCTCAGCCACACTTCCAGCATGCTCCACATTTCGTGAGCCAGTGCGATTATAGCTCAGCCTAATAGGTGGGCGTATATCCCTCCTAGGACGCTCAGGCGGGCGTGGGGCACATGGTGGAGCACGTTGCTGCTGCCGCTGCTGCTGCTGTTGATGCTGCTGTGGCTGCTGTTGCTCCTCCACCTCAGGTTCTCCCCCATCCTCGGTCACCCCAGAGATCTCCTCCTGAGAGATATAAACCTCCACTTGCCTCGAGGGCCGCTGCAACTCATCGGCCTCAATGATCAGAGGTGTAGTAGGGAGCTTCTGCTGCTGCTGCTTCCACTCCTTGTAGTACAAGGACTCAAGGAACTTCACATCCCTCGACACAGTCAGCTGCTGGCTGGTCAAGTCCCAAATCAGCCATCCCTTGTGATCCTTAGCAAGCCCCAAGTGCACACCCCATCTCCCAGAGGCTTCCAGTTTTCCCCTCTTCTCCTTAGGTACATGAAAAACCACCATGCACCCGTAGGCTCTCAGCATGTTCACCGTTGGTGCACTCCCATACCACTTGGTGTAGAGGACCCACTGCTTGTCCCCCACAGTTGCCAGTACCCTGTTCTTCACAAGGGCGACCTGCCGTAGTGCAGTCACCCAAAACGGATCCTGCAGCCCTACACGCCCAAGGAGAGTGCGAGCACCTTCCTGCAGGGTCCGGTTGAACCGCTCAGCCACGCCGTTCTGCTGAGGGTTGTAGGGCACCGTGAGCTGATGCTGGATCCCCTTCTTCTTCAGCACCGCCTCAAAATCAGCGCCAATGAATTCTCCCCCGTTGTCAGTGCGGATCACCTTCACCTTATGTCCGCTCTCCCTTTGAGCCCTCGGCATCCACTCCTTAAGAACAGCCGCTGCCACCTCCCCCTTAGTCTTGAGAGGGTACACCCACACCGCACGCGTGTGGTCGTCCACAATCGTCAAGAAGTAGCGGCTGCCCGAGAGAGAAGGGGCCCTTGTGGGGCCCACCACATCCATGTGCACAAGCGCGAGTGGAACCTTGGCTGGTCCCGTGCTGCTGCTGAAAGGGAACTTGGTGAACTTTGTCTCAAGGCATGTAGGGCAGCTCCCAATCTCCTTCGCTGCCCCCTTCACCTCCAATCCCTTCAAGCTCCCATCCTTCACCAACTTCTGCAGCATAGGAATGTTG
Source organism: Closterium sp. NIES-65 (assembly GCA_948144175.1). Lineage (NCBI taxonomy): Eukaryota > Viridiplantae > Streptophyta > Zygnematophyceae > Desmidiales > Closteriaceae > Closterium > Closterium sp. NIES-65. Next base: position 461,208 of record CANXME010001974.1, on the reverse strand, counting down.
ATGTGGCACAGCCTCTCATGCCACGTCTCCCAGTCGGCCTCACCACTCCCAGACGAAGCCTTTGCCCATGCAGCCATTGCATCCACACCAGCAAGCACCTCACCATGTGATTGCTGTGGCTGCTGCACCTTCTTGACTGTATCCAGGGCCCCAGCAGTTGGTGCAGTCTCCTCTCCTCCCGCAGTTGCCTTAGCCGATGCCGCTGCCTTTGCCGTTGCTGGAGGTTTCCCATTCCAAGGGATGATGGGCAGCTGCCACAGGTCCTTGATGCAGCTGCTCTTCTCCTCTAAATCCCACAGCAGCAGCTTCCCAAGCTTTGAACGAAAGCTGGTTGGGCCGAACATAACTTTGGCCTTGCTTTTCTGTAGCCGGTGCACAGAGAGGAGGTTAGCGGATAAACCTTCAACCAACAGCACATTTCCCAGCCCCACAAGCCCCCCATTAGCTCCCATAACCTTGGCATTCCCAACACCAATCACAGGGAGCAAGGCACCTGAAGCGGCAGCCACAAACTTTATCTTCCCAGGGGGCTTCACCTCATCAAGCAAATCTGCCCGTGGAGTCATGTGACTCGTGCAACCCGAATCGATCACCCAATGAGTGAGGGGGTGCATCACAACCTTCCCAACTGAACCCACATCACCCCCACTCCCTTGCACATCCTCAACCATGAGGAACATCCCAGGGTCGGCTTTACCTTGTGCACCATCACCTTGTGCACCTGAACCTTGCACAGCACCACCTCGTGCACGTTCACCACTTGGCGGCTTCATGCCTGGAGGTGCCCATCCTTCAGGCCGGCTGAAACACTTGAACCACGGGTGTCCAGCCTTCTTGCAGTACCAGCACGCACCCTCCATTCGGGTGCTCCCCCTGCCACCAGAGCTCTCATGCCCCTCGTTGTAGTCACCTCGGCCTCTTCCTCTGCCAAAGCCTCTCCCACGGCCTCGGCCTCTCCCTCCCCCTCTCCCCCTGCTGCCTCCTGCAGCTCCATACCCCTCAGCAGTTTTGTTGGCAGCACCACCTCCCGTGTGGCGCCTGCGGAAGTCCTCCTCCAGGATCTGCTGCCGTAGCCACTCAGGCGTCCACTTGTCCTGCTGAGCGTTGAGGGTGGGGATAAGGTTGTCCCACGAGTTGTCGAGCACCGAGATGATTTTGGTGCACTGCTGCATTTCCGACACCTTGCTGCCCGCCGCTGCCATCCTCGCATAGGTGTCCTTGATCTTGTCAAGGGCCGGCTTCACATCATCTCCCGGCCGCATGGAGAGGGCAGCCAGCTCCTTCTCCAATACGATCACCATCGGCAGCGTGTTGGGTTGAACCACGTCGCGTAGCAGCTTCCTCGCCTTCGGTCCGGAATCATCCAACTCCACCAAATCCTTGATGTGCTGAAACATGTCGTTGTTGACCGATTGAAGGATGAGGTCGTACAGCACCACGCTCTTCTCAATCCACCGACTGCGGGCATCTCCTTGCTCGGGCATCTTCTCCTCTCCCATAGCCAATTTCAGCAGCTTGTAGCGCTTGAAGGCGCTCCTCATCCGCCCACTCCATTCTTCATAGTTGGAGCCATCCAATGCCTCAATCTTGGATGGTGGTGGTTCACTCCTCTTCTCAGCTGCATCTTCACTCCCTTGATTCATCTCCTCTGCTCCCAATCAAAGGTTTAGCTCCCCCCTTTGCTGGTAACAATATAGATCCACACAATCTTCACAAGTGTCGGCGCCTACGAAATTTCGTCAGAGTTTCCCCTTAGCGGAAGTCACATCCAACCTCCAGAACTCCACTTAGGCACGCCCACAGGCCATGGTGGGTCTAGGAGGGTCTTCACACTTCAGTAGACTCTCCACAAAGTCCTTAATTGCTCTGATACCACTTGTTAAAAACTAAGGACGGAGTCTATGAAGATTAGGTGCCCAAAATTTTTAAAATCGTCGGTCTCAATTTCTGGACAGAAACGTCGACTTCACAAGAAACGTTGTCGACAAAAGGTGCACTATTAGAATCCCACGAAATTCGAATATGTTGTAGCCCTAGACCGTGGCTACATTTCCCAATTTGAATCGTATCAAATTATGAAGCATATCTCGAGTTATACGTTTCGGCGCACTAGGGGATATGCTGCCACAGAAATTTAACTCGATCACAATTAACTCACAAGTCCCACAAAAGAACATTCAAGTAGCACTAAACCTGGTAGGAGGGGAAGAGGAGGACGAGAGGGAAGGTCCCAAGAGAGAGTCCTCAACCAAGGAAACCCCATGCCACACAATTCCCTTCCCCATAGGCAACAAACTTTGACCTTTGTCACTTTCCAACCCATGCCATCCACCTCACCACAACTTGGCCACACTTACCAACCTGGTTTGGCTTCATCCAACCTCTTGGCAGCATCTACAGTGATGGGTTCGAATTTCCCAACCCCCACAAGTCTGTACCCCATATTGAGTCAATGCCACAACTTCCCAAAGTAGGTGCAACCAAAATATATAAGCATACGAACTCCAATGTTCGTAACTTTCTTGGTTGTGCTCCGATCGCGACGATTCTTGGTTCGTCGGAAAGCTCTTGAGTAGAGGAATCACTTCAGAGATCTGCTCAAGCCAAATAACATACACTCACTCTGAAAAAACCAAACCACATCAAACACAAATTCTTGCACACACTCACACCACGCATGCAACGCACAAACACATGATGGGAGGCAGACAGACGTGAATGCATATGGTTGCATCACACAACACAGCCGCCCCTGGACCGAGAGCAGCCGCCCCTGGCCCCTGAAGCAGCCGCCCCTGGTGCAGCCGCCCCTGGACCCAGAGCAGCCGCCCCTGGCCCCTGAAGCAGCCGCCCCTGGTGCAGCCGCCCCTGGACCCAGAGCAGCCGCCCCTGGCCCCTGAAGCAGTTGCCCCTGGTGCAGCCGCCCCTGGTGCAGCCGCCCCTGGACTCCGTGCCGCCGCCCCTGGACCCAGAGCAGCCGCCCGTGGACCCTCGAGCGCCGCCCCTGGACCCAAAGCAACCGCCCCTGGCCCCTGCAGCAGCCGCCCCTGGACCCCGAGCAGCCGCCCCAGGCCCCTGAAGCAGCCGCCCCTGGGCCCTGGAGCAGCCGCCCCTGGACCCAGAGCAGCCGCCCCTGGCCCCTGTAGCAGCCGCCCCTGGAGCAGCCGCTCCTAGACCCAGAGCAGCCGCCCCTGGCCCCTGCAGCAGCCGCCCCTGATGCAGCCGCCCCTGGACTCCGTGCAGCCGCCCCTGGACTCCGTGCAGCCGCCCTTGGACCCGCGATGCTGCCCCTAGACCCCGTGCTGCCACCCGTCGAGCGCCGGCCCTGCTCGCCCGGCAAGCGCCTTTTCTTCCCGCCACTTGTCAGCACCTGCCTTGTTTGCGCGCTACCGCGCCATCTGCCTGCCTCCCTGCCTGCCAGCCTGCCTGCCGGCCTGCCTGCCTGCTTGCCTGCCGCGCCTGCCCTGCACGCGCTGCTGCTGCTTTTACTACTGTTACTGCTGCTACTGCTGCTACTACTGCTACTACTGCTACTGGCGGTGGCCAAATGCAGCTCCTGCGACGACCGCGTGAGAGTGGTACGCTAGTTGGGGTTGTAGAGGTGGCCACGCTGCTACTGCTGCTACTGCTGTTACTGCTGATACTACTGCTACAACTCCTACTGCTGCTACTGGCGGTGGTCGTCGTAGCTGTCGCCCTGGAGCTGGTCCGTTGGGAGCGTCTGGTAGTGGCGAGCTGCAGCTGCAGCGGCGTCTGTCAGATTTATATGACTTAGCTGCTGTAGGCTATAGTGGGGTAGCACATATGGGGTACAGCTTTCTAGGGTTTGTACTTGTACCCAACTTTCCCTTAGCCTTTTCCATTCTCGTTCAATTTCACATGGTATAGTGTAGGTTCCCCTGTGGGAACTGTTCCTAGGGCCCACCGATTTTATTTTTCCTGCGCGGAGCGCGCTTAGCCTCTGCCCGAGTCGTGCTCCCCTCTCACGACCCCGTCGCGCCGCCCTTACGACCCCGTCGCGCCGCCTTAACGGCCCCGTTGCGTCGCGCCTCCCTAGCGGCCCCGTCGAGTCGCCCTTGCGACCCCGTCGCGCCGCCCTCGCGGCCCCATCAAGTCGCGCCGCCCTCGCGGCCTCGTCACGCCGCCCACGCGGCCCCGTTCTGCCGCCCTCGCGGCCCCGTCGCGTCGCACCGCCCTTGCGGCCCTTTCGCGCCGCCCTCGCGGCCCTTTCGCGCTGCCCTAGCGACCCCTCCACGCCGCCCTCGCGGCCCCGTCACCTACCCTTGCGGCCCCGGTGCCGCTCTTCCAGCCCCGGCGCCGCCTCTGCTGGCCCCGTCGCCCCACCCTTGCGACCCCGCGGCCTCACCCTTAAGGCGCCGGTCGCCACCCTTCGTGGCCCCGCCGCCGCCCTCAACGGCCTCGTCGCCGCCCCACCCGGCCCCGCCGCCGTCCCTTCAGCGGCCCTGCCACCCTACGCGGCCCCGCCGTCACCACCGAGCCGCCGGCGCCGCTGAGCCGCCGTTGCCGCTGTGCTGCCGAGCCGCCGCTGCTGCCAGGCCGCCCGAGCCACCCGAGCCGCCTGAGCCACCGAGCCGCCGCTACTGCCGAGCCACACAAGCCGCCCGAGCCGCCGAGCTGCCGAGCTGCAGTTGCTGCCGAGCCGCCGAACCGCCGAGCCGCCCGAGCCACCCTGTCCGTTAAGAGCGGCACCTCTACCACTGCGCTGCCCTTAGCCTACTCCTCACGCTGATAGTCTCCTGCTCTCATGGCTACCCCCAGCGTCCTCGCTTTTGACACTGAGGGTGGGGCCATTGACTTTGACGTCTGGGTAGATGACCTGCAACTTTTCCTACAGTGCGATAGGGCGGACGGTCTCTCCCTCTTTGACCTCACTTCTGGTGCCTCTCCTGCCCCTGCTGCTGATGCTGACGCCACTGTTCGCTCACAGTGTGCCACACGCGATGCTGCTGCACGTCTTGCTGTGCGTCGCCACTTGCCTACCTCTGAGCGTGCACACTTTAGCCAGTACAAGAGTGCTAGGACCTTGTACGACGCTGTAGTTGCACGCTACTCTTCCCCTGCCACTGCTGCACTTAGCCGCCTCATCCTGCTGTAACTCTTCCCTAACCTCGCTGCTTTTCTCACAATCGCTGACCTCATTACGCACCTTCGCACCAGTGACATTCGCTACCGCGCTGCCCTTCCCGCTGAGTTATGCGCCAAGAACCCCCCCCCTATGTACATCACACTCTACTACATAGTCACCCGGCTCCGTGACACCCTTCGCCCGGTCAGGGACCACTTCCTCTCTGTTTACCCCACCACCCTCACCGTTGACCTCCTCGAGGAGCGCCTCCTAGCAGCAGAGAAGAGCATAGTTGCTGTAGGAGCCTCTCGTGGTGACCCTCGTGCCCCTGTCTTTGGGGGGTGCTCCCCCTCTCCTCTCTTGCCCTCTGTTGCCTCTGCTGCTGCGGCCGACCTCGTTGGTCTTGAGTCGGTCGGTGCGGCGTCTACCCCTAGCGGGAGACGCCACGCTAGCAAAAGCAAGGGGGGCAGGGGCGCTGGAGGAGCTAGCGGGGGCGGTGGAGGCGGCGGTGGAGGCGGCGAAGGGGGTGGGGGTGGCGGTGGGGGTGGTGGCGGGGGTAGGGGCGTCGGTGGCGGCAGTGGAGGCAGAGGCGACGGCGGCGGTGGCGGTAGGAGCGCAGGTGGCGGAGGTGGCGGCGATGGAGGTTGCGGCGGTGGAGGAGGAGTCGGCGGAGGAGGTGGAGCTGGTCGAGGTGGCGCTGCGCAGAGGGTTGGCTCCAGTGGTGGTCAGCGCCAACAGCAGCAGCAGCAGCAGAAGCAGCAGCGTACTCGTGAGATCCCCCTCCCTCAGCAGCTTCATGAGTGGAACGCTGCACGCCAGCGTGGTGGGGGTACTGGTCCGTGCACCTACGTTCTACGCACCGGCGGCCGCGCGGGTGAGCCCTGCGGGGGTGCGCACTCCACCCAGCGCTGCTTTGGCCGCCTGACGGACGCTTGGCGTCACCAGTTTCCTAAGGCCACTAAGATCCCTCGCTGGAGCGAGCTGTCTAGGGCGGGAGTAGCTATCTTTGACCTTGACTTTGATGCTATTCTTGCTGCCATGGATGCTGTGACTATTAGTGATGAGGGTGACTGTTACCGGTGTTTCCCGCCCGACCCAGGCATTGGGATTGCTGCTCTAGGTACTGGTGAGGCTGCTGCTCTAGGTGCTAGCGAGGCTGCTGCTCTAGGTGCCAGTGCGTCTGCTTCCTCAGGTGCTGGTGAGTCTGCTCTCTCAGGTATTGCGTCGCCTTCAGCCTCCCACACCTTCACCCTTGACGCGGGGGCTTCTCGCTCCTTCTTTTGAGACCGCACCACACTCACGCCGCTTGGTCGGCCAGTTGCAGTCTCTCTGGACGACCCCTCTGGGGGTCCGGTCCTTGCTAACTTCTTCACTATCCTCCCGTGTCCGGCGGCCCCCTATGGCACCCTGTCTCGTCTTTACCTCCCCTCGTTCTCTACGAACTTGGTGAGTGGTGCTGACCTACAGGATGCGGGGGTTCACTAGTTCACTCCTGCGAGCCAGCGGGTGACCCAGTGCACGGACGCTCAGACGGGTTGACACTTGGCCACGTTTACACGTCGGCCGAGGTCGAGCCTCTACACCCTGACCACTGAGTCTCCTCCAGGTACTGCGTCTGGTCAGGCAGCTGCGTCGGATCAGGTGTTTGCTGCAGCGTCCAGGTCTGGTCGTGAGTTTGACCCCTGCTCGTGTCGCCTCCTGTCTCACAAGACTCTCCTCTGGCACCACCGCCTTGGTCACCCCTCCCTGCCTCGTCTCCAAGGCATGGCCTCCCGTGTCCTTGTCTTTGGTCTTCCCCGGTCCCTCCCTCCCCTTCCTCCGGGGCCTGCCCCTACCTGCGTCCCCTGTGTCGAGGGGCGGCACCGTGCTGCCCCTCACTCCTCCCAGTTTCCTCCGACAGAGGCCCCGCTGCAGACGCTTCACATGGACGTGTGGGGCCCAGCCCGCGTTCGTGGACAAGGCTATGAGCGCTACTTCCTGCTGGTGGTTGACGACTACTCGCGTTACACCGCAGTCTTCCCCTTGCCCAGCAAGGGCAATATCACTGAGGTGTTGATCGTCTGGATCCGCGCGGCTCGTCTCCAGCTCAGGAAGAGTTTCGGCTTGGACTTTCCTGTTCTGCATCTGCACTCTGACAGACGCGGAGAGTTCTCCTCTGGCCTTCTGCGAGCCTACTGTCGTGCACGAGGCATCCGCCAGACCTTCACGCTTCCGGACTCTCCACAGCAAAATGGGATTTCTGAGCACCGCATTGGCATGGTGCTTGCGGCTGCCCCCTATTTTCTGTGGCCGTTTGCGGTTCGGTACGCGGCGCATCAGATCAACCTTCAGCCCAGGGTCTCCATGCCGGAGACCTCCCCAGCTTTGCTGTGGACAGGGAAGGTTGGCGATCTCATGCGTTTGTCCGCAACTTGTCTGCGGACAAGCTGACCCCTCGTGCTGCTCCCTGCGTCTTCCTTGGCTTCCCCCCTGACGCACCAGGGTGGCAGTTCTACCACCCCACCTTGCGCCGTGTTCTATCCTCCCGGGACATCACGTTTGACGAGTCGGTCCCCTACTACCGTCTCTTCCCCTAACGCACTCCGTCCCTCCCCCTGCCACCGCTCTTCCTTGTGCCAGGTCCCCCCCCCGGTAGACCCCCTTCCCCCTCAGGGTCGCGCCCCTTCAGGTGTGTCCCAGGTAGACGCAGTCGAGCCTGTGGATGTCGCTGGTGACTTTGGTGCTGCTGAGGGTGCTGAGCCTGAGGGTGCTACGTCTGGGGGTGCTTAGCCTGTGGGTGTTGAGTCTAGGGGTGCTGAGTCTGGGGGTGCTACGACTGGGGGTGCTGAGCCTGGGGGTGCTTCGCCTGGAGGTGCTGAGCCTGGGGGTGCGGAGCCTGAGGGAGCTGGGCCTGCTCGTGTGGCGTCTGGCGATGCTGGGCCTGGAGGTTCTCTGGGTGCTCCGTCTTGACGGGAGCAACTCTCTCCACAGGAGGTGCGTGAGTGGTTTGCCCGGCACTGAAGGCGTGCTTCTGGAGTTGGAGGTTCTTCGGCTGCTGAGGGTGCTGGTGCCACGGGTCCCGGAGGTGTTCGTACTGGGAGTACTAAAGCTGCTGGGCCTGCGAGTACTACTGGAGTTGGAGCCACTGCGTCTTCTCGTGGTCCCACTGGAGCTGGAGCTGCTGAGGGTGTTGGCGCTGGTGGTACTGGAGGCAGTCCTGCTCGGGGTACTACTGGTGCTGCTGGAGGTCCTGGAGCTACTCGAGCTCCTAGGGGTACAAGAGCTGGAGGTGCTTCTGGCGCTGGTGCTACCGCTGGGGGTGCTGGAGCTGTCTCTGCTGTGTCTGGAGTCGTTGCGCGGCCTCGGCCGTACTTCGTTCTGCTCCTTGAGCAGGTTCTTGGTCTCCCGCCTTCTACTGGTCCTCCTCCTCCCTTAAGGTGTCCACAGCCTATCCCGTCATAGTTACAGTTACAGCCGGCCTCCCCACTGCATGCTCCTTCTCCCTACACTGGTCCTACTGGAGGTCTTGCTGAGCGTCGTGAGCCTGCGTCTCGTCCTGCGTCGCCTGTCCGTGCTGCTCGCGCTAGTGGTCGTGGTTCGCATCCGCGTCCTCCCCCTGTGCCCGGCACGAACCGGATGTCTCTCCGTCCGTCCACTGCTCCTCTGTGTGCCCCTTTGCCTTCTCCTCCTGACTCCTCTCTTCCTGCTCTTGCTGACCCAGAGTCGGACTCCCTTCGTGCTACCAGTCCGACTATCACGCGTCTCCTTGCTACTGTTGTCACTGACCCTACCTTTGAGTCCACTGCTGCGTCTGCCCTAGTTGCTCAGCTCGTCGACTTTGCTGCTCGCTATCGTCTAGACTACGCTACTAGTCTTGTTGCTGCGTCTAAGACTGTCTGTCCTCCGTGCGTCGGGGGTGAGTGTGCCCTTGGCACGGACGTCCTTGAGGACAGGCAGGAGGAGTTACAGTGTTTGGCTGCTGCTTCACCTCATCTCGTGTCCGTACTGCTTACCCCTGAGGGAGACCTGGATGCACTTGACATCCCGACTCCGCGCTCTTACGCGGAGGCGATAGAGGATCCCTACTCCTCTCAGTGGCAGGCAGCTATGGACGCAGAGATTGCTTCCTGGAAGTCCACAGGCACCTACGTTGACGAGGTTCCCCCGCCTGGGGCGAACATCGTTAGTGGCATGTGGATTTTTAGGGTGAAGTGGCCGCCGGGTTCTCCACCTGTCTTCAAGGCGCGTTACGTGGCTCGTGGCTTCAGTCAGCGGCAGGGAGTTGACTGCTTTCAGACCTTCTCTCCCACCCCAAAGATGACCACTCTTTGGGTACTGCTGCACATAGCTGCTCACCGTGACTACGAGCTACACTCTCTTGACTTCAGCACTGCTTTCTTGTAGGGCAGCCTGCACGAGGAGATCTGGCTGCGCCGCCCACTTGGATTCACTGGGACTTTTCCTCCTGGCACCCAGTGGAGCCTCCGACGGCCAGTCTACGGTCTTCGCCAGGCACCGCGTGAGTGGCACAACACACTGAGGACTACGCTTGCGGCTCTTGGGTTTGCTCCTTCTACTGCCGACCCGTCGCTGTTTCTGCGCACCGACACTTCTTTGCCGCCGTTCTACATCCTCGTGTACGTCGACGACTTGGTCTTTGCCACAGCTGACACTGCTGGACTCGCCCACGTGAAGTCCGAGCCACAGAAGAGACACACGTGCACAGACCTGGGTGAACTGCGCATCTACCTTGGCCTGCAGATCACCCGGGAGAGAGCTCCCCGCACCATTTCCTTGACTCAGTCACACATGGTGCAGCAGGTCCTTCAGCGCTTTAGCTTCACGTACTCCTCGCCTCATGCCACTCCTCTGCCTACTCGCCAAACGCTCTCAGCTCTGCCTTCGGATGAGTCCGTAGAGCCGAGTGGCCTGTACCCAGAGCTTGTTTGCTGCCTCATGTACCTGATGACCTGCACACGACCTGACCTTGCATACCCTCTTAGCATTCTCGCACGCTATGTTGCTCCTGGGAGACACAGACCGGAGCACATGGCTGCAGCGAAGAGGGTGTTGCGCTACTTGTGCAGTACGTCGGGCATGGGGCTTGTGCTTGGAGGGAAGAGTCCAGTGGTCCTCACTAGGCACGCAGACGCTTCTTGGGCTGATGACCAGGCTACGCAGCGGTCGTCACAGGGTTACACCTTCAGCCTTGGTTCTGGCTCTGTTTCGTGGCGGGCTACCCGCTCGTCTTCTATTCTCGGCTCCAGTTGTGAGGCTGAGATCTACGCAGGGGCCATGGCTGCACAGGAGCTTCGCTGGCTCACCTACCTGCTGAATGACCTCGGAGAGCCTTCTCGTTCTCCTCCAGTGCTATACGTAGACAACAAGGCCATGCTGGCCTTGTGTCGAGAGCACAGACTGGAGCACAGAACGAAGCACATTGCTCTTCGCTACTTCCTTGCTCGTGAGCTACAGCAGCGTGGTCAGCTGCGCCTTTCGTACGTGGCCTCTCAGGCCAATATTGCTGATATCTTCACCAAGGCACTTGCGCCTTGTGATCATCAGCGCTTCTGTACTCAGCTCGGTCTTGTGCCTACCTTGCCTCACTTGCTCACTCCTTGACCTTGTTTGTACTGTTACATATATATATACACCTGCTCTTGCTTGTTTAGCCTTATATATATATATGTAATCATGCATGTGAACTGGCCTTGTGGCCTTGAACTTGTGCTCGGAATGTGTGGTGACGTTGTGATCCACCCTGAGCTTGCTTTGCTTTACATGACTTAGCTGTTGTAGGCTATAGTGGGGTAGCACATATGGGGTACAGCTTTCTAGGGTTTGTACTTGTACCCAACTTTCCCTTAGCCTTTTCCATTCTCGTTCAATTTCACAGCGTCCAGGCGAGACACTTACGCCACGACAGCTTCACGAGTGGTACGCTCAGAGTAGAGGGACTTTGAGTACCATTCGCTGCCTGTACGTCATTCGCACAGGTGATCGGACTGGTCAGACTTGCGGGACGCTTGGTCACACACAGTCCCGCTGTTTTGCCCGTCTGAGTGACGCCTGGCGTACCGAGTTTGGCGACGAGGCTAAGCTCCTCGACTGGGTGGAGCTGCTCGGGCAGAGGGTAGATATATTTGCTCTTGACTATGATGCTATTCTCACTGCCATGTATGCGTTGACTATTAGTGCTGAGGGTGACTGCTACTTGTGTGTGCCGCTGGATCCTGGTATAGCCCCTGCAGCACTAGGTGCTTGTGAGTCTGCTTTCCCTGGTATTGCGCCTGCATAGGCCTTGCACACCTTTACACTTGACTCTGGTGCTTCTCGCTGTTTCTTCCGCGACAGTGCCACAATCACTCCCCTCCCTGCACCTGTTACTGTCTCACTGGCTGACCTCTCTGGGGGCCCAGTGCTTGCACGGTCTTCCACTGTGCTTCCGTGTCCGGCAGTTCCGTCTGGTGAGCTGTCTGGTCTCCACCTCCCCTCGTTCTCTACGAAATTGGGGAGCAACGCTGTCCTCCAGGATGCGGGGGTTGACACCTTCACCCCTGGCCAGCAGCGTCTGGCGATCTGCACGTGTTCCCGGACCGGCCGCCACCTGGCCACGTTCACCCGTGCGCCAGGGTCCAGTCTGTACACCCTCACCACTACGTCACGCTCCACCCCTTTGTCTCCCCAGCTGCACGCGTCGGCTCAGGTAGCTACCCAGTGTGAGTGTTGCCGGCTGTCGCGCGACACTCTCCTGTGGCACCATCGCCTTGGTCACCCCTCCCTGTCTCGCCTTCGTAGCATGCACTCTCGCTTCCTGGTCTCTGGCCTTCCCAGGTCTCTGCCTGCCCTCCCTCCCTCGCCTGCGCCGCCCTGCATTCCTTGCGTTGAGGGGCGACAGCGCGCCGCTCCTCACTCCTCCTCGTTTCCTCCCACAGAGGCTCCACTTCAGACACTCCACCTGGACGTGTGGGGCCCAGCCCGCGTCCAGGGGCAGGGCCACGAGCGGTACTTCCTGCTGGTGGTCGACGACTACACGCGTTACACCACAGTCTTCCCCTTGCAGCGCAAGGCGGATGTCCCTGCTATTTTGATCCCTTGGATCCGCGCTGTTCGTCTCCAGCTCCGCGAGCGGTTCGAGTCGGACTTTCCTGTCCTGTGTCGGCACTCTGACAGAGGTGGTGAGTTCTCCTCCAACCTCTTGGCAGCCTACTGTGCGGAGCACGGCATCACCCAGTCGTTCACGCTACCGGCCTCTCTGCAGCAGAATGGGGTTGCTGAGCGCCGCATTGACTTAGTCATGGAGGTCGCTCGTACCTCCATGATCCATGCGACTGCCCCCCATTTTCTGTGGTCGTTTGCGGTCCGATACGCCGCGCGTCAGCTCAACCTCTGGCCCCGTGTCTCCTTGCCGGAGACCTCGCCCAAACTACTGTGGACGGGGAAGGTTGGCGATGCGTCGCGTTTCCGGGTCTGGGGTGCTCGTGCCTTTGTCCGCGATACCACTGCGGACAAGCTCTCCCCTCACGCCATTCCTTGCGTCTTCCTTGGTTTTGTCCCTGACATGCCTGGCTGTCAGTTTTATGACCCCGCCTCGCGCCGTGTCTTTTTGTCTTAGGACGTCACCTTTGACAAGTCAGTTCCCTTCTACTGTCTCTTTCCCTACCGCACTGCCCCTCGCCCCCCCCCGCCGCTCTTTCTCGCCCCAGGTCCTCCCCAGGTAGACCCCCTCCCCGCGCCAGGTCCTGCTCCCTCAGGTGTTTCTCAGGTAGACCCTCCCGTCCCCGCGCCTGCTGAGGTCACTGGTGACTCCGGTCCTGCTGGGAGTGGTGCTGTCCCTGGGGGTGCGGAGCTTGGGGGTGCGAAACGTTGGGGTGCTGGGTCTGGGGGCGCTGAGCGTGAGGAGCCTGGGGGTGCTGAGTCTGGGGGCGAGTCGCCTCAGTGTTCTGAGACTGCTGTTCCGCGCTCTCTTTGGAGTAGCCGTCTTCGTCCGCGTGTGCCTCTCACCTCCTAGCAACTGCACGACTGGTACGGTCGCCGTCAGCGTCGCGCTTCTGCACCTCAGGACTCTCCTGCTGGAGGTCCTTCTGCTGTGGTCACTGGCGCTGGGAGTGGTGCTGGTCCTTTGCCTGCTGGAGGTGCTGGTGTAGTTGGTCCCGGAGGTGCTCGTACTGGGGGTACTGGAGCTGCTGGGGCTGGCGGTGTTGTGTCTGAGGGTGCTGCTCCTGGTGGCACTGCGGCTGGAGACCCTAGGGCTGGAGGTGCCGGTTCTAGGGGTGCTGCAGCCGGTGGAGCTGGTGCAGAGGGTACTGGAGCTGTTGGAGGTGCTGGAGCTGCTGAGGGTACTGGAGCTGCTGGAGGTGCTGGAGCTGCTGAGGGTACTGGAGCTGCTGGAGGTGCTGGAGCTATTGAGGGTACTGGAGCTGCTGGTGGTGCTGGAGCTGTTGGGGGTACTAGAGCTGCTGGGGGTGCTTGGGCTGCTGGTGCTGGTGGCACTACACAGCCGCGCCTGTTCTTCGCTCCGCTGTCTCCGTCGTCTCTACCACTGCCTGCCTCTGCACTTCGCCAGGTTCTCATTCTCCCCTCGTCTACTGGTCTTCCGTTACAGCCTGGCTCACCGCTGCCTGCTCCTTCTCCGTACACAGAGCAGACCGGGGGCCTTGCTGAGCTTCGTGAGCCTGTGTCGCGTCCTGTCTCACCTGTTCGTTGTGGTCGTTCCAGTCGTCGTGTTCCTCGTTAGCGTCAGCCGGCTCTCCCCGGCCCTTCCCTTGTCGTCCGTCTTCCTTCCTCTCCTCTGCAGCGTGTTCCCCTGCCGTCCCCTCCTGCATCTTCTCTGCCTACCGTTCCTGAGCCTGAGTCTGACTGCACCCGTGCTGCTCACCCTACTGTCACGCGTCTACTAGCCACTCCTGTCATTTGGACTACGCCGCTAGTCTTGTTGCTCAGTCTGAGTCTCTCTGTCCTCCGTCCGTCGGGAGTGAGTGTGCTCTTAGCACGGACGTCCTTGAGGACGCGCAGGACGACCTTGAGTGTCTTCCACCTGCTGCGCCTCATCTCGTGTCCATGCTGCTTGCCCCTGAGGGAGACCCGGATTCTCCAGACATCCCAACCCCGCGCTCTTACGCTGAGGCAATTGCGGGTGAGTACTCCTCTCAGTGGCAGACAGCCATGGATGCAGAGATGGCATCCTGGAAGTCCACAGGAACTTACGTTGACGAGGTTCCCCCTCCAGGGGCGAACATCGTCAGTGGCATGTGGATTTTCATGGTGAAGCGGCCGCCAGGTTCTCCGCCTGTCTTCAAGGCTCGTTACGTTGCTCGAGGCTTCAGTCAGCGAGAGGGAGTAGACTTCTTCCAGACCTTCTCCCCTACTCCGAAGATGACCACTCTTTGCGTGCTGCTGCACGTTGCCGCTCAACGTGACTACGAGCTTCATTCTCTTGACTTCAGCACAGCTTTCTTGCAGGGCAGCCTGCACGAGGAGATCTGGCTGCGCCGCCCTCCTGGCTTCACCGGGTCGTTTCCTCCTGGTACCCAGTGGAGCCTCCGGCGGCCGGTCTACGGTCTTCGCCAGGCGCCACGTGAGTGGCACGACACACTGAGGACTACACTTGCGGCTCTTGGGTTCGCGCCTTCTACTGCTGACTCGTCCCTGTTTCTGCGCACCGACACTTCGCTGCCGCCGTTCTACATCCTCGTGTACGTCGAGGACTTGGTCTTTGCCACTGCTGGCACTGAGGCTCTCGCCCTCGTGAAGTCGGAGCTGCAGAAGAGACACACGTGCACAGACCTGGGTGAGCTGCGCAGTTACCTTGGCTTGCAGATCACCCGGGACAGAGCACGCCGCACCATCACACTGACTCAGTCACACATGGTGCAGCAGGTCCTTCAGCGCTTCGGCTTCACCTGGTCCTCGGCACAAGCCACTCCTCTGGCTACAGGTCACTCGCTCTCAGCTCCACCTTCGGACGAGTCCGTAGAGCAGAGTGGTCCTTACCCAGAGCTAGTTGGATGCCTCATGTTCCTGATGACTTGCACTCATCCTGACCTAGCGTACCCTCTTGGCCTTCTGGCTCGCTACGTGGCTCCTGGCCGGCACCGAAAGGTGCACATGGATGCTACGAAGAGGATACTGCGCTACTTGTGCAGTACATCAGGCATGGGGCTTGTGCTTGGCGGACGGGGCCACGTTGTCCTCATTGGTCACTCGGACGCTTCTTGGGTTGACGACCAGGCTACTCAGCGGTCGTCACAGGGTTACACCTTCAGCCTCGGCTCTGGTTCGGTTTCTTGGCGTTCTACTCGCTCCAATTGTGAGGCTGAGATCTACGCCACAGCCATGGCTGCACAGGAGCTAGCTGGCTCACCTACCTGCTGACCGACTTGGGAGAGCGGCCTCGTTCTCCTCCAGTGCTGTACGTCAACAACAAGGCTGTGATTGCCTTGTGTGAGGAGCACAGACTGGAGCACAGAACGAAGCACATTGCTCTGCGTTTTTTTCTGACTCGATAGTTGCAGCAGCGTGATCAGCTTCGTCTGCGTTACGTGGCCACTTAGGCCAACAACGCTGATATAGTCACCAAGGCACTTCAGTCTGGTGATCATCAGCGTTTCTGCACTATGCTGGGGCTTGTTCCTACTTTTCTTCAGTTGTTGTAGGCTTTGTTTGTACTGTGATCTATCTATATATATACCTGCATGCTTGCTTTGCTAGATTGAGATCACTGTGTTGTTTGTACTGCATATATACCTCTGCATGTGAACTGGCCTTGTGGCCCTTTGCTTGTGCTCAGTTTGTGTGGTGACGTTGTGATCCACCCTGAGCTTGCTTTGCTTTTCTTGACTGGTCTTTTGATCTCCTGCTCTCCCCCACTTTGCCTATGGGGGTGTGTCAAACATATATCTATATGTTAGAGTTATTGCTACGCTGTAGTGGGGTAGATAGTGTGGGGTATAACCCCTTAGGATTTTCCTCTTGTACCAACTCTCTCGATACTCAATCAGGGCTCTCGTTATCAGGGTAAAATACCCTTTTTTCACTGACTGGCAGCCGCTTTTTTCAGTTACCCTTTCACAGGCGGGGTAATGGATTTTTTACCCTAGGCCAGAAAGTGTAAGTTTATTTTTACCCTTTGAAAAACAGCTCAAGTAATTCATTTCCCTGACTGTACACTATACGATCTCAGTCATACTGTTACGGAATGCTCCGAAGCGAGACGAAACACTATCCGGCCCCTGCAAGATGCTCCTAACAGCAAGACTCGAACCTGCGACCTTTCGAATCTCATCCATAATCGAACAAACTGAGCCACTAAGTGCTGATGTCCACGCCCCTGGCCAAAGTCATTGACTTTTGTTTTACCCTGCTTTTGTCAGGGAAACAAAATTTTTACCCTACACATCAAGGTTGACTATACCTAGAACCTTGATTACTAAGGGTGGCCCAAAACGAATCTGTACTCAATCCATCCTTGCGTAAGGTTTAACAGTTGGTGCAAAAAAATGGGCAGATTTAGAAAGCTTGCTTTCTTATATTGATCATTTGGCATCGTTCTCATTGCAACTGGCAAATTACAACATGCACCTCGAGCTAGACAATATAGATGCTAGTACATGACCTGATTCCACCTACCATAGCATTGTACTAGCTATCCTGCATTATGCGTGCGTACTACCAATCATATGACTAACTGTCTATCCTCCTGTTCCAGCGGCGTCGCAGATGTCGTCGGTGTCGGGGTGGGGGGTGGGAGAGTTGCATGAGCCGTTGGAAAATGAGAGACGTGGGTGGAGGGAAATGAGCTCCAACCCACGTTTTGTAGTTGGAGAAGGGCGTTTAGCGCGCTTCAACAATGCCAAATCTGTGTTACAGGCAGCTGCGCTTTCGAAATACGTAATTTTGAAAAACACTTCGTGTATTTAAAAATTATCATATTTAGAAAGCTTGCTTTCTTATACTGATCATTTGGCATCGTTCTCATTGCAACTGGGGTCTCTGAGACATGGGCAGCGGGGGCTTTTGATGGCGGACGAGTGCCTCGGCATGCTGCGCTGAAGAAGGGGCGTATGCCAGATCTTGCAATTGACGGGAGGCGATGACGAGGTGTTTGGCGTTGGGCGTGACGTACATCTCCTTCGCTGTGACGTTGCGCCATCTGCCCAGTCGTTTGAAGATTCTGTCTGGCACACTGGTGTTTGCCGCGGCAGTGGCTGCTCCTTTGCGAAAGGAGTGAGTGCCCAGCTGCTGTTCTCCTAATCCGATCCTCCCGAACGCTTCTTAACACCAGTTTCGGATCGTCGGGTATGATGGTGGCCTTGCTTGGCCACTTTGGGGTGAACCGCGTCCAAAGACTCGAATAAGTGGCCCCGCGGACTGCTGGTTGTACCCCGCAAGTTGGATGAGTCGTCGGGTGCAGCGGACGGGGCAAAAGGGGTCATGAGTTGCGGCGATGGGTATCCATGTGCCCCTTCCAGCTTGGTCCGTCTTGGAGTACGGAATGAAAATCCACATGACCTCGTTCTCGAACTGGATGTCTTGCCACTCGATGACGATGAGGTCCGAGTATCTTAAAAATCTGGTGTACATGAGGATGGGGATTAGCCCCTTTTGGAATTCTCCTCGGTTGTCGGATTGCAGGTAGCTGGCAGACATGTCGTGGACTTGTTGCAGCGAGACAGGCTCCTTCACTCGCATGGGGCGAGGGCAGTGCCTTTTTGTGAAATCGCGTACTTGAGTGGTGAATGGTCCGATCGTTGGGCAGATGCTCCCGGTCATGCGGTGTGCAAAGCTTACGGGTGAGCATGTGAGTTGTACCATAGACAAGGTGGCTTTGTGTTGGATCGCGTACACCAGGTACAGCGCGAGGGTCATGTCCGCCGTGGGGAGGAATGGGAGGTTCACCTTTGCACAAAAGGCTCGAAACTTGACCCAGTATGGCTCATATGTTCGGATTGTTGAATCGGCCCGAGACTGGGAGAGCATCTTTAGAAGCTGGACTTGTAGCTTCGGCAACACGTCTGCGCACAGGCGTATGGGAGGGTTAGTTGAAGACCAATCGTAGTGCAATGATTGTGCTATGAGGTAGTCCTATGCCTGAGAATGCAGTGCGGTGCGTTCCTACTGCTAGACATTGGCTGCCGTGCGTCAGGGAATGTGCGCTCTGATGTGCGGGGCCCAGTTTGGTGGGGAGGGTTGTAAGAGTGGCCACCAGTTTGCCCTCGTCCAGTGTGGGGCAATTAGGGTGAGTGATGCGTGGGTGCGTTGTGCGTGGTGGATGACTGCTGGGATCATTTGGGGTGATGGGAACGCGAAGCCATTCTCGGCTGTCCATGAGCATGAGAATGCATCAACCGCAGTAGCCTCTGGGTGAGGGATCTTTGAGCAGAATCGTGGCAGATGCGAGTTGCGATGGTTCGCGAAGAGATCGATGGAGTGGGGTCCCCAGCGGCGATCAAGGATTCGGAACCATGGTTGCTTCAGTGAGTAATCGTCATGGTCGATCAGTTTCGACAGCTCGTCGGCATGGGAGTTAAGCTCACGCGGGATCCATTCAACAATTAGACGAGTGCCGAGCTCCATGCAGGTGCGAATGATGTCCTTGCAAGCGTTGGTCAGGTCGGGGGTGCGGGAACCGCCTTTGCAAAGGATGAAGAAGACCCCTTGGTTGTCCACCCTCACGAGCACGTGTTTCCGTCGGACCTTGTTTGCGTACGTTCGGAGGGCCCGTAGGACACCTTCGATTTCCCGTCAGGTGCTGGACGTTGCGTGCAATGGTTCTGGCATGGCTGCACTGGCTTCTTCGATTTTGCCAGGGAAGGTGAGTAGAGTGGCACCCCAACTGTGGGAACTGGCGTCCACGTGGATTACGGCGTCGTAACTGTTCCGGACGTGGAATGGTGCGCCGTTGAATCTGTCGAACTCCTCAAGCCAGAATTGCAGCTCCTCGGCCACGGACGGGGAAATGCTTACACTGCTTCCCCAGGATGGCACGTCGTTGATCGCTTGTAACATGGCGTGGCTGAATGCGCGCGTCGTGGCACCTAGCGCGACAGCCATTGAAGCGAGCGTGCCAGTGATTCTAGCCAGGTGGCGGACTGGGACCTGTCGACGTGCTTTGCTTGCGCCCAGGAGATTGAGAATGTGTGCATGAAGTGATGCTCGTCGATCGGTGCCAATGGAGAATTGTCCGGAGTTGGTATCCAGCTCGACGCCCAAGAATCGCAGGTGTTGTGACGGTGACAGCTGCGAATTTTTCGCGTTGATCACCAGGCCCGCCATCTTGAGGTCCGAGATTATCATCTGGCACGTTGCTTGTGCATGTGCCTTGGACTTGCATAAAAACAGGATGTCGTCCACATAGGGTACAACTCGGATGCCTTGTTCGCGCCAGCGCCTGGCTAGCTGTTTGATGAGTTGTGTGAAGACAAATGATGCTTTCGCGAGGCCGAAGGGCAATGAGCGGAAAGAGTACGTGCTCCCCTCAAATTCGAAGCCGAGGAATGTCGAGCATGAGTGGTGTATGCCGATGTGATGGTATCAGGATTTGAGGTCGATGGAGAACATCCATTCGCCTGTGCGTGCCAGGTCGGCAACGCGGCTTAGCCCTTCGTATTTGAATTTGGGGATGATTAGTTGCGCGTTCACTTTCCGGAGGTCGAGAATAAGCCTGCATTTGTTATGTTGCTCAACCACGTTGAGTGGGCTGATGCATGTTAGTTCCGCTGCTGGGGTAGCTACCGCTGCTCCGGTATCTGTCAGTTCGCGAATGGCAGTGCATGTGAATGCCGCGTGAACCCAAGAGCCGCAAATGTAGTCCTCAGTGTGTCGCGCCACTCACGAGGTGCCTGGCGGAGACCGTAGACTGGCCGCCGGAGGCTCCACTCGGTGCCAGGAGGAAACGACCCAGTGAAGCCAGGAGGGCAGCGCAGCCAGATCTCCTCGTGCAGGCTGCCCTGCAGGAAAGCAGTGCTGAAGTCAAGAGAGTGAAGCTCGTAGTCGCGCTGAGCGGCTTTGTGCAGCAGCACCCGAAGAGTGGTCATCTTTGGGGTGGGAGAGAAGGTCTGAAAGTAGTCAACTCCCTGCCGCTGACTGAAGCCTCGAGCCACGTAACGTGCCTTGAAGACAGGCGGAGAGCCCGGCGGCCGCTTCACCCTGAAGATCCACATCCCACTGACGATGTTCGCCCCAGGTGGGGGAACCTCGTCGACGTAGGTGCCTGTGGACTTCCACGAAGCCATCTCTGCGTCCATGGCCGACTGCCACTGAGAGGATTAGGGACCCTCGATCGCCTAAGCGTACGATCGAGGAGTCGGGATGTCTGGTGCATCCGGGTCTCCCTCAGGGGCAATCAGCGTGGACACGAGATGGGGCAAAGCAGCCGCAAAGCACTGGAACTCCTCCTGCCTGTCCTCAAGGACGTCCGTGCTAAGAGCACACTCACCCCCGACGGATGGAGGACAGACAGACTCAGACTCAGCAACAAGACTGGCAGCGTAGTCTAGACGACAGCGAGCAGCGAAGCCGACAAGCTCAGCAACGAGAGCAGACGCAGCAGCAGACTCAAAGGAAGGGTCAGTGACGACAGTAGCAAGTATGCGCGTGACCGAAGGACTAGCAGCACGAAGGGAGTCAGACTCCGGGTCAGCAAGAGAAGGAAGAGAGGACTCTAGAGGAGATGGCAACGGGACACGCAGACGAGCAATGGAAGGACGCAGTGCCAACTGGTGTGTGCCCGGGACCGCAGGAGGACGCGGACGTTTAGTACGACCACTAGTGCGAGCAGTACGAACAGGTCACGCGGGACGAGACGCAGGCTCACGACGCTTAGCAAGACCTCCAGTAGGACCAGTGTAGGGAGAAGGAGCAGGTAGAGGGGAGGCAGGCGATAACTGTGACTGCGACTGGACAGGCTGTGGACACTCTACGGGAGGAGCAAGACCAGTAGAGGGCGGGAGACCAAGAACCTGCTCCAGGAGCGGAACAAAGTATGGCCTCGGCTGCGCAGCGCCTCTAGAACCAGCAAATACGGCACAAGTACCCCCAGCGGCAGCACCAGCGCCAGCAGAACCTCCAGCTCCAACAGCTCCAACTCCAGTACGCTCAGAAGCACCAACGCCAGCAGCACCACCAGCGCCAACACCCCCAGCAGCTCCAGCTCTAGCAACACCAACTCCGGTAGGACCGTCAGCACAAGCTGCCTCAACAGCACCCTCAAACGCACCAGCACCAGTAGAAACACCAGTGCCAACACCCCCAACAGCTCCAGCTCCAGCAGCACCAACTCCTGTAGGACCGTCAGCACCAGCTGCCTCAGTAGCACCCCCAGACGCACCAGCACAAGTAGAAACACCACTGCCAACACCCCCAGCAGCTCCAGCTCCAGCAGCACCAACTCCAGTAGGACCGTCACCACCAGCTGCCTCAGCAGCACCCCCAGACGCACCAGCACCAGTAGAAACACCAGTGCCAACACCCCCAAACTCAGCAAGCACGTCTCCAGCGGCGGGCAAACCACATGCGCAGCTCCTGTGGAGAGAGCGGCTCCCGCCTCGACGAAGTACCGACGGTGGCCACACGAGCAGAACCAGCACCCCCAGGCTCCGCACCCCTAGACTCAGCACCCCCAGGCTCAGCACCCCCAGGCTCAATACCTCTAGTCTCAACACCCCCAGACTCAGCACCCCCAGACCCAGCACCCACAGACCCGGCACCCGCACGCTCAGCACCTCTAGCAGCACCAGAGTCTACAGCTACCTTGACAGGCTCGACTGCATCTACCTGGGACACACCTGACAGCGCAGGACCCTGAGGAGGGAGGGGGTCTACCTGAGTAGCACCTGGCGCAAGGAAGAGCGGCGGCGGGGGGAGGGGCGCAGTGCGGTAGGGGAAGAGACGGTAGTAAGGCACCGACTCGTCAAAGGTGACGTCCTGGGAGGACAGAACACGGCGCGTGGTGGGGTGGTAAAACTGCCAGCCAGGCGCGTCACGGGGGAAGTCAAGGAAGACGCAAGGAACAGCACGGGGGGACAGCTTGTCCGCAGACAAGTCGCGGACAAACGCTCGAGATCCCCAGACCCGAAACGCAGACGCATCGCCAACCTTCCCTGTCCACCGCAAGGCGGGGGAGGTCTCTGGCAAGGAGACCCGGGGCTGAAGGTTGAGCTGATGCGCGGCGTACTGAATCGCAAACGGCCACAGAAAATGGGGGGCAGCCGCATGCATCATGGACGTACGTGCGACGTCCATGACCATGCCAATGCGGCGCTCAGCAATCCCATTTTGCTGTGGAGAGGCCGGAAGCGTGAAGGTCTGGTGGATGCCCTGTGCTTGACAGAAGGCTCCCAGACGGGCAGAGGAAAACTCCCCTCCTCTGTCCGAGTGTAGACGCAAAAGAGGAAAGTCCGAGCCGAAACTCTCTCTGAGCTGGAGACGAGCTGCGCGGATCCAGTCGATCAACACCTCTGTGACGTCACCCTTGCTGCGCAAGGGGAAGACTGTGGTGTAACGCGAGTAGTTGTCAACGACCAGCAGAAAGTACCGCTCTCTCCCCTGCCCACTTACGCGGGCTGGGCCCCACACGTCCATGTGTAGAGTCTGCAGCGGAGCCTCTGTCGGAGGAGACTCGGAGAAGTGAGGGGCGGCGCGCTGTTGCCCTCGACGCAGGGGACGCAGGTAGGGCCAGGCCCCGGAGGAAGGGAAGGGAGAGACCGAGGAAGACCAGAGACAAGGACACGGGAGGCCATGCCTCGGAGATGAGGCAAGGACGGGTGACCAAGGCGGTGGTGCCAAAGGAGAGTCTGGTGGGACAGCAGACGACACAAGCAGGGGGCAGACTCAACACCAAACCTGGACGCCGCAACAAACACCTGACTCGACGCAGCTACCTAGGCAGACTTAGCAGTAGGAGGAGACTCAGCTAGTAAGGGTGTACAGGCTCGACCCTGGCCGACGGGTGAACGTGGCCAAGTGTCGGCCTGTCCGAGCACACGTGCAGTGGGTCACTCGCTGACTCGCAGGAGTGAACTGGTCAACCCCTCGATCCTGTAGGTCCGCTCCACTCACCAAGTTCGTAGAGAACGAGGGGAGGTAGAGACCACACAGGGTGCCAGAGGGGGCTGCAGGGCACGGAAGGACAGTGGAGAAGCTAGCAATGACAGGACCCCCAGAGGGGTCTGCTAGGGAAACTACAACCGGCCGACTGAGCGGCGTAACAGTGGTACAGTCTCAAAAGAAGGAGCGGGACGCACCTGAGTCCAAGGTGAAGGTGTGGAAGGCCTGAGCCGACGTGGTACTTGAGAGAGCAGACTCACCATCACCTGGGGCGGCAGACGCACTGGCACCTGGGGCAGCAGACGCACTAGCACCTAGAGCAGCAGTCTCACCAGCACCTAGCGCAGCAGCCTCAATGCCCGGGTTAGGCGGTACACACAGGTAAGAGGCACCCTCAACACTATCAGCAACAGCATACATGGCAGCAAGAATAGCATCAAAGTCAATATCAAAGATGGCAACCCCGGCCTTAGCCAGATCTCCCCAACGAGGGATATCTGACGCCTCAGGGAACTGGCGACGCCACGCGTCCGTCAGGCGACCAAAGCAGCGCTGGGTGGAGTGCGGACCCCCGCACTGCTCACCAGTGCGGTCGCCGTTACGGAGAACGTAAGAGCAGGGACCAAAACCCCCACCGCGCTGGCGTGCAGTGTACCACTCACAAAGCAACTGAGGGGACAGGGTCACACCACTCCGCTGCTGCTGCTGGCGCAGACCACCACCGGCGCCACTCCTTGACGCAGAGTCGCGACTCGCTCCACCACCGCCGCCTCCGCCGCCGCCGCCTCCTCCGCCGCCTCCTCCACCTGCGCCTCCTCCACTACCTCCGCAGCCTCCGCTCCCTCCGCCACCTCCACCGCCTCCGCCGCCTCCACTGCTGCTGCCGCCGCCGCCACCCCCAGCACCACTCCCACCACCACCCCCACTCCCTCCACCGCCTCCACCACCACCTCCACCGCCCCCTCCACCTCCTCCAGTGCCCTTGCCCCCCTTGCCCTTGCCGGTGCGGCGTCTCCCGCTCGGGGTAGACGCAGCGCCGACCGACTCGAAACCAACGAGGTCGGCCGCAGCAGCAGAGGCAACAGAGGGCAAGAGGGGGGAGGGAGAACACCCCTCAAAGACGGGGGTGCGAGGGTCATCACGAGAGGCTCCTACAGCGACTATGCTCTTCTCTATCGCTAGGAGGGCCTTCTCGAGGAGGTCAACGGTGAGAGTGGTGGGGTAAACAGAGAGAGTCAGGGAGACGGGTGACTATGTAGTAGAGGGTGATGTACATGGGGGGGGGGGGTTCTTGGCGCAGAACTCAGCAAGAAGCGCAGCGCGGTAGCGAGTGTCACTAGTGCGGAGGTGCGTAATGAGGTCAGCGACAGTGGGAAACGCAGTAAGGTCAGGGAAGAGGTACTGTAGCATGAGGCGGCTCAGTGCAGCAGTGGCGAGGGAAGAGTAGCGTGAAACTACAGCGTCGTACAAGGTCTGAGCACTCTTGTACTGGCTAAAGTGTGCACGCTCAGTGGTCGGTAAGTGGCGGCGCACAGCAAGGCAAGCAGCAGCGTCACGTGCGGCCCACTGTGAGCAAACAGTGGCGTCAACATCAGCAGCAGGGGCAGGGGAGGCACCAAAAATGAGGTCAAACAGGGAGAGACCGTCTGCCCTATCGCACTGCAGGAAAAGCTGCAGATCATCTACCCAGACCTCAAAGTTCATTGCCCGACCCTCAGCGTCAAAGGTGAGAACGCTAGGGGAAGCCATAACAGTAGGAGGCAGGGCAGTGCAGTATTCCCACTCGGGAACCTGCTCGATACCATGACGAGAAGTGAGAATGGAATGAATGCACTATGAAACAGTTGGGTACAAATACTAAGCCTAATTGGGTTGTACCCCTTATGGGCTACCCCACTACAGCCTACACAAATGTGTAAGCTATAATGTTCTGACACATCAGCTACCGCCTGCTTGAACGGGCGGGAAGTCAGGAGACTCTTCTGTTGATAGAGCTTGAATCGCTTTGCCACGCGGTCGTCGGTGTGGTCCTCGACTTGAAACATCACAAAACGCTCCGAAATGTAGTCGAGGGCGTTCATGACCATTTCGAGTCCGCCTGCCGTGTCGTCGTGCTGCAGCTTGTACTCCGCGTGTTTCAGGTAGGCCCTCACGTCCTCCAGGGGCTTCCCCTTCGCGCGCACGAACGCCTTCATGAAGTTTGCCGCCGAAAAGGTGGGGGTGGTGGAAGGAAGGGGGGGGGAGATTTTCCATGGATGTGACATTTGCTGCGTTGATCGGAGCCACACCTGCATCGTCGTCAGAGTCGTCGGAGTCGTGGTCGTCGGCTGCGGCTTCGGGAACGCTGGTAGCTACCTCCTTGTTGTGGCGGCGTGTTGATGCTCCTTTCGCTCCCTTCTCCTTTTTCGAATTTTCGTTTTTAGCCGAAATTGATGCCGTCGGTTGTGTAGTTTCGGCTTCAATTGCGCTGGCGGGTCGATGCTGTAACAGGGACATGAGCGCCTTGACTTGGTCTGGGGTCAACGCCTTGGTCAAGTCCGGGTCAACGGTCGCGTCAGACGAGGCGGCCATACGGCGCCTCTGGCGCTGACGCGACTGCCTGTGGGGCGCGTGTGCCTCAGGCGCGTGCTCCGCGTCAGTCGCGTGTGGGGTGCCACCGGCGCAACAGGCGCCACAGGCGCCGAAGGGTGCTCGCCCACCACGGTTTCGACCCTAAATGTCATCGTATAAATGTCGACGCTTATAAACATCCTCGGTTATAAGCGCACCCCCTAAAGAAGCGGTGTTTTTTTATAACCACAGGGGCCAGCCAGTATATCTGGGGGCTGACGGTAATACTATTTTTTTCCTGTTCTCTGTGGTAAGGCGAGGCTAATGACGGGGGGAAATGCACTTGATGACGTGGAAATTGGAGTCTTTAAATTTCCTGATAGAATCCTTGGCGGCGAGCTACTCATGATGAAAATCGTGATCATGAAATTGGTGGAGGAAGAATGAAGTGGTTAGTTACTTGATATTCCTTTCAAATTATAAACATTATACGAACAGAAACAGGCAGAACTGTAACACCCTCTTACTTAGCGGGAACCTCGCGCAGTGGTGGTTAGGAACAGGCTGGGCATTTGTTTACCGCGAAGGCCACGCGAGGTTGCCTCGGATTCGGTCCGAGCCTGCGTTCCGAAATATTGGTTTGGTACACGTTGGGGTGGAAGCTCGGTTGAGAAACAAATTCCTCACATCCACTGACAGGGTTACAGCTTTCCCGCGCAGCTGCACGCCGTCTTTGCAACGGCCTCTGGTGACTGCGTTTGCGAAGAGCCTTGAGTTTCGCAAGAAAAACGAAAGTAATGGCGAGAATTGTTTCTCAAGGTTTGGTGGCGTAACCGTGACGGACAGAATTCTCGCCACTGCCGCGACTTTCGCGAGGCCAGCGTGCCTAGGTGGGGCGACATTCGCGCGAGTCGCGCCGCGCCGAACCCTCTGTGCCTCCAGGAAGCCTGCTTGCCTCCAGTACGTATTTCAGGCACCTCAATTTTTGGACGCGGCACCTCAAGCAATTTTGCACGATTGATCGCAGGATCGCTGATTCAACCGTACTGAAACCCTGCTAAAAGTGTTTAAATCTTTTAAAACCATTTCAAACTCCTAAAACATTCGATCCTGCGCAGGATCGATCGCAGGATCGGTGCTAGAGGTGCCGCGTCCTTCTTCTCATGCACTACAAGTTCATTTCAGCAAGTCTACAGCTCTACTTTCTCTGAAGCTGCTCTCCTGCCTCACACACTGATCCTGAGACATTCAAAGCCTCCTCTCGTGCTCTCGAGTAGTGTTGATTCGAAACGCTTACAGCTCCCGTTCTGAAAACAGTGCGAGCTTAGCCTATCGCGGATTCGCGGACGAGCACTCGCTCGTCATGGACAGCTGGATGGCCGAGCCACCAGTTCACACCGGTTTCTCGTGCGATTCGCTGGAAAAATTTACCAGCGAAGGCCAATGCGATGGCTCCGACCCGAGCAAGCTAGAAGGTAACAGTCGAGTACTTGACGACCCGAGCTATAGTTTCGGCCCCACGCGAGTAACATGACCCTAGGACTTCGACCGCCTTTCGACTACTCTTTTCCCGCCTTCACGAGACCCCCTGTCATGCCAAGTAGGCGCGAGAGCGAGTTAGGGTTAGCACGCGGGTGCCAACCGTTTCCCGCGCGCGTGTCGTGCTGGCAGGTCTCGTCACGGCGTCGTGGTACGCGCCGTCCGAGACGTCCTCCGCGCCAACCCAGGCCACGCCGCTCCGCGTTGCCCTCGTCGCCTCGTCCGACGCCTCCCATTCGTCCGTCGCTTCGACGCTCTCCGCCTCCGGCGGCGACAATGCTGCTGCCGTCGCGAAACCGTCGCCGGTCGCTGCAGTTAACGCGTCCCCCGCCGCCCGAGGCGCTGCTAGCAGAGCTATTGCTCCGCGCGCGGTGCCGCGGCCGGTAGTGATGAACGCGTACGACGGCGTGCTGGACCCCGACCTGTTCGAGACCGCCGGCGAGTTGGGGCGCGGCGGGTTTGGCACGGTGGTGGCGATGCGGCGAGTGGAAAGCGGCGAGGTGGTGGCGGTGAAGCGCGTGGCGCGCAAGCAGATGGTGGCGGCGGCGAACGAGGCGATGGTGGCAGCGTCGCTGAGCGAGTGCCCGGGCGTGCTGGGCGTGCGCGAGGTGCATCTGGCCGACCACCACGCGTACCTGCTCTCCGACGTCTGCTCTGGCGGCGACCTCCGCGCCCTCCTGCAGCGCCGCGCCGCTGCCGCCGCAACCACGCCCGCGGAGAATGGCAAGGGCAGGCGGTGGTGGGGGAAGGCGAGCGGCGAGGACGGGCGGGGAGGGGGAATGGCGGAGGCGGAGGCGCTGGAAGTGGTGAAGCACGTGGGCGACGCCGTGGCGTTCTGCCACGAGCGAGGCGTGGTGCACTGCGACATCAAGCCCGACAACATCCTCTTCGCCTCGCCCCTCTCCAACATGGAACCCCCGCCTTGCCAACCCGCCGCTAGCCCCGCTGCGGCTGCGCGCCCCTCTCCTGCTGCCCGCCTCTGCGCGCCCGTCTCCTCGGCTCGCGCCTCCCCCCGGCTGGCCGCGGGGGCAGTGCGGCTGGCGGACTTTGGGTTGGCGGAGTGGCAGCGCGCGTGCTGCACTCCCGCAGGCACGCCCAGGTACATGGCGCCTGAGGTGGAGGCCCTCTGCCGCCCTCGCTGCCCGCCCGCCCCTGGCGCCGCGAAGCAGCGAAGAGGAGCCCCGGCGAGAGCAGCAGGGGGAGAGGCAGAGGCAGGCGGGTATGGGCGGGCAGCGGACGTGTGGTCGCTGGGGGTGACGCTGTTCGAGATGATCGCAGGTGAGCGGCCGTACGCGGGGGAGGCGCCTCAGCAGGGCGAGTGGCGCGCGCGCATGGAGGGGGCAGCGTGGGAGGGCGTGTCGGAGGAGTGCCGCGCGCTGGTGAGCGGCATGCTGAGAGTGCGCGCGGAGGAGAGGCTCACCATGGCGCACGTGTGCCACCACCCCGCCATGATCCGCGCCTTCGGGGGCAGCGGGACGCGCAGTAGGAAGGGGTGGTGGTGAGCGTGATGCGGTCAGGAGGAGGAAGCAGGGAAGGGTGTGGTGAGCAGCAGGGGGAATGCAGGTGGCTTGGCGTGGCGGTGGGGGGATACAAGGGAGAGTGGGATGGTATGGTGGAGCACCACTTTTTGCACCCTGCCTGTCAGGGTGTTTGGGATGCTGGGTGGATTCGGTGGATGGAAGGGGATGGGTGCACGTCACCTTGCTGCGTCGTTTCCTGCTTGCTCACGCTTGCTCTCTCTGCTCTTTCAAGGCTTGGGGGCTGGTGTGCATGAGGCTGCTGATGCTCGCACACGTTAGCTCGGTTTTAGCTCGATTTCTATTCGCATATGTTTAGCTCAATCAATGCAATGTGCTATGATATGTTCAAATTGGTGCAGCGCAGTGGGATTTGTTCCTTAAAGAGTCGGACATATGAATGCAGCAATGCAACGGAGGGAAAGAACATGTATTACCCGTCTGTAGGTAGTGATCACAGAAACCCACTGCAGTGAACATGCATGGTACATAGAGTGACATTCTGCAAGTAGCACCACACCATAAAGTAGCACGCTGCTGAATCGCCTCCACGATGACGGGCGGACAACCTGCCTATGGCCGTGGGTGCAAGAGCGTGTGTGCTATCGTGTGCGACTACCGTAGCTTGCACCTCCTGGGCACCAGGTTGCCATTGCATGGTCTTGTACCATACATGCTTTGGCACGTCCATGACCATGCCAATGCGGCGCTCAGCAATCCCATTTTGCTACGGTGAGTCCAAAAGCGTGAAGGTCTGACTGATGCCCCGTGCACGACAGTAGGCACGTAGAAGGCCAGAGGAGAACTCTCCGCCTCTGTCCGAGTGCAGACGCAGAACAAGAAAGTCCGAGCCGAAGCTCTGCCTGAGCTGGAGACGAGCTGCGCGGATCCAGTCGATCAGCACCTCAGTGACATCACCCTTGCTGCGCAAAGGGAAGACTGTGGTGTAACGCGAGTAGTCATCAACAACGAGCAGGAAGTAGCGCTCGTGACCCTGTCCACGGACGCGGGCCGGGCCCCACACGTCCATGTGAAGCGTCTGCAACGGGGCCTCTGTCGGAGGAAACTGGGAGGAGTGAGGGGCAGCACGCTGGCGCCCCTCGACACAGGGGACACAGGCAGGGCCAGGGCCCTGAGGAAGGGGAGGGAGGGACCGGGGGAGACCAGACACAAGAAGACGGGAGGCCATACCTGTGAGCCGAAGCAGAGAGGGGTGGCCAAGGCGGTGGTGCCTGAGGAGAGTCTCGTGAGACAGGAGACGACACGAACAGGGGGCAGACTCAGGACCAGACCTGGACGCCGCAGCAAACACCTGACACGACGCAGCTACCCTACCAGACTCAGCAACTGGAGGAGACGCAGTGGTCAGAGTGTACAGGCTCGACCCCGGCTGACGGGTGAACGTAGCCAGGTGTCGGCCTGTGCCAGCCTCTGTACAGTGGGTCACTCGCCGACGCGCAGGAGTGAACTGGTGGACAACCGCATCCTGTAGGTCAGCACCACTCACCAGGTTCGTCGAAAACGAGGGGAGGTAGAGACCAGACAAGGTGCCAGAGGGAGCCGCCGGACACGGGAGGACTGTGGAGAAGCGAGACAGGATCGGACCCCCAGCGGGGTCAGCCAGAGACACCGCAACCGGCCGACTAATCGGCGTGAGTGTGGTGCGGTCCCGAAAGAAGGAGCGAGACGCCCCAGAGTTAAGAGTGAAGGTGAGGGAGGCCGAAGCCGACGTAGTACTTGAGAGTGCAGACTCACCAGTACCTGAGGACGCAGACACACCACCACCTAGAGCAGCAGCGTCGTAAGCACCTAGGGCAGTAGCCTTACCAGTATCTAGAGCAGCAGTCTCAATGCCCGGATCGGGCTGGAAACACCGGTAACAGTCACCCTCTCACTAATAGACACAGCATACATGGCAGAGAGAATAGCATCAAAGTCAAGATCAAAGATGGCAACCCCCGCCCTAGACAGCTTGTCCCAGCGAGGGATCTCTGAGGCCTCCGGGAACTTGTGCCGCCACGCGTCCGCCAGGCGGCCAAAGCAGCGCGGGGTGGGGTGCGCACCCCCACACTGCTCACCCGCACGATCGCCGGTGCGCAGGACGTAGGTGCACGGACCAAAACCCCCACTCGCTGGCGTGCAGTGTACCACTCACGAAGCTACTGAGGGGACAGGATCGCACGACCACGCTGCTGCTGCTGGCGCGAGCCACCACCTGAGCCACTCCTCTGCAAAGACCCGCGACCAGCTCCACCGCCACCCCCACCGCCTCCACCGCCTCCGCTGCCTCCACTGCCGCCGCAGCCTCCACCGCCGCCTCCACCGCCGCCTCCTCCGCCACCTCCGCTCCCACCACCACCGCCGCCGCCGCCTCCGCCTCCACTGCCGCCACCGACCCCCCCACCCCCACCTCCACCTCCACCGCCACCCCCACTCCCCCCACTGCCTCCATCCTCCACCTCCACCGCCCGCTCCTCCAGCTCCCTTGCCCCTCTTGCCCTTGCCAGAGCGGCGTCTCCCGCTAGGGGCAGACGCCGCACCGACCGACTCAAGACCAAGGAGGTCGGCCGCAGCAGCAGAGGCAACAGAGGGCAGTAGGGGGGAGGGAGAACACCCCTCAAAGATGGGGGTGCGCGGGTCACCTCGAGAGGCTCCTACAGCGACTATGCTCTTCTCTATCGCGAGGAGGGCCTTCTCGAGGAGGTCTACAGTGAGTGTGGTGGGACAGACTGAGAGAAAGTGGTCCCTGACTACTCGAAGGGAGTCAGGGAGGCGAGTGACTAGGAAGTACAGAGTGATGTACATGGGGGGGGGGGGTTCGCGGTGCAGAAGTCAGCAGGAAGTGCACCGCGGTAGCGAGTGTCACTAGTGCGGAGGTGCGTAATGAGGTCAGCAACGGTGGGAAAGGCAGCAAGGTCAGGGAAGAGGTACGGCAGCATGAGACGGCTCAGTGCAGCAGTGGCAGGGGAGGAGTAGCGCGCGACTACAGCGTCGTACAAGGTCTGAAAACTCTTGTACTGACTAAAGTGCGCACGCTCGGAGGTAGGGAGGTGGCGACGCACAGCAAGACGTGCAGCAGCATCGCGCGTGGCCCACTGGGAGCGAACAGTGGCGTCAGCATCAGCAGCAGGGGCAGGGGAAGCGCCAGAGGTGAGGTCAAAGAGAGAGAGGTCGTCCGCCCTATCGCATTGTAAGAACAGCTGGAGGTCATCTACCCAGACCTCAAAGTCAATGGCCCGACCCTCAGCGTCAAAAGCGAGGACACTAGGGGTAGCCATGACAGCAGTAGACCAGCAGTGCAAGCAGTAGGGGAAGGGCACGCAGTGACAGAGGGTCTGTGCTCACCGGACAGGGCTGCTCGGGCGGCTCGGCTGCAGGGCGGCTCGGCAGCTGGGCGGCTCGGCGGCTGGGCGGCTCGGCAGCTAGGCGGCTCGGCGGCTGGGCGGTCGGCTGCACGGCGGCTCGGCCGGTGGGCGGCCGGGTGGCTCGGCTGCAGCGCGGTTCGGCGGCGGGGCGGCTCGGCTGCTCTGCTGCTGGGCGGCTCGGCTGCTCTACTGCTGGGCGGCTCGGCTGGGCCGCTGAAGTAGGGCGGCGGGGCCGCTGCAGAGGAGCGGCGGGGCCGCTGCAGAAAGGGCGGCGGGGTCGTTAGATAGGGCGGCGGGGCCGCTGCACAAGGACGGCGGGGAAGCTGGGTAGGGCGGCGGGGCCGCTACTAGAGGAGCGGCGGGGCCGCTGCAGAAGGGCGGCGGGGCCGCTGGGTAGGGCGGCGGGGCCGCGAGATAGGGCGGCGGGGCCGCGTGGTAGAGTGGCGGGGCCGCGAGGTAGGGCGGCGGGGCCGCGAGGTAGAGTGGCGGGGCCGCGCGATGGGGCGGTGGGGCCGCGAGGAAGGGCGGCGGGGCCGCTAGGTAGGGCGGCAGGGCCGCGCGATGGGGCGGCGAGGCCGCGAGGAAGAGCGGCGGGGCCGCTAGGTAGGGCGGCGGGGCCGCGCGATGGGGCGGCGGGGCCGCGATGGGGCGGCGGGGCCGCGCGATGGGGGGGGGGCGGGGCCGCGAGTAAGGGCGGCGGGGCCGCTAGGTAGGGCGGCGGGGCCGCGCAATGGGGCGACGAGGCCGCGAGGTAGGGCAGCGGGGCCGCTAGGTAGGGCGGCGGGGCCGCTAGGTAGGGCGGCGGGGCCGCTAGGGCGGCTCGACGCGACCGTAAGGGCGGCACGACAGGCCGCTAGGAAAAAGGGGAGAGCGCGACTCGAGGCGCGCTTCGGTGGGCCCTAGGAACAGTCCCTAGGAGGGGACCTGCTCTGATTCCATGTGAGAATGAGAACGAGATGAATGGATCAATTATGAAATGAGTGAGTACAAGTACTAACCCTAATTGGGTTGTACCCCCTATGGGATACCCCACTATAGCCTACACAAATGTATAAGCTATATAGCATTCTGACACGTAATCCCCTGACTGGTACGTGACTGGGCGGCGGTGGCGATCAGCATTGCGCTCAGCGATGATGTTTGCCCTTTTAATTGCTTCGGCGGCTCTGGTGCGGGCAGCTTGCAAAATTTCGGCAAATTGTTGCGCTCGTGGTGTTGGGTTGTCCGGACTCGGCGTCATGGGCACTATAGGGTTTTGCCCGTAGTTCAGGTAGAAGAGGGACTGCTGCGTCGTCGCTGACGTGGCGTTGTTGTATGTGAACTCGATCAGCGGCATCTGCTGCTCCCAGGTGGTCGGGTCGTCACACGTGGCACGAATCAACTGCTCCATCGTCTGATTCGTCTGCTCTGTTTGACCGTCGGTTTCGAGGTTGTACGACGAGCTGAACTGTAGCCTTGTTCGGAACTGCTCCCAGAGGTTCTTCCAGAAGTTGCTGGTGAACTTCGTGTCCCTGTCGCTGATAATCGCTGCTGGTATCCCGTGCAGGCGAACAACGGCTGTGATGAACATGCGAGCGGTCTCCTCGGCTGAGATCGACTTTTTGCACGCAGCGAAGTGTGCCATCTTCGTCAACCTGTCAACGATGACCATCACCGCGTCGTTACCCCCACGGTTCGAAGGTAACCCTGTGACGAAGTCTATGATAACCTGCTGCCAGGCGCGCTCGGACGGTGGTATCGGCTGCAATTGACCCGCCTTCCGCTTCCTCGATCTCTTAATTACCTGACACGTGGGGCACGAGCCCACGTGCTGCTGCACGTCGGTCAACAGCTCCGGCTAGGAGTAATACCGCTGCAATTGCTGTCGCGTTTTTTCTACCCCAAAATGTCCCGAGGTAATTCCGTCGTGTGCCTCCTGCAGTAGTAGCTCCCTCAATAGTGAGTACGCGGGTACCCAGATGCGGTTGGTGCCCGTTTTTACGTAATAAAATCCTTTAGCTTCTGCCAGTTGCTGTGAATTTCCGGACGTGAAAAATGGGTCAGTGCGGTATTTGTGGGTGAATAGTCTTGTTAAAAGCGGGTTGGTTTGGGCGAGTAGGATGGCATGGAGTTGGGCGGTAGGGCGAGTGAGTGCGTCGGCGATGTTGGATGCGCCTTTTTTGTACGTAACCGTGTAGTGGAAGATGGACTCGAGGTAGTCCAACGAGCGAATCTGTCGCGAATTGAGATTTGGTTGGGCCCGTAGGTACTGTAGTGATCGGTGGTCTGTCCGTACTATCACGTCGGCGCCAGTTAGGTAACACCGCCAAACTTTGAACGCGTGCACGATTGCCAATATTTCGCGGTCGTGTATCGGGTAGTTGTGTTCGGGCGGGTGCAGCTTGCGGGACTCGTACGCGATTGGCTGGAGGCCGTTCCCGAAATCCTGCAACAGTACTGCTCCCACAGCGATATCGCTTGCGTCGGTGACGAGCTCGAACGGACGGTATGGATCTGCGATGTGAAGCACGGGCGGTGAGCACAAAATGTTTTTGAGGGCCGAGAAGGCAGCTTGCTCTTTCTCCCCCCACGTGTACTCAACCCCCTTTATTAGCAGGTCTGTCAGCAGGGCAGTCAGCTTCGCCATGTCGGGGATGAACCGGCGCACGTAGTTGATGAACCCTAAAAAACTCTGCAACTCGGTCAAGTTGGTCGGCGTGTGCCAGGTTTAAATCGTCGCGATTTTTTTCAGGTCTATTTCCACTCCTGCAGCTGAAATAATGTGTCCCAAATACTCCAAGTGGTCCTACAAAAACTCATACTTAGACGCTTTGGTCAGTAGGCGGTTCTCACTCAGTATCTTAAAAACTGCTTCGATGTCCTGTAAGTGCTGTGCTTTGTCAGGGCTGTAAATCAGTATGTCGTCCAGGTATACGATGACGCACTTATCTAAAAGCGGGCGGAAAGCTTCGTTCATGGTTATTTGAAAAGTGGCGGGGGCGTTGGTCAGTCCGAAGGGCATGACGGTGTATTCGAAGGATCTGTAGCGTGTGCGAAATGCGGTCTTAGGGCAGTTGGGCGCATTGACACGAATCTGGTGGTAACCCCCTCGGAGGTCGAATTTCGAGAAAACCCGGGCTGTGCGCAGATGGTCGATCAGTTCGTCGGCTCGCGGGATGGGGTAACGGGATTTGATGGTAACCCTGTTCAGTGCTCTGTAACCTATGCACATGCAAAATCCCCCGTCTTTTTCGGTGTGAACAGTATCGGTGCTGCGAAGGGTGACAAAATAGGGCGAATGAACTCCTTCTCGAGTAGGTAATCGAGCTGCTTCCTCAGTTCGTCCAGTTCGAGTTGGGTCAGTCGGAACTGTTGCTGTACTGTCGGCTGTGCCCCCGGTTCTAGTTCTATCCTATGGTCGTGCGGTCGCTCAGGTGGCAGTCCCGTCGGTAGGTCGTCCGAGAAGACGTCACTGTACTACTTCAACTATGCTGCCAGATCACTCGGTACGTCGGCCAGCAGTTTCTTTAAATCCCCTCCTTTGTCTGCTGCCTCGCTTCCCGAATGTCGACCGCGTACATGAGAGCTCCTGCCGCTACGGCGTGTTTCATCGTGATCGCGTTGACACGCACCGACGAAGACTCAGGCGAGCCCCAGCGAGGTAGGGCGATGTTGTTACCGTTCACTCACACAGTGCAGTCACCCGTCGTCCAGTCGATCCGCGGATTGTGTCGTCGCAACCAATCTCGACTAAGTGAAATGTCGGTTCCGTCGAGGGTCGTCGCGAGCATTTCCTGGCTAAACGTGAAGTTACCCTCGCATCGAATCCGAACCCGGTCTACGCGTTCCCGTATCGCCAGTGGCGTGCCGTCGACCAGTCTTGCATCGATCTCAGGTAAGCATTTGTCCAGTGGCAGTTTCAACTTCTGTGTTGTGGCAGTCTTGATGAGGCTGTGGCTGGCTCCCCCGTCTACGAAGATTTTAATTAAGACAATCCCGATTTTCCCACTAAGCAGTATAAGGGTTGTCTACCGCGGTACCCTCCTTATTCGGCCGAGTGTGGTCGATTGCGTGAACCGGCACAATCACTCGGTGAGGGTCGGTTGGGTCGGGCGAGCGGCGTGACCTGTCAGTAGAGGGCCCGTCTGCTACTGACTCCCAGCGTTTCCTTGCTGCTTGGTCTGTTTCTGCTGCTCAGCTTCCCCCTTTCCCTTAGCGTTTTCCGGGCATTCGCTCTTGCGATGTCCCGGCTGATTGCACGCAAAGCAGCGCCCTTTGAACGGTGCGGCAGCGGCATTTGCGGCGACGGCACGTATCGTAGCGCCCTCGTTCGTCCCACGAGACCGATGTCCCCAATTGCTGCTTCCGTAGGACCCCGGTCTCGGTCGGCGGAAGAAGTCGAGTTTCTCCGCCAGGGCGAAAATTTCTTGAAAGTCGGTGACGCCGCGAAGCTGGATTTCCTGAGCGATGTCCTGCTTCATGTCAAACATTATATATGTGTTATTGCTATGTAGGCTATAGTGGGTTAGCCTTTAGGGGGTGCACAACTCTAGGGTTTCATACTTGTACTCCAATGTTTCATAGTTCAATCACTTCTTGTTTCTGACATGGTATTAAGAGCTTAGGTTTTAGACCTAAGGGCCTACCGTTCCGCTAGAGGTGCCCTCGTGCGCCCCCTTTTTTTTTTAGCGCCCTCGTGCGCCTCTCCCCTAGTGCGCCCTCGTGCGCTCTCCTCTGACGCTGCCCGTGTGCAGCTCGCTAGCAGCCCGAGCGCGGCCCCGCCGTTTTAGCCCGCGTAGGAAAACCGCCGCCTAGGGCGGCCCGATTTTTTCTCACGAGCCCCAGCAGGCCGTCGCCCGTAGGCCCCGCTCGCCCCTAGGCCAACGCGCGACCCACAGCCGCCCACCCGCAGGTCGCACCCAGCGCGCCGCGGCGATCGTGCGCCAGCTGCTGCAGCTCGCGCTTAGCTGTCGCTAGAGCGCAGCCGCGGTCCGCGCGCAGCTGCACCCTAGGCGCCGCCGCGCACCGAGCCTAGGCCCGCCGTCGCGCCGCCTTGTCAGAATATATTTGCTGTCTAGCCTGCAGTGGGGTACTCTGTAATGAGTACAACCCAATTTAGGGCATTGTACTTGTATCCCAACTCTTCCTAGTGAAACCACTTCTCTTTCAAAAATCTCTCGACACTTCTCTCCTCACCCTAAAAAACTCGATTACCTAGGCACCTAAACCATGGCTTCTAAGCCTACCTTTGTTTAAGATTCTGAGATGGTATTAGAGCTTAACGCTCCTTGCCTGTGGGCCCACTCGATTCCGCTGCCCTATTGTGTGTCGTGCGCCCCGTGGCGCACGACCACCTTTTTTTCTTCCCGCCATGCGCTCGGGGCGCGTGGCGGTTTTCTGCCCGCCGTGCGCCCCGAAGCGCGCGGCGGGTACCTACCTCGTCGCGGCGTCTTGGGAGCCCGCGCGCTGGCCCCGACCGTCGCCTCGTCGCGGCGTTTTGGGGGCCCGCACGCAGGTCCCTCCCGTCGCCTCGTCGCGGCACTTTCGGGGCTCGCGAGCCGGCCCCTCCCGTTGCCTCGTCGCGGCGCCTTAGGGGCCTGCGCGCGGCTCCCTAGCACGTCACCCTTCACGGCACAATGGGGGCCACGCCCTTCCCCTCCCCTTCGACCTACTTTCCGCTGCAGCAGCCCCAGCAGCTGCAGCCCCTGAAACGGCCACCGCAGCAGCAGCAGCTCTAGGAGCCGCCGCCCCAGCAGCAGCCCCTGGGGCCGCCCCAGTAGCAGCAGCCCCGGGAGCAGCCGCCCCAGCAGCTGCTGCCTCTGGAGCGGCCACCCCAGCAGCAGCAGCTTGTGGAGCAGCCGCCCCAACAGCAGCAGCCCCGGGAGCAGCCGCCCTAGCAGCAGCAGCCCCTGGAGCCGCCCCAGCAGCAGCAGCCCCGGGAGCAGCCGCCCCAGCAGCAGCAGCCCCGGGAGCAGCCGCCCCAGCAGCAGCCACTGGAGCAGCCGCCCCAGCAGCAGCTGCCTCTGAAGCGGCCACCCCAACAGCAGCAGCCCCTGGAGCCGCTGCTACTGCAGCAGCCACCCCACCAGCAGCAGCACGTGGAGCAGCAGCAGCAGCAGCCGCCCCAGCAGCAGCCCCAGCAGCGGCAGCCACTGGAGCAGCCGCACCAGCAGCAGCCGCCCCTGGCCCCTGCAGCAGCCGCTCATGGACCAGGTGCAGCCGTGGGGGGTGAGTGTTGGGGTGCTGGTTGTGGGGGTGTCGATTGTGCGTGCCGTCCCCTCCTCCTCCTCCTCCTCCTTCGTCTCCCACTGCTACAGCTCTCGCTGAGGGGGGTGGATGTGTGGGAGACTGGGGTTTAGGGTTTAAGGGGGGTGGGTGGAGCTAGCGGTATAGCAGCGGGTGTGTGTCGGGGGGTGGGACTGTGTGCGGGAGGATGAGCGGAGGTTGCCAGTCTGTTGTCCGCAGCACCTGTAGTCCGGGCGCTTAGTCCGGTAGCCCAGTGAGTTTGTTGCTGCGCCAGTCGCCCGAGGGTCCGTTGCCCGTCTGCCGCTACTTGAGCCGCGGGGCCTGTTACTCCAGTAGTCCGAGCGCTTAGTCCGGTAGCCACTATGCTCGCCACTCCTGTTGCCCGTGTGTCTGCAGCTTCAGCCGCCGCCTTCTATCTCCTCTCCTCTCACTCTCCCTCCTCCTCCTCACTTGCCCGTTGTGACTACCACTAGCTTTGCTGATAATTGTGCACTTTAACTATTGCTTCTTGAACTTGTGCTCAGAATGTGTGGTGACATTGTGATCCACCCTGAGCTTGTACTGCTTTGCCTGCTCTGCTAATTACACCCCACTTTGGCTATGGGGTGTGTCAGAATATATTTGCTGTCTAGCCTGTAGTGGGGTACTCTGTAATGAGTACAACCCAATTTAGGGCATTGTACTTGTATCCCAACTCTTCTTAGTGAAACCACTTCTCTTTCAAAAATCTCTCAACACTTCTCTCCTCACCCTAAAAAACTCGATTACCTAGGCACCTAAACCATGGCTTCCAAGCCTACCTTTGTTTAAGATTCTGAGACGCCTTACCTGCCCGAGCCGCGTCGCCAGAGTCGCGCCACCCTGACCGAGCCGCGCCGCCCTACCTGCTGCATCTGCTCTTTCTGCTCCTACTGCTACTACTGTTGCTACTGCTACTGCTGCTCTAGGTCCTGATGCAGGGTTCTCGCTAGGTTTAGGGCCTGTTTGACAGTACCCTCAAAAACATTTTCCCCGTCTTAGGCTTTGACGACGAAATTTTTGTGGTCTGCAGTATAAGCTGAAATATTTTTCCTAGTCTGATAAACTAGACGAAAAAAAAAACCAAGTCAGCCTACAGCGAGGCTGCACAAGGCAGTTACAGAGCTGTATAAGACACGCGTAATGAATGCGCGTGCAGTTACAAGGCAGCAATCGGCTGTACCTGTGGTGGTCCTGTCCTCTGGTCAACTGGGCGTATGGCCTAGTGGGTCAAGTTGTCGGTTTCAGACGAAACCGAACTCGCTATCTGTATCCTCAGATAAAAAATTATACACGTCTGAAAAAATCATACGAACTTAAAAGTCAAATCTTGCTGATCAGATGAGAACAAACACAAAATCTTAGGATTAAGATGAATACAAAAAAACCAGTCTTAAACGCAGACCATCAGACCAAATTGGTCTGATAACGAGAACCCTGTCCTGGTGAGGCTGCAGCCCTAGGTGCTAGTGCGTCTACGTCTGCTGGCACCGCACCTACTGAGGCACTGCACACCTTCACACTGGACTCAGGTGCTTCCCGGTGTTTCTTCCGCAACCACACTGCCCTGGAGCAGCTCCCTAGACCGGTTGCAGTCTCCCGGGCTGACCCCTCTGGGGGTCCGGTCCTTGCGACCTCCACCACTGCCCTCGCTTGTCCTGCTGTCCCGTCTGGCACGCTGTCGGGCCTCTACCTCCCTCGTTCTCTACAAACTTGGTGGCGGGTTCCACGCTCCTGGACGCGGGTGCTCACCAGTTCACCTCGGCCTACGAGCGTGTGACGCACTTCACGTGCGCCCGGACGGGTCGTCACCTGGCTACCTTCACTCGGCAGCCGGGGTCGGACTTGTACACACTGACCACTAAGTCCCCTCAAGTAGCTGCGTCTGCGTCTGCGTCAGGTCAGCTATCGGCCCCCTGCTCGTGTTGCTCCCTGTCACACAGGAATGTCCTCTGGCACCACCGCCTTGGTCACCCGTCAGTGCAGCGCCTTCGCGGCATGCACTCCAGGTACCTTGTCTCTGGTCTTCCCAGGGTTCTCCCTCCCCTGCCACCCTCGCCTTCTCCTCCCTGTCTTCCCTGTGTCGAGGGGCGGCAGCGCGCCGCTCCTCACTGTTCCTCGTTCCCTCCCATAGAGGCTCTCCTGCAGACTCTCCACCTAGACGTGTGGGGCCCCGCCCGCGTCCGGGGACAGGGCCACGAGCGGTACTTTCTGCTGGTCGTCGAAGACTACACGCGCTACACCACGGTCTTCCCCTTGCATACCAAGGGTGAGGTCCCTGATGTCTTGATCCCCTATATCCGCGCTGCTCGTCTCCAGCTCCGCGAGCGGTTCCAGTCGGACTTTCCTATCCTACGTCTGCACTCTAACAGAGGTGGCGAGTTTTCCTCTGACCTCTTGGCAGCCTACTGTGCGGAGCACGGCATCTGCCAGACGTTCACTCTCCCGGCCTCTCCGCACCAGAATAGGGTTACTAAGCACCGCATTGGTCTTTTCATGGAAGCCGCTCGTACCTCCATGATCCATGCGGCTGCCCCCCATTTCCAGAGGCTGTTTGCAGAGCAGTACACCGCGCATCAGCTCAACCTCTGGCCCCGTGTCTTTGTTCCAGAGACCTCGCCTACCCTGCGTTGGACGGGGGAGGCTGGCGATGCGTCGGTGTTCCGAGTCTGAGGATGTCGAGCCTTTGTCAGCGATACGTCCGCGGACAAGCTCTCCTCCCGTGCCGCTCCCTGTGTCTTCCTTGGCTTTGTCCCTAACGCGCCTGGCTGGCAGTTTTACCACCCCACCTGGCGCCGTGTCTTTGCCTCTCAGGACGTCACCTTTGACGAGTCGGTACCTTTTTACCGTCTCTTCCCCTACCGTACTGCCCCGCTCCCCCCCCCACCGCTCTTCCTCACCCCAGCTGTCCCGTCGGTAGACCCCCTCCCTCCCCAGGGTGCTGCTCCCTCAGGTGTTTCCCAGGTAGACCAGGTTGAGCCTGTCGAGGTAGCTGTTGACTCTGGTCCTGCGCGAGGTGCTGAGTGTGCTGAGCCTCATGTTGCTGGGTGTGGGGGCACTGAGACTGGGGGTGCTGAGCCTGGGGGTGCTGGGGGTGCTGAGTCTGGGGGTGCGGAGACTGTGGGTGCTGAGCCTGGAGGTGCGGAGACTACGGGTGCTGAGCCTAGAGGTGCTGCGACTGGGGGTGTCGAGCCTAGAGGCGCTGAGGCAGGGTGTTCTGAGACTGACCGTTCTGCGCCTTTTGGCGCTCCCTCTTCGCAGCAGCTGCGTAAGTGGTACTCCAAGCGCTACAGCCTCCGACGTGGGGCTCCTGGAGCTGGGGGGTCATCTGGAGTTGGGGCTGGTGGCCCTGCGGGTGCAGTGTCGCAGCTCGAGCCTCCCTCCCCTCAGCGGCTGCGTGAGTGGTACGCTCGGCGCTGCAGCCTACGCAGTGGAGCTTCTGGTGTTGAGGTACCGCCCGCTGGAGGCCCTACTGCTGCTGGAGGTTCTGGAGCTGCTGGTGGTGCTGCTGGTGCTGGTGCTGCTGGAGGTGCTGGAGCTGGTGGAGGTGCTACAGGTACTGTTGGAGGTCCTTGAGCTGCTGGAGGTGCTACTGGTGCTGCTGGTGCTGCTAGAGGTGCTGGAGCTGCTGGAGGTGCTACTGGTGCTGTTGGAGGTTCTGGAGCTGCTGGAGGTGCTGCTGGTGCTGCTGGAGGTTTTGGAGCTGCTGGAGGTGCTGCTGGAGCTGCTTGAAGTTTTGGTGCTGTCTCTGCTCCTTCTGGGGGCACTTCACGGCCGCGGCCGTACTTCGTTCCGCTCCTTCAGCAGGTTCTTGGTCAGCCGCCTCCTCCTAGTCCTCCTCCCTCCTTAGAGTGTCCTCCGCCTGTCCAGTCGCAGTCACAGCTACCGCCTGCCTCGCCGCTTCCTGGTCCTTCTCCCTACACTGGTCCGACAGGCGGTCTTAGGGAGCGTCGAGAGCTTGAGTCTCGTCTTGTGTCGCCCGTGTCTCGTCCTGTGTCACCTGTTCGTGCTGCTTGCACTAGTCGCCGAGTACCGCGTGAGCGTCCTCTGCCTCTCCCTGGCACACTCGAGATGTCACTGCGTCCTTCCACTGCTCCACAGCGTGTCCCTCTGCCGTCTCCTCCT
The DNA here is from genome assembly GCA_948144175.1 of Closterium sp. NIES-65. Classification (NCBI taxonomy): domain Eukaryota; kingdom Viridiplantae; phylum Streptophyta; class Zygnematophyceae; order Desmidiales; family Closteriaceae; genus Closterium; species Closterium sp. NIES-65. The sequence goes on along the minus strand of CANXME010001974.1, from coordinate 418,759 downwards.
GCGTCCTCTCTTCCTGTGCTTGCTGACCAAGAGTCTGACTCTCTACGTGCTGCCAGTCCTACTATCACGCGTCTCCTGGCCACTACTGTCACTGACCCTTCCTTTGAGTCCACTGCTGCGTCTGCCTTGGTTGCTGAGCTTGTCGACTTTGCTGCTCGCTGTTGCCTAGACTACGCTGCGACACTTGTTGCTGAGTCTGAGTCTATCTGTCCTCCGTCCGTCAGGGGTGAGTGTGCTCTAGGCATGGACGTTCTTGAGGACACACAGGGGGACCTTGAGTGTCTTGCAGCCGCTGCGCCTCATCTCGTGTCCATGCTGATTGCCCCTGAGGGAGACCTGGATGCTCCAGACATCCCGACCCTGCGCTCTTACGCTGAGGCGATCGCGGGTGAGTACTCCTCTCAGTGGCAGATAGCTATGGATGTAGAGATGGCATCCTGGAAGTCCACAGGAACTTACGTCGACGAGGTTCCCCCTCCTGGGGCGAACATCGTCAATGGCATGTGGATTTTCAGGGTGAAGCGGCCGTCGGGTTCTCCGCCTGTCTTCAAGGCTCGTTACGTCACTCGAAGGCTTCAGTCAGCGAGAGGGAGTAGACTTCTTTCAGACCTTCTCCCCCACCCCGAAGATGACCACTCTTCGGGTGCTACTGCACGTTGCTGCTCAGCGTGGCTACGAGCTTCACTCTCTTGACTTTAGCACAGCTTTCTTGCAGGGCAGTGTGCACGAGGAGATCTGGCTGCGCCGCCCTCCTGGCTTCACTGGGTCGTTCCCTCCTGGTACCCAGTGGAGCCTCCGGTGGCCGGTCTACGGTCTCCGCCAGGCGCCACGTGAGTGGCACGACACACTGAGGACTACTCTTGCGGCACTTGGGTTCGCTCCTTCTACTACTGACCCGTCGCTGTTTCTGCGCACCGACACTTCGCTGCCGCCGTTCTACATCCTCGTGTACGTCGACGACTTGGTCTTTGCCACTGCTGACACTAAGGCTCTTGCCCATGTGAAGTCGGAGCTGCAGAAAAGACACACGTGCACAGACCTGGGTGAACTGTGTAGCTACCTTGGCTTGCAGGTCACCCGAAACAGAGCACGCTGCACCATCACACTAACTCAGTCACACATGGTGCAGCAGGTCCTTAAGCGCTTCGACTTCACCTGGTCCTCAGCACAGGCCACTCCTCTGGCTATAGGTCACTCGCTTTCAGCTCTGCCTTCGGATTAGTCCGTAGAGCCGAGTGGTCCTTACCCAGAGCTAGTTGAATGCCTCATGTACCTGATGACTTGCACTCGTCCTGACATAGCATACCCTCTTGGATTTCTAGCCCGCTACGTGGCTCCTGGCAGGCACCGAAATGTGCACTCGGATGCTGCAAAGAGGGTATTGCGCTACTTGTGCAGTACATCGGGCATGGGGCTCGTGCTTGGAGGAGGGAGCTCAGTTATTCTCACTGGGCACTCAGACGCTTCTTGGTTTGACGACCAGGCTACTTAGCGGTCGTGACAGGGTTACATCTTCAGCCTTGGCTCTGGCTCAGTTTCGCGGCATTCTACGCGTTCGTCTTCAGTTCTCAGCTCTAGTTGTGAGGCTAAGATCTACGCCACAGCCATGGCTGCACAGGAGTTACGCTGGCTCACCTACCTGCTGACCGACCTGGGAGAGCGGCCTAGTTCTCCTCCAGTGCTGTACGTCGACAACAAGGCTGCTATTGCCTTGTGTGAGGAGCACAGACTGGAGCACAGAAAGAAGCACATCGCTCTCTGTTACTTCCTGGCTCGAGAGCTGCAGCAGCGCGGTCAGCTTTGTCTGCGTTACGTGGCCACTGAGGCCAACACCGCTGATATATTCACCAAGGCACTTCAGCCTGGTGATCATCAGCGCTTCTGCACTATGCTGGGGCTGGTGCCCACTTTTCCTCACTTGCTGTAGGCTTTGGGTGTACTGCGATCTCTATATATAAACACTTGACTGTTTGCTCTGCTAGGTTGAGATCACCTTGCTGTGTAGGCTATAGTGGGTTAGCCTTTAGGGGGTACACAACTCTAGAGTTTCATACTTGTACTCCAATGTTTCATAGTTCAATCACTTCTTGTTTCTGACATGTCAGTATGGGGTTGTCTACCGTGGTACCCTCCTTATTCGGCCGAGTATGGTCGATTGCGTGAACCGGCACAATCACTTGGTGAGGGTCGGTTGGGTCGGGCGAGCGGCGTGACCTGTCAGTAGAGGGCCCGTCTGCTACTGACTCCCAGCGTTTCTTTGCTGCTTGGTCTGTTTCTGCTGCTCAGCTTCCCCCTTTCCCTTAGCGTTTTCCGGGCATTCGCTCTTGCGATGTCCCGGCCGATTGCACGCAAAGCAGCGCCCTTTGAACGGTGCGGCAGCGGCATTTGCGACGACGGCACATATCGTAGCGCCCTCGTTCGTCCCACGAGACCGATGTCCTCAATTGCTGCTTCCGTAGGACCCCGGTCTCGGTCGGCGGAAGAAGTCGAGTTTCTCCGCCAGGGCGAGAATTTCTTGAAAGTCGGTGACGCCGCGCAGCTGGATTTCGTGAGCGATGTCCTGCTTCAGGCCGCCGATGTAGCGGTCGATGCGCTCGCTCTCGTGCATGTATCCCACCTGCTCGCATAGCGCCAGAAATCCGCTCGTGTAGTCTTGGACGGAACCGAGTGGGCGCCAAATGCGGAGCTTCTGTCGCGCCGCGATCGAAGCCGCGATTGGCTTGAAACGAGCGCGTAGACCTACGCACCACGCCTCCCACGTGCGATACTGGGGCACCTCCACGAAATACGACGGCGCCTAGGGTCTGGTTTGTCCTCCCCCTGTCGGTAGTGTCACGTAGTCCAACGGCTTCGTGACGATGACGCGCCACAAATTCATGGCGGGTCCTCGCAGCAGCGACACGACGTAGCGAATTTTTGCCGTATCCTCCGAGACGTAGTTGGCGTCGAAAAATACGTTCATCGTGAACAACCACGCCTGAACGGTAGGACCACCCCGTTGGCTGGGATCGAAGCATGGCGGACGCTGCGGCTTCAGCGGTATCGGTGACGGCAGTGCCGAATTGTTGGTTGGCTTCGGGCCGCATTCGTCGCTTCGGGGTGTGTCGTGCCGTGGTCGTTGTCTCCGTCGGGGCGGACGATGCCATCACTGGCCGCGCTCGCGGGTTGCCCCACGCTTCCGTGTTGTGATGCTTGTGATGCAGGCTGTTCCGGAGTGCCAGGTGCTTGAGATTGTGCTTGTTGTGCTCGTGTGAGGTCATTCTGCAGGGACGAGCGTTCTGCCGTCAGCGTCGCGATTTCCTCGGCGCTCTCGCGGATTTGCCGTAGCAGTTCGTTCAACTGCTCCTGCGTGAGAGTCGTGATATCAATATGCTCAGCCATTTCAAAGGGCGTTGGCTCGTCTTAGTCTAGGCGCAGTCGTGGCTGCACGCTTTTACGAGAGAACGCGAGGACACCGGCTCAAACATTATAGATGTTATTGTTGTGTAGGCTATAGCGGGTTAGCCTTTACGGAGTACATCATTCTAGGGTTTGCTACTTGTATCACCCAATGTTCATAGTTCAATCACTTGTTGATTCTAACATGGTATTAAGAGCGTAGGTCCTAGCCTTAGGACCGCTTACCTAAGGGCCCATCGTTCCGCTAGTTGCTCCCTCGTGTGCCTCCTCCTAATCGCGCCCTCGTGCGCCTCACGCCTAGTGCGCCCTCGAGCGCCCCGCGTTTTCGGCCGCGTCGCCCGCTAGTCGCTCGCGCGGCCCGTTTTTGCCCGCGTAGCTCGCTAGCCGCCCACACGTGGCCCCTTTTCTGAGCGCGCGCCGACCCCTAGCCGCCCGTGCGACCGGCGCCGCCCATGAGCAGCCCCTAGCCACCTGTCGACCGCCGCCTAGAGCGTTGCAGCCACGCCCGTAGGCCGCCACGACGCCCTCTCTAGGCCGCCGCCCGCGCGCTCGTCAGGCCCACGCGTAGCCCCGGCCCGCCCGCTACAGCCGCCCACGCGCACTCCCCCAGTTGCGCACCGCCGCGTAGCCCAGCCCGAGCCGAGCCACGCCGCCCGAACTCGTTGCGCCGCTCCCATGGACCCGCGCGTCGCCCTGCGGCTCCCCCCCCTCCTTGCACACATGAGTTCACTTACCGCACACCCGAGTTCGCTTCCCGCACACTTGTGCACGCTTCCCGCACACCTGAGCTCGCTTACCGCCTGAACCGAGCCGCGCCGCCCTACTGTGCCCCACCTGCAGCGACTCCTGTTCCTGTTCCTATCGTACTACTGCTTCAACTACTACTGCTACTACTACTACTGTTCCTACTGCCACTATGGCCACTCCCTCTATTCTCACCTTTGACGCTGAGGGCCGCCCGATTAAGTTTGAGGTTTGGTTAGATGACCTCCACCTGTTCCTCCAGATCACTGCCAAGGACAATGTCTCCCTGTATGACCACACGTCACGCGCTGCTCCCGCACCTCCCGCTACTGCTGACAGTACTGCTCGCCCCCAGTGGCAGACCCGTGATGCTCACGCTCGCCTAGCCGTTTGCAGCCACCTGCCGTTAGATGAGCACGAGCACTTCGGCCAGCATAAGACCGCTAAGGAGCTGTACGACGCAGTAGTCGCGCGCTACTCCTCCCCTGCCACTACTGCTATAGGCCGTCTCTTACTGCTTTACCTCTTCCCCGACCGGTCCGCCTTTGCCACTGTAGCTGACCTCAACGCCCACCTCCGTACCAGTGACCTCCGCTATCGTGCCGCACTCCCCCCCGATTTCCTCGCCAAGAACCCCCCCCCCCCCCCCCGATGTACCTCACACTATACCACCTTGTCACCCGCCTCCCTGACTCCCTTCGCACTGTCAGGGACCAGTTTCTCGCCCTTTCCCCCACAGACCTCACTGTCGACCTCCTCGAGAAGGAACTCCTAGCAGCTGAGAAGAGCATTGTAGCTGTAGGTGCCTCTCGTGGTGACCCCCGCACCCCCTTCTTTGAGGGGTGCTCCCCCTCCCCCCTCCTCCCCTCCATTGCATCTGCTGCTGCTGACGACTACCTCGGAGCTGAGGGGGTCGGGGCCGCGTCTGCTCCTAGTGGGAGGCGCAAGGGTGGCAGGGGCAAGGGGGGCAAGGGTGGTGGAGGTGGAGGTGGGGGCGGCGGCGGTGGAGGGGGTGGGGTGGGCGGGGGTGGTGGCGGAGGTGGGAGTGGCGCGGGTGGTGGGGGAGTCGGTGGCGGCACAGCGGGTGGTGGTGGCAGTGGTTGTGGAGGTGGTGGGGGTGGTGGTGGCAGTGGTGGCGGCGGTGGAGCGGGTGGCGGGCGCGGTGGAGCGGTACAGCGTGGGGGGTTCGGCGGTGGCCAGAGGCAGCACCAGCAGCGTCCCGGTGAGACTCCCTCGCCCCAGCAGCTCCGTGAGTTGTACTCTCAGCGTGGGGGGTCTGGGGGTGGGGGTACCTGCCCGTACGTCATCCGCACAGGTGACCGCACTGGCCAGACCTATGGGAGGTTTCACACGGCACAGCGCTGTTTCTTTCGCCTCGACGACGCCTGGCGCGAGCAGTTTCCCGACGCCTCTGAGCTGCCCCGCAAGGCAGATCTGCTTAAGAAGGGCATTGATATCTTCGCTCTTAACTATGATGCTATCCTTGCTGCTATGTATGCATTGACTACTAGTGTTGAGGGTGACTGTTACCTGAGTGTACTGCCCGACCCGGGTATTTGGACCAGTGAGGCTGCAGCTCTAGGTGCTAGCGCGTCTGCTCCTCCAGGTCCTGGTGAGGCTGCTGCCCTAGGTGCTAGTGCGTCTGCGTCTGCTGGTACCGCACCTACTGAGGCACTACACACCTTCACACTGGACTCAGGTGCTTCCCCCTGTTTCTTTCGTGACCGCACTGCCCTCGAGCAGCTTCCTAGACCGGTTGCTCTCTCCCTGGCTGACCCCTCAGGGGGTCCGGTCCTTGCGACCTCCACCACTGCGCTCCCTTGTCCTGCTGTCCCGTATGGCACGCTGTCGGGCCTCTACCTCCCTCGTTCTCTACAAACTTGGTGGCGGGTTCCACGCTCCTGGACGCGGGTGTTCACCAGTTCACCCCGGCCTACGAGCGTGTGACGCACTTCACGTGTGCTCCGACGGGTCGTCACCTGACTACCTTCACTCGGCAGCCGGGGTCGGACTTGTACACACTGACCACTAAGTCCCCTCAGCTAGCTGCGTCTGCCTCTGCGTCAGGTCAGCTGTCGGCCCCCTGCTCGTGTCGCTCCCTGTCGCACAGGACTGTCCTCTGGCACCACCGCCTTGGTCACCCGTCAGTGCAGCGCCTTAGCGGCATGCACTCTAGGCACCTTATCTCTGGTCTTCCCAGAGTTCTCCCTCCCCTGCCACCCTCGCCTGCTCCTCCCTGTCTTCCCTGTGTCAAGGGGCGGCAGCGCGCCGCTCCTCACTCCTCCTCGTTCCCTCCCCTGCAGAGTCTGACTCTCTACGTGCTGCCAGTCCTACTGTCACGCGTCTCCTGGCCACTGCTGTCACTGACCCTTCCTTTGAGTCCACTATTGTGTCGGCCCTAGTTGCTGAGCTTGTCGACTTTGCTGCTCTCTGTCGTCTAGACTACGCTGCTAGTCTTGTTGATGAGTCTGAGTCTGTCTGTCCTCCGTCCGTCGGGGGTGAGTGTGCTCTAGGCACGGACGTCCTTGAGAAGAGACAGGAGGACCTTGAGTGTCTTGCAGCCGCTGCACCTCATCTTGTGTCCATGCTGATTGCCCCTGAGGGAGACCCGGATACTCCAGACATCCCGACCCCGCGCTCTTACGCTGAGGCGATCGCGGGTGAGTACTCCTCTCAGTGGCGGACGACTATGGACGCAGAGATGGCATCCTGGAAGTGTCAGAACATTATAGCTTATACATTTGTGTAGGCTGTAGTGGGGTAGCCCATAAGGGGTACAACCCAATTAGGGTTAGTACTTGTACCCAACTGTTTCATAGTGCATTCATTCCATTCTCACTTCTCGTCATGGTATCGAGCAGGTTCCCGAGTGGGAATACTGCCTAGGGCCCACCACGAACTTATTTCCTTCCCTGCCCGGAGCGCGCTTAGCTCCTAACCCAAGTAGCGCCTCGAGCCGCCTTAGTGGCCCCTATTGGCCGCCCTTACTGCCCCTCGAGTCGCCCTCTACGGCCTCGCTTAGGCCGCTATGGCCCTGCTACGGCCCCGCTTATGCCCGGTCGACCCCGCTTAAGGCCCCGTCGGCCCCGCTACGGCCCCGCTACGGCCCCGCTACGGCCCCGCTACGGCCCCGTCGGCCCCGTCGGCCCCACTACGGCCCCGCTTAGGCCCCGTCGGCCCCGCTACGGCCCTGCTTAGGCCCCGCTAGGGCCCCGCTACGGCCCCGTCGGCCCCGCTACGGCCCCGCTTAGGCCCCGCTTAGGCCCCGTCAGCCTCGCTACGGCCCCGCTTAGTCCCCGCTACGGCCCCGCTACGGCCCCGTCGGCCCCGTCGGCCCCGTCAGCCCCACTACGGCCCCGCTTAGGCCTCGTCGGCCCCGCTACAGCCCCGCTTAGGCCCCGCTACGGCCCTGCTACGGCCCCGTTGGCTCCGCTTAGGCCCCGCTACGGCCCCGCTACGGCTCCGCTTCGGCCCCGTCGGCCCCGCTACGGCCCCGCTACGGCCCCGCTATGGCCCCGCTACGGCCCCGTCGGCCACACTACGGCCCCGCTACGGCCCCGTCACGGCCCCGCTTAGGCCCCGCTGCGGCCCCGCTACGGCCCTACTTCGGCCCCGTCGGCCCCTCTACGGCCCCACTTAGGCCCCACTTAGGCCCCACTTCGGCCCCGCCCACCTTTGCGGCCCGCCGCCACCTGCGACCTCGCCACCACCTGCGACCCCGCCTCCCAGCGCCCGCAACGCCGAGCAGCCGAACCGCCGGCCACCTGAGCCGCCCAACCTCCCGAGCCGCCCAGCAGCCGAGCCGCCAGACAGCCGAGCCGCCCAGCACCGTGCAGCCGAGCCGCCCAGCAGCCGAGCCGCCCGACAGCCGAGCCGCACAGCCGCCCAGCAGCCGAGCCGCCCAGCAGCCGAGCCGCCTTGCAGCCGAGTCGCTCGACAGCCGAGCCGCCGAGCAACCCGATCGCTCCACCTACCTGGTAAGAGCACAGTCTCTGCCACTGCACTGCCCTGCCTCTTGCTGTTATGGCTTCCCCTAGCGTTCTCACCTTTGATGCCGAGGGTCGGGCAGTGGACTTTGAGGTCTGGGTAGATGATCTGCAGCTTTTCCTGCAGTGCGATAGGGGAGACGGTCTCTCCCTGTTTGACCTCACTTCTGGTGCCTCCCCTGCCCCTACTGCTGATGCTGACGCCACTGTTCGCTCAAAGTGGGCCACACGTGACGCTGCTGCTCGCCTTGCTATGCGCCGCCACTTACCGACCACTGAGCGTGCACACTTTAGCCAGTACAAGAGTGCTCAGACCTTGTACGACGCTGTAGTTGCACGCTACTCTTCCCCTGCCACTGCTGCACTGAGCCGCCTCATGCTACCGTACCTCTTCCCTGACCTTACTGCCTTTCCCACTGTCGCTGACCTCATTACGCACCTCCGCATTAGTGACACCCGCTACCGCGCTGCGCTTCCTGCTGAGTTCTGCAGCCAAGAACCCCCCCCCCATGTACCTCACCCTCTACTACATAGTCACCCGTCTCCCTGACTCTCTCCGTGTAGTCAAGGACCACTTCCTCTCTGTTTGCCACACCCCTCTCATCGTTGACCTCCTCAAGAAGGCCCTCCTAGCGATAGAGAAGAGCATAGTCGCTGTAGGAGCCTCTTGTGGTGACCCTCGCACCCCCGTCTTTGAGGGGTGTTCTCCCTCCCCCCTCTTGCCCTCTGTTGCCTCTGCTGCTGTGGCCGACCTCGTTGGTTTTGAGTCGGTCGGCGCTGCGTCTGCCCCGAGCGGGAGACGCCGCACCGGCAAGGGCAAGGGGGGCAAGGGCATTGGAGGAGGTGGAGGGGGCGGTGGAGGTGGTGGTGGAGGCGGTGGAGGGAGTGGGGGTGGTGGTGGGAGTGGTGCTGGGGGTGGCGGCGGCGGCGCCAGCAGTGGAGGCAGCGGAGGCGGTGGAGGTGGCGGAGGGAGCGGAGGCGGCGGAGGTAGTGGAGGAGGCGGAGGTGGAGGAGGCGGCGGAGGCGGCGGCGGCGGCGGAGGCGGCGGTGGTGGAGCGAGTCGCGACTCTGCGACGAGGAGTCGCGCCGGTGGTGGTCAGCGCCAGCAGCAGCAGCGGAGTGGTGTGACCCTTTCCCCTCAGCAGCTTCGTGAGTGGTACACTGCACGCCAGCGCGGTGGGGGTTTTGGTCCCTGCTCTTACGTTCTCCGTACCGGTGACCGCACTGGTGAGCAGTGCGGGGGTCCGCACTCCACCCAGCGCTGCTTTGGTCGCCTGACCGACGTGTGGCGTCGCCAGTTCCCTGAGGCGTCATAGATCCCTCATTGGGGAAATCTGGCTAAGGCCGGGGTTGCCATCTTTGATATTGACTTTGATGCTATTCTTGCTGCCATGTATGATGTTGCTGATAGTGTTGAGGGTGCCTGTTATCAGTGTGTACCGCCTGACCCGGGCATTGAGGCTGCTGCGCTAGGTGCTGGTGAGACTGCTGCTCTAGGTGCTAGTGCGTCTGCTGCCCCAGGTGCCAGTGTGTACTGCCGCCCCAGGTGCTGGTGAGTCTGCTCTCTCAGGTACTACGTCGGCTCAGGCCTTCCACACCTTCACCCTGGACTCGGGTGCGTCCCGCTCCTTCTTTTGAGACCGTACCACTGTTACGCCGCTCAGTCGGCCGGTTGCAGTCTCCCTAGCAGACCCCTCTGGGGGTCCTGTCCTTGCTAGCTTCTCCACTGTCCTTCCGTGCCCTGCAGCTCCCTCTGGCACCCTGTCTGGTCTCTACCTCCCCTCGTTCTCTACGAACTTGGTGAGTGGAGCGGACCTACAGGATCGAGGGGTTGACCAATTCACTCCTGCGAGTCAGCGAGTGACCCACTGCACGTGTGCTCGGACAGGCCGACACTTGGCCACGTTCACCCGTCGGCCTGGGTCGAGCCTGTACACCCTTACTGCTGAGTCTCCTCCTACTGCTGGGTCTGCCAAGGTAGCTGCGTCAAGTCAGGTGTTTGCTGCGGCGTCCAGGTCTGGTCCTGAGTCTGCCCCCTGCTCGTGTCGTCTGCTATCCCACCAGACTCTCCTTTGGCACCACCGCCTTGGTCACCCCTCCTTGCCTTGTCTCCGAGGCATGGCCTCCCGTGTCCTTGTCTCTGGTCTTCCTCGGTCTCTCCCTCCCCTTCCTCCGGGGCCTGGCCCTACCTGCGTCCCCTGCGTCGAGGGGCGACAGCGCGCCGCCCCTCACTCCTCCGAGTTTCCTCCGACAGAGGCTCCGCTGCAGACTCTACACATGGACGTGTGGGGCCCACCCCGCGTCAGTGGGCAGGGGAGAGAGCGGTACTTTCTGCTGGTCGTTGACGGCTACTCGCGTTACACCACAGTCTTCCCCTTGCGCAGCAAGGGTAACATCACTGAGGTGTTGATCGACTGGATCCGCGCAGCTCGTCTCCAGCACTGAGAGAGTTTCGGCTTGGACTTTCCTCTTTTGCGTCTACACTCGGACAGATGAGGGGAGTTTTCCTCTGCCCGTCTGGGAGCCTTCTGTCGGGCACAGGGCATCCGCCAGACGTTCACGCTTCCGGCCTCTCCACAGCAAAATGGGATTGCTGAGCGCCGCATTGGCATGGTCATGGACGTCGCTCGTACGTCCATGATGCATGCGGCTGCCCCCCATTTTCTGTGGCCGTTTGCGGTTCAGTACGCCGCGCATCAGCTCAACCTTCAGCCCCGGGTCTCCTTGCCAGAGACATCCCCCGTCTTGCGGTGGACAGGGAAGGTTGGCGATGCGTCTGCGTTTCGGGTCTGGGGATCTCGGGCGTTTGTCCGCGACTTGTCTGCGGACAAGCTGTCCCCCCATGCTGTTCCTTGCGTCTTCCTTGGCTTCCCCCCTGACGCGCCTAGATGGCAGTTTTACCACCCCACCACGCGCCGTGTTCTGTCCTCCCAGGACGTCACCTTTGACGAGTCGGTGCCTTACTACCGTCTCTTCCCCTACCGCACTGCCCCCCTCCCCCCGTGCTGAGCCTGCGGGTGCCGGGTCTGCGGGTGCCGGGTCTGGGGGTGCTGAGTCTTGGGGTGCTGAGCCTGGGGGTGCTGAGTCTGGGGGTGCGGAGCCTGGGGGTGCTGGGTCTATTCGTGTGGCCGCCGGCGGTACTTCGTCGAGGCGGGAGCCGCTCTCTCCACAGGAGCTGCGCGTGTGGTTCGCCCGCCGCTGGAGACGTGCTGCTGAGTCTGGGGGTGTTGGCGCTGGTGTTTCTACTGGTGCTGGTGCGTCTACGGGTGCTGCTGAGGCAGCTGGTGCTGACGGTCCTACTGGAGTTGGTGCTGCTGGAGCTGGAGCTGCTGGGGGTGTTGGCGCTGGTGTTTCTACTGGTGTTGGTGCGTCTGGGGGTGCTACTGAGGCAGCTGGTGCTGACGGTCCTACTGGAAATGGTGCTGCAGGAGCTCGAGCTGCTGGGGGTGTTGGCGCTGGTGTTTCTACTGGTGCTGGTGCGTCTGGGGGTGCTGCTGAGGCAGCTGGTGCTGACGGTCCTACCGGAGTTGGTGCTGCTGGAGCTAGAGCTGCTGGGGTTGTTGGCGCTGGTGGTGCTGCTGGCGCTGGTGCTTCTGAGGGTACTGGAGTTGGAGCTGTTGGAGCTGGAGGTTCTGCTGGCGCTGGTGCTGCTGCTAGGGGTACTGGTGCCGTACTTGCTAGTTCTAGAGGTGCTGCGCGGCCGAGGCCGTACTTGGTTCCGCTCCTGGAGCAGGTTCTTGGTCTCCCGCCCTCTACTGGTCCTGCTCCTCCCCTAGGTCCACAGCCTGTCCAGTCGCAGTCACAAATACCGCCCGCCTCCCCTCTACCTGCTCCTTCTCCCTACATTGGTCCTACTAGAGGTCTTGCTAAGCGTCGTGAGCCTGCGTCTCGTCCCAGCGTCACCGGTATCGTACTACTCGCACTAGTGGTCGTACTACACGTCCGCGTCCTCCTGCGGTCCCCGTCACACACCTAGTCCTTCCAGTGCTCCTCTGCGTGTCCCGTTGCCGTCTCCTCCAGAGTCCTCTCTTCCTTCTCTTGCTGACCCGGAGTCTGACTCCCTTCGTGCTGCTTATCCTTCGGTCACACGCCTACTTGCTACTATCGTCACTGACCTTCCTTTGAGTCTACTGCTGCGTCTGCTCTCATTGCTAAGCTTGTCGACTTCGCTGCTCGCTGTCGTCTAGACTACGCTGCCAGTCTTGTTGCTGAGTCTGAGTCTGTCTGTCCTCCGTCTGTCGGGGGTGAGTGTGCTCTTAGCACGGACGTCCTTGAGGACAGGCAGGAGGAGTTCCAGTGCTTTGCAGCTGCTTTGCCCCATCTCGTGTCCACGCTGATTGCCCCTCAAGGAGACCCGGATGCACCAGACATCCCGACTCCTCGATCGTACGCTGAGGCGATCGAGGGTCCCTACTCCTCTCAGTGGCAGTCGACCATGGACGCAGAGATGGCTTCCTGGAAGTCCACAGGCACCTACGTCGACGAGGTTCCCCCACCTGGGGCGAACATCGTCAGTGGGATGTGGATCTTCAGGGTGAAGCGGCCGCCGGGCTCTCTGCCTGTCTTCAAGGTGCGTTACGTGGCTCGAGGCTTCAGTTAGCGGCAAGGAGTTGACTACTTTCAGACCTTCTCTCCCACCCCGAAGATGACCACTCTTCGGGTGCTGCTGCACATAGCCGCTCAGCGCGACTACGAGCTTCACTCTCTTGACTTCAGCACTGCTTTCCTGTAGGGCAGCCTGCACGAGGAGATCTAGCTGCGCCGCCCACCTGGCTTCACTGGGTCGTTTCCTCCTGGCACCCAATGGAGCCTCCGGCGGCCAGTCTACGGTCTCCGCCAGGCGCCCCGTGAGTGGCACGACACACTGAGTACTACACTTGCGGCTCTTGGGTTTGCTCCTTCTACAGCCGACCCGTTGCTGTTTCTACGCACCGACACCTCTTTGCCGCCGTTCTACATCCTTGTGTACGTCGACGACCTGGTCATTTGCCACTGCTGGACTTGCCCACGTGAAGTCCGAGCTGCAGAAGAAACACACGTGCACAGACCTGGGTGAACTTCGCAACTACTTTGGCTTGCAGATCACCCGGGACAGAGCATAGCGCACCATTAGCTCAAAATCGTTGGTCTCAATTTCTAGACAGAAACGTCGACTTCACAAGAAACGTTGTGGACGGAAGATGCAACGTTTGAATCCCACAAAATTCGAATATGTTGTAGCCCTAGACCTGTGGCTACATCTCCCAATTCGAATCGTATCTAAAAATGAAGCATATCTTGAGTTATGCGTTTCGGCGCACTAGGGGGTATGCTGCCACAGAAATTTAACTCAATCACAATTAACTCACAAGTCCCACAAAAGAACATTAGAGTAGCACTAAACCTGGTAGGAGGGGAAGAGGAGGACGAGAGGGAAGGTCCCAAGAGAGAGTCCACCTCACCTCAACTTGGCCACACTTACCAACCTGGTTTGGCTTCACCCAACCTCTTGGCAGCATCTACAGTGATGGGTTCGAATTTCCCAACCCCCAAAAGTCTGTACCCCATATTGAGTCAATGCCACAACTTCCCAAAGTAGCTGCAACCAAAATATATAGGCATACGAACTCCAATGTTCGTAACTTTCTTGGTTGTGCTCCGATCGCGACGATTCTTGGTTCGTCGGAAAGCTCTTGAGAAGAGGAATCACTTCTGATATCTGCTCAAGCCAAATAACATACACACACACACACACAGAAAATCCAAACCACACAAGACACAAATTTCTTGCACACGCTCACACCACGCATGCAACGCACAAACACATGATGGGAGGCAGACAGACGTGAATGCATATGGTTGCATCACACAATCCAGCAGGTCCTTCAGCGCTTCGGCTTCACGTACTCCTCGCCTTAGGCTACTCCTTTGTCTACTCGCCACTCGCTCTCAGCTCTGCCTTCGGATGAGTCCGTAGAGTCGAGTGGCCCAGTACCTAGAGCTTGTTGGCGGCCTCATGTACCTGATGACCTGCACACGATCTGACCTTGCATACCCTCTTAGCATCTTGGCACGCTATGTTGCTCCTGGGAGACACCGACCAGAGCACATGGCTGCAGGGAAGAGGGTGTTGCGCTCCGTGTGCAGTACGTCGGGCATGGGGCTAGTGCTTGGAGGGCGACGTCGAGTAGTCCTCACAGGTCACGCTGACGCTTCTTGGCTTGACGACCAGGCTACGCAGCGGTCGTCACGGGGTTACACCTTGAGCCTTAACTCCGGCTCTGTTTCGTGGCGGTTTACCCGCTCGTCCTCTGTTCTCGGCTCCAGCTGTGAGGCTGAGATCTACGCAGGGGCCATGGCTGCACAGGAGCTACGCTGGCTCACCTACCTGCTGACTAACCTAGGAGAGCCGCCTCGTTCTCCTCCAGTTCTGTACGTAGACAACAAGGCCATGCTGGCCTTATGTCGGGAGCACAGACTGGAGCACAGAACGAAGCACATTGCTCTCCGCTACTTCCTGTCTCGTGAGCTGCAGCAGCGTGGTCAGCTCCGCCTCACCTACGTGGCCTTTGAGGCCAACACTGCTAATATCTTCACCAAGGCCCTTCCACCTTGTGATCATCAGCGCTTCTGTACTGTGCTAGGTCTTGTGCCTACCTGGCCTCATTTGCTCACTTCTTGATCTTGTTTGTACTGTCTTCTTTCTATACCTGCCCTTGCTTGTTTTACCTTTATATATATGACCTTGCATGTGAACTAGCCTTGTGGCCTTACTCTTGTGCTTGGACTGTATGGTGACTTTGTGATCCACCTTGAACTTGCTTTGCTTTGCTTGAGAGGTCTTGTGACCACTTGTTCTCCCCCACTTTGCCTATGGGGGTGTGTGAGAACATTATAGCTTATACATTTGTGTAGGCTGTAGTGGGGTAGCCCATAAGGGGTACAACCCAATTAGGGTTAGTACTTGTACCCAACTGTTTCATAGTACATTCATTCCATTCTCAATTCTTGTCACGAAGTCCACTGGCACTTACGTCGACGAGGTTCCCCCTCCTGGGGCGAACATCGTCAGTGGCATGTGGATTTTCTGGGTGAAGCGGCCGCCGGGTTCTCCCCCTGTCTTTAAGGCTCGTTACGTCACTCGAGGCTTCAGTCAGCGAGAGGGAGTAGACTTCTTTCAGACCTTCTCCCCCACCCCGAAGATGACAACTCTTCGGGTGCTACTGCACGTTGCTGCTCAGCGTGACTATGAGCTTCACTCTCTTGACTTCAGCACAGCTTTCTTGCAGGGCAGCCTGCACAAGGAGATCTGGCTGCGCCGCCCTCCTGGCTTCACTGGGTTGTTTTCTCCTCGTACCCAGTGGAGCCTCTGGCGGCCGGTCTACGGTCTCCGCCAGGCGCCACGTGAGTGGCACGACACACTGAGGACTACTCTTGCGGCACTTGGGTTCGCGCCTTCTACTGCTGACCCGTCACTGTTTCTGCACATCGACACTTTGCTGCCGCCGTTCTACATCCTCGTGTACGTCGACGACTTGGTCTTTGCCACTGCTGACACTGGAGCTCTCGCCCACGTGAAGTCGGAGCTGCAGAAGAGACAAACGTGCACAGACCTGGGTGAACTGCGCAGCTACCTTGGCTTGCAGATCACCCGGGACAGAGCACGCCGCACCATCACACTGACTCAGTCACACATGGTGCAGCAGGTCCTTCAGAGCTTCAGCTTCACCTGGTCCTTAGCACAGGCCACTCCTCTGGCTATAGGTCACTCGCCCTTAGCTCTGCCTTCGGATGAGTCCGTAGAGCCGAGTGGTCCTTACCCAGAGCTAGTTGGTTGCCTCATGTACCTGATGACTTGCACTCGTCCTGACCTAGCGTACCCTCTTGGCCTTCTAGCCCGCTACGTGGCTCCTGGCAGGCACCGAAAGGTGCACATGGATGCTGCTAAGAGGGTGTTGCGCTACTTGTGCAATACATCGGGCATGGGGCTCGTGCTTGGAGGAGGGAGCTCAGTTGTTCTCACTGGGCACTCAGACACTTCTTGGGTTGACGACCAGGCTACTCAGCGGTCGTCTCAGGGTTACACCTTCAGCCTTGGCTCTGGCTCAGTTTCGTGGCGTTCTACGCGTTCGTCTTCAGTTCTTAGCTCCAGTTGCGAGGCTGAGATCTACACCACAGCCATGGCTGCACAGGAGTTACGCTGGGTCACCTACCTGCTGACCGGCCTGGGAGAGCGGCCTCGTTCTCCTCCAGTGCTGTACGTCGACAACAAGGCTGCCATTGCCTTGTGTGAGGAGCACAGACTGGAGCACAGAACGAAGCACATCGCTCTATGTTACTTTCTAGCTCGAGAGCTGCAGCAGCGCGGTCAGCTTCGTCTGCGTTACGTGGCCACTCAGGCCAACACTGCTGGTATATTCACCAAGGCACTTCATCCTGGTGATCATCAGCGCTTCTGTACTTTGTTAGGGCTTGTGCCCACTTTGCCTCACTTGCTGTAGACCTTGCCTATACTGTGATCTATATACTTGTACCTGCATGCTTGTACTGCTAGGTAGAGATCACTATGATGTTTGTGATGCATATTTGCCTCTACATATGAACTTGCCTTGTGGCTCTTT
Organism: Closterium sp. NIES-65; assembly: GCA_948144175.1. NCBI lineage: Eukaryota > Viridiplantae > Streptophyta > Zygnematophyceae > Desmidiales > Closteriaceae > Closterium > Closterium sp. NIES-65. The sequence continues at coordinate 402,030 of CANXME010001974.1, read as the reverse complement.
GCGTGTGCTCAGTGTGTGTGGTGACTTTGTGATCCACCTTGAGCTTGCATTCTCTTTCTTGACTGGTCTTGTGACCGCTTGCTCTACCCCACTTAGCCTATGGGGGTGTGTCAAACATTATATATGTTATTGTTGTGTAGGCTTTAGCGGGTTAGCCTTTACGGAGTACATCATTCTAGGGTTTGCTACTTGTATCACCCAATGTTGATGGTTCAATCACTTGTTGATTCTAACACTAAGGTGCGTGAGTCCCTTTGAGTGAAAAATCAAAAGTTGATTTCCTGGTGTGCGGAGATGCGCGGTCCGAAAGAAAGAGGCTCTGATACCAAGTGTTACGTGTGCAATGGATCGAGGTAGCGAGGGTTGCACTAAGGTGTCAAACCAGTACAAAATGTGAGCGAAGGCATGAGCTAACATTTATACGCGAAACATGCAAACGGTAACGCGGTGCGTGCGAGCTAGCTAGTGCTATGCTGGCAGCGAGGCTCGGGCTAGTCCCGAAGCGTAGGCCGACACGACCGGGCCAGCAGTGCGAGGTTTGACAAAACAATGCGCGCGAAGTTGGCGAATTCCCGTTAGCAGTAACGGGCGAACAACGGCTGTTGTTGTACGCGATGTAGTCGGGCTCCGTAAGGAATGCAGAGAAAATTCCCTACACTCACATTTTAGTGTTTCCGTGACCCCTTAGTGCAATACTCGTTTGCTCTTATGCAGCACACGTAACAACTGATAAGAGGAGGTTCTTATCAACTACTTGCCTCTAATTTCTGGGATGCCAACAACGAAAGGGAAAAGCTTCATCAGGGCCCAGGACATTGAATCGTGAGGAGGGAAACGGACGGCAGAATGGGCAAAAGCTAGCTTGGGCTTGTGAGTCCTGAAAGTTCTATTTTGAACGCTCTAGGAACGCGAACAAACGCATTGAACCGCTTTGGCGTAGGGCTTGGGAAGGAATTCCTGGCACACGCTTGGAGTGTGTGAGTGTAACAAGACGAAGGCGATCTTGCCATCCTCGATTTCGCCAACTCAGCTCCTTGTGATCCGAACCTGAATTCGGAACACACCCTAAGTACATTTCGGGAATTCAATGTTGGAACTCCAACATTGAAATGTGCGACCCGACTTTCTGAGTTTCCAACCATGGGAACAAAGTACAGAGAGCACACTAGTGCTGGACACAACGGGGCAGAGAACTACCTACAGCGCAGCAGATTACTTGACAGCACAAGACCCTACAGCTACGACTACTTCCAGCAGTGCCCGTACTCATCATGATCAACGAGACTTGGAAGACAACAAGACAGAGAAGTCTCTGCCCATTACATTAGTGTTTTCCTAGACTTTGCTGATTGGTTCTAGGACTAGACAACAAGGCTAGGATGCTATGTACCTAATAATAAATGCTTTGCCTTGCTGTTCCTAGCTCTAGGAAGGTGAATGGCGACCTGAGCGACCTGCTCAAGGCGCCATAGCCTGTATCCTAGTATAATAGGATGTACCTCTGAAATGTAAGCCATCATATGATCTCTTGTAAAGCTATCTTGCTACTATCTTTCTGAAATCCTCCTACCAACTACTACTACTCTGCCAAAACAGCTTAGTGGCTGTTTCATTTGGTATCAGAGCTATCTTCGATCCTCCTTTTCTTGAAAACAGCGTCATGACGACTAGTAAGGTACCTTCTCGTGATGAATGGGCCAACTACATGGAAACGTACCGAGCCCAACTTGTTGCTGAAGTTAGAGAGAGCTTGCAAGCTGAGATGCAAGCTAGTGTAGCTGCTGCTGGAGTGGCGGCAGCAACCTCGAGCCCTGCTGCACCGCCAGACAGAAATCAGTGCGCTAGACCCGCTCTTCCTGATTTTTTCTTTCCTAGGAGAAACCAACCAGTCGTGAGCCATTGGCTCTTTCTTATTGAGCAATACCTCCTTCTAAGTCACATAGTTCCTGCCGAGTGGACTGCTTTCACTGGCACCCTTCTTCGTGGATCTGCTATCACCTGGTGGCAATCCGTGCATGCGACCATCCAGTCATGGGATCAATTCAAGCAAGTCTTCACTGCTACCTTTCAACCGGTGAACCCGAACATCCGAGCATGAGACTCCTTGGCTACTCTGAAGCAACTCAAATCTGTTCAAGAATACGCTTCTCGCTTCCGTGACATCGCTCAAGAGATCCCGGACCTTTCCGATGCTGAACGGATGGATCGCTTCAAGCGCGAGCTGAAAACGAACGTGCGCATGGAGGTCGAGCTGAGGGACTGCTCTACGCTCAAGGAAATGATACGCGTGGCTGAACGGTATGATGCTGTCCACTATGCATACAACAAGCCTTGCTTTCCTCGTAGCCCGTTCCTCCCGTTTGCTCCCTCCTACCAGCCATCTACTCCAACGGACTCAAATCTGCAAGAACCTGCACCTATGGACCTGGACCTGATGGAGAAGAGGAAGAGGAACCCAAGGCCTGTCATCATGTGCTACAAGTGCGGCAAGAAAGGGCACATCTGGAAAGTATGCCGCCAGCGCAACAATCTGCCCCCCATCCTTCCAACGCCGGGAAACTCAAGCCGCCAGTAAACTCGGGGCAACTTTCTGGTGACTATGTCTGCCCCACCATCTCTTCCCTTGAAAGTCGTAACCCCTCTGAACCTCTTCTCCTTTCCATGCTGATTTGTGGTCAGAGAGTGAAAGCTCTAGTTGACAGTGGTGCTTCCTCTAGCTTCATCTCCTCCTCTCTACTCTCCAAGCTTTCCCTCCCAACTCAAACTGATTCCTTACCTCAAACAGTGTTGATGGCGAACGGAACCTCGACCTCATGTGGACGAGTACCATTTCCTGTTTCATGCACCATTGGACCCTACAAAGACAAGATTCAATTTTAGCAGGCATCTCTTGGAGACCATGAAGTGATTCTTAGGACGTGACTGGCTTTCCCTAAAAAATCCCAAGATCGATTGGACTCTTGGAACCGTCACCATCTCTCACTCTGGAAGAGACATCACCTTACCTACCTTCTCCTCCTCCTCCTCTACCTCTACTTGCTGCAACCTCCTCTCGAAACGGCAGCTGAAAAAATCCCTCAAAGACCCAAGCTCTCAATTCTTCCTCTGTTTTTTGAATCAAATATCAGAAAATCCCCTTCTCCATCTCCTTCCCAAGGCTGTTGAAATCCCTTCTGAAATTCAACATGTTGTGAACGAGTTCAAAGACATCTTCCCTGCTGATCTTCCCTCTTCACTCCCTCCGAAGCGTGCCATCGATCACCGCATCATCTTGCAACCCGGTGCTGAACCTACCGTTCGCGCTACGTACCGGATGAGCGCTGCTGAGCTGAAAGAAGTCCAGAAGCAGTTGGAGGAGCTTCTTGAGAAGGGCTTCATCCGTGTCAGCTCCTCTCCCTATGCAGCACTGATTCTCTTCGTCAAAAAGAAAGATGGCAGCATGCGCATGTGCGTTGACTACCGTGCGCTCAACAAAATCACCGTCAAGAATCGCTACCCGCTACCTCGAGTGGAAGAACTCTTTGATCAACTTGGTGAGGCCACAATTTTCAGCAAGCTGGACCTACGAAGCGGTTACCATCAAGTGCGTGTCGCTGACGAAGACATCGAGAAAACCGCTTTTCGAACACGGTATGGGCATTTCGAGTTTCTCATGCTTCCTTTCGGACTAACGAATGCCCCTGCCACCTTCATGTCCTTGATGCATAGTGTCTTTTGGGATTTCTTGGACCGGTTTGTCATCATCTTCATCGATGACATTCTGATTTATAGCAAATCCTTGAAGGAACACGCCGAGAATCTAAGGCAAGTCTTCACACGGCTTCGTGAGCATCGTCTCTTCGCCAAACAGAGCAAGTGTGAGTTTGCCAAGCCCTCGATTCCTTTCTTGGGCCACATCATCTCACACAACCAGCTTGCTATGGACCCTTCCAAAATCCAAGCCATCAGAGAATGGAAGGAGCCAACCTCTATCAAGGAAGTCCAAGCCTTCCTTGGTCTTGCCAACTACTACCGCAAGTTCATTCGACACTTTGCTGCCATCACCTCCCCCCTATCCAACCTTTTTCGCAAAACTGAACCGTTCCATTGGGACTCTGACCAGCAAACTGCCTTCAATGCTCTCAAGTGTGCACTAACCTCTTCTCCTACTCTAGCCCTACCCAACCCCTCCCTTCCCTACGTGATATGGACAGATGTGTCTCAGGTTGCAACGGGTGCAATTCTCAGTCAAGATCAAGGGCATGGCCTTCAGCCTATCGCCTTCGAGTCCCGGAAACTCAAACCTGCCGAGTGCAACTATGCTACTCACGATCGCGAGGCGCTGGCCATCGTCCATGCAATCAAGAAGTGGCGCTGCTATGTTCACATGCAGCCCGCCACTGTTCTTACCGATCACTGCACCCTGCAATACCTGAAGACGCAGCCCCATCTCACCCCGAGGCAGGCCCGATGGATGGAGTACCTGGAACAGTACGTACCGGAGCTGAAAATCGAGTACCGCGCTGGCCGCCTCAACCCTGCCGATTCCTTGACCCGGCCTCCTCAACCTCAGCTCACCACCATCGGAAGCGTCACATGGGACGAAAGTTTCATAAAAAAGTTCACCAAAGGGTATCGTCGTGACCGTTTCTATCTCTACTCTGCTGCTGATGATAAATCTGTCTTCTACGAATCCCCCTTTTGGTATAAGGCAGATTCCCAAGTCATCTGCGTCCCCGCAGAGCGCAAGCTTCGTCATCTCCTGCTACGCGAGCATCATGATCAGAATGGGCACTTCGGGGTGGACAAAACGCTTGCTGCCATCTCTTCCAACTTCTTCTGGCCCAAACTCTCTCGAGATGTCCGCTCCTACGTACGCAGCTGCCACACATGCCAGTGCAACAAAGCTCGCAACGCAGCACCCTACGGCCTCCTACACCCTCTGGAAATTCCTCAGCTCCCATGGACTCATGTGACACTCGACTTTATCACAGATCTGCCTCGCACCTCCTCCCATCACAATGCCATCCTCACCGTCGTGGACAAACTCAGCAAGATGGAACACTTCCTCCCTACCTCCACCACTGCTACTGCTGAGAACGTCGCTGATCTCTTCTTCAACGAGGTGGTACGTCTCCATGGCATTCCTTCCGTACTAATCAGTGACCGTGATTCTCGGTTTGTTGGCAGATTTTGGCAGTGCCTTTTCAACAGATTGGGCACCAAGATTCGTCTCTCCACTGCCTACCATCCTCAGTCCGATGGGCAGACCGAGAGGATGAATCGAACCCTTGAAGATGCCCTGCGTGCATGCGTGAGTGCACGGCAAAACGATTGGGACCAGCACCTGCCATCGATCGAATTCTCCTACAACAACACGGTGAACCTCGCCACGGGACAAACCCCTTTCTTCCTCGCTACAGGGCAGCAGCCCCGCACACTAGCTTCTCTCGTACGCAGCAGTGACACCAAACTAGCAGCCGACTTCCTCTCCACTCGGGAAAAGACCATTGCAGCAGCACGCGCTTCCTTGCTCAAATCCCAACACCGAATGATCCGGTATGCCGATCAACACCGTCGTGACATTCAGTTCCACGTAGGTGACCAAGTCCTTCTCTCCACCACAAACCTTCCCTTGCTGCAGAAAGGTCTCACTCGTAAGCTTGCACCTCGTTTCATCGGCCCTTTCACCATCACCCAAGTTCTCTCTCCTCTCACCTACCGTTTGAAACTTCCACCACACATCAACATACACCCTGTTTTTCACGTTCAGCTGCTACGTCCCTACTACATTCCTCTAGCCCATTTCCCCCTCTTACCTCTTCCTCCTCGTCCTCCTATGTTCACATCCAACCCTGATCTCTTTGAAGTTGAGAAAATTCTGTCCCATGAAACCTCTCCTCGCGGCACTTACTTCCTTGTTAAGTGGCGTGGGAAAGACTCTTCTCACAACCTCTGGATACCCGAGACAAGCCTTCAGAATGCCCAGAGAGCCCTTCACAGCTACCTTGCATCTGCTCAAGCACCGAGGACGGTGCTTGCTGGAGAGGGGAGCAATGGAACAAGACGAAGGCGATCTTGCCATCCTCGATTTCGCCAACTCATCTCCTTGTGATCCGAACCAGAATTCGGAACACACCCTAAGTACATTTCGGGAATTCAATGTTGGAACTCCAACATTGAAATGTGCGACCCGACTTTCTGAGTTTCCAACCGTGGGAACAAAGTACAGAGAGCACACTAGTGCTGGACACAACGGGGCAGAGAACTACCTACAGCACAGCAGATTACTTGACAGCACAAGACCCTACAGCTACGACTACTTCCAGCAGTGCCCGTACTCATCATGATCAACGAGACCTGGAAGACAACAAGACAGAGAAGTCTCTGCCCCATTACATTAGTGTTTTCCTAGACTTTGCTGATTGGTTCTAGGACTAGACAACAAGGCTAGGATGCTATGTACCTAATAATAAATGCTTTGCCTTGCTGTTCCTAGCTCTAGGAAGGTGAATGGCGACCTGAGCGACCTGCTCGAGGCGCCATAGCCTGTATCCTAGTATAATAGGATGTACCTCTGAAATGTAAGCCATCATATGATCTCTTGTAAAGCTATCTTGCTACTATCTTTCTGAAATCCTCCTACCAACTACTACTACTCTGCCAAAAGAGCTTAGTGGCTGTTTCAGTGAGCATCGGGACACCTCGCACCTGCGCTACAATGTTCGTACCTTGGCACCTCGACCCACCCTAGCACGTCGTCAGTGTGGCAGCATAATGGTGAGTCTCCGTCTGTACCGTTCTGTCACGTCAAACTAAGCGACGGAGGCAACTAGTAGACTACTGTAACGCATTACCTATCGTTACCGCGTTATGCGGACAGATATCCAGCGATTGAACCCTCTAGCTGCCGAAATCCGCTGCTCGTCTTACGGATCTAAACTCATCTCAAATGTTTAACTTTCTAACCGACTCTCTCGCCCCGAGAGCTAACGTACACTCTGGACGACCGCCTGGCAGGATTGCGTTTCGTGGGTCGATCGCGCCGCGGCTGCTCGTCGCTCTGCATTTCGTTCTCGCGTTCGCCCCGCTGACTAACACCCAGCGCGTCGCGGTAAGGGATCGCTACGGATCGGGAAACGCCCCGACTCCTGCTCCGCAAGCCCGCGTAGCCTTAGTAATAGGGTTTGCGAAACATAGTGTGGAAGCAGATCCTGGTCTGCCCATAGATCCGGCCCGCACTAGATCTGGTCGAGTCGCTTCCCCCCTTACACTCTTTCCCACGCCTTGTCATTGAATGCTTCCGTTCTGTTCATTCGTTTCTGTTTTCCGTGGTTCGTGGCTGATCTCTTCCCGCATTCACCCACGGCGGGTGGCAGGAGCGGCAGCTACGACAACGGAATCGCCTGCCGCGCTACCTAGACTTTAATTTCTCAGACGCCAACGGTTTATGCGGGTCGTGGGCGAGTGACTACGCCGCGTTGCACCGCCTAATACTGGAACGCGCTTCAAACGCGTACGTGGCATGGCAAAAGGCGGATGGGATACAGCAGCCGGTGAGGAGAGCGGGGCAACGAGAAGGGGAGATGCAGAAGTCAGATGACACGGACGACGGGAAGGCGGAGGCGGAGGCGGAGGCGGAAGAGGAGGCGGAGGAAGGAGGAGAGGAGGAGGGGGAGGAGGACCGTCCCAGCCGCTTCTATGCGCGCGACCCGTCCATTCGTTTCCTCACATTCGAGTGGCTGGACGGCTGTGGAGGCTTCGCGGACGTGCTCGCGGGGCTGGTAACCGCCTTCGTCGTGGCTCTCCTCGACAATCGCGCGCTCATCATCCGAAACCGCTGCCTGCCCGCAGCCTTCGAGCCCAACATGATCAACTGGCAGCCCGCCCCGTTCGTGCCGTTGGAACCTGCGCGGAACCTCTCGTTTGTGGACCGAGGGTGGAGGACGATCCCGCAGCGCGCGCGCGACGGGGAGGTGGTGCTGGTGTGGCTGCGGAACAAGTTTGTGAAGATTGAGCCGTTTTTTAGGCCGCTTGAAGGGGCCGTGAACGTTCGCATGACGAGCAACCGCGGCGTGCTGACGTGGCTGCAGACGAGGGCGAGGGGGAAGTGGGCAGCGAGGTTCACGGCGATGGGCATGCGCCTGCCGTACGCTCTTGGGTGCTCGCTGCGTTTCCTCATGCGGTACGAGGTGGGGGGGGGGGGGGGGAGGGGGGGTTGGGGGTTGGGAGGGGGGAGAAGAGTGGGGGACGGAGAGGGGGAAGAAGGAGGGTTGGCCGGCGAGGGGCAAGAAAGTGGAATGTGGATGGGCTCATTCGGATTGCTGTACCACTTTCCATTCCCCCCTTTCCTGGATTTCTACCGATTTGATTTGTTTTTTTTTATATATATTTTTATTTTTGCATTCTGTTCTCACTCTTCCTCGCCCCCTTCCCCTCTCCCCGTTTACCCCTCACCCATCCCCCGTCACCCCCCTTCCCTCTTCCTCTTCCATCCTTCCACCATCTCCCTGCAGGCAGTCTTCCAGTCCCAAGCCACACACGTGCAAGCATCCTTCTCATTCTCCTTCCCCTCCCCTCTCCCCCCTCCCCCCAACCCATTACCCCTCCTGCCCCTCCCCAACACTCCGCCAGGCCCAAGCCGGAGGTGCAGGCGCTGTACCGCAGCATCGAGCGGCGCCTGCGCAGGAGGTCGTGGGCGGGAGGAGCAGGGATGAGGAGGCGCCGCGTGGCAACGGTGGGGATTCACGTCCGTGTGCGCGACGAGGTGGTGTGGGCGGGCGACAGGGGGGCGCCCAAGGAGCTCAACGACACGCAGGTGGACGTGCTGCTTGCCCGCGCCAGGCGGTGGCTTCAGTGCGCTCGGGTGAGTGGGATGGGATGAAGGGCAGGGAGTGGGAGTGGGGAGGTTCGGAAGAAGACCTCTTTGGGTTTTAGGTTGAAGGTTCTGGTTTTGGGTGGGTCGATAGGTGCAGAGGTGAAGGGTGTTGTTACCCTTTTCATTGTTGCACTGATCCTTCTTGGTTCATGTTTTTCTCCTTCTGCATTTATATAATCTGTTTTTTAAACCCAAGTCCTCATTTTCAAACCCCTAATGCCCCAACCCCAAGCATATGGAACCGCATTGGCTCCCAACGTCCTAACGATCCTCACCTTCCCTCACCTCTCCCCACACCCTGCTTTCCAACCTTCCTGGCAACTTCCTCGCCCTGTCTCCCGGTGCCGCAGCGGGTGGAGGCGTACTGGTTCCCGTCGTCTGTGGCGGTGCGCTGGATGCTTGTCACCAACTCAGTGCAGCTCAAGGCCGCCATTACATCCCGGTTTCCCCACAAGGTGTGTGTGTGTGTGTGTGTGTGTGTGTGTGTGTGTGTGTGTGTGTGTGTGTGTGTGTGTGCGTGTTTGTGTGCGTGCGTGCGTGAATGCGTTTGTGCGTGCGTGAGTGCGTGCGTGAGTGCGTGCGTGAGTGCGTGCGTGAGTGCGTTCGTGATGCGTGTATGTGCGCGCACCTGAAGGGGAGGGGGGAAGGGTGCGGTGGGAGGAGGAGCGGGGGGAGTTGGGACCAGGGGGGCAGGTGAGATGGGAGGGGGAGTGGGGAGAGTTTTTTTTCAGAAAATAAGTTTGATTCGAATGATTAATACAGAAGTTGCTTTGCCTTCAGCTCAAATAAAGGTCGGTCGAGGAAGGGATGGAAAAAAATGGGATGCAATCCAACCCAATCAGATAAGGTACGACAAAGAACTTCTAGCCAATGGTCCCTTTCTGGGTCTTAGCTCTTGGTCAGGACACATGGCGCCTTTCTATCTTCACAATTGATGCTTGAGTCATGGTGTCCCAAAAAGCTGCTCTTTTCTCTTTCTTGAGCTGGATTTCTCTGTGTCTCCTTCCCTTTTCGTTTTTCTGCTGCTGCCAGGTCATCACAACCGACTTCATACCTCGTCATTCCAATAGTCTGAGCTCTAGTTCTGCTGGCAGCAGTGGCAATGCCTTCTCCACTCTAAGCCTAGGGGAGCTTGAAAGGCAGCAGCAGGAAGAGGCTAAGCTCGAGCAGGAGCGCATGTTCCAGGAGCTGGTAACAGAGTGGCTTCTGCTGGCATCCTGTGATGCGTATGTAATTTCCGAGTCTGGTTATTCGAGCTCGGCCGTTTATTATGCTAATAGACCTATGGCTGCTTTCAAGGCAGGGAGTTGTGACCCTGAGGTGCCATGGCGAGCCACGTTTCCTGGGAAGGCTAGGGGTAGGATATAGAAACAGTCCTTACATTGTGTGGATTCAAGTACCGTGATGCCCCGTCCTGTACTGTATATAGGATCCACTGGAAAGACGGTTTCGTGAGACTCATTCGCGGAGGAAACATTTTAAGACCCCACCTTGATGTATTCAAACAATTACCGTACCGGTAAGTTTATTTACTTAAATGTAATGTCTATGCCGGAAACTTCCCCTTTCTCCCTGCTCCTTTGGTGGCCCTGCTGTCTCATTCTCACTGCCTTCCCGTCCTCCCAGCGTCTGCTCCTCTCTGCTCCCTCCAGCTGATCCTCCTGTTCAATAGGTAGCTAGGAATGGTTAGAGTGTCGAGTGAGTTGGGTACAAGGATGAGAACCCTAAGGGGTTGTACCCTACATTGGCTACCCCACTACAGCCTACACTAATTATAAACCATACATAGTTTGACACACCCGCATAGGCAAAGTGGGGGAGAACAAGGGGTCACAAGACCAGTCAAGAAAAGCAATGCAAGCTCAGGGTGGATCACAACGTCACCACACACTCCGAGCACAAGCAAGAGGGCCACAAGGCCAGTTCACATACAGAGGTATATATGCAACAACAACAATACAGTGATCACTACCTAGCATGAGTGAACATGCATGTATATATACATATATATCACAGTACAACCAAAGTCTACAGCAAGTGAGGAAATGTAGGCACTAGGCCTCGAGCAGTGCAGAAGCGCTGATGATCACCAGGCACAAGGGCCTTGGTGAACACATCAGCCGTGTTCCCTCGGGTGGGCACGTGAGCAGCACGAAGCTGACCACGCTGCTGCAACTCTCGAGCAAGGAAGTAACGTAGAGCGATGTGCTTCGTTCTGTGCTCCAGTCTGTGCTCCTGACACAAGACAATGGCAGCCTTGTTGTCGACGTACAGAACTGGAGGAGAACGATCCCTCTCTCCCAAGTGGGTCAGCAGGTAGGTGAGCCAGCGTAACTTCTGTGCAGCCATGGCTGTGGCGTAGATCTCAGCCTCACAACTAGAGTTGAGAACAGAAGACGAGCGAGTAGACTGCCAAGAAACAGAGCTAGAGCCAAGGCTGAACGTGTAACCCTGTGACGACCGCTGCGTAGCCAGGTTGTCAACCCAAGAAGCTTCTGAGTGCCCAGTGAGGACAACTGAACTCCGCCCTCCAAGCACGAGCCCCATGCCCGAAGTACTGCACAAGTAGCGCATCACCTTCTTAGCGGCCTTCCAGTGCTCTGGTCGGTGTCTCCCGGGTGCAACGTAGCGTGCAAGGATGCTAAGAGGGTAAACAAGGTCAGGTCGAGTGTAGGTCATCAGGTACATGAGGCAGCCCATAAGCTCTAAATACGGGCCACTCGGCTCTACAGACCCATCCGAAGGCAGAGCTGCGAGCGAGTGACCGGTAGGCAAAGGAGTGGACTATGGCGAGGAGTACTGGAAGTCGAAGCGCGGAAGGACCTGCTGCACCATGTGTGATTGAGTTAGGGTGATGGTGCGCCGTGCTCTGTCCCGGGTGATCTGCAGGCCAAGGTAGCTGCGCAACTCACCCAGGTCTGTGCACGTGTGTCTCTTCTGCAGCTCCAACTTCACGTGGGCGAGAGTCTCAGTGTCTGCAGTGGCAAAGACCAAGTCATCGACGTACACGCGGATGTAGAACGGCGGCAGCGAAGTGTTGGTGCGCAGAAAGAGCGACGGGTCAGCAATGGAAGGTGCAAACCCAAGGGCCGCAAGTGTCGTCCTCAGTGTGTCGTGCCACTCACGAGGCGCCTGACGGAGACCGTAGACCAGCCGGCGGAGGCTCCACTTGGTACTAGGAGGGAACGACCCAGTGAAGCCAGGCGGGCGGTGCAGCCAGATCTCCTCGTGCAGATTGCCCTGTAAGAACGCTGTGCTGAAGTCGAGAGAGTGGAGCTCGTAGTCGTGCTGAGCGGCAACGTGTAGCAGTACCCGAAGAGTGGTCATCTTCGGGGTGGGGGAGAAGGTCTGGAAGAAGTCAACTCCCTGGCGCTGACTGAAGCCCCGTGCAACGTAACGAGCCTTGAAGACAGGCGGAGAACCCGGAGGCCGCTTCACCCTGGATATCCACATGCCATCGACTATGTTCGCCCCCGGAGGGGGAAGTGCGTCGATGTAAGTGCCTGTGGACTTCTAGGATGCCATCTCTGTGTCCATGGCTGTCTGCCACTGAGAGGAGTACTCACCCGCGATCGCCTCAGCGTAAGAGCGCGGGGTCGGGATGTCTGGAGCATCCGAGTCTCCCTCAGGGGCAAGTAGCATGGCCACGAGATGAGGCGCAGCGGTTGCAAGACACTCAAAGTCTCCTGCCTGTCCTCAAGGACGTCCGTGCCAAGAGCATACTCACCCCCGACGAACGAAGGACAGTCAGACCCAGACTTAGCAACAAGACTAGCAGCAAGACTAGCAGCGAAGTCTAGACAACAGGCAGTAGCAAAGTCAACAGGCTCAGAGACTAAGGCAGTTGCAGCAGCAGACTCAAACGACGGGTCAGTGACAACAGTTGCTAGCAGACGCGTGATAGTAGGGTGAGCAGCACGAATCAGGTCAGACTCAGGGTCCTGAACATCAGGCAGAGAAGACGCAGAAGGAGATGGCAGGGGAACACACTGTGGAACAGAGGAAGGACGAAGTGCCATAGCGTGCGTGCCAGGGACAGGAGGTGGACGCTCACAAGGAACACGACTACCAGTGCAACGCGCGCGAATAGGCGAGGCAGGACGAGACGCAGCCTCACGGCGCTCTGTAAGCGAGTCTATCAGCTCAGTGTAAGGAGAAGGAGCAGGCAGTGGTGCGCCGAGATGTGACAAGTAGAAGACGGGAGGCTAAGAACCTGGCAAAGCACGGAGTCAGGCGGTGGTAGAGACGACCGAGACGGAGGAGCGAAAAAAAGTCGCGGCGGTGCTGTCCCACCAGGACCAGCAGCTCCAACGCCTCCAGCAGCTCCAAAACCTCCAGCTCTAGTGCCTCCAGCAGCAGCACCTCCAGCTCCAGTGACTCCAGCAGCAGCACCTCCAGCAGCACGACTCCTCAGGCGGGTAAGCGACGCAAGCCACTATTGTGCCTGCTGTGGTGAGACAGGTCTGCGGGAAACGAAACCCAGAGGAAAGCCAGTAGACTCAGCACCCCCCGACCCGGCACCCTCCGGCTCAGCACTCCTAGGTTCCGCACTCGTAGGCTCAGCACCCCCAGGCTCCCCACCCCCAGGCTCCACACTCGTAGGCTCAGCACCCCCAGGCTCCGCACCCGCAGGCTTCGCACCCCCAAGCTCCGCACTCCCCAACACCTCACGTGCAGGCTCAGCACCCCCAGACGCAACACCCCCAGCAGCACCTCCCGTAGCAGCACCTGAGTCGCTAGTGACCTCTACAGGCTTAGCCAAGGGGGGCGGGTCAACCTGAGACACACGTGAAGGAGCAGGACCCTGAGGGGAGAGGGGGTCTACCGGAGGGGGACCTGGAGCGAGGAAAGGCGGCGGGGGAGGGAGAGGGGCAACGCAGTAGGGGAAGAGACGGTAGAAAGGAACTGACTCGTCAAAGGTGACGTCCTGAGAGGGGAAGTCACAGCGCGAGGTGGGGTGGTAAAACTGCCAGCAAGGCGCGTCAGGGACAAAGCCAAGGAAGATACAAGGAATGGTGCGGGAGGAGAGCTTGTCCGCAGACGTATCGCGGACAAGGGCACGAGCACCCCATACTCAAAAACGCGACGCATCGCCAACCTCCCTCGTCCAACCCAGTGTGGGCGAGGTCTCTGGCAAGGAGACACGGGGCCAGAGGTTAAGCTGCTGCGCAGCGTACCGGACCGCAAACGGCCACAGAAAATGGGGAGCCGCTGCATGGATCAAGGAGGTACGAGCGACCTCCATGACTAAGCCAATGCGGCGCTCAGCAACCGCATTTTGCTGCGGTGAGGCCGGAAGCGTGAACGACTGCTCGATGCCCTCCCCCTGACAGAAGGCCCGCAGAAGGTCGGAGGTGAACTCACCACCTCTGTCAGAGTGCAGACGCAAGACAGGCAGGTCCTGGCGGAACCTGCTGCGGAGCTGGAGACGAACTACTCGTATCCAAGGGATCAGGACAGCAAGGGACCTCACCCTTGGTGCGCAAGGGGAATACCGTGGTGTAACGCGAGTAGTCGTCGACAACCAGTAGAAAGTACCGCGCGCCACCCTGTCCACGAACGCAGGCTGGGCCCCACACATCCAGGTGGAGGGTCTGCAGAGGAGCCTCTGTGGGGGGAAACGAGGAGGAGTGAGGAGCGGCGCGCTGTCGCCCCTCGACGCAAGGAAGGTAGGGCGGCGCAGGCGAAGCAGGGAGGGGAGGGAGAGACCTGGGAAGACCAGACACAAGGAGACGACGGTGCATGCCACGGAGGGGAGGGAGAGACCTGGGAAGACCAGACACAAGGAGACGACGGTGCATGCCACGGAGACGTGGCAAGTAGGGGTGACCCAGGCGGTGGTGTCAGAGAAGAGTCTGGTGCGACAAGGAGCGACACTCACAAGGGGAGGCTACCTGACCTGACGCAGACATCTGACCAGTAGCAGCTACCCGAGGAGGCGCAGTCGTCAGTGTGTAAAGACTCGACCCTGGCCGACGGGTAAACGTGGCCAGGTGGCGGCCGGTCTCGGAGCACGTACAGATCGCCATACGCTGCTGACCAGGGGTGAAGGTGTTAACACCCGCATCCTAGAGGACAGCAGTACTCACCAAGTTCGTAGAGAACGAGGGGAGGTGGAGACCTGACAGTGAGCTAGATGGAACCGCCGGGCACGGGAGCACAGTGGTGGACCGTGCAAGAATTGGGCCCCCTGAGGGGTCAGCCAGAGAGACTGCAACATGTGCACGAAGTGGTATGAGTGCTATACTGTCACGAAAGAAGTAGCGAGAAGCACTTGAGTCAGGGGTGAAGGTGTGCAAGGCCTCAGCAGGCGCAGAACCTGAGAGAGGAGACTCGCTCGCACCTAAGGCAGCAGCCTCACCAGCACCTAGAGTACCAGTCTCTATACCAGGGTCAGGCGGCACACACAAGTATCAGTTTCCATCAGCACTAATCTCCAATGCATACATGGCAGTAATAATGTCATCATAGTGAAGAGCATAAATGTCTACACCAGCCTTATGTAGCTCATACCAGCGAGGGCACTCAGCGTCCTCGCTTATCTCCTCACGCCAGGCGTCGTCAAGGCGGGAGAATCATCTCCTCACCCACCATTCCTGTGAAAGTTTAGAAGAAAGAAGAGGATTGCACTAGCAAGAATGGGGATACAAATAGCAAACCCTAGAAGGGTTGTACTCGCTATAGAGCACCCCACTACAGGCTAGAGCATAAGATAACATTCTGACAGGCGTCGTCAAGGCGGGAGAATCATCTCCTCACCCACCATTCCTTCTCCGTGCCTGCCTTTGTTCCGTTGCCCCACTTTCTCCTTGCCTTCGCCCTTGTTCTCGTTCTTCTTAGACCCTTCTTAATCCATTATGACTGCGGATATGGCTTCGCTGCAAAACTACTTATCTTTAAGAAAAATCACGGTAGTTCACGAAAACAAGCATGCAGTGGCAGTCCCATGGCCCAGGACCCCTTTGAAGTATCCCTACCCCACCCCAGCTAGGCAATGCTAACGAACAAAGTTCTCCTACTACCCAGCTTGCCACCCATGCTGTCATCTTGCCACCCACCAGCTGGTGGCCGTGTCCTCCAGCTCGTCCTGGACTCGGTGTATGCAAACAGGGATAGAACCATTCTCATGCATCCCATACATCATTCATTCAAAGGCACCCAACCACGTCAGCATGCTGTAAACCCTTGCCACAATTCCCGTCCTCTAACCCTTCCGCGCCACCTTGTGCCACCCTGGTCTCGAATGCCTTACTCCGCAGTGTTGCCCGCCCCATGCTGCCCCTGGCCTTTCCGCTCTCCGCTGCTGGTTGCTTCGCTTATGTACAAATGTACAGTACCCCGTTATTGCGCTCTCCCATCCCTCCGTCAGTATACCTTAGGCATGACCGAAGAATTCAGATAGCTGTCGGAAACTTCCCCTTTCTCCCTGCTCCTTTGGTGGCCCTGCTGTCTCATTCTCACTGCCTCCCTGTCCTCCCGGCGTCTGCTCCTCTCTGCTCCCTCCAGCTGATCCTCCTCACCCACCATTCCTTCTCCGTGCCTGCCTTTGTTCCGTTACCCCACTTTCTCCGTGCTTTGCCGTTGTTCTCTTTCTTCTCAGACCCTTCCTGTCCCCTCCCATGGCGCATCGCTGCCGCCCTCGCCCACGTCATGGGACCCGAGGGGCTCCCCACGCTTTTCTCCGCCTGAATCCTTGCCACGTTGGTCACATGATCCGCCACTCGCTTGCCCTTCCCATCCTCCAGCACAATTACCCTTGACGGCTTGACCTCCTTCACGGTCCATCGCTGCTGCGACAAACCCACATCCAGCGCATGTTTCTGCTGCCTCCTCAGGTACACCTCCTCACCCTCCTGCACTCCTGCTCCCCCCTTCCTTCCGACCGCTTCCTGTCGCTGCTTGTACCTCTCGATGTCCCGCAGCTCCGCCACATGCAGGTTCACCATGGCAGCCGGCAACAGGCGCTGCAGGTACGCCGCCCGCGCGTCCGCCACTGCCTGTCAGAATCAACAAGAGTGATTGAACTAGGAAAAGGTTGGGTACAAGTAGGAAACCCTAAACTTACTGTACCCCATAGTAACTACCCCATTATAGCCTAAACAAACTGTAGCAGATATGACATTTGACACACCCCCATAGGCAAAGTGGGGGAGAGCAAGGGGTCACAAGACCAGTCTAGAAAGGCAAAGCAAGCTCAGGGTGGATCACAACGTCACCACACACACTGAGCTCAAGCAAAGGGCCACAAGGCCAGTTCACATGCAGAGGCATATATGCAACACAAAAATCACAGTGATCTCTACCTAGCAAAGCAAGCATGCAGGTATATATATATATAGATCACAGTACAAGCAAAGCCTACAGCAAGTGAGGAAAAGTGGGAACAAGCCCTAGCATAGTGCAAAAACGTTGATGATCACCAGACTGAAGTGCCTTGGTGAATATATCAGTAGTGTTGGACAGAGTGGCCATGTAAGCAAGACGAAGCTGACCACGCTGCTGCAACTCTCGAGCAAGGAAGTAACGCAGACCGATGTGCTTCGTTACGTGCTCCAGTCTGTGCTGATACAAGGCAATGGCGGCCTTGTTGTCTACGTACAGAACAGGAGGAGAACGAGGCCGCTCTCCCAAGTCGGTCAGCAGGTAGGTGAGCCAGCGTAGCTCCTGTGCAGCCATGGTTGTGGCGTAGATCTCAGCCTCACAACTAGAGCTGAGAACAGAAGACGAAAGTGTAGGCCGCCACGAAACAGAACCCTAGCCAAGGCTGAACATGTAACCCTGTGACGACCGCTGCGTAGCTAGGTCGTCAACCCAAGACGCGTCTGAGTGCCCAGTGAGGACAACTCGGCTCCGCCCTCCAAGCACGAGCCCCATGCCCGATGTACTGCACAAGTAGCGCAGTACCCTCCTAGCAGCATCCATGTGCACCTTTCGGTGCCGACCAAGAGTCACGTAGCGAGCAAGAAGGCCAAGAGGGTACGCGAGGTCAGGACGAGTGCAAGTCATCAGGTACATGAGGCAGCCAACTAGCTCTGGGTAAGGACCATTCGGCTCTACGGACTCGTCCAAAGGTGGAGCTGAAAGCGAGTGACCTGTAGCCAGAGGAGTGGCCTGTGCCGAGGACCAGGTGAAGCCGAAGCGCTGAAGGACCTGCTGCACCATGTGTGACTGAGTCAGTGTAATGGTGCGGCGTGCTCTATCCCGGGTGATCTGCAAGCCAAGGTAGCTGCGCAGTTCACCCAGGTGTGTGCACGTGTGTCTCTTCTGCAGCTTTGACTTCACCAGGGCGAGAGCCTCAGTGTCAGCAGTGGCAAAGACCAAGTCGTCGACATTCACGAGGATGTAGAACGGCGGCAGCGAAGTGTCGGTGCGCAGAAACAGCGACGGGTCAGTAGTAGAAGGAGCGAACCCAAGAGCCGCAAGTGTAGTCCTCAGTGTGTCGCGCCACTCATGTGGTGCCTGGCAGAGACCGTAGACCAGCCGCCGGATGCTCCACTGGGTACCAGGAGGGAATGACCCAGTGAAGCCAGGAGGGCGGCGAAACCAGATCTCCTCGTGCAGGCTGCCCTGCAGGAAAGCTGTGCTGAAGTCAAGAGAGCGAAGCTCGTAGTCACGCTGAGCGGCAACGTGCAGTAGCACCCGAAGAGTGGTCATCTTCGGGGTGGGGGAGAAGGTCTGGAAGAAGTCTACTCCCTCTCGCTGACTGAAGCCTCGAGCAACGTAACGAGCCTTGAAGACAGGCGGAGAACTTGGCGGCCGCTTCACCCTGAAAATCCACATGCCACTGACGATGTTCGCCCCAGGAGGGGGAACCTCGTCAACGTAAGTGCCAGTGGACTTCCAGGATGCCATCTCTGTATCCATGGCTGACTGCCACTAAGAGGAGTACTCATCCGCGATCGCCTCAGCGTAAGAGCGCGGGGTCGGGATGTCTGGTGCATCCGGGTCTCCCTCACGTGCAATCAGCATGGACACGAGATGAGGTACAGCAGCGGCAAAGCACTCAAACTCCTCCTGCCTGTCCTCAACAGCGTCTGTGCCAAGAGCACACTCACCCCTGACGGACGGAGGACAGACAGACTCAGACTCAGCAACAAGACTGGCAGTGTAGTCTAGACGACAGTGAGCAGCAAAGTCCACAAGCTCAGCAATTAAGGCAGACGCAGCAGCTGACTCAAAGGAAGGGTCAGTGACAGCAAAGGCCAGGAGACGCGTGACAGTAGGACTAGCAGCACGAAGAGAGTCAGACTCCGGGTCAGCAAGGGCAGGAAGAGAGGACGCAGGAGGAGAAGGCAGAGGGACACGCTGTGGAGCAGTGGAAAGACGAAGCGTCATCTGGTGAGTGCCTGGGACAGCAGGAGGACGCTGACTCGGGACACAACGACCACTGAGAGCAGTACAAACAGGTAACGCAAAACGAGACTCAGGCGGCACAGGACGAGACTCAGGCTCACGACGCTCTGTAAGACCTCCTGTTGGACCAGTGTAGGGAGAGGGACTAGGAAGTGGCGAGGCAGGCTGTAACTGTGACTACGACTGGACAGGCAGAGGACACTCTAAGGAGGGAGCAGGACAAGGAGGAGGCGGCTGACCAAGAACCTGCTGAAGGAGCGGAACGAAGTATGGCAGTGGCCGTGGAGTGCCCCCAGAACCAGCAGAGACAGCACCAGAATCCCTAGCAGAAGCTCCAACTCCTGCAGCACCACCAGCAGCTCCAGTAGTGCCAACTCGAGTACCCCCAGTAGCACCAGCTCCAGCCGCACCGTCGGCTCCAGCATCTGCAGGAGGACGAGCGTCAGCACCTCCAGCTCCAGCCCCTGCAGCACCACCAGCCTCAGTACCAGTAGCACCTCGAGTAGCTCCAGTAGCACCTCCAGTCCTTGCAGCTCCAGTACTGCCAGTACGAGCACCTCCAGGACTAGTGGCTCCAGCACCTCCAGTGCTAACCCCAGGGTCAGCAGCTACACCAACTCCAGTAGGCCCAGCGCGCTTAGCTCCAGCTCCAGTAGCATCTCCAGTGCCCACAGCACCCCGGCGGCGGCGACAGTACCGAGAGTACCACTCACGCAGCTGCTGAGAAGAGAGAGCGCCCCCAGGCGCAGCACCCCCAGGCTCAGGACCTTCCCGCTCAGCACCCCCAGGCACAGCACCCCCAAGCTCAGCACCCGCAGTCTCCGCACCCCTAGGCTCACCACCCCCAGTCTCCGCACCCCCAGGCTCAGCACCACCAGGCTTAGCACGCTCAGTACCTCGCGAAGGACCACAGTCGAGAGCTACCTCGACAGGCTCGACCGGGTCTACTTGGGAAACACTTGAGGGAGCAGGACCCTGGGGAGGCAGGGGGTCGACGGAAGCAGCACCTGGCGTGAGGAAGAGCGGCGGAGAGGGGAGCGGGGCAATGCGGTAGGGGAAGAGACGGTAAAAGGGGACTGACTCGTCAAACGTGACGTGCTGAGAGGGGAAGACACGGCGCGAGGTGGGGTGGTAAAACTGCTAGCCAGGCGCGTCATGGACAAAGCCCAGGAAGACACAAGGAACGGCGCGGGAGGAGAGCTTGTCCGCGGACGTATCGCGGACAAAGGCACGAGATCCCCAGACACGGAAAACAGGCGCATCGCCAACCTCTCACGTCCAACGCAGTGTCGGCGAGGTCTCCGGAACGGAGACGCGAGGCCAGAGGTTGAGCTGATGCAGGGCGTACCGGACCGCAAACGGCCACAGAAAATGGGGGGCAGTTGCATGGATCAAGGAGGTACGAGCGACCTCCATGACCAAGCCAATGCGGCGCACAGCAATCCCATTCTGCTGAGGAGAGGCCGGAAGCATGAACGTCTGCTCAATGCCCTCCCCCTGATAGAAGGCATCCAAGAGACAGGAGGAAAACTCACCACCTCTGTCAGAGTGCAAACGCAGGACGGGAAGGTCCGTGCGAAAGCGCCTCTCCAGCTGGAGATGGGTAGCGCGCATCCAAGGGATCAAGACAGCACGGACCTCTCCCTTGGTGTGCAAGGGGAAGACCGTGGTGTAACGCGTGTAGTCGTCAACTACCAGCAGAAAGTAGCGCTCTCCGCCCTGTCCACGGACGCGGGCTGGGCCCCACACGTCCAGGTGAAGGGTCTATAGAGGAGCCTCTGTCGGGGGGAACTCAGAGGAGTGAGGGGTGGCACGCTGCCGCCCCTCGACACAGGGAAGGCAAGGAGGGGCAGGGGACGGTGGCAAGGGAGGCAGTGACCTGGGGAGACCAGAGACAAGGAAACGAGAGTGCATGCCACAAAGGCGGTGCATCAAAGGGTGCCCAAGGCGGTGGTGCTAGAGGAACGTCCGGTGCGACAGGGTGCGACATGAGCAGGGGTGGGACAACTGACATGACGCAGACGCAGACACCGCTACCTGACGGGACTCAGTGCTCTGTGTGTACAAGTCCGACCCCAGCTGCCGAGTGAAGGTAGCCAGGTGACGACCCGT
The DNA here is from genome assembly GCA_948144175.1 of Closterium sp. NIES-65. Classification (NCBI taxonomy): domain Eukaryota; kingdom Viridiplantae; phylum Streptophyta; class Zygnematophyceae; order Desmidiales; family Closteriaceae; genus Closterium; species Closterium sp. NIES-65. Next base: position 380,708 of record CANXME010001974.1, on the reverse strand, counting down.
CTGGGCACACGTGCAGTGTGTCACACGCTCGTAGGCAGGGGTGAAGTGGTGAACACCCGCGTCCTGGAGCGCGGAACCCGCCACCAAGTTCGTAGAGAACGAGGGGAGGTAAAGGCCCGACAGTGTGCCAGACGGGACAGCAGGACAAGGGAGGGCAGTGGTGGAGGTCGCAAGGACCGGACCCCCGGAGGAGTCAGCTAGGGAGACAGCAACCGATCTAGGGGGCTGCTCTAGGGCAGTGCGGTCGCGAAAGAAACAGCGGGAAGCACCTGAGTCCAGTGTGAAGGTGTGCAGTGCCTCAGTAGACGCAGTACCCGAAGGCGCAGACTCACAAGCACCTAGAGCAGCAGCCTCACCAGCACATGGAGCAGCAGCCTCACCGGCACCTGGAGCAGCAGACTGGATACCGGGGTCAGGCGGCACACAGAGGTGACAGGCTCCCTCGGCACTAGTAGACAATGCATACATTGTAGTGAGAATAACATCATAGTCAAGAGCAAAGATATATACCCTCTGCCTAAGCAGCTCCACCCTAGTCGGGGAGCTCAGCGTCGTCGCCAAACTCTGTACACCAAGCGTCGCTCAGACGGGCGAAGCAGCGAGACTCTGTGTGACCAGGCGTTCCGCAAGGTTGACCAGTCCGGACACCCGTGCTAATGACGTACGGGTAACGAGCAGTACTCGGCAACCCTCTACTCTGAGCGTACCACTCACGAAGCTGCTGGGGCGAACGAGTCTCTTGCGGACGACGTTGGTGCTGCACTGGGCCACTACAAGAAGCTCTTGAACTACCCACTCCAGGACGACTCCCACGACTGCCACCCAGACAACCCCAACTGGCGTACCACTCACGAAGCTGCTGAGGCATGAGGGACACACGCAGACGGCCTTGGAGCTGCATCTGGCCACGTTAGGAGCAGCAGTAGAAGCAGTAGCACCAGTAGTAGCGGTAGCACCGCGGGCAGGGCAGTGCTCACCAGTGGTGGGAAGGGCAGGCGCACGACGGAGGTGACGGCGGAAAGCGGTGCACGAGCTGTAGAAAGCGGCGTGCAGGTAGACAGAAAACGGCTCGCGTGTAGGCAGAAACTGGCGCGCGGGTAGAGAGAAAGCGGCGCGCGGGTAGACAGAAAGCGGCGCGCGGGTAGACATGAAGCGATGCGCGGGTAGGCAGGTTGCGGCCTACGGGCGGCGTACGGGCGGCTTACGGGCTGTGTAAGGGCGGCCTACAGGCGGCGGCGGCGGCCTAGGGGCGACGGCGGGCGACGGGCAGCCTACGGGCGGCGGCCTACGTGCAGGCAGGTCGCGAGCGGCTCGAGGGGCCGCGCGAGGCCGGTACGAACTGCGTGGGCAGCTAGCGAACTGCGCGCGGGCGTCGATCAAGCTACGCGCTGGTGGCTAGTGGGCCACGCGCGCACGGGCAGAGCACGGCGCGCGGGCAGAACAAAGGGCAGGGCGCGCGAGGGCGCACTAGCAGAAAATGGCGCACGAGGGCGCATGAGCAGAGAAAGGCGCACGAGGGCGCACGTAAGGTATGGCGCATGAGGGCGCTTCTAGCGGAATAGTGGGCCCGTAGTAGTAAGCAGTCCTAGGTGGCTAACCTAGGCTCGTGATACCATGTCAGAATCAACAAGAGTGATTGAACTAGGAAAGAGTTGGGTACAAGTAGGAAACCCTAAACTTACTGTACCCCATAGTAACTACCCCACCACAACCTAAACAAACAGTAGCATATATGACATTTGACACCGCCACCCACTTCTCCGCTGATTTCATCGTCACCACGTCCACGATAAGTCTCGGCGCTCCTACTGGCATCACTAGTTCTTTGCCGAAGAGCAGGTAATATGGCGACACGTCCTTGAGCGCCGCTTGTTTGCTGAACCTATATCCCACCATCACCCTCACAATTTCCCGTCCCAATCCCTCTTGTGCTCCTCCCCGTAAGCCCTCAATCCTCTCTTCACCGTTTGCACGAGCCTCTCCGTCAGCCCGTCCATCTGCGGGTGATACCGTGAAGTGTTGCGGTGTCGGATTCCTGTCGCCTTCAGCAGCTCCTCAAATGCTCCTTTGAACTCCATGCCCTGGTCCGTCAAGACTTCCCCACATGCCCCCAGCCGTGTGACCACCATCTCCTCGAACGCCTCTGCTACCGCCTCCGCTGTCTTGTTCACTAGTGGCTTCGCTTATGCCCATTTGCTCACGTGCTCCACCATCAGCAATATGTAGCGCCTTCCCTTGGTCGTAACCGGAAGTTTCCTTGCTATATCCAACGACCACCTGTAGCCCAAACTCACTACCGGTAACGGCTGCAGCTCTGCTTTCTCCCGCTCTAGTATGCCTTGTTCCTTCAGCATGCTTCGCACTTCCACACCCAGTCCTTTGTTAGAGACTAAGGACAGAGTCTATGAGGATTAGGTGCCCAAATTTCTCAAAATCGTTGGTCTCAATTTCTGGACAGAAACGTCGACTTCACAAGAAACGTTGTCGACAAAAGGTGCACAGTTAGAATCCCACGAAATTCGAATATGTTGTAGCCCTACACCGTGGCTACATTTCCCAATTTGAATCGTACCAAAATATGAAGCATATCTCGAGTTATACTTTTCGGCGCCTTAGGGGGTATGCTGCCACAGAAATTTAACTCAATCACAATTAACTCACAAGTCCCACAAAAGAACATTAGAGTAGCACTAAACTCTGGTAGAAGGGGAAGAGGAGGACGAAAGGGAAGGTCCCAAGAGAGAGTCTCCAACCAAGAAAACCCCATGCCACACAATTCCCTTCCCCATAGGCAACAAACTTTGACCTTTGTCACTTTCCAACCCATGCCATCCACCTCACCTCAACTTGGCCACACTTACCAACCTGGTTTGGCTTCACCCAACCTCTTGGCAGCATCTACAGTGAAGGTTCGAATTTCCCAACCCCCACAAGTCTGTACCCCATATTGAGTCAATGCCACAACTTCCCAAAGTAGCTGCAACCAGAATATATAAGCATACGAACTCCAATGTTCGTAACTTTCTTGGTTGTGCTTCGATCGCGACGGTTCATGGTTCGTCGGAAAGCTCTTGAGTAGAGGAATCACTTCAGATATCTGCTCAAGCCAAATAACATACACACACACACACACACACACACACACACACACACACACACACACACACACACACACACACACACACACACACACACACACACACACACACACACACACACACACACACACACACACACACACACACACACACACACACACACACACACACACACACACACACACACACACACACACACACACACACACACACACACACACACACACACACACACACACACACACACACACACACACACACACACACACACACACACACACACACACACACACACACACACCACACACACACACACACACACACACACACACACACACACACACACACACACACACACACACACACACACACACACACACACACACACACACACACACACACACACACACACACACACACACACACACACACACACACCACACACACACACACACACACACACACACACACACACACACACACACACACACACACACACACACACACACACACACACACACACACACACACACACACACACACACACACACACACACACACACACACACACACACACACACACACACACACACACACACACACACACACACACACACACACACACACACACACACACACACACACACACACACACACACACACACACACACACACACACACACACACACACACACACACACACACACACACACACACACACACACACACACACACACACACACACACACACACACACACACACACACACACACACACACACACACACACACACACACACACACACACACACACACACACACACACACACACACACACACACACACACACACACACACACACACACACACACACACACACACACACACACACACACCACACACACACACACACACACACACACACACACACACACACACACACACACACACACACACACACACACACACACACACACACACACACACACACACACACACACACACACACACACACACACACACACACACACACACACACACACACACACACACACACACACACACACACACACACACACACACACACACACACACACACACACACACACACACACACACACACACACACACACACACACACACACACACACACACACACACACACACACACACACACACACACACACACACACACACACACACACACACACACACACACACACACACACACACACACACACACACACACACACACACACACACACACACACACACACACACACACACACACACACACACACACACACACACACACACACACACACACACACACACACACACACACACACACACACACACACACACACACACACACACACACACACACACACACACACACACACACACACACACACACACACACACACACACACACATAGAAAATCCAAACCACACAAGACACAAATTTCTTGCACACGCTCACACCACGCATGCAACGTACAAACACAAGATGGGAGGCAAACAGACGTGAATGCATATGGTTGCATCACACAACATCCTTGACCTGCCGGCGCATGCCTGCCCACCACCAGGCTGTCTGCACCAGCTGTTGCGTCCTCAGTGGCCCGTATTTCCCCAGCTTCTCGTGAACTTCTCGGATGATGCCTTCCCTCTAGTTTGGGGCGGGCACGTGCTTCCAACCCTCCCCTGTCCTTAGCTGCACGTGCCCCTTGAACCATCGGTAATACTCGCCTCGCGCCCACACCCGTGCCGTGACTGCCCCATCCTCCGTGGTTGCTCCCTGAATCCAGGCTAAGGCCGCCTCATCCTCCTAGATGTCTGCCGGCCCTCCACGCACCTCTCCCCACTGCCTCCCTCGATCTTCTTCCTTTGCCATTGCCATCAAGCACGCGGAGGGCTGCACTGCCGGCGGGTTCCTCGAAAGTCCGTCCACGTGCTGCATGGTTTTTCGGGCCAATGCTTGATCTCAAAATCGTATTCTTGGAGCTTCATTGCCCACCTTGCGTTCCTGCACGCCAGGTCCGGCGTCTACATGAGCCACAGCAGTGGCCGATGATCCATTACCAGCGTGATCTTCCGTCCCTGCAAGTACAACCAGAAGTGCTTCACCGCGTGGCCTCCGCCGCGTTACAGCTGCGGCTCGCAAACGCCACCACTTTCTCTACCTCCCCTTCCATCTGTGCCAGTACCGCGCCCATGCCCGCGCTGCTCCAATCGGTATAGAGTACATAAGGCATATCCGCTTTGGATAGCTCCAGCACCGCGCCATTCTTTACTGCCCCCATGAGGTCTTGCACGGCCCTCTCCTACTGTGGCCCCCATTCCCACTTTCGTGTCAGAATATATAGTTTATGCTTTTGTGTAGGCTGTAGTGGGGTAGCCCATATGGGGTACAACCCAATTAGGGTTAGTACTTGTTCATAGTGCATTCATTCTCGTTCTAGTTTTCTCATGGTATCAGAGCAGGCTCCCTCGTGGGAACTCTTCATAGGGCCCACCAATTCGATTTTTTTTTTCCTGCCCGGAGCGCGCTCAGTTCCTGCCCGAGTCGCGCTCCCCGGGGTGGGGGTACTGGTCCGTGCACCTACGTCCTACGCACCGGCGACCGCACAGGTGAGCAGTGCGGGGGTGCGCACTCCACCCAGCGCTGCTTTGGCCGCCTGACAGACGCTTGGCGTCACCAGTTCCCGGAGGCCACTGAGATCCACCACCGGGGCGAGCTTTATAGGGCGGGAGTAGCTGTCTTTGACCTTGACTTTGATGCTATTCTTGCTGCCATGTATGCTGTGACTATTAGTGATGAGGGTGACTGTTACCGGTGTTTTCCGCCCGACCTGGGCATTGGGACTGCTGCTCTAGGTACTGGTGAGGCTGCTGCTCTAGGTGCTAGCAAGGCTGCTGCTCTAGGTGCTCGTGCGTCTCCTCCCTCAGGTGCTGGTGAGTCTGCTCTCTCAGGTACTGCGTCGGCTTCGGCCTGCCACACCTTCACCCTTGACTCGGGGGCTTCTCGCTCCTTCTTTCGAGACCGCACCACACTCACGCCGCTTGGCCGGCCAATTGCACTCTCTCTGGCATACCCCTCTGGGGGTCCTGTCCTTGCTCACTACTCCACTGTCCTCCTGTGTCCGGCGGCCCCCTCTGGCACCCTCTCTGGTCTTTACCTCCCCTCGTTCTCTACGAACTTGGTGAGTGGTGCTGACCTACAGGATGCGGGGGTTCACCAGTTCACTCCTGCAAGTCAGCGGGTGACCAACTGCATGGATGCTAGGACAGGCCGACACCTGGCCACGTTTACACGTCGGCCGGGGTCGAGCCTGTACACACTGACCACTGCGTCTCATCCAGTCACTGCGTCTGGTCAGGTAGCTGCGTCGGGTCAGGTGTTTGCTGCAGCATCCAGGTCTGGTCTTGAGTCCGCCCCCTACTCGTGTCGCCTCCTGTCTCACGAGACTCTCCTCTAGCACCACCGCCTTGGTCACCCCTCCCTGCTTCGTCTCCGAGGCATGGCCTCCCGTGTCCTTGTCTCTGGTCTTCCCTCCCTTCCTCCGGGGCCTGGCCCTACCTACGTCCCCTGTGTCGAGGGGCGGCAGCGGGCTGCCCCTCACTCCTCCCAGTTTCCTCCGACAGAGGCCCCGCTGCAGACGCTTCACATGGACGTGTGGGGCCCGGCCCGCGTTCGTGGACAGGGTCACGAGCGCTACTTCCTGCTGGTGGTTGACGACTACTCGCGCTACACCACAGTCTTCCCCTTGCGCTCCAAGGGTGATGTCACTGAGGTGTTGATCGACTGGATCCGCGCAGCTCGTCTCCAGCTCATGCAGAGCTTCGGCTCGGACTTTCCTGTTCTGCGTCTGCACTCCGACAGAGGCGGAGAGTTCTCCTCTAGCCTTCTGCGAGCCTACTGTCGTGCACGAGGCATCCGCCAGACTTTCACGCTTCCGAACTCTCCACAGCGAAATGGGATTGCTGAGCGCCGCATTGGCATGGTCATGGATGTCGCTCGTACGTCCATGATGCATGCGGCTGCCCCCCATTTTCTGTGGCCGTTTGCGGTTCGGTACGCGGCGCATCAGATCAACCTTCACCCCAGGGTCTCCATGCCGGAGACCTCCCCTGCTTTGCTGTGGACGGGGAAGGTTGGCGATGCGTCGGCGTTCCGTGTCTGGGGATTTCGGGCGTTTGTTCGCGACTTGTCTGCGAACAAGCTGTCCCCTCGTGCTGCTCCTTGCGTCTTCCTTGGCTTCCCCCCTGACGCGCCAGGGTGGCTGTTCTACCCCCCCACCTCTCGCCGTGTTCTGTCCTCCCAGGACGTCACGTTTGACGAGTCGGTCCCCTACTACCGCCTCTTCCCCTACCGCACTCCGTCCCTCCCCCCGCCACCGCTCTTCCTTGTACCACGTCCCCCCCCGGTAGACCCCCTCCCCCCTCAGGGTCCTGCCCCTTCAGGTGTGTCCCAGGTAGACGCAGTCGAGCCTATCGAGGTTACTGGTGACTCTGGTGCTGATGAGGGTGCTGAGCCTAGGGGTGCGGACTCTGGGGGTGCTGAGCGTGTGGGTGCTGCGCCTGGGGGTGCTGAGCCTGCGGGTGCTACTACTGAAGGTGCTGAGCCTGGGGGTGCTGCGACTGGGGGTGCTGAGCCTAGGGGTGCTGCTGACTGGGGATGCTGAGCCTGGGGGTGCTGCGACTGGGGGTGCTGAGCCTGGGGGTGCTGAGCCTGGGGGTGCTACGCGTGGGGGTTCTGAGCCTGGGAGTGCTACGCCCGGAGGTGCTGAGCCAGGAGGTGCGGAGCTTGAGGGAGTTGGGCTTACTCGTGTGGCGTGTGGCGGTGCTGGGCCTGGAGGTTCTCCGGGTGCTTGGTCTCGACGGGAGCCCCTCTCTCCACAGGAGCTGCGTGAGTGGTTTGCCCGGCGCTGGAGGCGTGCTCCTAGAGCTGGAGGTTCTCCGGCTGCTGAGGGTGCTGGTGCCGCGGGTCCCGGAGGTGCTCGTGCTAGGAGTACTAGAGCTGCTGGGCCTACGGGTGCCACTAGAGCTGGAGCTGCTGAGGGTGTTGGCGCTGAGGCTACTGCTGTCGGTCCTGGAGGCGGTCCTGCTGGGGGTACTACTAGTGCTGCTGGAGGTACTGGAGCTGGAGGTGCTCTTGGCGCTAGTGCTACCGCTGGAGGTGCTGGTGCTGTCCCTGCTGTGTCTGGAGTCGGCGCGCGGCCTCGGCCGTACTTCGTTCCGCTCCTACAGCAGGTTCCTGGTCTCCCGCCTTCTACTGGTCCTCCTCCTCCCTTAGAGTCTCCACAGCGTGTCCCGTCACAGTTACAGTTACAGCCGTCCTCCCCACTGCCTGCTCCTTCTCCCTACACTGGTCCTACTGGAGGTCTTGCTGAGCGTCGTGAGCCTGCGTCTCGCCCTGCGTCGCCTGTCCATGCTGCTCGCACTGGTGGTCGTGGTTCACGTTAGCGTCCTCCTCCTGTCCCTGGCACGCACCGGATGTGTCTGCATCCGTCCACTGCTCCTCTGCGTGCCCCTTTGCCTTCTCTTCCTGAGTCCTCTCTTCCTGCTCTTGCCGACCCGGAGTCGGACTCTCTTCGTGCTGCCAGTCCTACTGTCACGCGTCTCCTTGCTACTGTCGTCACTGACCCTTCCTTTGAGTCCACTGCTGCGTCCGCCCTAGTTGCTGAGCTCGTCGACTTTGCGGCTCGCTGTCGTCTAGACTACGCTGCTGGTCTTGTCGCTGGGTCTGAGTCTGTCTGTCCTCCGTCCGTCGCGGGTGAGTGTGCCCTTGGCACGGACATCCTTGGGGACAGGCAGGAGGAGTTGTAGTGTCTGGCAGCTGCTTCACCTCATCTCGTGTCCGTACTGCTTACCCCTGAGGGAGATCCGGATGCACTTGACATCCCGACTCCGCGCTCGTACGCGGAAGCGATAGAGGGTCCCTACTCCTCTCAGTGGCAGGCAGCTATGGACGCAGAGATGGCTTCATGGAAGTCCACAGGCACCTACGTTGACGAGGTTCCCCCGCCTGGGGCGAACATCGTCAATGGCATGTGGATTTTCAGGGTGAAGCGACCGCCGGGTTCTTTGCCTGTCTTCAAGGCGCGTTACGTGGCCCGTGGCTTTAGTCAGCGGCAGGGAGTTGACTACTTTCAGACATTCTCTCCCACCCCGAAGATGACCCCTCTTCAGGTACTGTTGCACATAGCTGCTCACCGTGACTACGAGTTGCACTCTTTTGACTTCAGCACTGCTTTCTTGTAGGGCATCCTTCACGAGGAGATCTGGCTGCGTCGCCCACCTTGGCTTCACTGGGTCTTTTCCTCCTAGCACCCAGTTAAGCCTCTGGCGGCCAGTCTACGGTCTCCACCAGGCATCGCGTGAGTGGCACGACACACTGAGGACTACACTTGCGGCTCTTGGGTTTGCTCCCTCTACTGCTGACCCGTCGCTATTTCTGCGCACTGACACTTTTTTGCCGCCATTCTACATCCTCGTGTACGTCGACGACTTGGTCTTTGCCACACCTGACATTGCTGGACTCACCCACGTGAAGTCGGAGGTGCAGAAGAGACACACGTGCACAGACCCGGGCGAACTGCGCAGCTACCTTGGCTTGCAGATCACCCAGGACAAAGCACGCCGCACCATTACCCTGACTCAATCACACATGGTGCAGCAGGTCCTTCAGCGCTTCGGCTTCACGTACTCCTCGCCTCAGGCCACTCCTCTGTGTACTTCGCCACTCGCTCTCAGCTCTGCCTTCGGATGAGTCCGTAGAGTCAAGTGGCCCGTACCCAGAGCTTGTTGGCTGCCTCATGTACCTGATGACCTGCACTCGACCTGACCTTGCATACCCTCTTAGCATTCTCGCACGCTATGTTGCTCCTGGGAGACACAGACCGGAGCATATGGCTGCAGCGAAGAGGGTGTTGTGCTACTTGTGCGGTACGTCGGGCATGGGGCTTGTGCTTGGAGGGCAGAGTCCAGTGGTCCTCACTAGGCACGCAGACGCTTCTTGGGCTGATGACCAGGCTACGCAACGGTCGTCACAGGGTTACACCTTCAGCCTTGGTTCCGGCTCTGTTTCGTGGCAGGCTACCCGCTCGTCTTCTGTTCTCGGCTCCAGTTGTGAGGCTGAGATCTACGCCGGGGCCATGGCTGCACAGGAGCTTCGCTGGCTCACCTACCTGCTGACTGACCTCGGAGAGCCGCCTCGTTCTCCTCCAGTGCTGTACGTAGACAACAAGGCCATGCTGGCCTTGTGTTGAGAGCAGAGACTGGAGCACAGAACGAAGCACATTGCTCTCCGCTACTTCCTTGCTCATCAGATGCAGCAGCGTGGTCAGCTGCGCCTTACGTACGTGGCCTCTGAGGCCAACACTGCTGATATCTTCACCAAAGCGCTTGCGCCTTGTGATCATCAGCGCTTCTGTACTCAGCTGGGTCTTGTGTTTGCCTTGCCTCACTTGTTCACCTCTTGACCTTGCTTGTACTGTTATATATTTATACACCTATCTAGTCTTTTATATATATATGTACTCCTGCATGTGAACTGGCCTTGTGGCCTTGACCTTGTGCTCGCAATGTGTGGTGACTTTGTGATCCACCCTGAGCTTGCTTTGCTTTGCTTTGCTTGACTGGTCTTGTGACCCCTTGTACTCCCCCTCTTTGCCTATGGGGGTGTGTCAGAACATATAGCTTATGCTTTTGTGTAGGCTGTAGTGGGGTAGCCCATATGGGGTACAACCCAATTAGGGTTAGTACTTGTACCCAACTCTTTCATAGTGCATTCATTCTCGTTCTAGTTTTCTCATTTCGGTCTTCCCTTAGCAGCTGATTCAGCGCCATCGCTTGGCTACTCAAGTTTGGCACGAATCTCCAGTAATAGTTGAGAAAGCCTAGCAGTGCCCGCAACGTGCTCATGTCCTTCGGCGTCGACACTGGATCCAGCACTTCGACCTTCGCCTTCTGAATTTCGATCTTTCCCCCTTCCACTTCGAACCCCAGGTACGACAACGTGTCATGTCCCCTAGTGACATGTCATGCCGACGTTCTGTATAGTGCTCAGCTTCCACGTCCTTCACATACAAGTGATTGTCCGTGATGAACACGATCACATTGTCAATATAGCATGCGGCGTTCTGCACGTTTCGTAGCACTTGGTCCATGATCCGCTGGAACTCGGGTGAGGCTGACTTCAAGCCAAACGGCAGCGTATGCCACTCGTACTGCCCGTTCGGCCCGTGAAAAGCCGTCTTTTTCTTGCCCGCTTCCACTATAGGGATTCGGTTAAACCCTTGCCGCAGGTCCAAGGTGGAGAAGACTAGCGCCACCGCTAGCTTATAGAAGATTTCATCCGGCGTTGGCGTCTAGGACCGCCAAAAAATTATATAAACCTACGAAAAGGCTACAACAAAACCAATCCACCTAAAGTTACGCAAAAAAAGAATCAAGAAAAAACCAAAACATGAAACATAAAACAACTATGAAAGCCAAAACGGTTAGTTGTGCAACTACTTCTATATTCATGCTCATTTAACCTCTTAATTTCTATTAGATATTACAAGCTCACTACATTTTCTAATAATATAGAGTTATGTAGATTAGACACAGATATGTGAAGAAAATGAGGAATGAATGACTAAGGGAAAAGTTGGGTACAAGAACAAACCCTAGAAATGTGTTGTACCCCATATGTGCTACCCCACTATAGCCTACATAGGCTAAGTCATATGAGTCTGACACACCCCCATAGGCAAAGTGGGGGAGAACAAGGGGTCACAAGACCAGTCAAGCAAAGCAAAGCAAGCTCAGGGTGGATCACAACGTCACCACACATTCCGAGCACAAGTTCAAGGCCACAAGGCTAGTTCACATGCAAGATCATATTATATAGGTAAACAAGAAAGTGCAGGTATAGAAAGATCACAGTACAAGTAAGGTCAAGAAGTGAGTAAGTGAGGCCAAGTAGGCACAAGACCTAGCATCGTACAGCATCGCTGATGATCACAAGGCGGAAGTGCCTTGGTAAAGATATCAGCAGTGTTGGCTTGAGAGGCCACGTAAGCAAGGCGCAGCTGACCACGCTGCTGCAGCTCACGAGTAAGGAAGTAGCGAAGGGCAATGTGCTTCGTTCTGTGCTCCAGTCTGTGCTCCCGACACAAGGCCAGCATGGCCTTGTTGTCTACGTACAGAACTGGAGAAGAACGAGGCGGCTCTCCTAGGTCAGACAGCAGGTAGGTGAGCCAGCGTAGCTCCTGTGCAGCCATGGCCCCTGCGTAGATCTCAGCCTCAGAGCTGGAGCTGAGAACAGAAGACGAGCGGGTAGCCCGCCACGAAACAGAGCCGGAACCAAGGCTGAAGGTGTAACCCTGTGACGACCGCTGCGTAGCCTGGTCGTCAGCCCAAGAAGCGTCTGCGTGACCTGTGAGGACCAGTGAACGTCGCCCTCCAAGCACTAGCCCCATGCCGGACGTGCTGCATAAGTAGCGCAACACCTTCTTCGTTGCAGCCATGTGCTTTGGTCGGTGTCTCCCAGGAGCAACATAGCGTGCCAAGATGCTAAGAGGGTATGCAAGGTCAGGTCGTGTGCAGGTCATCAGGTACATGAGGTAGCCAACAAGCTCTGGGTACGGGCCACTCGGCTCTACAGACTCATCCGAAGGCAGAGCTGAGAGCGAGTGGCGAGTAGACAGAGGAGTGGCCTGAGGCGAGGAGTACGTGAAGTCGAAGCGCTGAAGGACTTGCTGCACCATGTGTGACTGAGTCATGGTAATGGTGCGCTGTGCTCTGTCCCGGGTGATCTACAAGCCTAGGTAGCTGCGCAGTTCACCCAGGTCTGTGCACGTGTGTCTCTTCTGCAGCTCGGACTTCACGTAGGCTAGTCCAGCAGTGTCAGCAGTGGCAAAGACCAAGTCGTCGATGTACACGAGGATGTAGAAGGGCGACAAAAAGGTGTCGGTGCGTAGAAACAGCGACGGGTTGGCAGTAGAAGGAGCAAAGCCAAGAGCCGCAAGTGTAGTCCTCAGTGTGTCGTGCCACTTACGGGGCGCCTGGCGGACCGTAGACCGGCTGCCGGAGGCTCCACTGGGTACCAGGAGGAAACGACCCAGTGAAGCCAGGTGGGCGGCGCAGCCAGATCTCCTCGTGCAAGCTGCCCTGCAAGAAAGGTGTGCTGAAGTCAAGAGAGTGAAGCTCGTAGTCGCGCTAAGCGGCTATGTGCAGCAGCACCCGAAGAGTGGTCATCTTTGGGGTGGGAGAGAAGGTCTGAAAGTAGTCAACCCCTGCCACTGTTTGAAGCCTCGAGCCATGTAACGCGCCTTGAAGACAGGCGGAGAACTTGGCGGCCGCTTCACCTTGAAGATCCACATGCCACTGACGATGTTCGCCCCAGGTGGGGGAACCTCGTCGAAATAGGTGCCTGTGGACTTCCAGGAAGCCATCTCTGCGTCCATGGCTGATTGCCACTGTGAGGAGTAGGGACCCTTGATCGCCTCAGCGTACGATTGAGGAGTTGGGATGTCTAGTGCATCCGGGTCCTCCCTCAGGTGCAATTAGCATGGATACAAGATGAGGCAAAGCAGCAGCAAAACACAGAAACTCCTCCTGCCTGTCCTCAAAGACGTCCGTACTAGGAGCACACTCACTCCCGACGGACGGAGGACAGACAGACTCAGACTCAGCAACAAGACTAGCAGCGTATTCTAGACGACGGCGAACAACAAAGTCGACAAGCTCAGCAACTAGGGCATACGCAGCAGTGGACTCAAAGGAAGGGTCAGTGACAACAGTAGCCAAGAGACGCGTGATAGTAGGACTGGCAGCACGAAGAGAGTCAGACTCTGGGTCAGCAAGAGCAAGAAGAGAGGACTCTGGAGGAGATGGCAAAGGGACACGCAGTGGAGCAATGGAAGGATGTAGCACCATCTGGTGTGTGCCTGGGACCGCAAGGATGACGTGGACGCGGATCACGACGACTAGTGCGAGCAGCTCGAACAGGCGACGCAAGACGAGATACAAGCTCACGAGGCTCAGCAAGACCTCCAGTGGGACCAGCGTAGGGACAAGGAGCAGGCAGCGGGGAGGCGGGCTGTAACTGCGACTCAGACTGGGCAGGCGGCGGAAACTCTAAGGAAATAGCAGGACCTGTAGAAGGCGGGAGACCAAGAACCTGCTGAAGGAGCGGAACCAAGTACGGCCGCGGCCGCGCATCGCCTCGAGAGCCAGGAGGGACAGCACCAGCACCCCCAGTGGCAACACCAGCACTAGTAGCACCCCCAGCCACAGCACCGCCAACTCCAGCACCCTCAGAAGCACCTGCGCCATCAGCACCTCCAGCGCCAACACCCCCAGCAGCTCTAGCTCCAGCCGGACCACCGGAAGACTCAACAGCCATAGCGCCAGCACCTCCAGCAGCACCTACTCCAGCAGCACCGCCAGCTTGCTCCAGGACAAGGAGCTTCCTTAGGCCCAGCAGCTCCAGTACCCCCAGTACGAACACCTCCGGGACCCGTGGCACCAACACCCTCACTAGCAGCAGAACCTCCAGCTCCAGCAGCACGGCTCCAGCGCCGAGCAAACCACTCGCGCAGCTCCTGTGGAGAGGGCGGCTCCCGCCGGGACAAAGCACCCGAGGGACCTCCAGACCCAGTACCGCCAGACTCCACACGAGCAGGCCCAGCACCCTCAGGCTCCGTACCCCAAGGCTCAGAACCCCCAGACTCAACACCCCAAGGCTCAGCACCCCCAGACCCAGCACCCCCAGACTCAGCACCCCCAGGCTCAGCACCCCTACACCCCGCACCCGCAGGCTCAGCACCCCTAGCAGCACCAGAGTCAACAGCCACTTCGACAGGCTCTACTGCGTCTACCTGAGACACACCTGAGGGGGTAGGACCCTGAGGGGGAAGGGGGTCAACCTGGGGGGGACCTGGCGCGAGGAAGAGCGGCGGCGGGGGGAGGGGCGCTGTGCGGTAGGGGAAGAGCGACTCGTCAAACGTGACGTCTTGGGAGGACAGAACACGGCGCGAGGTGGGGTGGTAAAACTGCCAACTTGGCGCGTCAGGGGGGAAGCCAAGGAAGACAGAGGGAACAGCACGGGGGGACAGCTTGTTCGCAGACAAGTCGCGGACAAACGCCCAAGATCCCCAGACACAGAACGCAGACGCATCGTCAACCTTTCCGGTCCATTTCAAAGCAGGGGAGGTCTCCGGCATGGAGACCCGAGGCTGAAGGTTGATCTGATGCGCCACGTACTAAACCGCTATCGGCCACAGAAAATGGGGGGCAACGGCATGGACCATGGACGCACGAGTGACGTCCATGACCATGCCAATGCGGCGCTCAGCAATCCCATTTTGCTGTGGAGAGGCCGGAAGCGTGAACGTCTGGCGAATGCCTCTTGCACGACAGAAGGCTCGCAGAAGGTTAGAGGAAAACTCAGCGCCTCTCTCCGAATGCAGACGCAAAACATGAAAGTCCGAGCTATAACTCTCTCTAAGCTGGAGACGAGCAGCGCGGATCCAGCCGATCAACACCTCAGTGACCTCACCCTTGGTGTGCAAGGGGAAGACTGTGGTGTAACACGAGTAGTTGTCAACCATCAGCAGGAAGTAATGCTCGTGACCCTATCCACGGACGCGGGCTGGGCCCCACACGTCCATGTGCAGCGTCTGCAGCAAAGCCTCTGTCGGACGAAACTCAGAGAAGTGAAGAGCAGCACGCTGCCTCCCCTCGACGTAGGGAACGCAGGTAGGGGCAGGCCCCGCAGGAAGAGGAGGGAGGGACCGGGGGAGACCAGAGACAAGGACACGGGAGGCCATACCTCGGAGACGAGGCAGCAAGGGGTGACCAAGGCGGTGGTGCCAGAGGAGAGTCTGGTGAGACAGGAGACGACACGAGCAGGGGGCAGACGCAGGACCAGACCTGGACGCCGTAGCAGACACCTGACCAAACGCAGCTACCTGACCAGACGCAGAGACCGGAGGAGACTCAGTAGTCAGTATCTACGGGCTCGACCACGGTCGACGGGTAAACGTGGCCAAGTGTCGGCGCGTCCGAGTGGGTCACTCGCTGACTCGCAGGAGTGAACTGGTCAACCCCCTCATCCTGTAGGTCAGCACCACTCACCAAGTTCGTAGAGAACGAGGGGAGGTAGAGACCTGACAGGGTGCCAGAAGGGGCCGCCGGACACAGTAAGACAGTGGAGAAGTGGGCAAGGACAGGACCCTCAGAGGGGTCTGCGAGGGAGATCACAACTGGCCGACTAAGCGGCGTGAGTGTGGTGCGGTCTCGAAAGAAAGAGCGGGAAGCACCCGTGCCAAGGGTGAAGGTGTGGGAGGCTGGAGTCGACGTTGTACCTGAGAGAGCAGACTCACAAGCACATGAGTCAGCAGACTCATCAGCACCTAGAGCGGCAGCCTCACCAGCACCTAGAGCAGCTATCCCAATGCCCGGGTCAGGCGAAACACACAGGTAATAGTCACCCTCATCACTAGTAGACACAACATACATGGCAGCAAGAATAGCATCATAATCAAGATCAAAGATAGCAACCCCCGACCTCTGCAGCTCTCCCCAGCGAGGGATCTTAGTGGCGTAAGGGAAATGGAGACGCCACGCGTCCGTCAGGCAGCCGAAGCAGCGCTGGGTGGGGTGCGGGCCCCTGCGCTGCTCACCCGTACGGTCGCCGGTACGCAGGACCAGCACCCCCACCCCGCTGATGCAAAGCGTACCACTCACTAGTGCGCTGCTGCTGCTGGCGCTGACCACCACCAGAGCCGCCCCTCTACGCAGAGCCGCCCCGACCACTCCCACCGCTGCTGCCGCCACCTCCGCCGCCGCCGCCACCTCCGCCTCCTCCGCTCCCACCACCACCGCCGCCGTCTCCTCCGCCTCCACTGCCGCCACCGACGCCCCCACCCCCGCCACCACTCCCACCACCGCCCCCACCCCCTCCACCGCCTCCACCGCCACCTCCACCGCCCCCGCCAGCTCCTCCAGCACCCTTGCACCCCTTGCCCTTGCTGGTGCGGCGTCTCCCGCTAGGGGCAGACGCAGCTCCAACCGACTCGAGGCCAACGAGGTCGGCCGCACCAGTAGAGGCAACAGAGGGCAGGAGGGGGGAGGGGGAACACCCCTCAAAGAAGGGAGTACGAGGGTCACCACGAGAGGCTCCTACAGCAACTATGCTCTTCTTAGCTGCCAGGAGGCGCTCCGCAAGGAGGTCCACGGTGAGTGTGGCGGGGCAAACAGAGAGGAAGTGGTCCCTGACCGAGCAAAGCAAAGGGAGTCAGGGAGCCGGGTGACTATGTAGTAGAGGGTCATGTACTAGGGGGGGGGGGGGTTCTTGGTGCAGAAGTCAGCAGGAAGCGCAGCGCGGTAGCGAGTGTCACTAGTGCGAAGGTGGGTAACTAGGTCACCGACTGTGGAAAAGGCGGCGAGGTCAGGGAACAGGTACGGCAGCATGAGGCGACTAAGAGCAGCAGTGGTAGGGGAAGAGTAGCGTGAAACTACAGCGTTGTATAGGGTCTTAGCGCTTTTATACTGACCAAAGTGCGCGTGCTCAGAGGACGGCAAGTGACTACGAACAGCAAGACGGGCAGCAGCATCACGTGTGGCCCACTGTGAGCGAACAGTGCTGTCAGCATCGGCAGGAGGTGCAGGAGAGGCGCCAGACGTGAGATCGAACAGGGAGAGACCATCTGTCCTAACGCACTGTAGGCAAAGCTGTAGGTCATCTACCCAGACCTCAAAGTCGACAGCCCGACCCTCAGCATCAAAAGTGAGAACGTTAGGAGCAGCCATGGCAGCAATGGCAGCAGCAGGCGAGCACTAAGAGCAGGGCGGTAAGGCGCTGCTCAGGAGTGCTCTTACAAGGGCGGGTAGGTAGAGGCCCGCAGGTGGTGAGGAAGAGCCGAGGCGCGCCGGCAGGGACAGGGCCGCAACAGTGGCGGCGGCAGCGGCTGTGGCGGCGGCTGCGGCTCGACAGGTGCGGCGGCTGCTGCTGTAGTCAACGGCCGCGGCGACCGGGGCCTCGGCTGTGGCTGCTGCGGCGGCTGCTGTCTCGGCTGCAGCGGCGGCGGCTGCAGCTTTGGGAGCGGCAGCGGCGGCTGCAACGGCGGCGGCGGTCGGCAGCAGATGCGGCTGCAAACGGCAGCGGCGGTGGCTGCAGTGGTAGAGGTGGCCGCTGCTGCTGCTGGGACTGGGGAGGGGCCGCGTAGGGCGGCGACGGGGCCGCGAAGGGGCCACGAGGGGCCGAGAAGAGCGGGGACGGGGCTGCGTAGGGCAGCGACGGGGCCGTGAAGGGCGGTGACGGAGCCACGAAGGGCGGTGACGGGGCCCCAACGGGCGGCGACAGGGCCGCGAGGGGCGGCAACTTAGCCGCTAGGGGCGGCGACGAGGCCGCGAAGGGCGGAGACGGGGCTGTAACGGGCGGCGACGAGGCCGCTAGGGGCGGCGACGGGGCCGCGAAGGGTGGCGACGGGGCCGCTAGGGGTGGCGATGGGGCCGCGAGGAGCAGCGACGCGCCGCGAAGGGCGGCGACGGGCCGCGAAGAAGCAGCGACGAGGCCTTCTGCGAGCCTACTGTCGTGCACGAGGCGTCCGCCAGACCTTCACGCTTCCGGACTCTCCACAGCAAAATGGGATTGCTGAGCGCCGCATTGGCATGGTCATGGACGTCGCTCGTACGTCCATGATGCATGCGGCTGCCCCCCATTTTCTGTGGCCGTTTGCGGTTCGGTACGCGGCGCATCAGCTCAACCTTCACCCCAGGGTCTCCCGGCCGGAGACCTCCCCAGCTCTGCTGTGGACGGGGAAGGTCGGCGATGCGTCTGCGTTCCGTGTCTGAGGATCTCGGGCGTTTGTCCGCGACTTGTCTGCGGACAAGCTGTCCCCTCGTGCTGCTCCCTGTGTCTTCCTAGGCTTCCCCCCTGACGCCCCAGGGTGGCAGTTCTACCACCCCTCCTTTCGTCGTGTTCTGTCCTCCCAGGACGTCACGTTCGACGAGTCCGTCCCCTTCTACCGCCTCTTCCCCTACCGCACTCCTTCCCTCCCCCCGCCACCGCACTTCCTTGTGCCAGGTCCCCCCCCGGTAGACCCCCTTCCCCCTCAGGGTCCTGCCCCTTCAGGTGTGTCCCAAGTAAATGCAGTCGAGCCGGTCGAGGTTGCTGGTGACTCAGGTACTGCTGGGGGTGCTGAGCCTGGGGATGCTGACTCTGGGGGTGCTGAGTCTGGGGGTGCTGAGCCTGGGGGTGCTGCCTCTTGGGGTTCTGAGCCTGGGGGTGCTGAGCCTGGGGGTGCTGATTCTGGGGGTGTTGTGCGCGTGGGTGCTGAGCGTGGGGGTGCTGAGCCTGGGGGTGCTGTGTCTGGAGCTGCTGAGCCTGAAGGTGTGGAGCCTGCGGCCACTGGACCTCCCCTTGTGGCGTCTGGCGGTGCTGGGCCTGGAGGTTCTCCGGGTGTTTCGTCTTGGCGGGAGCCACTCTCTCTACAGGAGCTGCGTGAGTGGTTTGCTCGCCGGTGGAGGCGTACTGCTAGAGCTGGCGCTTCTTCGGCCGCGGAGGGTGCTGGTGCCGCCGGTCCCGGAGCTGCTGGGCCTGCGGGTCCGCCTGGAGCTGGAGCTGCTGAGGGTGTTGGTTCTGAGACTACTATTGTCTATCTTGGTGCTGGTCTTGCTGCGGGTGCTGCTGGTGCTGCTGGAGGTCCTGCCGCTGGAGGTGTTGTTGGCGCTGGTGCTACCGGAGGTGCTAAGGGTGCTGGTGCTGTCCGTGCTGTGTCTGGTGCCGCCGCGACGCCTCGGCCGTACTTCGTTCCGCTCCTGCAGCAAGTTCTTCGTCCTTCTCCTCCTGTAGAGTGTCCACCATCAGTCTTGTCACAGTCACAGTTAGAGCCTGCCTCCCCACTGCCTGCTCCCTCTCCTTACACTGGTCCTACTGGAGGTCTTACTGAGCGTCGTGACCCTGCGTCTCGTCCCGCGTCGCCTGTCCGTACTGCTCGCGCTAGTGGTCGTGGTTCGCGTCAGCGTCCTCCTCCTGTCCGTGGCAAGCACCGGATGTCTCTGCGTCCCTCCACTGCTCCTCTGCATGCACCTTTACCTTCTCCTCCTGAGTCCTCTGTTCCTGCGCTTGCCGACCCGACGTCGGACTCCCTTCGTGCTGCCAGTCCTACTGTCACGCGTCTCCTTGCTACTGTAAGCATTGACCCCTCTTTTGAGTCCAGTGCTGCGTCTGCTCTTGTTGCTGAGCTCGTCGACTTGCTGCTCGCTGTCGTCTGGACTACGCTGCTAGTCTTATTGCTGAGTCTGCGTCTCTCTATCCTCCGTCCGTCGGGGGTGAGTCTGCTCTTGGCACGGACGTCCTTGAGGACAGGCAGGAGGAGTTCCAGTGTCTGGCTGCTGCTTCACCTCATCTCGCGTCTGTACTGCTTGCCCCTGAGGGGGACCCGGATGCACTAGACATCCCGACTCCGCGCTCTTACGTGGAGGCCGTAGAGGGTCCCTACTCCTCTCAGTGGCAGGCAGCTATGGATGCAGAGAAGGCTTCCTGGAAGTCCACAGGCACCTACGTTGACGCGGTTCCCCCTCCTGGGGCGAACATCGTCAGTGGGATGTGGATCTTCAGGGTGAAGCGGCCGCCGGGTTCTTTGCCTGTCTTCAAGGCGCGGTACGTGGCTCGTGGCTTCAGTCAGCGGCAGGGAGTTGACTACTTTCAGACCTTCTCTCCCACCCCAAAGATGACCACTCTTCGGGTGCTGCTGCACATAGCCGCTCAGCGAGACTACGAGCTCCACTCTCTTCACTTCAGCACTGCTTTCTTGCAGGGTAGCCTGCACGAGGAGATCTGGCTGCGTCGTCCACCTGGCTTCACTGGGACTTTCCCTCCTGGCACCCAGTGGAGCGTCCGTCGGCCACTCTACGGTCTCCGCCAGGCACCGCGTGAGTGGCACGACACACTGAGGACTACGCTTGCGGCTCTTGGGTTTGCTCCCTCTACTGCTGACCCGTCGTTGTTTCTGCGCATCGACACTTCTCTGCCGCCGTTCTACATCCTTGTGTACGTCGACAACTTGGTCTTTGCCACAGCGGACACTACTGGACTCGCCTACGTGAAGTCCGAGCTGCAGAAGAGACACACGTGCACAGACTTGGGTGAACTGCGCAGCTACCTTGGCTTGCAGATCACTCGGGACAGAGCACACCGCACCATTACCTTGACTCAGTCACACATGGTGCAGCAGGTCCTTCAGCGCTTCGGCTTCACGTACTCCTTGCCTCAGGCCACTCCTCTGTCTACTCGCCACTCGCTCTCAGCTCTGCCTTCGGATGAGTCCGTAGAGTCGAGTGGCCCGTACCCAGAGCTTGTTGGCTGCCTCATGTACCTGATGACCTGCACACGACCTGACCTTGCATACCCTCTTAGCATCTTGGCACGCTATGTTGCTCCTGGGAGACACCGACCAGAGCACATGGGTGCAGCGAAGAGGGTGTTGCGCTACTTGTGCAGTACGTCGGGCATGGGGCTAGTGCTTGGAGGGCGGAGTCCAGTGGTCCTCACTGGGCACGCGGACGCTTCTTGGGCTGACGACCAGGCTACTCAGCGGTCGTCGCAGGGTTACACCTTCAGTCTTGGTTCCGGCTCTGTTTCGTGGCGGGCTACTCGCTCGTCTTCTGTTCTCGGCTCCACTTGTGAGGCTGAGATCTACGCCGGGGCCATGGGTGCTCAGGAGCTTCGCTGGCTCACCTACGTGCTGACTGACCTTGGAGAGCCGCCTCGTTCTCCTCCAGTGCTGTACGTAGACAACAAGGCCATGCTGGCCTTGTGTCGAGAGCAGCGCCTGGAGCACAGAACAAAGCACATTGCTCTCCGCTACTTTCTTGCTCGTGAGCTGCAGCAGCGTGGTCAGTTGCGACTTGCGTACGTGGCCTCAGAGGCCAACACTGCTGATGTTTTCACCAAGGCACTTCCGCCTTGTGATCATCAGCGCTTCTGCACTTAGCTGGGACTTGTCCCAGTCTTGCCTCACTTGCTCACCTCTTGACCTTACTTGTACTCGTGCATATATATATACCTACTCTTGCTTGTTTAGACTTATATATATATGTCTCCTCCTGCATGTGAACTGGCCTTGTGGCCTTGACCTTGTGCTCAGACTGTGTGGTGACGTTGTGATCCACCCTGAGCTTGCTTTGCTTGACTGGTCTTGTGACCCCTTGTTCTCCCCCACTTTGCCTATGGGGGTGTGTCAGAACATTATAGCTTATGCTTTTGTGTAGGCTATAGTGGGGTATCCCATAAGGGGTACAACCCTAATTAGGGTTAGTACTTGTACCCACTTCACTCATAGTTCATTCATTCGCGTTCATTTCTTCACAGGGGTGGCGCGAGGGGCCGTAAGAGGGGCCTCTAGGAGGGCGCGACGGGCCGTTAAGAGCAGGGGACGCGACGAGAGGGCGGTCCACGGGGCGCGCCTCGGGCAGGGGCGACTCACGCTCCGGTCAGATTTTTTTTTTTTTTTTTTTTTTTGATTTTCGGTGGTGGGCCCTAGGAAGCGTTCCCACCAGGGAACCTGCTCTATACCATGTGAAGAAAATGAGGAATGAATGACTAAGGGAAAAGTTGGGATACAAGTACAAACCCTAGAAATGTGTTGTACCCCATATGTGCTACCCCACAATAGCCTACATAGGCTAAGTCGTATAAGTCTGACAAGATATATTGTAGAATTCATCTTGGTATTGTGTAGTCTAACGAGCTTTATTAGAGAATCTTTCTTCTGACCTATTCTGACCTATATTAAAGTATAAGAATAGTAGCCAGGGGCGAACAAGATGCATACAAAGAGGAACGAGCTATACGTCAAAGCAAGCCAGTATCCTATGGTACCATTGGTTCCAAAGATGAAAAATAAGAGTCACTCTTTGGTAGTGTAAATAAGAAAAGGATGAAACAAAATGACAATAATGACATTACTTACTGATAGCAAAATTGTTGTAGCTCTTATTAGCGCTTTCGTAACAAGTATCTTATCGTTACACTTTGGAAAAGAATTATATAGATGAATCTAAAAATATTCGTTATTCCTTTGAAAACTAAAATAGTATATTCTTAGTACTAACCTCAGGTGCGCCCATAGGGCGAAACACATCAATCCCATAAAGTCTATTCCTGTAGGGCGAATAGTCTATTCTTAGTCTGTGCGCTCATTTTTTTTTCTTTTCATGTTTCTTGAATTTAATATTTGTCACATTTCTTTTAAATCTGACTTGCTCGTTAGTTTTTTTATTAATTCAATTGCTAAATCCTATTGTTTTCCCAAATGCTGAGTTTTCTAGGTTAATCGGTGTTTTCCTATTTCGTTACAGCAATCATATTACATTTGTTGGTGGAATATTATTAGGCATATTAGGAGGATACGGGTTGTTTTGATTTTCAACTTTATATTTAGTTGAAAGACTAGAGAAAGATACGCCAACTATATATCGTCTAGTAAAACATGTAATACACCAAGCATTTTTTCCTGTATTTTTTTATTTGTTTAGTTTGTTTGGGACGCTCCCCTATGTGAAGAATGAGGAATAATTAAACTAGGAAAATGTTGGATACAAATATCAAACCCTAGTAACCTGAACCCCTTAGTGTCTACCCCACTAGAGCCTACAAAGACCAAGTCATATATATCTGACACACCCCCATAGGCAAAGTGAGGGAGAACTAGGGGTCACAAGACCAGTCAAGCAAAGCAAGCTCAGGGTGGATCACAACGTCACCACACATTCCGAGCACTGGTTCAAGGCCACAAGGCGAGTTCACATGCAAGATTATATATAGAAAGGTAAACAAACCAGAGCAGGTATATATAGATCACAGTACAAGCAAGGTAAAGAAGTGAGCAAGTGAGGCCAAGTAGGCACAAGACCTAGCATCGTACAAAAGCTCTGATGATCACAAGGCTGAAGTGCCTTGGTAAAGATATCAGCAGTGTTGGCCCGAGAGGCCACGTAAGCAAGGCGCAGCTCACGAGCAAGGAAGTAGCGAAGAGCAATGTGCTTCGTTCTCTGCTCCTGTCTGTGCTCCCGACACAAGGCCAGCATGGCCTTGTTGTCTACGTATAGAACTGGAGGAGAACGAGGCGGCTCTCCTAGGTCAGACAGTAGGTAGGTGAGCCAGCGTAGCTCCTGTGCAGCCATGGCCCCTGCGTAGATCTCAGCCTCACAGCTTGAGCTGAGAATAGAAGATGAGCGGGTAGACCTGTTATAATCAAGAGTCCACTTAGAGGTCGCGGATGCCCATGAAACCTCCTAAGCAGAATCTGATGTCTTCGAACTGCCTCTTTTCAAAACGCCATCACGATCAGCTCCGATAACACATGAGGCTGAAACTTGGGCAGCAGTTAGCATTAGTTGTCTGCTTTTTCATCGGTGTATTGTTTGCTTTCACCAGAGGTGTATGCGCTACGCTGTGAACGAAAACGTAAGCTCGGCTGAAAAACGTGTATTCTCATTGATGCAAGGAGGAGGTGAGGTACAACATTGCCCAGGGGACTCTTAAGGGGTTGGGATCATCCTGGGAACTCAGAGAAGGTTGAGTCCTAGGGGAGAAAGGCTAGAGAAGGATGGGAAACGTCCTAGCTAGGTCAGTAAAGCCAACCAATTGTGAGTTAAGCCAACCATGAGTCAGCTTGTCTTCCCACTTGCACCCTCTTGCAAGCTGGTTCTAGGAAGACCACACTTCTCAAAAGGAGGGTTGTAGAGTCCCACTTGACCACCTGTACTTCTTGTCTCATTCTTTGTCCCTGCACCATTGGCATGACAACAATGAAAGGGTGGCAAGGGAAATGCTGCCAACAGTGCACCATGACTACGGAATAGTGAATTTCGGCAGCTGTCACGCAATGCTTAGATGTTTGATCGTTCTGAAACTTAGTGACCACTTGCACAGCGGAGCGAAGGACTGCCACACCAACGTTCAGACCAATCAGATCTTGGTAGACGAGTCAGCAGCCGAAATGGTGAACTCGGGTGTTACCAAAAAGGAGTAACACACACTTTCGGGATGCCATAAGTCTTGAAACATAAAATGTTGTCATGCCTTGGTAACTGCTTCAAAAACTCTGAAACTTTGAGGGTTTGAAGAACACATGTTGAACATCCTCCCCACAAAATTCCAGAAACTGAACAGGCTTAAAGGCTGAATGAGAGTGCGATGACCGTGCCACTGTAATGTGTTGGCACAACAAGACCGCCACGAAACAGAGCCGGAACCAAGGCTGAAGGTGTAACCCTGTGACAACCGCTGCGTAGCCAAGTCGTCAACCCAAGACGGGTCTGCGTGACCAGTGAGGACCACTGGACTCCTCCCCCGAAGCACGTGCCCCATACCCGACGTACTGCACAAGTAGCGCAACACCCTCTTCGCTGCAGCCATGTGCTCTGGTCGGTGTTCACTAGGAGCAACATAGCGTGCCAGGATGCTAAGAGGGTATGCAAGGTCAGGTCGAGTGCAGGTCATCAAGTACATGAGATAGCCAACAAGCTCTGGTTACGGGCCACTTGGCTCTACGGACTCATCCGAAGGCAGAGCTGTTATGTGATGCTATCATTTGCATTCACGTCTGTCTGCCTCCCATCATGTGTTCGTGCGTTGCATGTGTGAAATGAGCGTGCGCAAGAATTTGTGATTTTCTGTGGTTTGGATTTTCTGAGTGTGTGTGAATGTTATTTGGCTTGAGAAGATATCTGAAGTGACTCCACTGCTCAAGAGCTTTTCGACGAACCAAGAATCACTTCAATCGGAGCACGAACAAGAAAGTTACGAACGTTGGAGTTCGTATGCTTTTGATATTTGGTTGTGGTGACCATGGAGAGCTGTGGGGTTGACTCAATATGGGGTACAGACTTTTGGGGGTTGGTAAACTCGTCACTACTACTGTAGTTGCTGCCAATTGGTTGGGAGAAACCAAACCAGGTTGGCAAGTGTGGCCAAGTTGGGTTGAGGTGGATTGTGGAGGTTGGGATAGTGACAAAGGTCAAAGTTGGGTTGCTTATGGGGAAGGGAATTGTGTGGCATGGAGTTTTCTTTGGTTGGGGACTCCTTGGGACCTTCCCTCTCGTCCTCCTCTTTCCTCCTACCTGGTTTAGTGCTACTCTAACTCTCTTGTCTGCAACTCTTGTGAACTTGTGAAACTATTGTGAGTGAATTTAATTTCTATGTGGCAGCATACCCCCTGGTGCGCCGAGAAGCATAACTCGAGATTCACTCCATCTTTCGATACGATTCAAATTGGGAATGATAGCCACAAACAAGGGCTATATCATACTCAAGTTTGAGACGATTCTAACAGTGCACTTTTTGTCCACGGCGTTTCTTGTGAAGTCGACGTTTTCTGTCCAGAATTCTAAGCCAACGATTTTGAGAATTTTTGGCACCTAATCTTCGTAGACTCCGTCCTTAGTCTCTAAAAAGAGCTGAGAGCGAGTGGCGAGTAGACAGAGGAGTAGCATGAGGCGAGGAGTACGTGAAGTCGAAGCGCTGAAGGACCTGCTGCACCATGTGTGACTGAGTCAGGCCGTACTTTGTACCGGGCGATCCGCAAGCCAATGTAGCTGCGCAGTTCACTCAGGTCTGTGCACATGTGTCTCTTTTGCAGCTCGGACTTCACGTGGGCGAGTCCAGCAATGTCAGCAGTAGCAAAGACCAAGTGGTCGACGTACACGAGGATGTAGAACGGCGGCAAAGAGGTGTCGGTGCGTAGAAACAGCGACGGGTCGGCAGTAGAAGGAGCAAAGCCAAGAGCCGCAAGTGTAGTACTCAGTGTGTCGTGCCACTCATGCGGCGCCTGGCGGAGACCGTAGACTGGCCGCCGGAGGCTCCACAGGGTACCAGGAGGAAACGACCAAGTGAAACCAGGTGGGCGGCGCAGCCAGATCTCCTCGTGCAGACTGCCCTGTAGGAAAGCAGTGTTGAAGTCAAGAGAGTGAAGCTCGTAGTCGCGCTGAGCGGCTATGTGCAGCAGCACCCGAAGAGTGGTCATCTTCGAAGTGGGAGAGAAGGTATGAAAGTAGTCAACTCCCTTCCGCTGACTAAAGCCTCCAGCCACGTAACGTGCCTTGAAGACAGGCGGAGAACCCGGCGGCCGCTTCACCCTGTAAGTCCACATGCCATTGACGATGTTCGCCCCAGGTAGGGGAACCTTGTCAACGTAGGTGCCTGTGGACTTCTAGGAAGCCATCTCTGTGTCTGAGAGGAGTAGGGACCCTCTATCGCCTCTGTGTAAGAGCGCAGAGTCGGGATGTCTGGTGCATCCGGGTCTCCCTCAGGGGCAATCAGCATGGACACGAGATGAGGTAAAGCAGCAGCAAAACACGGGAGCTCCTCCTGCCTGTCCTAAAGGACGTCCGTGCTAAGAGCACACTCACCCCTAACGGACGGAGGATTGAAAGACTCAGACTCAGCAACAAGACTAGTAGCATAGTCTAGACGAGACTGAGCAGCGAAGTCGACATGCTCAGCAACTAAAGCAGACGCAATAGTGGACTCAAAGGAAGGGTCAGTGACAACAGTAGCCAGGAGACGCGTGAGAGTAGGACTGGCAGCACGAAGGGAGTCAGACTCTGGGTCAGCAAGAGCAGGAAAAGAAGACGCTGGAGGAGACGGCAAAGGGACACGCAGTGGAGCAGTGGAAGGACGCAGTGCCATCTGGTGCGTGCCTGGGACCGCAGGAGGACGTTGACGCCGAAGACGACGACCAGTGCGAGCAGCACGAACAGGCGACGCCGGCTCACGACGCTCAGCAAGATCTCCAGTAGGACCAGTGTAGGGAGAAGGAGCAGGCAGTGAAGAGGCGGGCTGTAAGTGTGACTTGGACTGGATAGTCGGTGGACAATCTAGCGGAGGAGCAGAACTAGTAGAGGCCGGAAGACCAAGAACCTGCTCAAGGAGCAGGAACGAAGTACGGCCGTGGCTGCGCAGCACATCCAGAACCAGCAAGAACAGCACCAGCCCCCCCAACGTCAGCTCCAACAGCTCCAGCAGCTCCACCAGCTGCTCCTGTAGCGCCAACTCCAGCACCCACAGGAGCACCGGCTCCAGCAGCACCTCCAGCTCCTGCACCTCCAGCAGCACCTCCAGCAGCACCCCCAGCTCCAGCACCGCCAGTAGCCGGATACTGGCGAGGGGAAAGTGGTGGGGTGGGGTTCGTGGATACGCGAGTCACGAATCTTAGGGGGCCCGAGAGAATTACTGCGGCACGGGACTTGGTTTCGTGAATTTTTTTTTCTTTTATCGCGCTCAATCTTTTCCAAAACCTGAAACTCATGCAATCCACCCTTTTTCCCGCGCGTTCCGTGCTCGCGACATTTCGCGTTTTATAAACACCTTAGGGGTTGTTTTTTTTTTTGGTTTCCATTTTGTCGGTGGGAAGTTTGCTGGTTGACGCGGAACTTCACTGCCATGCGGTATCAATCGATTGGTCAATTTGCTCCTGATATGTGGAACGTTGCTTCGGCGAAGGTCGAGCGCGAACAGGTTCGTGAACGTGTTTCGGTTGACTATATCATAGGAGTGGAGGATTATGGGCTTGAATGTGTCGAGACAAGATTGGCGAGAGCTTTTTAACCATGTGGTCGTGGGTGTTGGGCGCCTCGGTTATTTACTGTCATTTTGAACACTCTTCCACGTGCGTGTACTTGCGACTGACACGTCATGCTGGACCGCATTAGAATTGGTGAGTTGGCGTGGTTTTTGCCTGTCAGTGGCCGGTCCGTTTTTAGATACAATTAGCGTGCCATATTTGAATAAGCACGCCACATGTCATGTCTTGATTTGTTTGGTTGTGTTACAAATCAAATTAATAAACGTGCCAACGCTCTAAACACAATTCTGTCACCGCGATTTATGACGAAACGCCATGGTCACAACCACCGCCAAGATTCTCGCAACTGGGTCTGACAAATGAATTACTTTTGTGCGTAGCTGGGATCCAATGTGCACCAACACCAAATGCCATTCGATATGTCGTTGAAACCAGCCTTCGCGTCGCATCCCCTACGTGGGCTTGGTTTGCCACCTACATATTGCGATGGGCTAACATAGCTGTAGTGGCACAATGGTGGAACCACCGCCTAGAGGGCATGATATGTACTGTATGAAATCATTCCAGAGCAGTTCGACGTAGAGTTTGAGCCTGAGGAGGGACCTACTATCAATGGCAACGTTGCCATTTGGGAGGGTAACTGGTACTCCTCGCGAGATCATTGTTGTGTGATGCAACCATATGCATTCACGTCTGTCTGCCTCCCATTATGTGTTTGTGCGTTGCATGCGTGGTGTGAGTGTGTGCAAGAAATTTGTGTCTTGTGTGTTTTGGATTTTCTGTGTGTGTGTATGTGTGTGTATGTTATTTGGCTTGAGCAGATATATGAAGTGATTCCTCTACTCAAGAGCTTTTCGACGAACCAAGAATCGTCGCGATCGGAGCACAACCAAGAAAGTTACGAACATTGGAGTTCGTATGCTTATATATTTTGGTTGCAGCTACTTTGGGAAGTTGTGGCATTGACTCAATATGGGGTACAGACTTGTGGGGGTTGGGAAATTCGAACCCATCACTGTAGATGCTGCCAAGAGGTTGGGTGAAGCCAAACCAGGTTGGTAAGTGTGGCCAAGTTGTGGTGAGGTGGATGGCATGGGTTGGAAAGTGACAAAGGTCAAAGTTTGTTGCCTATGGGGAAGGGAATTGTGTGGCATGGGGTTTCGTTGGTTGGGGAATCTCTCTTGGGACCTTCCCTCTCGTCCTCCTCTTCCCCTCCTACCAGGTTTAGTGCTACTCTAATGTTCTTTTGTGGGACTTGTGAGTTAATTGTGATTGAGTTAAATTTCTGTGGCAGCATACCCCCTGTGGGCGTGCCTAAGTGGAGTTCTAGAGGTTGCACTGTGACTTCCGCTAAGGGGAAACTCTGCCAAAATTTCGTTGGCGCCGACACTTGTGAAGATTGTGTGGATCTACATTGTGACCAGCAAAGGGGGGGAGCTGAAACCTCTGATTGGGAGCAGATGAGATGAGTCAAGGGAGTGGAGAAGGAGCTGAGAACAAGAGTGAGCTGCCATTATCCAAGATTGAGGCATTGGATGGCTCCAACTATGAAGAATGGAGTGGGTGGATGAGGAGCGTCTTCAAGCACTACAAGCTGCTGAAATTGGCTATGGGAGAGGAGAAGATGCCCGAGGAAGGAGATGCCCGCGATCGGTGGATTGAGCGGAGCGCGGTGCTGTACGACTTGATTCTACAGTCGGTAAACAACGACATGTTCCAGCACATCAAGGATTTGGTGGAGCTCGATGACTCGGGACCGAAGGCATGGAAGCTGCTACGCGACGTGGTTCAACCCAACACGCTGCCGATGGTGATCGTATTGGTGAAGGAGCTGGCTGCCCTCTCCATGCGGCCGGGAGATGATGTGAAGCCGGTCCTTGACAAGATCAAGGACACCTATGCGAGGATGGCAGCAGCGGGCAGCAAGGTGTCGGAAATGCAGCAGTGTACCAAAATCATCTCGGTGCTCGACAACTCGTGGGACAACCTTATCCCCACCCTCAACGCTCAGCAGGACAAGTGGACTGCCTGAGTGGCTACGGCAGCAGATCCTGCAGGAGGACTTCCGCAGTCGCCACACGGGAGGTGGTGCTGCCAACAAAACTGCTGAGGGGTATGGAGCTGCAGGAGGCAGCAAGGGGAGAGGGGGAGGGAGAGGCCGAGGCCGTGGGAGAGGCTTTGGTAGAGGAAGAGGCCGAGGTGACTACAACGAGGGGCATGAGAGCTCTGGTGGCAGGGGGAGCACCTGAATGGAGGGTGCGTGCTGGTACTGCAAGAAGGCTGGACACCCGTGGTTCAAGTGTTTCAGCCGGCCTGAAGGATGGGCACCTCCAGGCATGAAGCCGCCAAGTGGTGAACGTGCACGAGGTGCTGTTGTGCAAGGTTCAGGTGCACAAGGTGATGGTGCACAAGGTAGAGCCGACCCTGGGATGTTCCTCATGGTTGAGGATGTGCAAGGGAGTGAGGGTGATGTGGGTTCAGTTGGGAAGGTTGTGATGCACCCCCTCACTCATTGGGTGATCGATTCAGGTTGCACGAGTCACATGACTCCACGGGCAGATTTGCTTGATGAGGTGAAGCCCCCTGGGAAGATAAAGTTTGTGGCTGCCGCTTCAGGTGCCTTGCTCCCTGTAATTGGTGTTGGGAATGCCAAGGTTATGGGAGCTAATGGGGGGCTTGTGGGGCTGGGAAATGTGCTGTTGGTTGAAGGTTTATCCGCTAACCTCCTCTCTGTGCGCCGGCTGCAGGAAAGCAAGGCCAAAGACACGTTCGGCCCAACCAGCTGCTGTGCAAAGCTTGGGAAGTTGCTGCTGTGGGATTTGGAGGAGAAGAGCAGCTGCATCAAGGACCTGTGGCAGCTGCCCATCATCCCTTGGAATGGGAAACCTCCAGCAACGGCAAAGGCAGCGGCAGCGGCTAAGGCAACTGCGGGAGGAGAGGAGACTACACCAACTGCTGGGGCCCTGGATGCAGTCAAGAAGGTGCAGCAGCCACAGCAATCACATGGTGAGGTGCTTGCTGGTGTGGATGCAATGGCTGCATGGGCAAAGGCTTCGTCTGGGAGTGGTGAGGCCGATTGGGAGACGTGGCATGAGAGGCTGTGCCACATCAACATTCCTATGCTGCAAAAGTTGGTGAAGGATGGGAGCTTGAAGGGATTGGAGGTGAAGGGGGCAGCGAAGGAGATTGGGAGTTGCCCTATATGCCTTGAGACAAAGTTCACCAAGTTCCCTTTCAGCAGCAGCACGGGACCAGCCAAGGTTCCACTCGCGCTTGTGCACATGGATGTGGTGGGCCCCACAAGGGCCCTTTCTCTCTCGGGCAGGCGCTACTTCTTGACCATTGTGGATGACCACACACGTGCGGTGTGGGTCTACCCTCTCAAGACTAAAGGGGAGGTGGCAGCGGCTGTTCTTAAGAAGTGGATGCCGAGAGCACCAAGGGAGAGCGGACACAAGGTCAAGGTGATCCGCACCGACAATGGGGGAGAGTTTATTGGCGCTGATTTTGAGGCGGTGCTGAAGAAGAAGGGGATCCAGCATCAGCTCACGGTGCCCTACAACCCTCAGCAGAACGGCGTGGCTGAGCAGTTCAACCGGACCCTGCAGGAAGGTGCTCGCACTCTCCTTGGGCGTGCAGGGCTGCCGGATCCGTTTTGGGTGACAGCATTGCGGCAGGTCGCTGTTGTGAAGAACCGGGTGCTGGCGACAGTGGGGGACAAGCAATGGGTCCCCAACACCAAGTGGTATGGGAGTGCACCAGCAGTCAACATGCTGAGAGCCTACAGCTGCATGGTGGTGTTTCATATGCCTAAGGAGAAGAGGGGAAAACTGGAAGCTTCTGGGAGATGGGGTGTGCACTTGGGGCTTGCTAAGGATCACAAGGGCTGGCTGATTTGTAACTTGACCAGCCAGCAGCTGACTGTGTCGAGGGATGTGAATTTCCTTGAGTCCTTGTACTACAAGGAGTGGAAGCAGCAGCAGCAGAAGCTTCCCACTACACCGCTGATCATTGAGGCTGATGAGGTGCAGCGGCCTTCGAGGCAAGTGCAGGTCACTGTCTCAGAGGAGGAGATTTCTGGGGTGACTGAGGATGGGGGAGAACCTGAGGTGGAGGAGCAGCAGCAGCAGCAGCAGCAGCAAGATGCTCCACAAGGTGCTGTACGTCCGGCTGACCGTCCAAGGAGGGATGTGCGCCCTCCTAACCAGCTGACCTATCCGAGCTTTGGGAAGCCAAGTGTGATAAGGGCTGGGAGTGTGGCTGAGCAGTGTGATGAGGAGGAGATAGCGCACTGTTACTGGGCTGCCGTCCCTGAGCCCAAGACACTTACACAGGCCTTGAGTGGGCCCGATGCTGAGAAGTGGAAGCAGAGTATGAAGGAGGAGTATGACTCTCTGCTGGAGAACGAGACGTGGGAGCTGTGTGAGCTGCCTCCAGGGAAGAAGGCCATTTCTTCCAAGCTGATTTTCAGGCACAAGTACGGACCTGATGGGGAGCTGACCCGCTACAAGTCAAGGCTTGTGGCTAAGGGGTTCCAACAGACAAAGGGGAAGGATTTTGATGATATCTTTGCTCCTGTGGGGAAAGGCACTACACTGAGGACGATGTTGGCAATGGCTGCAAACCGTGGCTGGAAGATCAAGCAGATGGACATAATCACTGCCTTCCTCAATGGAATCATTTTGGAGGAGCTGTACATGCTGCAGCCTGAGGGGTTGGATGATGGGAGCGGCAGGGTGTGCAGGCTCAAGAAGGCCATCTATGGCCTGAAGCAGGCTCCTCGCGCATGGTACCACAAGCTGGAGGAGACACTGCTGGCTGGGGGGTTCAAGAAGAGCGAATGTGATCACAGCCTGTTCCTGCTGCTAGAGAAGGAGCAGTTCCTCATGCTCCTGGTGTACGTGGACGACATCCTGCTCTTCTCTGAGTCGTCTGCGATGATTGAAAGTGTGGAGGAGATGCTGGAAATGCAGTTCAAGTGCTCCAAGATGGGAGATGTGAAGTACTACCTTGGGATGCACGTGGAGAGGGACCTTGACGAGGGAGTGTTGAGGTTGCACCAGAGGAAGTATTGTGAGGGGCTGGATGAGAAGTATGGGCTGCAAGATGCAAGAAAGCCAGCCACCCCGCTGCCTTCGGGGTTCACTGTGGAGCCCTGTGCTGATGAGGAGGTGGTGGGGGAGAGTGACAAGGAAGTTGTTTCACTCCATGGTGGGGGCACTCAACTATGCGGCTAACCACACGCGGCCTGACATTGCCTTAGCTACATCCAGGCTTGCGAGTGTGGTTTCATGCCCAAGTCATGAGCAGCTGGAAGCGGCCAAGAGGTTGGTCCGCTATGTGAGCGCTACAACATCAGTGGGCTTGGAGTACAGTGCTGTGCGACAGAGGCTACAGAGGGGTGCAGCTGATTTGAGCAAGGGGGAGATGCGCTTGACTTGCTACACCGACGCCAGCTTCAACTCAGTGAAGACGGATGGCACCAGCATTGGAGGCTATGTGTGCCTCTTTGGAGGTGGTGCAGTGAGCTGGCGCAGCAAGAAGCAGAACGAGGTGGGGTTGTCCTCGTGTGAGACAGAGTACATGGCCCTTCATCATGGGGCAAAGGAGGTGGTGTGGCTGAGGCGTTTGTTGGAGGAAATCTGAGTGTGTCAGAGGGAGCCGACTGTGATTTTCTGTGACAATGAGTCGGCGGTGAAGCTTGCGAAGAATGCCTGTCTTCATGGCTTGACAAAGCACATCAGGCCAAAGTGGCATTGGACAAGGAGGCTCCTGGACAAGGAGGTACGGCTGGAGATTGTGAAGACCCAGCAGCAGGCGGCTGACATTCTCACCAAGCGCCTGTCAGAACCTGAGCATTGGAAGGGCATGAAGCTTGCGGGAATGAGTGTGCATTGAGGGTGCATGCTTGAGTTATGGCATGTGGGATGATGGTTGGCAGCCAGAGGGGGAGTTTGTTGTGTGATGCAACCATATGCATTCACGTATGTCTGCCTCCCATCATGTGTTTGTGCGTTGCATGCGTGGTGTGAGCGTGTGCAAGAAATTTGTGTCTTGTGTGGTTTGGATTTTCTGTGTGTGTGTGTGTGTGTGTGTGTTATTTGGCTTGAGCAGATATCTGAAGTGATTCCTCTACTCAAGAGCTTTCCGACGAACCATGAATCGTCGCGATCGGAGCACAACCAAGAAAGTTACGAACATTGGAGTTCGTATGCTTATATATTTTGGTTGCAGCTACTTTGGGAAGTTGTGGCATTGACTCAATTTGGGGTACAGACTTGTGGGGGTTGGGAAATTCGAACCCATCACTGTAGATGCTGCCAAGAGGTTGGGTGAAGCCAAACCAGGTTGGTAAGTGTGGCCAAGTTGAGGTGAGGTGGATGGCATGGGTTGGAAAGTGACAAAGGTCAAAGTTTGTTGCCTATGGGGAAGGGAATTGTGTGGCATGGGGTTTGGTTGGTTGGGGACTCTCTCTTGGGACCTTCCCTCTCGTCATCCTCTTCCCCTCCTACCAGGTTTAGTGCTACTCTAATGTTCTTTTGTGGGACTTGTGAGTTAATTGTGATTGAGTTAAATTTCTGTGGCAGCATACCCCCTAGTGCGCCGAAAAGTATAACTTGAGATGTGCTTCATATTTTGATACGATTCAAATTGGGAAATGTAGCCACGGTCTAGGGCTACATTATATTCGAATTTCGTGGGATTCTAACTGTGCACCTTTTGTCGACAACGTTTCTTGTGAAGTCGACGTTTCTGTCCAGAAATTGAGACCAACGATTTTGAGAAATTTGGGCACCTAATCTTCATAGACTCCGTCCTTAGTTTTTAACAATCATTGCCTTTTTGCCATTCTTGATGATGCGGTGGTGCATGGATACGGTTTCTACATGAAGTATACTAGGAGGGCATCGGCGCTTGCCTTGTGCAAAATTCAGAAGCTTGGTTTGGAGCCGGACTGTCCCTGGCGGTGCAGCTATGCTCGCATCCAGCGAAACGGGCCGTGGCAAATCGTACAGCTGTCCAATCCCACGGAGCACTCTTGCGAGCGTGTCTACCGGGGGCGATGGTGGTCGGGAATGGGGCGTAAGAGGAAGTGCCTTTGGCGTATTCCCCTTGGGAATACGCCAGGCAGATTCAGGCCTGCTCTGGTCCGAAGTTAATATACAACAACGCTTACCGATAAGCGTACATCCGTAATACTCCAAGCATGTTTCCATCGTCTCTAGTAACGACTCTGTAGATCCGTCACTCATGTCCTGATTCCATCCAATCATTCCACCATCGCAGGCTGAAGGTCGGGATCACGGAGCTGCGATTCGGTGACTGGTGCGAGTCATTCCCTACATTCCGGCGCTGCAAGAGCGGATTCGGCTGATCGATAGCTGAGCCGCCGTAAGGCTACTCACGTATAGTCATGAATTTCTCCGCTTCTTCATGGCGTCGAGTGCAACCCGCGAAGCAGTGAAGGTATGCCTTTCGTCGCAATGGACCGGGATTTTTTTTATCCATGCTCAGGAAGCTAATCTGCTATTCGCTAATGCGATGGATGGCAATCAACAGATCATCCCAATCACGTGGGCGTTGGTTGAGAGCGGGACCAAGGAGACATGGACTTGGTTTTGCCGGCTTTTTTATGAGCAGTGTCCCGTCTGGAAGGGGCGGGACGACTCGGCCTTCATCAGCGACCGTGACAAAGGCCTCATCCCGGCCGTGAAGGATGTTTTCCCAGAGAAGGTGGCGCACTATTTTCTGTGGGTGGCACATGCAGCAGAACGTGAAGCGGTTCGGGAATACCTCCACGGACATGTTATGGCGGCTTTTGACAGCAAGGACGGTGATGAAGTACAACGATTTCAAAGCCGGTGCACGGGATTCCCATCCTCTGCTCACGACTTACCTCTACGGTCCTGCACCTGTGGCCGACGAGCCGGGGCCAAACCCTACACCACCAAGAGGCTTTCAAATTCGCCGACGCAAAATTTAGCAACACGCCGAACACACGCGACCGCCAACAATCTTGCGGCCGAAGCGGCGGACGCACGGCGGCGTGCGCGAGCATCACAGTCGCGCCGTCGCGGCCCGCGACAGAGGCAGAGCGGCGCAGGACACCCACCTACCCATTCCTCTGCGCCCTGCCCATCCCCAGCGCCTGGACCATCCGCAGCGCCTCGCCCATCCGCAGCACCGTCACCCTCTTCTGAGCCCCGCCCATCTGCAGCACCAGCATCATCCGCAGCGCTAGAACCATCTGCAGCGCCAGGGCCACCCGCATCGCCTCGCCCATGTTCATCCACAGGACCCTCCTCTTTGCCCCGCCCATCTGCATCACCACCATCATCCGCAGCGCCAGTACCATCTGCAGCACCAAGGCCACCCGCTGCGCCTCGCCCATCCACATCCACAGGACCCTCCTATGTGCCCTGCCCATCCGCAGCACCAGCATCATCCGCTGAACCATCATCATCCGCAGCGCCAACATCATCCGCAGCGCTAGTGCCATCTGAAGCGCAAGGGCCATCCGCTGCGCCTCGCCCATCTGCAGCCACAGAACCATCCGCAGCACCGTCACCCTCCGCTGCGCCTGACCCATCTGCAGACACAGGTTCGTTGGCAGCATGGTATGTCAATGTGATCGTCTAATCAAGGTTACCATGTTATGCACGCAACGTTCATTATCATTCTCGCATCTTATAAAAGCTGTGCATACCTCGCAATTGCATCAACATTAACAACTGTATTTAGTGCCTATATAACCTCTCGTCACTTGATTCCTTGGTTAGCGGTAGCGTGCAAACCAAACAAGCTCCACATGTTTGCGGTGTACATCTTGCAGGCCCCACTTCTGAAGCAAGAGCACCATCAACATCACAGCGGGCGCCGCATCCACTTCAAATAACTTCACCAATCGTCGTGCCTAGTGGATGGCGTGGAACAGCCGCGTGCTTCAACTTTGACAACATCGTGCTGGGAGCCGCGGTTCCCGGAGTCATACCACCGGCTGCGGCACCAACCGGCGACCCTCCACCTCTCGCTGTTGATCCGGGCCCGTTGATTGGGCACAACACTAATCAGAAGCACAGCGTGGTAGAGGACGAGTCGACGGTCGTCGAAGAAGACTCGTTGGAGGACGGAGAGGATGGTGTGCGGGTCCGTACAAGCTTACGAGGTGACTACACTACACAAAGTAATAGAATATGGGTGTTCAAAAAGTAGTGGGCTTGCTGTGAGGCACCAACAAGGAGATTCGGCACCTACACGAGCAACATGGCGGAGTCGACCAACGGGGCCGTGAAATCCATCCGGCATCTGCCACCTACATATCTGCTAGATTCGATGTGGGACTACAACGTCAAAAAGTTTCATGAGCGTCATGAAGAGGCGCAAGCTCGGGACGACTATTTCACGGAGTGGGGGAGGAAACGGTACGAGGAGAAGTGCGAGCAATCAAAGAACTACGAAGTGAAGGTCTCCAATATCGAGTACCTAGCAGAGGTGATAAACAATGGCAGCATGACCTTTCCGACCCCACGAAGCTTCAACGTCGACATCAGAGGAGAGGGCACGTGTGAGTGCGGCAACTAGAAGGAGTATGCGTTTCTGTGCGCACACGCCATGGCGTTTTTCCCTTTCGCTAACAAGAATCGGTGGGAGTATGTGAGCGACTACTACACCACATTCAACCTCCATTGCACATACTCCCACACCATCAACACCCTCATGTCGGAGACAATCCCAGTGCCTCAGGAAGTGTGATGCTCCTACCTTCACTCGTAAGGGTCATGGCCGCCCCCCTTCCAACAGGCGCAGGGATGCTCCGAAGGGGAACTATCGCTGAAGAACTTGCTTGGGGCCTAACCACAACTCGACAACCTGCACCCAGAAGTATGGCTCCGACCGGGCTGCAGGAGGTGTCTACCACACTGTGGGATGAGCCATGAATAATGCAGCTGATGGATATTGTACTTGACAAGCTGCACTGCTCAAACACCTTTTCCAAGCGTAACTTTATTGTGACCAATGCTATAAATGAGTCCTGAAATATTAAGGTTAGTGCTTATGCTGTGACGGTTAGTCAATGTCGCTTGCCTTTGTAATACACAACGTTTATGAACCGAACCAAACTTTGAGTAACGCATGGCAAAGTAACTGTAGGATCTGTCCGAACATGTTCTTTGAGAGTACGTACGGCACACTATACTACATGATCGTGATAATTAATTATGACTCAAATCGCCCGCCCAGGAGCCGACCATACAGGTTATGAATAGCGAGTTTGCCGACCGAACTGAACTTTTATTGGCATCATACCTAACGTTATTTGGTGTTTAACACCATTCAGGATCTAGGTGGGCAGAATGTTGACGTAGCGAACAGGTTTGTTACGTCGTGTTAAAAAACAAATTCAGCTGGCAAATCAGACGACATGAACTGGAGGGACTTCATGGTAGCCGAGTCTCGAGAGCAGATTTTGAACGTAATTAACGGCATCAGATCCAACACTACGAATCTCAAACGTGCCGAAAATGTTGACCGATCTGTGTCAAAACATGCTCTTCCTATTTTATATAATTGTTTAGCATTGTAATGTAGTTATCTATTTTTGGTTGTGGTGCACCACTTCTTACATTGTCTTTTGTATAACTTGGGCCTTAGGCCCTTTAGTGATCACCTTTCTCCTTTGC
Source organism: Closterium sp. NIES-65 (assembly GCA_948144175.1). NCBI lineage: Eukaryota > Viridiplantae > Streptophyta > Zygnematophyceae > Desmidiales > Closteriaceae > Closterium > Closterium sp. NIES-65. The sequence goes on along the minus strand of CANXME010001974.1, from coordinate 341,337 downwards.
TCAATTCTCTCGATTATCATGCTAGTACTCTCAACCCTAGCCATGGTCCCTAAACCTAACTAGCTACTTTAACATGGTATCAGAGCAGGTCCCTTCTAGGACCTTATCTTGATTGGGCCCACCATATGCTTTCGCTCATGCGCCCTTCTGCTCGTCGCGTGCCCTGGGCGCGCGTCGTTTTCCCGCCCGTCGTGCGCCCCGAGCGCGCGTCAGTTTCCTACCCGTTGTGCGCCCCAAGCGTGCAGTGGTTTCTGCCTGTCGTGCGCCCAGAGCGTGAGGCTGTTTCTTCCCGTCGGGCGCCTTGGGCGCGCGTCGGTTTCTGCAGCGCGACCTGCTGCCACGTGCCCCAACGCGACTTGCTGCCACGTGCCGTAGCGCGAACTGCTGCCCCATGCCCCAGCGCGACTTGCTTGTTGGTGTAAGGGCCTAAAAAACTCAAGCTATTAAGACTTTATCACACTTAAAACCTCTCCTCGAGGTCACCTCCAAGGGTCCTTGGGTGCTTGGTACAAGACCAGCCCCTATCCTCGGGTCCGAGTTTGTAGAGAGAGGGATCAAGAGGGACTTCAAGAAAACAGCAAGAGTACCTTGAACGTCGCGCAGCGTATGGTGCAGATCGTCGATCGGATTAAGCTGAGAATTTCCTATATCGAAGCTCGCTCCAAGAGCTTAAGAATGAACCAAGTTGTCTCGCGAAAAGTTCTGCCATTACGAAGTTATGGCTCGCACAGCGTTTGCCTAGCATTGGAGTGCTAGCGTACTAGCGTTGACTCGGGTAGCATTCCGCCGTCGCACCGCGTAGAAATGAAATTCCAGGAAAGGAGGAATTCGCTTGAATCAAATTGACTATGTTCAGGTACAAACAGAAAAGGAAGAAATAGCTCTAGCTAGCAACGACCTTGGGAATCAACCTGGGAACAACCAGGGATGATCCCAAATAATTCCAAGCAGCAGAACCAACCTGGCTGGACAAAACAGCAGGTGGTAGGCTGGTAAACAACCTCTGGTTCTGTTTTTCCAACCCGGGAAAACAACAACCAGGTTCAGGTCCTAAAAACAGAACCTGTTTTGTCTTTGCCCAACCAGCCAAATGCTCGTTCCACTGGTTTCCCCTGGCCCTGTAGCATGCAGATACAGACAAATAACATCCAACCTTCACCTAAATTGTACCTCTATAGTGCCTGCCCTGCTACACTATAGTCAACCAAACAAAACAGTACAATTTCGAGTTGGATAGAACTGAATCTGCGCAATCAGGTAAGCCGAACCGCAAAGCTTCCATCTTGGGTTCCTTTGCGAGCTCGTCCTTTCTGCTTGTACTGTTCAAAGTGTTATAGTCACAGTAGGCTCCAATGTGCCTAAAACGAAAGATAGAGTGTATAGTCGGATTTCTGCACTGCGGCTTCAAACGTTCATAGCGTTCTGGTCTCAGCTTTAAATGACTTGATTCAACTTGGATCTGGAGCGTCGTATTGTCGCCTACACTAGGCAATTTAGATCGCACGATTTGATCAAGTATTGACGACACAGCGTTGGTTTGAACGAACGGCACTATGGCAGCCACTATAGTCTTAGAACACAAGATAGGAAGAGTTAGGGAGAGTTACGAGTTGGGAATGACTCCCAGCTCCTACAAACCCCAAGAGCCGAGGTACAGTGATGTGGAACAGTGCCACACTGTCCCCAACCACGAAGGGTCTCGAAACTACCCTTTACTAGGGCCTACACCAAGTGAAATGTTACACTACTCAAAGTAATGTAACTATCTTCAATATCTTGAGGTGCACCCTTTTGGCGAGCTTCGAAATCACTCGAGGCCTGACACAAAGGCTCGGGCTCTTCATCAAAAACTCATCCTTGGGTTCTTGATGGGTCTTCTGCACACACCTGCGACACGCCGAACGTTCGACACAGGACAAAATAGAAACCGCGCGCGAGACACAAACGACCGCGTAACACGCGTCTAGCGATATCTCGCTATTGACTCGACACACACACTCGACATCATGAATCAACATTCACCCACAATTATAAGCATGAAATATATATTATCCCATGCCCTCATACCATTCCATACACACACACATGCACGCAGACGGACAACAAGCCGAGTGCAAACCGTAGGGTTGCACCAACAAACTCCCCCTCGGATTGTTGGCCTTAGGATATGTTGCTCTCTAAGTTCAGAGCCATCCCAGCCAGCTTGCAACACTTCCAATTGTGCTGCTCCACCAGCCTCTTAGTCATCATGTCAGCCGGCTGCCCCGTGGTCTTCACGTACCGCAACTCAACTTCACCCGCGGTCACCATGCTCCTCGTCCAATGCCACTTCACCCTCATGTGCTTTGTGAGTCCATGCAACACAGGGTTCTTAGCAAGAGCAATGGCACCCTGGCTGTCACAGTAGAGTGGGGTAGGTCCTTGCTGTTCCTCCCCCAATTCAGCCAACAAACGCCGCTGCCACACAATCTCCCGTATGGCACAGAAGAGTGCCATGTACTCGGACTCCACCGAGCTCAAAGCTTGGTCAACTTGCTTCTTGCTCTCCCAAGCAGTTGGGCCTCCACCAACACAGCATATGAAGCCTCCCACACTTGTCATGTCCTCTGGTTCCGATGCATATGACGCATCCGAGTAGGCGGTGAGGAACAAACGCCCGGGTTCAACACCATCCGCGCCCTTTTGGCGCCTTTGTGCCGCCGCCGAGTATTGCAGTCCAACGGTCGGTGTTTGGCCAAGATACTTGGCCACCCTCATTCCAGCTGCTACCTGCTCCTCATTAGGGCATTGCACAACCCTAGCCAGCTGCCCGGTAGCAAACGCGACGTCCGGTCGGGTGTTTACCGCCGCATACGTGAGGCTGCCCACCGAGTGAAAACGGCGCCTCTCCTCTACACAAACGCTCTCCTCCTCTGGTCCCTTCAAACACTTGAACCCAGAGGGAAAGGGAGTAGCCACATGACCTTCACTCTGGCCGAAGTTGGCAGCCAACGCCTCCAGGTACTTCCGTTGGTGCACTCGCATGCTCCGCTTCTCCACGTCTCGTTCGATGTGGAGCCCAAGGTAGAAGTTCACGTCACCAAGGGACTTGCACTTGAACTTGTCATGCAGCTTCAGCATCACCTCCTTCACAAGGTCAGAGGAGGGTGAGAATATAAGAATGTCATCCACATAAACCACCATGAAGCTCCTCTGCTCCCCCTCGCCAAGCATGAACAAGGAGTGATCGGCCGTTGAGGGAGTGAAGCCGATCCCCTCCAACACTTCGCGCAGCTTCATGAACCATTGCCTAGGGGCCTGCTTCAGCCCATAGAGGGCCTTCTTCAGCTTCCACACTCTGCCACTACCATCATCAAACCCCTCTGGCTGCGCCATAAAAATCTCCTCCTCAAGGATGCCGTTAAGGAATGCCGTTACGATGTCCATTTGTTTTACTACCCATCCTTTGATGGCGGCTCCCGCGAATAGGGTTCGCAGCGTCGCCGGCTTCACTACAGGGGCAAACAGCTCCTTGAAGTCCACCTCCTTCTGCTGGTACCCCTTGGCTACAAGCCTAGACTTGTAGCGCTCGATCTTGCCGTCGGCATCCGACTTGATTTTGAAGAGCCACTTGGACGTTATCGCCGTACGCCCCTCCGGTAGCTCCACCAATTCAAACGTGTCATTCTCCTCGATGCTCTTCAGCTCACTCTCCATGGCCTTCTTCCACTCCTCAGCATCACTACTCTCCAAAGCCTCCTTGAGAGTTGCTGGTTCTCCCGGCATCTCCACCGGAGAGAAGAACGCGAAGGCACACTCCTCGTAGTCACTCTCCTCGTCGTCTCCGACCATCATTGCCGCTCCGGCCAGGGCTGTCTTGCCTTGCTTTCCAAGTGCATCATAGGTCAGCCTATTAGGGGGTTGATCTCTCCCCTTCCCCCTTCCTTCCTCCTCAGCTGCAGGGACTTGAAGGCCTTGGCGTTGCTGCGGTGTGGCTCGAATCCGTGGAGCACTCGTAGTGCGGGTAGGGAGTGACGGTGCACGCTCGCTCGCTTGCTGCACCTCCTCCTCTTCTTCCTCTGCATCATTGGCCTCCTCTCCCCCATTCACAAGGGAAGATTGCCTTGTGGTAGTGCTGCCGCTGCTCAGCTCCAAAGGCAGCTCCACATGCTCCAAACCGGAACTCTTCACCTCCCCAAACCGCACGCCTATCTTCGCCTCATTCTCCGCCTTCCAATCCTTGTACATGAAGTTCTCCATGAACTTGCAGTCCCTGCTCACCAAGAACTTCTTGGTGAATGGGTCCCAAAGAAGCCATCCCTTGCTGTTTTGAGCCATGCCCAAGTGCACGGCCCACACCGCCTTGGCACCAAGCTTGTTGTGCCGAAGATGCTTAGGCACGAGCGCCATGCACATGCACCCGAACACCCGAAGCATATCCACCGTTGGCTTCCTTCCTAGCCACTCCACATAGGGCACCCATTTGTCTGCTCCCACATGAGTCAAGGCTCTGTTCTTGGCCACACACGCACTCCGCACCGCATCAGGCCAGAAATAGTCGGGTAGCCCGGCTTCAATGAGCAACCCGCGTGCCGCCTCCGTGATTGTGCGGTTCGCTCGCTCGGCGATGCCGTTCATTGCAGGGGAGTATGGCATGGTGAGGGAGTGCCGAATACCATTCTTCTTCAGCCACAACCCAAACTCCTTGCTCAGGAACTCTCCCCCTCGATCGGTGCGGATTGACTTGACTAGACGGTCTTGTTGCCGCTCCACCATCGGGAACCAATCCGTCTTCAACGTTTCAGCCACGTCGCTCTTCCTGGCCAGCACGTACACCCAAGTCATACGGGTGTAGACGTCCACAATAGTGAGGAAGTACTCAGCTCTAGCAGCTCCAAGCTTCAGGGGGCCCACCACGTCCATCACCACCTCATCAAGTGGTGCCTTAGCCATTGTTTCCGAACTAGAGAATGGGAAACGGGTGAACTTGGCTTGCATGCATGTCGGGCAGCCAAGTACCTCATCGGGCTCCCCCTTCACACGTATGCCAGCAACCATCTCATTCTTCACTAGCTGCTGCAAGATGGGCAGGGCCACATGCCCCATGCGCCGATGCAAGGTGAGCCAATCACACTCCCCCGTAACCAAAGTTGGATTGGAGAATGCTGCGCTCGCAATAGCGCCCCACATACTCTCTCCGTAGTCCTCCTCCGCTGCTGCCTCGGGGTTCTCCTCACCCTTTTGCTGCTCCTTGGCTGCTGCACCACTTTCCTTAGGTTCACTATACTTGCTGGTCCCTCCAGGATTTCTCTTCTTGAGCTCATTCTCCTTAGCGCGACCGTTCGCGCCATCGTCGCTACCGACTGCTCCATCCTTGGTGCTGATGCTTGCTGCCACTTGCCTCTCCTTAGGCATAGGGACCACTGGGATCTACCACATCTCGTTGTAGACATCCTTGTCCTCATGAAGGTCCCAGAGAATTCGATCGCCAAGCCTTGCGGTGTAGGTCTTGGCTCCCTTCGAGTTCGTGTCCATACCGGCCTTTGCCAACCGCCGCACGGAAATCAGGTTTGCAGCAAGGCTGGGCACAGAAAGCACGTTCTTGAGGCCCACCATCTTCCCATCAGCACCCTTGAACATGGCCTTGCCCATGCCTTTCACCTCAGCTCGCTGCCCCAAAGCCGATGTGACATGCTTCACCGGTGACGGCTCGAGTTCGGTGAGCAAGTCCGGGCGAGGTGTCATGCTATAGGTAGCGCAACTATCAATCACCCAGTAGTCTAGGGGGTGTAGGGTCACCTTCCCCACAGCTGTTGGCTCCTCAAAGCCTTCATCCTTCTCTGGACCAGCCGGTGCTTGTGTCGACACGAAGTAGAATAGACCCGGGTATCGATCGTCGCTCGGGTCCTTGTCGTTGTCTCCGCTCTTCATGTTTGCAGCTCCGCCACCGCGACTGCCACGGCCTCCACGGCCTCGTCCTCTCCCTCCTCCTGCTCCTCTACCCTCTTGGCCTTGAGCAGGGGTCCAACCATCAGGGAGTTTGTAGCAGTCGCGCCACATGTGTCCGCTCTTGTGGCAATAGTGACACTCGCCGTCGAATCGGCCGCGACCGCGTCCGTAGCTCTTGTCGTCGCTGCCGTAACCGCCACTCCCGCGGCCTCCGCCGAAGTTGCTGCCACCAAACCTTCCTCCCCCTCGTCCTCTGCCTCTTCCTCGACCATATCCACGGCCGATGCTCGCTGCCCCAGTGCCATCCGCACTCGCCAACTCACGGCGGCGGAAATCCTCTTGAAGGATAGCTCGCTTCACGTCTTCGAGCGAGAGGCGGGGCAAGTCGCGATTCAGGTTGATGATGAGCGAGGACCATGATTTGGGGAGTAGGGCCAGCAACTTGGTCTTCTTTTGGAGCTCACTATAGTTCAAATCCGCTCCCTCAAGACGCGTCAACAAGTCGAAGAATTTCTGCACCCCTTCTTCAACTGCTTCATCCTCTTCAATTCGTAACGTCGCCATTCGCCGTTCCAACACAACAGCTACCGCCGCTGTTGCAGGAGCGTGTACACCCTTGAGAGCAGCCCATGCTTTTGGTCCCTTCTCTGGTTCACGCTGGAAAGGCTTGATGTGACGGATTTGGCTGCTCCCCAACGCTTGCCCAAGTAGGAGGTAGCCTTGTGCGCTCTTCCGCACTCACGGGCTCTTCTCCGGGTCGTTCTCGGGACGCTTCTCCGTTCCTTCCATCACCTCCAGCCGGTCATAGTGGTCAAATATGTTCTCCATTCTGAAGGACCACTCAGCAAAGCTGTCACCATTGAACTTGTCAAGGCCAAATACTCTAGGCTCATCCCTAGATGGGCCAACACTTGGTTGCTGGGTGCCATGGTTGAATCACGGGGTTGGCCTTGAGCTTGGGCTTCTCCTCTGCCACCAGCACCTCTGCCACCCCTTTCCTCAGGTCCAGCCATTGTCGAAACTGCTCCAAGGGGCTCTGATACCACTTGTTATAGTCACAGTAGGCTCCAATGTGCCTAAAACGAAAGATAGAGTGTATAGTCGGATTTCTGCACAGCGGCTTCAAACGTTCATAGCGGTCTAGTCACAGCTTAAAATGACTTGATTCAACTTGGATCTGGATCGTCGTATTGTCGCCTACACTAGGCAATTTAGATCGCACGATTTGATCAAGTATTGACGACACAGCGTTGGTTTGAACGAACGGCACTATGGCAGCCACTATAGTCTTAGAACACAAGATAGGAAGAGTTAGGGAGAGTTACGAGTTGGGAATGACTCCCAGCTCCTACAAACCCCAAGAGCCGAGGTACAGTGATGTGGAACAGTGTCACACTGTCCCCAACCACGAAGGGTCTCGAAACTACCCTTCACTAGGGCCTACACCAAGTGAAATGTTACACTACACAAAGTAATGTAACTATCTTCAATATCTTGATGTGCACCCTTTTGGCGAGCTTCGAAATCACTCGAGGCCTGACACAAAGGCTCGGGCTCTTCATCACAAACTCATCCTTGGGTTCTTGATGGGTCTTCTGCACACACCTGCGACACGCCGAACGTTCGACACAGGACAAAATAAAAACCGCGCGCGAGACACAAACGACCGCGTAACACGCGTCTAGCGATATCTCGCTATTGACTCGACACACACACTCGACATCATGACTCAACATTCACACACAATTATAAGCATGAAATATATATTATCCCATGCCCTCATACCATTCCATACACACACACATGAACGCACACGGACAACAAGCCGAGTGCAAACCGTAGGGTTGCACCAACACATAGCGCGTACAATGTTATGCCGAAGCGCACAATGCGTGAGAACCTACAAATGCTTCAAGCAAAAATTGCGAAAGCAAACAAACACACAAACATTCTATTCACGCCCAAAATGCATTCGCACACGCATACTCGTACAAACAGACGGCAGGATATCGTGCAATGTGAATTTGCACCCAACACAATCCCCCTTAGCCTGCCAACTGCATCCCCATCATTCCATACTAGTTCATGCTCATTCCACTCATGCGCACACAACGCCAATGAGGCTCATCTGCAAGCCTCTAAATGAGGAAGTCTGCTGGCTGCTAGTGAGTCTTAATGTAGACCGGATTCACCGTCCCCCTCTTCACTTCCTTACGCAGCCAGTGCCACTTGATACCCATGAAGCACAGCGTTCCTGGCCATTCCAAGAGCTCCCTTGCTATCATAAAACAGTGGCGTAGCAACCTTTTGCTCCTAGCCAATCTCCTCCAACAGCTTCTTCAGCCAAATCACCTCCTTCACCCCATGAAACATTGCCATGTACTCTGACTCCACGGAAGAGAGTGCTGTCTCCGTCTGCTTCTTTGACCTCCAACTAACCGTTCCTCCCCCAACTACGCAGATGTATCCTCCCACAGATGAGGAATCCTCCTTCTCAGAGGCCCACGTAGCATCGGTAAAGCAAGTGAGAAAAAGCTTGCCTTCTCCAAGCCTCTCCCCCTTCTCTTTCAGCACCTCAACCCCTTTCTGCTTCACCTGTGCAGATGCGGAGTATTGAACTCCAATGCTTGGGTGAGAGTTCAGATACTTCACCACACGCTCAGCTGCATCCACCTGCTCCTCTGATTGATTCTGCACCACCCTAGCCAGCTGCCCAACGGAGAAAGAGATGTCGGGCCTCGTGTAAACTGCTGCATACAAGAGGCTGCCCACCAAGGACTGAAATTGCTGCTGCTCCTCGGCTTCAACCCCTTCATCCTCTGCAGCTTTCACAAGCTTGAATTATGCTGGCAGGGGAGTTGCAACCTTGCGCTCATTCTCAATCCCGTACTTCTCCCCCAGCTCCTTGATGAACTTCTCCTGGTGCAGCTTCAACCACCTGTGATCCAGATCCCTCTCCACGTGCATCCTGAGGTAGTACTTTACCTCCCCAAGGTTCTTGTACTTGAAGTTCTCCATGAGCTGCTGCTGCACCTTCTGGATCTCCTTCATGCTGCTACTAAAGAGAAGAAGGTCGTCCACATAGACCAGAAACAGCACCAGCTTCTCCCCTTCCCCCCTTGAGAGAGAGGCTCTCATCACAGCTGCTGGTCCTGAATCCCATCTCCTCTAAAACAGCTGCCAACTTCTGGTACCAGCAGCGTGGCGCCTGCTTCATGCTGTAGATGGACTTTTTCAGCTTGCACACCCTGCCCGTACCATCCTCATACCCAAGCGACTGCGTCATGTACACATCCTCCTCTAAAATCCCATTGAGGAATGCCGTTGATATATCCATCTGAATGATGAGTTTCCCACTAACGGTTGCATCTCCCAACAAGACACGGAGGGTAGGGGGTTTGGCAGTGAGAGCAAAGATCTCATTGAAGTCCCGCTTCTCCTTCTGCATAAACCCCTTAGCCACCAGCCTACTCTTGTAGATGGTGACCTGTCCCTTGTCATCGGTCTTGATCCTTAGCACCCATTCGCACTGTACGACTTTCTTCCCCTCAGGCAGCACCACCAGCACCCATTCTCTAGCAGGCTTTGGTACTCAGCATCCCTCGAAACGAGCCACTTCTCCCTATCTGGTCCAGCTAATGCCTCCTGGATGCTAGTTGGTTCTTCTGGTGCAGGGGCAAGAAAATAGTAGGCAGGTTCATCCTCCTCATCCGGATCATAGCCATGCGGTAGAATCAGCAATGCCTCCTCGGTCCCAAGCTGCTGCTCCGCTACATCAGCTCCTGCAGTCAGCTTCTTAGTAGCCATACGGGTACGTCCTGGCCTGGAGACGGGCGTCTCCCATCCCTTCATAACGACACCCTTCGGCTTCTTAGTTTGCCCTTGCTGCTGCTCTCTCCCCTAAGATCCAGCAGCTCCACTAGTGCCAGTCTCCACATCATTTTCTCCACCAGCAGGTGCCTCCAGTACCTCCTATCCATCACCACCCTTTGCAGCTGCCTCCTCTCCCTCCTCCCACACACTAGGAGTCAGGTCCAGCAGCATAGTGATCTGCTCCATTTGCTGGGACACCCTGGCCTCCGGCTGTTTCTCCCAGCTCCCATACATCATGCCCTCAACAAACTTCACATCCCTGCAGTCAAACAACACACCCTTGGAAGGTTCCCACAGCAGCCATCCCTTGCTCTCAGCAGCCAGCCCCAAATGCACACACCAGATTGCACTCGCCCCCAACTTACTGCGGTAGGTCTTGGGGACGTGGGCGACTGCCATGCAACCGAACACCCTCAGCATGTCCACCGGCGGCTTCCTCCCAAGCCACCTCTCCAACGGCACCCACAAGTCATCCCGAAACTTGGTGAGTACCCTATTCCTAGCGACGGTAGCGTGCCGAACAGCATGGGGCCACATCAAGTTGCCCAGCCCAGATTCTATGAGCAGCGCCCTAGCTGTCTCCAGAATTGTCCGGTTCGCCCGTTCTGCTACACCGTTAGAGTGTGTGGTGTAAGCTGTGGTCAGCTCCCTCTGGATGCCCTGCTTCTTGAGCCAGGCCGTCATCTCAGCTCCAAGGAACTCACCACCCCGATCTGTCCTAATCCGCTTCACCACACACTATGCTTGCTTTTCCACGAATGGCAGCCAATCTTCCCGTATTGTAGAGGCGGCATGGTCCTTTTGCTTCAGCAGATATGCCCACATAAGCCTGCTCCAATCATCCACTATGGTTAGAAAGTACCACTCCTCCTTGTGCCCCTGAACCGGCAGCGGCCCCACCAAGTCCATGTGGACCAGCTCCAATGGCTTCTTGCTCCTGCGAGCCACGCTATGGAAGGGGAAACGGGTAAACTTTGAGAGCAAACAGATTTCACAATTCTCATCAGGTGGCTGTCCGTTCAGCTTCAGACCCTTAACGGCTCCATCTTTCTCCAACTGCTTCAACAAGGGCATTGCCACATGCCCCAAGCGTCGGTGTGCTGTTGCCCAATCCGTCTCCCCAGATATGGCCGAGACTTTCACACCAAACCCTCCAACGGCGTTGCACTCCCCTTGGGATGCAGACCCCTCTCCAGCCTGCCCCCCACCATGCCACGCCAACGCCGGCAGCTGCCATATGGATCTGTACACGTCCGTACTCTCGTGCAGATCCCAAAGCACCCGATTGCCCAGCTGCCCCTTGTAAGTGCGTGCCCCATCCGTGCAAGTGCTCACCCCAGACTTGCCAAGCTTACGGAGGGAGATGAGGTTGGCCTTGAGTTCAGGAACAAGGAGAACGTCGTGCAGCACCACCGGCTTGCCATCCGCTCCCTTAAACGCAGCTCGTCCCGCACCAGCCACCTTCAGCGCGTGTCCAGAGGCGGAGCACACCTCGTTGATCAGTGCAGCTCGTACGTGGTCCAGCAGGTCTTTTCGCGGCGTCATCGTCCAAGCAGCGCCTGTGTCCAACACCCAATAATCCAGGGGGTGCAGCTCTGCTCCAACCTTGGCAGAGGTGTCTTCTTGCTCCCCCTGCTCCCCCTTCTCTCCAATATGGAAGAACTGGCCCGCGGTGCACTCCTTCTTCTTTTCCGCACCGCCGTTGCTCTTCGGGTTGTTGTTGGACGAATCGGCAACCATGCTCGCGCCGTTTTTCTGGTTCCTCCGCGCGCCGCCATCTTGGTGACGATTCTGGGGGTCCATCCATCGGGTTTCTTACAGCACAAAAACCAGGGGTGCCCCTCCTTCTCACAATGCCAGCAACTCCCTTTCATTTTGCCACCAGCACCCGACTTGCCCCAACGTCCAGATTTCGCACTGCGACCCCAACCGGTACCTCCTTGTTAGTCGTTGAAGTCGTCGTCCTTCTTTGCACCGCGTCCATCACCACCAAAGCCACGTCCCCATAGCCGCTGCTGCCGTCGTCTCCACCCCTCAGTTGGCGGCGACGAAAGTCCTCCTCCAGAATCTTTGTCCGCACCCACTCGAGTGTCCACGAGCTCTGGTTCTGCGGCAGGCTCAATCCGCTCGTGAATTGAAGCCACGATTCCGGCAGCAGCGAGAGCATCTTCAGGCACTTGATCTGCTCCGGGTAGGTGATTACCGCGGTCGCCAACTTCGCGTAGAGGTCGCGCATCTTGTCCAGGACAGGTTGCACCGGCTCTCCCTCGCTCAGCCGCAACGCGGATAGCTCCCTCTCCAGCATCAATGTTGCAACAACGGAGGTCGGGGCGTGCAGCTCCTTCAACACCGTCCGCGCCTTCGGACCGCACTCAACCTCCGGCAGCAGATGCATGACGTGGTGACGCTGGTTCAGCTCCAAACTCTGCGACATCAAATAGTAGCCAGCCGAGGAGCGCTCGTCCCAATCTTCCTGCAGCGCGGGGTCACTCGGTCTAGGCTCCTCCCCAATCATTAGTTCAGCAATCCAATCAAACGGAAATATAGTTGCATTTTTCAGGCCCAATCATCATAGCCCTCACCACTGAACTTCTCGACGGTGAAATTTTTCAGCACCTCCTTGACCAGCGAGCCCTGATTTGTTCGTGCTCCCCATGGCGCTGAAACACCAGAATCATGGCTGCCGCTACGATCTTGGGCTGAAGATTCACCAGCTCCCGTCGAGGTGTTGCCCGCCATAGCTACCTATATCGAGGATCACTATAACGCAGCTCTTATACCAGCTTGTTGGTGTAAGGGCCTAATAAACTCAAGCTATTAGACTTAATCACACTTAAAACCTCTCCTTGGGGTCACCTCCAAGGGTCCTTGGGTGCCTGGTACAAGACCAGCCCCTATCCTCGGGTTCGAGTTTGTAGAGAGAGGGATCAAGAGGGACTTAGTGAAAACAGCAAGAGTACCTTGAACGTCGCGCAGCGTATCGTGCAGACCGCCGATCGGATTAAGCTGAGAATTTCCTATATCGAAGCTCGCTCCAAGAGCTTTAAAATGAACCAAGTTGCCTCGCGAAAAGTTCTGCCATTACGAAGTTATGGCTCGGACAGCGTTTGCCTAGCGTTGGAGTGCTAGCGTACTAGCGTTGACTCGGGTAGCATTCCGCCGTCGCACCGCGTAGAAAGGAAATTCCAGCAAGGAAGGAATTCGCTTCAATCAATTTCACTATATCCAGGTACAGGCTAGGAAGGACCTTGGGAATAAACCTGGGAACAACCAAGGATGATCCCAAATAATTCCAAGCAACAGAACCAACCTGGCTGGACAAAACAGCAGGTGGTAGGTTGGTAAACAACCTCTGGTTCTGTTTTTCCAACCTGGGAAAACAACAACCAGGTTCAGGTCCTAAAAACAGAACCTGTTTTGTCTTTGCCCAACCAGCCAAATGCTGGTTCCGCTGGTTTCCCCTGGCCTTGTAGCATGCAGATACAGACAAACAACATCCAACCTTCACCTAAATTGTACCCCTATAGTGACTGCCCTGCTACACTATAGTCAACCAAACAAAACAGTACAATTTCGAATTGGATAGAACTGAATCTGCGCAATCAAGTAAGTTGAACCGCAAAGCTTCCATCTTGGGTCCCTTTGCGAGCTCGTCCTTTCTGCTTGTACTGTTCATAGCGTGTACAATGTTATGCTGAAGCGCACAATGCGTGAGTACCTACAAATGCTTCAAGCAAAAATTGCGAAATCAAACAAACACACGAACATTCCATTCACACCCAAAATGCATTCGCACACGCATACTCGTACAAATAGACGGCAGGATGTCGTGCAATGTGAATTTGCACCCAACACTGCTGACCCGTGCCCCAGCGCGACCTGCTGCCCTGTACCCCAGCGCGACCTGCTGCCCCAGCCCCGTGCCCCAGCGCGACCTGCAGCCCCGTGCCCCAGCGCGACCTGCAGCCCCGTGCCCCAGTGCGACCTGCTGCCCCGTGCCCCAGTGCGACCTGCAGCCCCGTGCCCCAGCGCGACCTGCTGCCCCGTGCCCCAGCGCGACCTGCAGCTCCGTGCCCCAGCGCGACCTGCTGCCCTGTGCCCCAGCGCGACCTGCTGCCGCCTGCCCTAGCATCCTACAACAGTGGGGGGGGGGGGGGGGGGTGGGTTTGGGGTGGCGGGTGTGAGCACCCAGCTGTCGCTCCTCCTCCTCTCTTCCTCACTACCGCACGTTCCGCTGTGGGGGGGAGGGTGAGGGGGTGGCGGGCTTCTGGACGCCGTGTGAAGGCTTGAGCAGGCACTACCGTGGGTGGGGAAGGCGTTGGAGGAAGGTTGGGGGGGAAGGCGTGAGGTTCCAGGGGGCCGTTGACAAGGGGGGTGAGGGTGAGGGGGGTGGCTGAAAGGGGGCGTGGAATTAGGGGGTTAGTAAGAGGGGCTCGCCGCACTAGGCTCCCCCCCACCTCCTCTCCTCCCTCTCTCATCCACCCCCTCTCCCCCCCCCCCCACCCCTCCTGCTTGTAAAAAGGGGGTTCGTAAGAGGGGCTCACCACGTGGCTCCCCCTACCTCCTCTCCTTATCCCTCTCTCACCCCCCCCCCCTTTGTAAAACGGGGGTTCGTAAGAGGGGCCCGCCGCGCTAGGCTCCCCCGCACCTCCACTCCTCATCCCTCTCCTCTCCTCTCTCTTCCCCTCTCTCTCTCTCTCTCTCTCTCTCTCTCCTTTCTCTCTCTCTCTCTCTCTCTCTCTCTCTCTCTCTCTCTCTCGCCTCCTCCTCATTTACCTCCTTGTCGTCTTCCACCGCGCCGCTCTGTCCTTGGTGCACCCCTTCTGGAGGCGTTCTACACTTCTACCTACAAACATTTATGGGGGCGTGTCAAAATATGCTCTTCATATTTTATATAATTGTTTAGCATTGTAGTGTAGTTATCCATTCTTGGTTGTGGTGCACCACTTCATACATTGTCTCTTGTATAACTTGGGCCTTTGGCCCTTTAGTGATCACCTTTCTCCTTTGCTCAACTCTCATGATAATCATGCTAGTATCCTCAACCATAGCCATGGTTCCTAAACCTAACTAGCTACTAACAATCCACACCTGAATGGCAGAGAACCCAAATCGAGAATGAGGGTCTTGCAGCATCAACTGTCGAAAATGAACAAATCTATTTGCAGCGTCGGCAGGTTATTGTTCCATTCCATTATCACAACCGACTCGGTCTTGTGCTCGATTGGTCCACGTTGGCATAAACATGCTTCGTGGCCCGATTTTGAGTACAAAAACATCTTCAAGTTCACGCTAACATCTACGGGTGTGTTGTCCCTAGAATAACCCATACATTAAGCGCAACTACTCAACAATTGACCCGAACTTGTTAAAATTTGAATAGCGTGAATTGCGTTCTGATTTTTACTGTTGACAATTAAAACAACCACTATTTATATTCACAATCAACTGCATTTGAAATATCTTAAAAGTATGAGTGAAACATAATTCTAACTTTCTAGAATAAGAAGATTTAAAACATCATCGTGATAGCATTCATTGGGAACCAACTGGTTGAGTAGTACATCTCAATAGCTGAGGCAACCTACTGGACGTAATAGCATACAATCTAAGGAACAAATTAAAGATCGGATCGGATAATCAAATGACAATGTTGTATCAGCATATGCACTCAGCAGCCATGGAAGTATGCTGTTCAAAAGATACACGTGCATTCAGCCTTAACTTGCCGCCATTTGTGGTGTGCTTGTGAACATCGATTGCCACCTTCATATTTACTACAAATGTCAGAACCATATTGTAGGTTGTAGTGGGGTTGACAATATGGGGTACAACTCTTTTAGGTTTTCATATTTGTACCCACCTGCTTCCTAGTTCATTCATTCCTCGTACTAATTTCACATGGTATAGAGCGGGTTCCCTAGTGGGACCGTTTTTTTAGGGCCCACCACTTGTTTTTTTTTTCCTGCCCTGCCCGAAGCGCGCCTCGCGCCTGTCTCATCTGTGCCCCGTGTGCCTACCTTGCTATCGCGGCCCCTGCTGTCGCGGCCCTGTTTGGAGCTGTCGTATCACAGGATCGAATTCTCAATCGAAACTTGTCACTAAAACTGAATACAAGGCGTTTTTATACTCGGAAATTACAAGGATAAACGAGATAAAACGAACCTTCGGGAACACGCCCTTCCCGATACTACAATCACAAGTGTGCACAAGCACGCAAGGCTATTGGCACTTGGGATTACGCCCAGATTACACCGTATACACCACTGTCGGCGCTGTCGGTGCCGTATAATAGATATGTCGGTGGAAAAAGTAGGAAATAAGAGAAATAAATAGCAGGCTCTAGAAAATAGAATAGTAGGCTGATTGAGATGAGATAAAGACCAAAATTAAGAGGAGAAAAAGGAGAATAAGATAGAGGAAAAATATAATAATGAGAAATATTATAACGAGGACGTCCTCTCACACTTCCCCCCCTCAAAGCTGGGTGGTAGAAGTAACACCCTGCTTGAAAAGGTAGTCCTGGAGAGGACGACGGGCGTTATCCATGGTGTGTTCAGGTACCCAGCTATCCTCGGAAGGATCATAGCCTTTCCAACGAATCAAGAGCTCCAAGGTGCCGTTACGTCGTCGTCGGTGCGCCAGAACGGCTTCGACTTCGTACTCAGGTTCCCCATTAACGATCACTGGCGGTGGCGGCGGCGGCTGGCAACCTTTGAAGACCGTGTTTGGGTCCCGATAGGGCTTGAGAAGTTGAACATGGAAGGCATTGTGAATTCGCCAGGTAGCTGGTAAACGCAAGCGGAAGGTTACTGGAGTGACCTGCCCCTCGACGAGAAAAGGTCCGCAGAAGCGAGGTCGGAGCTTAGATGGAAGATGGCTAACGTCGAGGTTGCATGTATGCAGAAGCACTTAATCGCCAATCTTGATGGAATGATCGTTGCGACTCCGATCAGCAAGCTTCTTTTGTTGCTGCTGGATAGCTAGAAGGCGTTTATGCGTGCGCTCCCACAATTGGTGCATACTGGTAATGAAGTCATGTGCGGGTTGCAGAGTGGCAGGTACTGTCGGTTTCTGAGGCGTGAGTGGGTTACGACCGCAACAGAGGAAGAAAGGAGTTTGCCCTGTTGCGGTATGCGAGGCGTTGTTATACGCAAACTCGAGAACCGGCAGGTGTGCATCCCATTTAGAGATATCGTCCTTATACGCTGCTCGCAGAAGCTGTTCGACAATCTGGTTGAGGCGCTCTGTCTGACCATCCGTTTGGGGATGATAGGCTGATAACATGGCGAGTTTGGTCCCCATGAGCGACATGAGCTCCTTCCGTAATTTACTCGTGAATTTTGGGTCTCTCTCGGAGATCAGCGTGGTTGGAATGCCATGTTGCGAGATGACGTAGCGGAAGAATAATTGCGTTGTCTCCTCGGTGCGAGTCGTTGTGTGTGTTGGGATGAAGTGTCTCATTTTGGAAAATTTGTCATTGACGACCAGAAATCGGCGTCGAATTGGTCGCCCCCGGCGGTTTTTTGAGGCGATTTTTTCAGCTGGAGTAACCCGGCTAGAAGAGGCTGGAGTAACCCGGCTTTCTTTTGTTTGCTGCTCTTCATCCGTTGGCATGTGTCGTACGAAGAGATGAATTTTTGTACGTCATCCGCCATGTGGGGCCAATAATAATGCTTCGCAATACCGGCAAGCGTCTTGTTACTACCGAAGTGGCCCGTGTAGAGAACATCATGATATTCTTCGAGTAGTAACTGGCGTAGAGGAGGGTAATTAGGTACCCATATTTTTGTGAATCCCTTGCGGTATGCGATGTCTTGGTCCCAATGTAGAAGATGGCGCATTTTTGCTACAGAGTCTTCGGGGTCGATGGTCTATCCATGCGTGAAGAGTCCCTTCAAGAGTGGGTTCATGCCATCGATTTGTAGGGCGGCAACGTATGCAGGGCGACTCAGTGCATCTGCTTTGTTCTTGTGCCCCGGCTTATACACGATGTCGTAATGGAAGTGGGTTTCGAGGAAGTCAATCCACCGGACCTGCCGCCTGGAGAGTGTTGGTTGTGTTTTTAGGTATTTCAAGCTGAAGTGGTCGGTGTAGACGGTCGTCTTTCTTCCCTCGAGATAACACCTCCATGCCTTGAACACGTTGACGATGGCGAGGGCCTCTTTGTCATGTATAGGATAATTGAGTTCTGCCCCATGAAGTTTTGTACTGAGGTACGCAATAGGCTGCAGTCCTTTCCCTTGGTCTTGCATTAGTACTGCGCCCACTGCTTGATCGCTAGCATCGGCCTCGATGACATAGTCGAGTTTGGGGTCTGGCAAAATAAGGGCAGGTGCAGACGTGAGTGCAGTTTTCAGCTGTTCCACGGCTTCCTGGTGCTTCGCCTCCCACTGATATGGTGTATTCTTCTTCAACAGGTTCGTTAGTGGTGTGGCAATCTTGGCGTAGTTCGGTACGAACCGGTTGTAGTAGTTAGCGAATCCAAAGAACTGTTGTAACTCCTTCACGTTCTCAGGGGTCTTCCACGTTCGCACTGTTTTGATCTTCTTAGGATCCACGTGAACTCCTTGAGCGCTCACCATATGTCCAAGGAATTGGACTTTTTTCGATGCAAACTCACTCTTGGATAGTTTGACGTAGAAGCGTTCTCGTCGAAGAATTTCAAACAAGCGTCGCAGATGCTCAACGTGCTGCTTCATGTCTTTCGAGTAGATCAGGATGTCGTCCAAATATACCACCTCGCACTCGTCTAGAAGGGGCCAAAGGATGTGGTTCATTTCCGCCTGAAACGGGGCTTGTGCGTTAGTGAGTCCGAACGGCATCACGAGATACTCCTATGACCCATACTGAGTTCGGAAGGCAGTTTTGTGGATAGAGTTGTCCGCCATACGAATTTGCCAGTATCCCGATCTGGGGTAGAGCTTGGAGAATACCGTACCACCGCGAAGTTGATCGAGTAAGTCGTCGATCCGTGGTATCGGGTTTTTTTTTTTTTAGTCTGCTTGTTCAAGGCTCGGTATGGCAAAGTCGAAGGTCGAATCAGCCCTTTCTCCAGGAGATACTCTATTTGTTTTTTCATATCGGCAAGCTCTGTCGGGCTCAGCCGGTATGGTGCTCGGAACGTCGGCTTGGACCCCGGCTCTTCTACGATCTCGTGTTGATGTGTTCGGTATGGCGGTAGTTGATCAGGTAAATCGTCGGGGAGAACGTCCTGGAACTCTTCAAGAATTTTCTTGACTGCTGGAGGAAGTTCCTGGGTATGCTTCTCTCCGTTGTCTGCTTCGTTGACTATCGCCATGAATCCCGCTGTGGTCCGTTTAACGTTCTTTTCAAAGCGTGCGAGTGTCTCGACTGGAATATTTCCCGTGTCGTCCCATTTCGGAAGGCTAATTTTCATTCCGTCGTTGTCGTCCGGTTAACCCAGTTGATCTCGGGGTTGAATTTTTTAAGAAAGTCTCTCCCGAAGTTTACGTCGAGTCCTTTAATATTGTGATGGGGAGAGCAAGCTTCCATCGCAAGGGTCCAATCTGTAGTAGTAACCGTGTTTCCCCAAAGATTGGTAGCTTACTGCCATCCACCATCGTTGCCGAGAAGCTTGAGGACTTGAGCTGTCCTTCGAGTCGGTCGATGGTTTCCTTGTCATAGACGCTATGCGATGCTCCGCTGTCCACGAGTGCTTGGAGGCGCTGTCCGTTGCAGATAACCTCGAGCAGGAGTGGTGAGCGTTGCTTGGAGTACCCAAAAATAGTCTTATTAATAGGATCATAGGGTACCTCCCAATATTCAGTACACACCGTGGTTCCACTGCTTGCTCCTGAACTAATAGCTGACCTTGGCTGCGTGGAGAAAGGCTCCCCTCCAACGCCAGGAGAAGAGGTAGTAACCTTACAAGTTGACCCTAAGGGGGTGGATCCGGTCGACGCCTGCGATCCACTGGATGCATCCTGGAGGGGTTTTTGGAGTTTCCGCAGCTTCATTTCAACTCCCAGCTGCCTCCTCAGCTGCTTCAGCTCCATAGACTTCTTCCCTGGGGAGTGGAGAGTCGTCTTGGGCTGATTCCGGGAGAAGACGTTGACGCCGTGAAAAGACCTACTCCTTTTCACACTCCTTAATTTTTTCCCCAGCTCCGTAGGCACCGGCACCACTTCTTTAATTGTCTGCTTCGTCTAGAGTTCTTCCCAGAATTTGTTTATGGCTCCGGGCCCGCGAAAATCACGAGTCTAACGAGAAGTGAGAATGGAATGAATGCACTATGAAACAGTTGGGTACAAGTACTAACCCTAATTGGGTTGTACCCCTTATGGGCTACCCCACTACAGCCTACACAAATGCATAAGCTATAATGTTCTGACACACCCCCATAGGCAAAGTGGGGGAGAACAAGTGGTCACAAGACCAGTCAAGCAAAGCAAAGCAAGCTCAGGGTGGATCACAAAGTCACCATACAGTCCAAGCACAAGAGTAAGGCCACAAGGCCAGTTCACATGCAAGGTCATATATATAAAGGTAAAACAAGCAAGGGCAGGTATAGAAAGAAGACAGTACAAACAAGATCAAGAAGTTAGCAAGTGAGGCCAGATAGGCACTGTGAAAGAAACTAGAACGAGAATGAGTGAACTATGAATGAAGTGAGTACATATAGGAAACCCTGATTGGGTTGTACCCCCTATGGGATACCCCACTATAGCCTACAAAAATATATAAGCTATAATGTTCTGACACACCCCCATAGGCAAAGTGGGGGAGAACAAGGGGTCACAAGACCAGTCAAGCAAAACAAAGCAAAGCTCAGGGTGGATCACAAAGTCACCACACATTCGGAGCACAAATTCAAAGGCCAGAAGGCAAGTTCACATGCAAGATCACATATATATATATACAAGAGGCTAAGCAAGCAAGAGCAAGAGTATAAATATGTGACAGTGCAAGCAAGGTCAAGAAGTGAGCAAGTGAGGCAAGACAGGCACAAGACCCAGCTGAGTGCAGAAGCGCTGATGATCACAAGGCGCAAGTGCCTTGGTGAAGACATCAGCAGTGTTGGCCTGAGAGGCCACGTACGCAAGCCGCAACTGTCCACGCTGCTGTAGCTCATGAGCAAGAAAGTAGCGGAGAGCAATGTGCTTTGTTCTGTGCTCCAGTCGCTGCTCTCGACACAAGGCCAGCATGGCCTTGTTGTCTACGTACAGGACTGGAGGAGAACGAGGCGGCTCTCCAAGGTCAGTCAGCAGGTAGGTGAGCCAGCGAAGCTCCTGGGCAGCCATAGCCCCGGCGTAGATCTCAGCCTCACAACTGTAGCCGAGAACAGACGTCGAGCGGGTAGCCCGCCAAGAAACAGAGCCGGAACCAAGACTGAAGGAGTAACCCTGTGACGACCGCTGCGTAGCATGGTCGTCAGCCCAAGAGGTGTCCGCGTGCCCAGTGAGGACCACTGGACTCCGCCCTCCAAGCACTAGCCCCATGCCCGACGTACTGCACAAGTAGCGCAACACCCTCTTCGCTGCAGCCATGTGCTCTGGTCGGTGTCTCCCAGGAGCAACATAGCGTGCGAGAATGCTAAGAGGGTATGCAAGGTCAGGTCGTGTGCAGGTCATCAGGTACATGAGGCAGCCAACAAGCTCTGGATACGGGCCACTCGACTCTACGGACTCATCCGAAGGCAGAGCTGAGAGCGAGTGGCGAGTAGGCAGAGGAGTGGCCTGAGGCGAGGAGTACGTGAAGCCGAAGCGCTGAAGGACCTGCTGCACCATGTGTGACTGAGTCAGGGTAATGGTGCGGCGTGCTCTGTCCCGGGTGATCTGCAAGCCAAGGTAGCTGCGCAGTTCACCCAGGTCTGTGCATGTGTGTCTCTTCTGCAGCTCGGACTTCACGCAGGCGAGTCCAGCAGTGTCAGCTGTGGCAAAGACCAAGTCGTCGACGTACACGAGGATGTAGAACGGCGGCAGAGAGGTGTCGGTGCGCAGAAACAGCGACGGGTCGGCAGTAGAAGGAGCAAACCCAAGAGCCGCAAGTGTAGTCCTCAGTGTGTCGTGCCACTCACGTTGCGCCTAGCGGAGACCGTAGATTGGACGCCGGAGACTCCACTGGGTTCAAGGAGGGAACGACCCAGTGAAGCCAGGTGGGCGGCGCAGCCAGATCTCCTCGTGTAGGCTGCCCTACAAGAAAGCAGTGCTGAAGTCGAGAGAGTGCAGCTCGTAGTGACGGTGAGCAGCAACGTGCAGCAGTACCCGAAGAGTGGTCATCCTCGGGGTAGGGGAGAAGGTCTGAAATTAGTCAACTCCCTGCCGCTGACTGAAGCCACGAGCCACGTAACGCGCCTTGAAGACAGGCGGAGAACCCGGCGGCCGCTTCACCCTGAAGATCCACATGCCACTGACGATGTTCGCCCCAAGAGGGGAGACAGCGTCAACGTAGGTGCCTGTGTACTTCCAGGAAGCCATCTCTGCATCCATAGCTGCCTGCCACTAAGAGGAGTAGGGACCCTCTATCGCCTCCGCGTAAGAGCGCGGAGTCGGGATGTCAAGTGCATCCGGGTCTCCCTCAGGGGTAAGCAGTACGGACACGAGATGAGGTGAAGCAGCGGCCAGACACTGGAACTCCTCCTGCCTGTCCTCAAGGACGTCCGTGCCAAGGGCACACTCACCCCCGACGGATGGAGGACAGACAGACTCAGACTCAGCGACGAGACTAGCAGCGTAGTCTAGGCGACAGCGAGCAGCAAAGTCGACGAGCTCAGTAACAAGGGCAGACGCAGCAGTAGACTCGAAAGAAGGGTCACTGACGGCAGTAGCAAGGAGACGCGTGACAGTAGGACTGGCAGCACGAAGAGAGTCCGACTCCGGGTCGGCAAGAGCAGGAAGAGAGGACTCAGGAGGAGAAGGCAAAGGGGCATGCAGAGGAGCAGTGGACGGACGCAGAGACATCCGGTGCGTGACAGGGACAGGAGGAGGACACTGACGCGAACCGCGACCACTAGCGCGCGTAGCACGAACAGGCGACGCTGGACGAGACGCAAGCTCACGACGCTTAGTAAGACCTCCAGTAGGACCAGCGTAGGGAGAAGGAGCAGGCAAAGGGGAGGCAGGCTGTAGCTGTGACTGTGACTCGGCAGGCTGTGGACCCTCTAAGGGAGGAGGAGGAGGACCAGTAGAAGGTGTAAGACCAAGAACCTGCTGCAGGAGTGGAACGAAGTACGGTCGAGGCCGCGTGGCGACGCCAGAAACAGCAGGGACAGCACCAGGACCCCTAGCAGGAGTACTCACTCCAGCAGCACCTCCAGCAGCTCCAGCACCTCCAGCAGAACCTCCAGCAGCTCCAGAAACCCCAGCAGCACCTCCAGCAGCTCCTGAACCTCCAGCAGCACCAGGAGCACCCACAGCAGGACCGCCAGTGGTAGTCTCAGCGCCAAAACTCTCAGCAGCACCAGCTCCAGTCAAACCTGCAGGCCCAGCAGCTCCAGTACTCCCAGGACGAGCACCTCCGGGACCCGCGACAGCAGCACCCTCAGTAGCCGACAAACCTCCAGCACCAGCAGCACGGCTCCAGCGGCAGGCAAACCACTCGCGCAGCTCCTGTGGAGAAAGTGGCTCCCGGCGACACGAAGCACCCGGAGAACCTCCAGGCGGAGCACCTCCAGGCACAGCACCCCCTGGTCCAGCACCCCAAGGCAAAGCACCTCCAGGCTCAGCACCCCCAGGGCCATCACCCCCAGGCCCAGCACCCCCAGGCCCAGTACCCCCAGGCTCAGCACCCTCAGCAGCACCAGAGTCACCAGTGACCTCGACAGGCTCGACTACGTCTACCTGGGACACACCTGAAGGGGCAGGACCCTGAGGGGGGAGTGGGTCTACCTGGGGGGGACCTGGTACAAGGAAGAGCGGGGGCGGGGGGAGGGACGGAGTGCGGTAGGGGAAGAGGCGGTAGTAGGGCACCGACTTGTCAAACGTGACGTCCTGGGAGGACAGAACACGGCGAGAGGTGGGGTGGTAGAACTGCCACCCAGGCGCGTCAGGGGGGAACCCCAGGAAGACGCAAGGAGTAGCACGAGGGGACAGTTTGTCCGCAGACAAGTCGCGGACAAACGCCCGAGATCCCCTGACCCGGAACGCCGACGGATCGCCAACCTTCCCCGTCCACAGAAAGGCTGGGGAGGTCTCCGGCCTGGAGACCCTGGGGTGAAGGTTGATCTGATGCGCCGCGTACCTGACCGCAAACGGCCACAGAAAATGGGGGGCAGCCGCATGCATCATAGACGTACGAGCGACGTCCATGACCATGCCAATGCGGCGCTCAGCAATCCCATTTTGCTGCGGAGAGTCCGGAAGCGTGAAGGTCTGTCGGATGCCCCGTGCGCGACAGTAGGCTCTTAGAAGGCCAGAGGAAAACTCTCAGCCTCTGTCCGAGTGCAGACGCAGAACAGGAAAGTCCGAGCCAAAGCTCTGCCTGAGCTGGAGACGAGCTGCGCGGATCCAGTCGATCAGCACCTCAGTGATATCACCCTTGCTGCGCAAGGGGAAGACTGCGGTGTAACGCGAGTAGTCGTCAACAACTAGCAGGAAGTAGCGCTCGTGACCCTGTCCACAGACGCGGGCTGGGCCCCACACGTCTATGTGAATCGTCTGCAACGGGGCCTCTGTCGGAGGAAACTGGGAGGAGTGAGGGGCAGCACGCTGGCGCCCGTCGACACAGGGGACACAGGTAGGGCCAGGGCCCTGAGGAAGGGGAGGGAGGGACTGGGGGAGACCAGAAACAAGAAGACGAGAGGCCATGCCTCTGAGCCGAAGCAGAGAGGGGTGACCAAGGCGGTGGTGCCAGAGGAGAGTCTCGTGAGACAGGAGACGACACGAATAGGGGGCAGAGTCAGGACCAGACCTGGACGCTGCAGCAAACACCTGACCCGACGCAGCTACCCTACCAGACTCAGTAACTGGAGGAGACGCAGTGGTCAGTGTGTACAGGCTCGACCCCGGCCGACAAGTAAACGTGGCCAGGTGTCGGCCTGTCCGAGCGTCTGTGCAGTGGGTCACCCGCTGACTTGCAGGAGTGAACTGGTGAACCCCCGCATCCTGCAGGTCAGCACCACTCACCAAGTTCGTAGAGAACGAGGGGAGGTAAAGACCAGACAGGGTGCCAGAGGGGGCCGCCGCACACGGGAGGACAGTGGAGAAGTGAGCAAGGACAGGGCCCCCAGAGGGGTCTGCCAGAGAGACTGCAATTGGCCGACCAAGCGGCGTGAGGGTGGTGCGGTCTCGAAAGAAGGAGCGGGAAGCCCCCGAGTCAAGGGTGAAGGTGTGAGAGGCCGGAGCCGACGCGGTACCTGAGAGAGCAGACTCACCCGCACCTGAGGAAGCAGACTCACTAGCACCTAGAGCAGCAGTCGCACCTGTACCTGGAGCAGGAGACACACTAGCACCCAGAGCAGCAGCCGCACCAGCAGCTAGAGAAGCAGGCTCTATACCTGGTCAGGCGGTACGCACAGGTGACCGTCACGGTCAGCACTAGTAGGCAATGCATACATGGCAGTGAGAATAGCATCATAATCAAGAGCAAATATATCTACCCTGCGCCTAAGCAACTCCACCCAGTCGGGGAGCTCAGCCTCGTCGCCAAACTCGGTACACCAAGCAAGTTCAGACGGGCGAAGCAGCGGGAGGGTGTATGACTAGGCGTCCCACAAGGCTGACCAGTCCGAGCACCAGTGCGAATCACGTAAGAGCAGCGAACAGAACTGAGAGACCCTCTACTCTGAGCGTACCACTCACGAAGCTGCTAGGGCGTGAGAGACGCACAAGGGCGTCGCTGGAGCTGCATCTGGCCGCCGCCAGTAGAAGAAGGAGCAGGAGTAGCAGCAGTAAGGCAGGCAGCCAAGCAAGCTGCATGCAGCGCGCTAGTAAGGCAGGGGCTCACCAGTGGTGGGAAGAGCAGGCTCGACGACTCGGCGACTCGGCGGCACGGCGGCACTGCAGCAGCTGCGGCTCGGCGGCTCGGGCGACCCGGGCGGCTCGGCTGCTCAGGCGACTCGGGCGGCTCGGCGGCTCGGCTGCTCGGGTGGCTCGGGCGGCTCGGGCGGCTCGGGCGGCTCGGGCGGCTCGGGCGGCTCAGGCGGCTCGGCTGCTCTGCGGCTCGGCTGCTGGGCTGCTCAGCGCCTCGGCTACGGCTCGGCTGCTGGGCTGCTCGGCAGCTCGGTGGGGGGGGCGGCTCGGCAATGCAGCAGGCGACGGGCCGGGGCAGCTGCACGGGGCCGGGACGGGCGGTGCACGGGCGGTGCACTAAGACCTAGCACAGTACAGAAGCGTTGATGATCACAAGGCGGAAGGGCCTTGGTGAAGATATCAGCAGTGTTGGCCTCAGAGGCCACGTAGGTGAGGCGGAGCTGACCACGCTGCTGCAGCTCACGAGACAGGAAGTAGCGGAGAGCAATGTGCTTCGTTCTGTGCTCCAGTATGTGCTCCCGACACAAGGCCAGCTTGGCCTTGTTGTCTACGTACAGAACTGGAGAAGAACGAGGCGGCTCTCCAAGGTCAGTCAGCAGGTAGGTGAGCCAGCGTAGCTCCTGTGCAGCCATGGCCCCTGCGTAGATCTCAGCCTCACAGCTGGAGCCGAGAACAGAGGACGAGCGGGTAGACCACCACAAAACAGAGCCGGAGCCAAGGCTGAAGGTGTAACCCTGTGACGACCGCTGCGTAGCCTGGTCGTCAGCCCAAGAAGCGTCAGCGTGACCTCTGAGGACTACTCGACGTCGCCCTCCAAGCACTAGCCCCATGCCCGACGTACTGCACAAGTAGCGCAACACCCTCTTCGCTGCAGCCATGTGCTCTGGTCGGTGTCTCCCAGGAGCAACATAGCGTGCCAAGATGCTAAGACGGTATGCAAGGTCAGGTCGAGTGCAGGTCATCAGGTACATGAGGCAGCCAACAAGCTCTGGGTACGGGCCACTCGACTCTACGGACTCATCTGAAGGTAGAGCTGAGAGCGAGTGGCAAGTAGACAGAGGAGTGGCCTGAGGCGAGGAGTACGTGAAGCCGAAGCGCTGAAGGACCTGCTGTACCATGTGTGACTGAGTCAGAGTAATGGTGCGCTGTGCTCTGTCCCGGGTGATCCGCATGCCAAAGTAGCTGCGCAGTTCACCCAGGTCTGTGCACGTGTGTCTCTTCTGCAGCGCAGACTTCACGTGGGGGAGTCCAGCAGTGTCAGTAGTGGCAAAGACCAGGTCGTCGACGTACACGAGGATGTAGAACGGCGGCAAAGAGGTGTCGGTGCGTAGAAACAGCGACGGGTCAGCTGTAGAAGGAGCAAACCCAAGAGCCGCAAGTGTAGTCCTCAGTGTGTCGTGCAACTCACGGCGCGGCCGGCGGAGACCGTAGACTGGCCGCCGGAGGCTCCAGTGGGTGCCACGAGGAAACGACCCAGTGAAGCCAGGAGGGCGGCGCAGCCAGATCTCCTCGTGCAGGCTGCCCTGCAGGAAAGCTGTGCTGAAGTCATGAGAGTGAAGCTCGTAGTCGCACTGAGCGGCTATGTGCAGCAGCACCCGAAGAGTGGTCATCTTCGGGGTGGAAGAGAAGGTCTGAAAGTAGTCAACTCCCTGCCGTTGACTGTAGTCTCGAGCCATGTAACGCGCCTTGAAGACAGGCGGAGAGCCCGGCGGCCGCTTCACCCTTAAGATCCACATCCCACTGACGATGTTCGCCCTAGGTGGGGGAACCTCGTCGACGTAGGTGCCTGTGGACTTTCAGGAAGCCATCTCTGTGTCCATGGCCGACTGCCACTAAGAGAAGTAGGGACCCTCGATCGCCTCAGTGTACGATCGAGGAGTCGGGATGTGTTGTGCATCCGAGTCTCCCTGAGGGGCAATCAGCGTGGACACGAGATGGGGCAAAGCAGCCGCAAAGCACTGGAACTCCTTCTGCCTGTCCTCAAGGACGTCCGTGCTAAGATTACACTCACCCGCGACGGACGGAGGACAGACAGACTCAGACTCAACAACAAGACTGGCAGCGTAGTCTAGACGACAGCGAGCAGCGAAGTCGACAAGCTCAGCAACGAGAGCAGACGCAGTAGCAGACTCAAAGGAAGGGTCAGTGACGACAGTAGCAAGTATGCGCGTGACCGAAGGACTAGCAGCACGAAGGGAGTCAGACTCCGGGTCAGCAAGAGAAGGAAGAGAGGACTCTCGAGGAGACGGCAACGGGACACGCAGAGGAGCAGTGGAAGGACGCAGTGCCAACAGGTGTGTGTCAGGGACCGCAGGAGGACGTGGACGTGTAGTGCGACCACTAGTGCGAGCAGTACGAATAGGTGACGCGGGACGAGACGCAGGCTCAGGACGCTCAGCAAGACCTCCAGTAGGACCAGCGTAGGGAGAAGGAGCAGGTAGAGGGGAGGCGGGCGGTAACTGTGACTACGACTGGACAGGCTGTGGACACTCTAGGGGAGGAGCAGGACCAGTAGAGGGCGGGAGACCAAGAACCTGCTCCAGGAGCGGAACGAAGTACGGCCTTGGCCGCGCAGCGCCTCTAGAACCAGCAAGTACGGCACCAGTACCCCCAGCGGCAGCACCAGCGTCAGTAGAACCTCCAGCTCCAACAGCTCCAAGTCCAGTACCCTCAGAAGCACCAGCGCTAGCAGCACCACCAGCGCCAACACCCCCAGTAGCTCTAGATCCACCAGCACCAACTCCAGTAGGACCGTCAGCACCAGCTGCCTCAGCAGCACCCCCAGACGCACTAGCACCAGTAGAAACACCAGCGCCAACACCCCCAGACTCAGCAGCACGTCTCCAGCGGCGGGCGAACCACACGCGCAGCTCCTGTGGAGAGAGCGGCTCCCGCCTCGACGAAGTACCGCCGGCGGCCACACGAGCAGACCCAGCACCCCCAGGCTCCGCACCCTTAGACTCAGCACACCCAGGCTCAGCACCCCAAGGCTCAGTACCTCCAGTCTCAGCACCCCCAGACTCAGCACCCCCAGACCCGGCACCCGCGGACCCGGCACCCGTAGGCTCAGCACCTCTAGCAGCACCAGAGTCTACAGCTACCTCGACAGGCTCGACTGCGTCTACCTGGGACACACCTGACGGGGCAGGACCCTGAGGAGGGAGGGGGTCTACCTGAGTAGCACCTGGCGCAAGGAAGAGCGGCGGTGGGGGGAGGGGCGCAGTGCGGTAGGGGAAGAGACGGTAGTAAGGCACCGACTCGTCAAAGGTGACGTCCTGGGAGGACAGAACACGGCGCGTGGTGGGGTGGTAAAACTGCCGGCCAGGCGCGTCAGGGGGGAAGCCAAGGAAGACGCAAGGAACAGCACGGGGGGACAGCTTGTCCGCACACAAGTCGCGGACAAACGCCTGAGATCCCCAGACACGAAACGCAGACGAATCGCCAACCTTCTTTGTCCACCGCAAGGCGAGGCAGGTCTCTGGCAAGGAGACCCGGGGCTGAAGGTTGAGCTGATGCGCGGCGTACTGAACCGCAAATGGCCACAAAAAATGGGGGGCAGCCGCATGCATCATGGACGTACGTGCGACGTCCATGACCATGCCAATGCGGCGCTCAGCAATCCCATTTTGCTGTGGAGAGGCCGGAAGCGTGAAGGTCTGGCGGATGTCGTGTGCCCGACAGAAGGCTCCCAGACGGGCAGAGGAAAACTCTCCTCCTCTGTCCGAGTGTAGACGCAAAATTGGAAAGTCCGAGCCGAAACTCTCTCTGAGCTGGAGACGAGCTGCGCGGATCAAGACGATCAACACCTCAGTGACGTCACCCTTGCTGCGCAAGGGGAAGACTGTGGTGTAGCACGAGTAGTCGTCAACGACCAGCAGAAAGTACCGCTCTCTCCCCTGCCCACTGACGCGGGGTGGGCCCCACACGTCCATGTGTAGAGTCTGCAGCGGAGCCTCTGTCGATGGAAACTCGGAGGACTGAGGGGCGGCGCGCTGTCGCCCCTCGACGCAGGGGACGCAGGTAGGGCCAGGCCCCAGAGGAAGGGGAGGGAGAGACCGAGGAAGACCAAAGACAAGGACACGGGAGGCCATGCCTTGGAGACGAGGCAAGGACGGGTGACCAAGGCGGTGGTGCCAAAGGAGAGTCTGGTGGGACAGCAGACGACACGAGCAGGGGGCAGACTCAGGACCAGACCTGGACGCCGCAGCAAACACC
Organism: Closterium sp. NIES-65; assembly: GCA_948144175.1. Classification (NCBI taxonomy): domain Eukaryota; kingdom Viridiplantae; phylum Streptophyta; class Zygnematophyceae; order Desmidiales; family Closteriaceae; genus Closterium; species Closterium sp. NIES-65. Next base: position 311,389 of record CANXME010001974.1, on the reverse strand, counting down.
TGACTCGACGCAGCTACCTGGGCAGACTCAGCAGTAGGAGGAGACTCAGTAGTAAGGGTGTACAGGCTCGACCCTGGCCGACGGGTGAACGTGGCCAAGTGTCGGCCTGTCCGAGCACACCTGCAGTGGGTCACTCGCTGACTCGCAGGAGTGAACTGGTCATCCCCTCGATCCTGTAGGTCCGCTCCACTCACCAAGTTCGTAGAGAACGAGGGGAGGTAGAGACCAGACAGGGTGCCAGAGGGGGCTACAGGGCACGTAAGGACAGTGGAGAAGCTAGCAAGGACAGGACCCCCAGAGGGGTCTGCTAGGGAGACTGCAACCAGCCGATTGAGCGGCGTAAGAGTGGTGCGGTCTCGAAAGAAGGAGCGGGACGCACCCGAGTCCAGGGTGAAGGTGTGGAAGGCCTGAGCCGACGTAGTACCTGAGAGAGCAGACTCACCAGCACCTGGAGCGGCAGACGCACTGGCACCTGGGGCAGCAGACGCACTAGCACCTAGAGCAGCAGTCTCACCAGCACCTTGCGCAGCAGCCTCAATGCCCGGGTCAGGCGGTACACACTGGTAACAGGCACCCTCAACACTATCAGCAATAGCATACATGGCAGCAAGAATAGCATCAAAGTCAAGATTAAAGATGGCAACCCCGGCCTTAGCCAGATCTCCCCAGCGAGGGATCTCTAACGCCTCAGGGAAATGGCGACACCACGCGTCTATCAAACGACCAAAGCAGCGCTGGGTGGAGTGCGGACCCCCGCACTGCTCACCAGTGCTGTCGCCGGAACGGAGAACGTAAAAGCAAGGACCAAAACCCCCACCGCGGTGGCGTGAACTGTACCACTGACAAAGCTGCTGAGGGGACAGGGTCACACCACTCCGCTGCTGCTGCTGGTGGTGACCACCACCAGCGCCACTCCTCGACGCAGAGTCGCGACTCGCTCCACCACCGCCGCCGCCTCCGCCGCCTCCGCCACCTCCTCCACCTCCGCCTCCTCCACTACCTACGCCACCTCCTCCACCTCCGCCTCCTCCACTACCTTCACTACCTCCTCCACCTCCGCCTTCTCCACTACCTCCGCCGGGAGGGAGAACACCCCTCAAAGACGGAGGTGCGAGGGTCACCACGAGAGGCTCCTACAGCGACTATGCTCTTCTCTATCGCTAGGAGGGCCTTCTCGAGGAGGTCAACGGTGAGAGTGGTGGGGCAAACAGAGAGGAAGTGGTCCCTGACTACACGGAGAGAGTCAGGGAGACAGGTGACTATGTAGTCGAGGGTGATGTACATGGGGGGGGGGGGTTCTTGGCGCAGAACTCAGCAGGAAGCGCAGCGCGGTAGCGAGTGTCACTAGTGCGGAGGTGCGTAATGAGGTCAGCGACAGTGGGAAAGGCAGTAAGGTCAGGGAAGAGGTACGGTAGCATGAGGCGGCTCAGTGCAGCAGTGGCAGGGGAAGAGTAGCGTGCAACTACAGCGTCGTACAAGGTCTGAGCACTCTTGTACTGGCTAAAGTGTGCACGCTCAGTGGTCGGTAAGTGGCGGCGCACAGCAAGGCGAGCAGCAGCGTCATGTGTGGCCCACTGTGAGCGAACAGTGGCGTCAGCATCAGCAGCAGGGGCAGGGGAGGCACCAGAAGTGAGGTCAAACAGGGAGAGACCGTCTCCCCTATCGCACTGCAGGAAAAGCTGCAGATCATCTACCCAGACCTCAAAGTCCACTGCCCGACCCTCAGCATCAAAGGTGAGAACGCTAGGGGAAGCCATAACAGCAGGAGGCAGGGCAGTGCAGTGGCGGAGACTGTGCTCTTACCAGGTAGGTGGAGCGATCGGGCTGCTCGGCGGCTCGGCTGTCGGGCGACTCGGCTACAGGGCGGCTCGGCTGCTGGGCGGCTCGGCTGCTGGGTGGCTGGGCGGCTCGGCTGTCGGGCGGCTCGGCTGCTGGGCGGCTCGGCTGCACGGTGCTGGGCGGCTCGGCTGTCTGGCGGCTCGGCTGCCGGGCGGCTCGGGAGGTCGGGCGGCTCAGGTGGCCGGCGGTTCGGCTAGTCGGCGTTGCGGGCGCTGGGAGGCGGGGTCTCAGGTGGTGGCAAGGTCGCAGGTGGCGGCGGGCCGCAAGGGTGGGCGGGGCCGCGGTGGCAACGGGGCCGAAGTGGGGCCTAAGTGGGGCTGTAGAGGGGCCGACGGGGCCGAAGTGGGGCCGTAGCGGGGCTGCAGCGGGACCTAAGCGGGGCTGTAGCGGGGCTGTAGCTGGGCCGTAGTGGGGCCGACGGGGCCGTAGCGGGGCCGTAGCGGGGCCTAAGCGGAGCCGACGGGGCCGTAGCGGGGCCGTAGCGGGGCCTAAGCGGGGCCGTAGCGGGGCCGACGGGGCCTAAGCGGGGCCGTAGCGGGGCCGACGGGGCCTAAGCGGGGCCGTAGCGGGGCCGACGGGGCCTAAGCGAGGCTGTAGTGGGGCCAACGGGGCTGACGGGGCCGTAGCGGGGCCGTAGCGGGGCCTAAGCGGGGCCGTAGCGGGGCCGACGGGGCCTTAAGCGGGGCCGACGGGGCCTAAGCGGGGCCGTAGCGGGGCCGTAGTGGCCTAAGCGAGTCCGTAGAGGGCGACTCGAGGGGCAGTTAGGGCGGCCAATAGGGGCTTGTAAGGCGGCTCGAGGCGCTACTCGGGTTAGTAGCTAAGGGCGCTCCGGGCAGGGAAGGAAAAAAAAGTTCGTGGTGGGCCCTAGGCAGTATTCCCACTCGAGAACCTGCTCGATACCATGACGAGAAGTGAGAATGGAATGAATGCACTATGAAACAGTTTGGTACAAGTACTAACCCTAATTGGGTTGTACCCCTTATGGGCTACCCCACTACAGCCTACACAAATGTGTAAGCTATAATGTTCTGACAGAGTCTTCATTAAAGCATCTTTGAAAGATAACTTTAACGAATTCTGTTTGTTTCCGGGGTCGAATTGGAGAGTTCCCGTCTTGGTCCAGTCTGTTTTTGCGGAGATTTTCTTTTCCTCGGCGAATCCCTCTGTCAAATTTCTGTCAAGGGGCTCGGGATTTCGCCCCTGATTCTCCAAATCTCGCGCCCAATGCTGTCGTTCAATTTCGATTCGGTCCAGATTGCGCTGGTGCTTTCGGATCTGCTTTTCCTTGCCAGCACGATGCGCAATCACTGGCGAGATCTGTTTTTTTACTTTTTGTCTTTAGTTTTGCCACTCCTACGAGCTCAGAATGCCGTACGTGCAGATTTTATGTCAAAATAGTCGGAAATCGATGTCCATTTCCGCCGCAAAAATCGCAAATCGTTTTGTTTTTTGCAGGACGTGACTTCGCGTCAAATTTGTCGACTTCCATGGGGTCGGCGAACGTGGTTGAAGCCGAGCGATCTCCTTGTCGTGATCTGACGACATGGGGTCGTCGTGTTCCGGCGTTGACAAAGTCAAAACGCTTCGCGGCCGATACGATCTCGCTGAAGCTGCTGCAATTCGCTGCTGCAGCCTGGCGGCAAATGTCGGTTTTCAACCCCGCGATGTAGGACTGAATTTTTTCACCCTCAGTAATGTCGAGAATGCGATTATAAAATTCTTCCATCGGCTACGTGTACTGCGCGACACTCCCGTATTGCCGATGATGATGTAATTTTTCGCGCGCAATATAAGTGGAATTAATCGGCTCCAAACGTTTGAGCAGGTCTGCCCGGAACTGCTGCCACGTGGCTTCGCCTTGGAAAATCCTATTGTTGCTTCCGAGCCACTCAAGAGCTTGACCGCGCATCAACGTTGTCGCGAGACAATTTTTTTCGCCGTCGTATTCCGTCGTCGACCATCCTATCGCCGCAAAATAAATTTCAATCGTTGCGAGCCATCGCCTGACGTCGGATTTCCTGTCGCTGGGGTCGAACGATTCCGGCGAGCAAAGTTTCGGAGCCTCAAACTGACGCTGCGACTGCTGCGAAGTCGCCGAAGCAGGAATGTTCATGGACAAGAGGAGCTGCGAAATGCGCTGCAGTTCATTTCGCAGCTGCTCGTTCTTCAATCGCGACCGTTCGGTAGTCGCTCACATCTCCGCTTCCATTTTGGCGATTTGCGCGAAGAGCTGCTGCGTAACGTCGTTGGTCGCCGGCAAACCCATCCTGTTCAGAAACCACGCAAGGGGGTTAATTCAAAAAACGCGGAACTGGTGCTTACCAAAAATCGGCGTCGAATTGGTCGCCCTCGGCGGGTTTTTGAGGCGATTTTTTCAGCAACCGCTGCTTAGCCGAGAGTTGTCGAGTGAGAACGGCTCTGATTATCAAGTGTCTGAGAAGAAACGAGAATGAATGAACTATGAATGAACTGAGTACAAGTACTAACCCTAATCGGGTGTCAAATTATAATATTGTGAACGCTATAGTGGGGTAGCCCATATGGGGTACACATTTCTAGGGTTGCATATTTGTATCACTTCCATTCCTTAGTCATTCATTCTCGTTCTACTTTTCTCATGGTATCGAGCAGGTTCCCCCTTGGGAACTGTGTCTAGGGCCCACCACATCGAGTTTCAATTTTTTTTTTCTCTCCTGCTCGAAGCGCGCTCCGCCCGAGTCGCGCTACGGGCTCTCACCTCGCCGAGCCGCCCTAGCGCCCCCCCCCCCCCCCCCCTACGCCCTAGCGCCCCCTTCCCCTAGCGGCCCCGCCACCCTTCGTTTCGGCCCCGCAGCCCTTTAGTGCGGCCCCGCCGCCCGTCACAGCGGCCCCGTCGCCCCGCATCGCGGCCCCGCCGCCCGTCTCCGCAGCCTCGCCGCCCGTCGCTGCGGCCCCACCCCTACTCAGCGGCCCCGCCGCCCTTCTGCTCAGCGGCCCCGCTGCCCTACTCAGCGGCCCCGCCGCCCTTCTCCTCAGCGGCCCCGCCGCCCTACTCAGCGGCCTTGCCGCCCTACTCAGCGGCCCCGCCGCCCTTCTCCTTAGCGGCCCCGCCGCCCTACTCAGCGGCCCCGCCGCCCTTCTCCTCAGCGGCCCCGCCGCCCTACTCAGCGGCCCCACCGCCCTTCTCCTCAGCGGCCCCGCCGCCCTACTCAACGGCCCCGCCGCCCTTCTCCTCAGCCGCCCCTCGCACCAGCGGCCTTGCCGCCCTACACCGCCCGCGCCGCCCGAGCCGCCGGAACCGCCCGAGCCGCCCGACCTGCCCGAGCTGCCCAAGCCGCCCGAGCCGCCCGACTCTCATGAGCCGCCCGAGCCGCCCGACTAGCCCGAGCCGCCCGAGCCACCCGAGTCGCCCGAGCCACCCGAGCCGCCTGGGCCGCCCGAGCCGCCTGAGGAGACGAGCCGCTGGTGCCACGGAGCCGCAGTTGCTGCAGTGCCGTCCGAGCAGCCGTGTTGCAGTGCTGCTGTACCGCTGAGCTGCTAGACCCGCCCTGCCTGGTGAGAGCAGCGCTTCTTTCATTGCACTGCCCCTGTCCTACAGTTCGTACTGCTAGTCCACTGTTGTCATGGCTACCCCCAGTGTTCTCGCTTTTGACGCTGAGGGTCGAGCCATTGACTTTGAGATTTGGGTGGATGACCTGCAGCTTTTCCTACAGTGCGATAGGGCAGACGGTCTTTCCCTCTTTGACCTCACCTCTGGTGCTTCCCCTGCCCCTACTGCCGATGCCGACGCCACTGTTCGCTCCCAATGGGCCACTCGCGATGCTGCTGCACGTCTTGCCGTGCGTCGCCACCTGCCTACCACTGAGCGCGCGCACTTTAGCCAGTACAAGAGTGCTCTGACCTTCTACGACGCTGTCGTTGCACGCTACTCCTCCCCTGCCACTACTGCACTGAGCCGCCTCATGCTACCGTACCTCTTTCCTGACCTTGCTGCCTTTCCCACAGTCGCTCACCTCATTACGCATCTCCGCACTAGTGACACTCGCTACCGCGCCGCGCTTCCTGCTGAGTTCTGCGCCAAGAACCCCCCCCCATGTACATCACTTTCTATTATATATTCACCCGCCTCCCTGACTCCCTTCGTGTAGTCAGGGGCCACTTCCTCTCAGTCTGTCCCACCACTCTCACTGTTGACCTCCTAGAGAAGGCCCTCCTAGCGGCGGAGAAGAGCAGAGTTGCTGTAGGAGCCTCTCGTGGTGACCCTCGCACCCCCATCTTTGAGGGGTGTTCCCCTTCCCCCCTGTTGCCCTCTGTCGCCTCTGCTGCTGCGGCCGACCTCGTTGGTCTTGAGTCGGTCGGTGCGGCGTCTGCCCCTAGCGGGAGAGGCCGCTCTAGCAAGGGCAAGGGGGGCAAGGGCGCGGGTGGGGCTAGCGGGGGTGGTGGAGTTGGCGGTGGGGGTGGCGGGGGGAGTGGGGGTGGCGGTGGGAGTGGTGGCGGGGGTGGAGGTGGCGGTGGCAGCGGCGGAGGCGGAGGCGGCGGTGGCGGTAGCGGTGGGAGCAGAGGCGGCGGTGGCGGCAGAGGTGGAGGCGGCGGTGGTGGAGGAGGTGGAGCTGGTCGGGGTGGTGCTTCTCAGCGGAGCGGCTTCGGGAGTAGTCAGCGCCAGCAGCAGCAGCAGCAGCAGCAGCAGCAGCAGCAGCAGCAGCAGCGTTCTCGAGACATCCCCCCTCCTCAGCAGCTCCGTGAGTGGTACACGCAGCGTCAGCGTGGTGGGGGTTTTGGCCCGTGCACCTACGTCCTGCGCTCCGGCGACCACGCGGGTGAGCAGTGTGGGGGTGCTCACCCCACCCAGCGCTGCTTTGGCCGCCCGACGGACGCTTGGCCTCAGCAGTTCTCGGAGGCTAGTGAGATCCCCCGCTGGGGAGAGCTGTCTAGGGCAGGCGTAGCTATCTTTGATCTTGACTTTGATGCTATCCTTGCTGCCACGTATGCTGTGACTATTAGTGATGAGGGTGACTGTTACCGGTGTTTCCCGCCCGACCCGGGCATTGGTACTGCTGCTCTAGGTACTGGTGAGGCTGCTGCTCTAGGTGGCAGTGCGTCCGCGCCCTCAGGTGCTGGTGAGTCTGCGCTCTTAGGTACCACGTCGGCTTTGGCCTCCCTCACCTTCACACATGACTCAGGGGCTTCTTGCTCCTTCTTTCGAGATCGCACCACACTCACGCCGCTTGGTCGGCCTGTTGCAGTCTCCCTGGCAGACCCCTCTGGGGGTCCTGTCCTCTCTCACTTCTCCACTGTCCTCCCGTGTTCGGCAGCCCCCTCTAGCACCTTGTCTGGTCTTTACCTCCCCTCGTTCTCTACGAACTTGGTGAGTGGTGCTGACCTGCAGGATACGGGGGTTCACCAAGTTCACTGCTGCGAGTCAGCGGGTGACCCACTGCACGGACGCTCGGATAGGCCGACACCTGGCCACGTTTACACGTCGGCCGGGGTCGAGCCTGTACACACTGACCACTACGTCTTCTCCAGTCACTGCGTCTGGTCAGGTAGCTGCGTCGGGTCAGGTGTTTGCTGCAGCGTCCAGGTCTGGTCCTGAGTCTGCCCCCTGCTTGTGTCGCCTCCTGTCTCACGAGACTCTCCTCTGGCACCACCGTCTTGGTCACCCCTCTCTGCCCCGTCTCCGAGGCATGGCTTCCCGTGTCCTTGTCTCTAGTCTTCCCCGATCCCTCCCTCCCCTTCCTCCGGGGCCTGGTCCTTCCTGTGTCCCCTGTGTAGAGGGGCGGCTCCGAGCTGCCCCTCACTCCTCTCAGTTTCCCCGACAGAGGCCCCGCTGCAGACGCTTCACATGGACCTGTGGGTCCCGGCCCGCGTCCGTGGACAGGGTCACGAGCGCTACTTCCTGCTGGTGGTTGACGACTACTTGCGTTACACCACAGTCTTCCCCTTGCGCAGCAAGGGTGATGTCGCTGAGGTGTTGATCGACTGGATCCGCGCAGCTGGATCTTGTGCCTGTTTTGCCTCACTTGCTCACCCCTTGACCTTACTTGTACTCTTACATATATATATATATATATACCTGCTCTTGCTTGTTTAGCCTTATATACATATATATATGTGTGTGTGTACTCCTGCATGTGAACTGGTTTTGTGGCCTTGACCTTGTGCTCGGACTGTGTGGTGACGTTGTGATCCACCCTAAGCTTTGTCTGCTTTGCTTGACTGGTCTTGTGACCCCTAGTTCTCCCCCACTTTGCTTATGGGGGTGTGTCAAATTATAATATTGTATAGGCTATAGTGGGGTAGCCCATATGGGGTACATATTTCTAGGGTTGCATATTTGTATCACTTCCATTCCTTAGTCATTCATTCTCGTTCTACTTTTCTCATTGGGTTGTACCCCTTATGGGCTACCCCACTATAGCCTACACAATAAGCACAAGCTATATGTTTTGACACACCCCCATAGGCAAAGTGGGGGAGAACAAGGGGTCACAAGACCAGTCAAGCAAAGCAAAGCAAAGCAAGCTCTGGGTGGATCACAAAGTCACCACACATTCTGAGCACAAGTTCAACGCCACAAGGCCAATTCACATGCAGGAGTACATCTCTTTAAATGACTAGACAAGCAGGAGCAGGTGTATATATATGCAACAGTACAAGCAAGGTCAAGAGGTGAACAAGTGAGGCAAGACAGGCACAAGACCCATCTGCGTGCCGAAGCGCTGATGATCACAAGGCGCAAGTGCCTTGGTGAAGACATCAGCAGTGTTGGCCTCAGAGGCCACGTACGGAAGCCGCAACTGACCACGCCGCCGTAGCTCACGAGCAAGGAAGAAGCGAAGAGCAATGTGTTATGTTTTGTGCTCCAGTCTCTGCTCTCGACACAAGGCCAGCATGGCCTTGTTGTCTACGTACAGGACTGGAGGAGAACGAGGCGACTCTCCAAGGTCGGTCAGCAGGTAGGTGAGCCAGCGAAGCTCCTGTGCAGCCATGGCCCCGGCGTAGATCTCAGCCTCACAACTGGAGCCGAGAACAGAAGACGAGCGAGTAGCTCGCCTCAAAACAGAGCCGGAACCAAGGCTGAAGGTGTATCCCTGTGACGACCGCTGCGTAGCCTGGTCGTCAGCCCAAGAGGCGTCCGCGTGCACAGTGAGGACCACTGGACTCCGCCCTCCAAGCACTAGCCCCATGCTCGACGTACTGCACAAGTAGCGCAACACCCTCTTCGCTGCAGCCATGTGCTCTTGTCGGTGTCTCCCAGGAGCAACATAGCGTGAGAGAATGCTAAGAGGGTATGCAAGGTCAGGTCGTGTGCAGGTCATCAGGTACATGAGGCAGCCAACAAGCTCTGGATACGGGCCACTCGACTCTACGGACTCATCCAAAGGCAGAGCTGAGAGCGAGTGGCGAGTAGGCAAAGGAGTGGCCTGAGGCGAGGAGTACGTGAAGCCGAAGCGCTGAAGGACCTGCTGCACTATGTGTGACTGAGTCAGGGTAATGGTGTGGCGGGCTCTGTCCCGGGTGATCTGCAAGCCAAGGTAGCTGCGCATTTCACCCAGGTCTGTGCACGTGTGTCTTTTCTGCAGCTCGGACTTCACGTGGGCGAGTCCAGCAGTGTCAGCTGTGGTAAAGACCAAGTCGTCAACATACACGAGGATGTAGAACGGCGGCACAGAGGTGTCGGTGCACAGAAACAGCGACGGGTCGGCAGTAGAAGGAGCAAACCCAAGAGCCGCAAGTGTAGTCCTCAGTGTGTCCCGCCTGGCGGAGACCGTAGACTGGACGCCGGAGACTCCACGGGGTATCAGGAGGGAAAGACCCAGTGAAGCCAGGTGGGTGGCGCAGCCAGATCTCCTCGTGCAGGCTGCCCTGAAAGAAAGCTGTGCTGAAGTCGAGAGAGTGCAGCTTGTAGTCACGGTGAGCAGCAACGTGCAGCAGTACCCGAAGAGTGGTCATCTTCGGGGTGGGAGAGAAGGTCTGAAAGTAGTGAACTCCCTGCCGCTGACTGAAGGCACGAGCCACGTAACGCGCCTTGAAGACAGGCGGAGAACCCGGCGGCCGCTTCACCCTGAAGATCCACATGCCATTGACGATGTTCGCCCCAGGAGGGGGGACAGCGTCAACGTAGGTGCCTGTGGACTTCCAGGAAGCCATCTCTGCATCCATAGCTGCCTGCCACTGAGTGGAGTAGGGACCCTCTATCGCCTCCGCGTAAGAGCGCGGAGTCGAGATGTCAAGTGCATCCGGGTCTCCCTCAGGGGTAAGCAGTACGGACACGAGATGAGGTGAAGCAGCTGCCAAGCACTGGAACTCCTCCTGCCTGTCCTCAAGGACGCCCGTGCCAAGGGCACACTCACCCCCGACGGACGGAGGACAGACAGACTTAGACTCAGCGACAAGACTAGCAGCCTAGTCTACGCAACAGCGAGCAGCAAAGTCGACGAGCTCAGAAACTAGGGCCGACGCAGCAGTGGACTCGAAGGAAGGGTCAGTGACGACAATAGCCAGGAGACGCGTGACAGTAGGACTGGCAGCACGAAGAGAGTCCGACTCCGGGTCGGCAAAAGCAGGAACAGAGGACTCAGGATGAGAAGGCAAAGGGGCACGCAGAGGAGCAGTGGACGGACGGAGAGACATCTTGTGCGTGCCAGGGACAGGAGGAGGACGCGGACGCGAACCACGACCACTAGCGCGAGCAGCACGGACAGGCAACGCAGGGCGTGACGCAGACTCTTGACGCTCAGTAAGACCTCTAGTAGGACCAGTCTAGGGAGAAGGAGCAGGCAAAGGGGAGGTAGACTGCAACTGTAACTGCGACGGGACTGGCTGTGGACACCCTAAAGAAAGAGGAGGACCAGTAGAAGGTGGAAGACCAAGAACCTGCTGCAGGAGTGGAACGAAGTACGGTCGAGGCCACGCGGCGACGCCAGACACTGCAGGTACAGCACCAATACCCCCAGCAGGAGCACTCGCTCCAGCTGCACCTCCAGCAGCGCCAGAACCTCCAGCAGTACCAGGAGTACTCGCAGCATCACCGCCAGCAGTAGTCTCAGCTCCAACACCCTCAGCAGCACCAGCTCCAGTCGAACCTGCAGGCCCAGCAGCTCCAGTACTCCCAGCACGAGCACCCCCAGGACCCGCGATAGCAGCACCCTTAGTAGCCGAGGAACCTCCAGCACCAGCAGCACGACTCCAGCGCCGGGCAAACCACTCGCGCAGCTCCCGTGGAGAGAGCGGCTCCCGCAGAGACGAAGCACCCGGAGAACCTCCAGGCGGAGCACCTCCAAGCTCAGCACCCCCAAGCTAAGCACACCCCGGCTCAGCACCCCCTGGCTCAGCACCCCCAGGCTCAGCACCCCCAGGCGCAGCACCTCCAAGCTCAGCACCCCCAGGCTCAGCACCCCCAGGCTCAGCAACCCAGGCGCAGCACCCCCAGGCTCAGCACGCCTGGGCTCAGCACCCCCAATCTCAGCACCACCAGGCTCAGCACCCCCAGGCTCAGCACCCCCAGTGTCAGCACCCCCAGGCTCAGCACCCTCAGCAGCACCTGAGTCACCAGTGACCTCGACATGCTCGATTGCGTCTACCTGGGACACACCTGAAGGGGACGGACCCTGAGGGGGGAGGGGGTCTACCGGAGAGGGACCTGGTACAAGGAAGAGCGGCGGCGGGGGGAGGGACGGAGTGCGGTAGGGGAAGAGGCGGTAGTAGGGGACCGACTCGTCAAACGTGACGTCCTGGGAGGACAGAACACGGCGAGAGGTAGGGTTGTAGAACTGCCACCCAGACGCGTCCAGGGGGAACCCCAGGAAAACGCAAGGAGCAGCACAAGGGGACAGCTTGTCCGCAGACAAGTCGCGGACAAACGCCCGAGATCCCCAGACCCGTAACGCCGACGCATCGCCAACCTTCCTCGTCCACAGCAAGGCTGGGGAGGTCTCCAGCCTTGAGACCTTGGGGTGTAGGTTGATCTGATGCGCCGCGTACCTCACCGCAAACGGCCACAGAAAATGGGGAGCAGCCGCATGCATCATAGACGTACGAGCGACGTCCATGACCATGCCAATGCGGCGCTCAGCAATCCCATTTTGCTGCGGGCAGTCCGGAAGCGTAAAGGTTTGACGGATTCCTCGTGCGCGACAGTAGGCTCGCAGAAGGCCAGAGGAGAACTCTCCGCCTTGGTCAGAGTGCAGACGCAGAATAGGAAAGTTCGAGTCAGAGAGGGTGCCAGAGGGAGCCGCCGGACACGGGAGGACTGTGGAGAAGTGAGACAGGACAGGACCCCCAGAGGGGTCAGCGAGAGACACCGCAACCGGCCAAATAAGCGGCGTGAGTGTGGTGCGGTCCCGAAAGAAGGAGCGAGAAGCCCCAGCGTCAAGGGTGAAGGTGAGGGAGGCCGAAGCCGACGTAGTACCTGAGAGCGCAGACTTACCAGTACCTGTGGGCGCGAACGCACTCGCACCTAGAGCAGCAGCCTCACCAGTACCTGAGGACGCAGACGCACTAGCACCTAGAGCAGCAGCGTCGCAAGCACCTAGGGCAGCCGCCTCACCAGTACCTAGAGCAGCAGTCTCAATGCCCGGATCGGGCGGGAAACACCGGTAACAATCACCCTCATCACTAATAGACATAGCATACATGGCAGAAAGAATAGCATCAAAATCAAGATCATAGATGGCAACACCCGCCCTAGACAGCTCGCCCCAGCGAGGGATCTTTGCGGCCTCTGGGAACTGGTGACGCCACGTGTCCGTCAGGCGGCCAAAGCAGCGCTGGGTGGAGTGCGCACCCCCACACTGCTCACCCGCATGGTCACCGGTGCGCAGGACGTAGGTGCACGGACCAAAACCCCCACCACGTGTGCAGTGTACCACTCACAGAGCTGCTGAGGGGACAGGGTCTCACGACCGCGCTGCTGCTGCTGGCGCGGACCACCACCGGAGCCACTCCTCTGTGTAGATCCACGACCAGCTCCACTGCCACCCCCGCCGCCTCCGCCGCCTCCGCTTCTACCGCCGCCTCCGCCGCCTCCTCCACCGCCGCCACCTCCACCACCTTCGCTCCCACCGCCACCGCCGCCGCCGCCTCCACTGCCGCCACCGACACCTCCATCCCCACCACCACTCCCACCACCACCCCCACTCCCCCCGCCGCCTCCACCTCCACCTCCACCGCCCCCGCTCGCCCCTCCACTGCCCCTGCCCCCCTGGCCCTTGCCAGAGCGGCGTCTCCCGCTAGGGGCAGACGCCGCATCGACCGACTCAAGACCAACGAGATCGGCCGCAGCAGCAGAGGCAACAGAGGGCAAGAGAGGAGAGGGGGAGCACCCCTCAAAGATAGGGGCACAAGGGTCACCACGAGAGGCTCCTACAGCGACTATGCTCTTCTCTGTTGCCAGGAGGCGCTCCTCGAGGAGGTCAACGGTGAGGGTGGTGGGGCAAACAGAGAGGAAGTGGTCCCTGACCGAGCGAAGGGTGTCAGGGAGCCGGGTGACTATGTAGTAGAGGGTGATGTACATAGGGGGGGGGATTCTTGGCGCAGAACTCAGCGGGAAGGGCAGCGCGGTAGCGAATGTCACTAGTGCTAAGGTGCGTAATGAGGTGAGCGACTGTGGGAAAGGCAGCAAGGTCAGGGAAGAGGTACGGTAGCATGAGACGGCTCAGTGCAGTAGTGGCAGGGGAGGAGTAGCGCGCAACTACAGCGTCGTACAAGGTCTGAGCACTCTTGTACTGACTAAAGTGCGCACGCTCGGAGGTAGGGAGGTGGCGACTCACAGCAAGACGTGCAGCAGCGTCGCGCATGGCCCACTGGGAGCGAACAGTGGCGTCGGCATCAGCAGCAGGGGAAGGAGAGGCGCCAGAGGTGAGGTCAAAGAGTGAGAGACCGTCTGCCCTATCACACTGTAAAAACAGCTGCAGGTCACCTACCCAGACGTCAAAGTCAATGACTCGACCCTCAGCATCAAAAGCGAGGACACTAGGGGTAGCCATGACCACAGTAGACTAGTAGTGCAATAGTAGGGTGATGGCAGTGCAGGAAAAGAGGCATTGTGCTGATCGGACGGGGCTGCTTGGGCGGCTCGGAGGTAGGGCGGCCTGGCGGCTCGGCGGCTCGGCTGCACGGCGGCTCGGCTGCTGGGCAGCTCGGCTGCAGGGCGGCTCGGCTGCAGGGCGGCTCGGCTGCTGGGCGGCTCGGCTGCAGGGCGGCTTGGCTGTTGGGCGGCTGGGCTGCAGGGCGGCTCGGCTGCTTGGTTGCTGGGCGGCTCGGTTGCTTGGCTGCTCAGCTGCTGGGCGGCTCGGGGGTGCTGCTGCAGGGCGGCGCGGCGGTCGGCTGCTCGGCGAGATGAGGCGGCCCGGGCGGCTCAGGTGGCGGGCGGCGCTGTAGCAGGTGACGGGGCCGCAGGGAAGGCGGGTGGGCCGCAGGTAAGGGGGGCGAGGCCGCAGGTGAGGGCGTCGAGGCCGCAGTTAAGGGTGGCGAGGCCGCAGTTGAGGGCGGCGGGGACCGCAAGTGAGGGCGGTGAGGCCGCAGGTAAGGGCGGCGAGGCCGCATTTGAGGGCGGCGGGGACCGCAGGTAAGGGCGGCAGGGACCGCAGGTGAGGGCGGCGGGGCCGCAGGTAAGGGCGGCGAGGCCGCAAGGGCGGCGCGCGGGGTCGACGGGTGGCGTAAGGCGCCACTAGGGCGGCGCGCAGGGTCGACGGGCGGCGCAGGGAGCCGCTAAGGCGGCGCGCGGGGTCGACGGGTGGCGCAAGGAGGGGCCGCTAGGGCGGCGCGTGGGGTCGACAGGCAGCGCAAGGGGCCACAAAGGGCGGCGCGACGGTAGGGAGGGCACACAGGGCGCGTGTGACTCGGTCTAGTCTAAGGCGCGCTCCGGGCAGGAAAAATAAATCGTGGTAGGCCCTAGGTAGCGTTCCCACTAGGGAACCTGCTCTGAAACCATGAGAAGAAACGAGAATAAATGAACTGAGTACAAGTACTAACCCTAATTGGGTTGTACCCCTTATGGGCTACCCCACTATAGCCTATACAATAAGCACAACCTATATGTTCTGACAGTGTCACGGGATCGAATTCTCAATCGAAACTTGTCACTAAAACTGAATACAGGGCGTTTTTATACTCAGAAATTACAAGGATTTAGGGGATAAAACGAACCTTCCGGAACACGCCCTGTCAAACTTATACTCTACAATTTGTTTAGGCTGTAGTGGGGTAGTCATTATGGGGTACTGTAAGTTTAGGGTTTCCTACTTGTACCACCACTTTCCTAGTGCAACTCACTCCTTTCTGACATGGTATTACGAGCCTAGGTTAGGAACCTAGGACCGCTTACCTAAGGGTCCACCGTTCCGCGAGAGGCGCCCTCGTGCGCCCCCACCATCTTAGCGCCCTCGTGCGCCTCTCTGCTAGTGCGCCCTCGCGCGTTCTTTCTCTCACGCTGCCCGTTTGCAGCCGGCGAGCCGCCCGAGCGCGGCCCCACGTTTTTAGCACGAGCAGCCCGCCAGCCGCCAGCGCGGCCCGTTTTGTCAAACTTATACGCTATAGTCTGTGTAGGCTGTAGTGGGGTAGATAATATGGGGTACAACACATTTAGGTTTTCCTACTTGTACCCACCTGTTTCCTAGTGCATTTCATTCCACGTTCTTTCACATGGTATAGAGCAGGTTCCCTAGTGGGAACGATTCCTAGGGCCCACCGAAAATCGATTTTTTTCTTTCTTTCCTGCTCGGAGCGCGCTTCGCCCCTGCCCGAGTCGCGCCCCGTGTGCCTGCCCTCCCGTCGCGTCCCCTACCCTTAGCGGCCCGTCACGCCCTCTTACGGCCACTCGCGGCCCCTCGCGGCCCCTTGCGGCCCCTCGCGGCCCCTTCATGGCCCCTCGGGGACCCTTCTCGGCTCCGTCGCCGCGCCTTCGTGGCCCCTCGCGGCCCCCTTCGTGGATCCTCGCGGCCCCTTCGCCGCCCTTAGCGGCCCCTTCCCTCGCGGCCCCTTTACGGCCCTGCCGCCCCGCCACCGCCGACACCAGCAGCCCCCCGCCGTGGACAGCAGCAGCCGCCGCCACCGCCGACAGCAGCAGCCGCCGCCGCCGCTGCCGTGTTAGCCGCCGCCGCCCCTGCCCCAACCGCAGCAGCCGCCGCCGCCGACAGCAGCCACCGCCGCCGCCGTCAGCAGCAGCCGCCGCCACCGCTGCCGTGTCCGCCGCCGCCGCCCCTGCCCCGGCCGCAGCAACTGCCGCCGCCTACAGCAGCAGCCGCCGCCGCCGCCGACAACAGCAGCCGCCGCCGCCACTGCCGTGTCAGCCGCCGCCACCCCTGCCCGCCGCGACACCCAGGCCCCTGGAGCAGCCGCAGCTGCTGCAGCCGCCCCTGGCCCCTGAAGCAGCCGCCCCTGCAGCAGCCGCCCCTGGCCCCTGGAGCAGCAGCCCCTTCAGCAGCCGTGGAGCCCTCGCCCTGCGGTTGTAGCGGCCTCACCATTGCCGCTGTCGTATTCCTGCCCTTCTTTCCACTCGTGGGCACTGCTGTTACTGCTGCCCTTGCTGCTACTGCTCTTTCTACTACTACTGCTGAACCTGGCGTGGCAGATGCTTGGCCACGTTTACCCGTCAGCCGGGGTCGAGCCTGTACACACTGACTACTGAGTCTCCTCCGGTTGCTGCGTCGGGTCAGGTGTTTGCTGCAGCGTCCAGGTCTGGTCCTGAGTGTGCCTCCTGCTCGTGTTGTCTCCTGTCTCACCAGACTCTCCTCTGGCACCACCACCTTGGTCACCCCTCCCTGCCTTGTCTCGGAGGCATGGCCCCTCGTTTCCTTGTCTATGGTCTCCCCCGGTCCCTCCCTCCTCTTCCTCCGGGGCCTGCCCCCACCTGCGTTCCCTGCGTCGAGGGGTGGCAGCGCGCCGCTCCTCACTCCTCCGAGTTTCCTCCGACAGAGGCTCCGCTGCAGACGCTTCACATGGACGTGTGGGGCCCCGCCCGCGTCCGTGGACAGGGTCACGAGCGTTACTTCATGTTGGTGGTTGACGACTACTCGCATTACACCACGGTCTTCCCCTTGCGCAGCAAGGGTGAAGTCACTGAGGTGTTGATCGACTGGATCCGCGCAGCTCGTCTCCAGCTCAGAAAGAGTTTTGGCTTGGATTTTCCTGTTCTGCGTCTACACTCCGACCGAGGCGGAGAGTTTTGCTCTGACCTTCTGCGAGCCTTCTGTCGTGCACAGGGCATCCGCCAGACGTTCACGCTTCCGGCTTCTCCACAGCAATATGGGATTGCTGAGCACCGCATTGGCATGGTCATGGACGTCGCTCGTAAGTCCATGATCCATGCGGCTGCTCCCCATTTTATGTGGCCGTTCGCGGTTCAGTACGCGGAGCATCAGATCAACCTTCAGCCCTGGGTCTCCTTGCCGGAGACCTCCCCTACTCTGCGATGGACGGGGAAGGTTGGCAATGCGTCTGCGTTTCGTGTTTGGGGATCTCGGGCTTTTGTCCGCGACTTCTCTACGGACAAGCTGTCCCCCCGTGCTGTTCCCTGCGTCTTCCTTGGCTTCCCCCCTGACGCGCCTGGTTGGCAGTTTTACCACCCCACCTCGCGCCGTGTTCTGTCCTCCCAGGACGTCACGTATGACGAGTCCGTCCCCTTCTACCGTCTCTTCCCCTACCGCACTGCCCCGCTCCCCCCTCCGCCGCTCTTCCTCACGCCAGGTGCTGCCTTGGTAGACCCCCTGCCTCCCCAGGGTCCTGCTCCCTCTGGTGTTTCCCAAGTAGACCCGGTCGAGCCTGTCAAGGTAGCTGTCGACTCTGGTCCTGTGCGAGGTACTGAGCGTGCTGAGCCTGGTGGTGCTGGGTCTCGAGGTATTGTGACTGGGGGTGCTGAGCCTAGGGGTGCGGAGACAGGGGGTGCTGAGCCTGGGGGTGCGGAGACTGCAGGTTGTGAGCCTCGGGGTGCTGTCCTTGGGGGTGCAGGGTCTGGAGGTCCTGAGCCTGGCGGTGCTGCGCCTGGGGGCGCTCTCTTTTCCTAGCAGCTGCATGAGTGGTACTCTCGGTACTGTCGCAACCTCCGTGGTGCTCCGGGAGCTCGAGCTTGTTGGTGTAAGGGCCTAATAAATTCAAGCTATTAAGACTTTATCACACTTAAAACCTCTCCTCGGGGTCACCTCCAAGGGTCCTTGGGTGCCTGGTACAAGACCAGCCCCTATCCTCAGGTCCGAGTTTGTAGAGAGAGGGATCAAGAGGGACTTAGTCAAAACAGCAAGAGTACCTTGAACGTCGCGCAGCGTATCGTGCAGACCGTCAACCGGATTAAGCTGAGAATTTCCTATATAGAAGCTCACTCCAAGAGCTTTAAAATAAGCCAAGTTGCCTCGCGAAAAGTTCAGCCATTACGAAGTTTTGGCTCGGACAGCGTTTGCCTAGCGTTGGAGTGCTAGCGTACTAGCGTTGACTCGGGTAGCATTCCGCCGTCGCACCGCGTAGAAACGAAATTCCAAGAAGGGAGGAATTCGCTTGAATCAAATTGACTATATCCAGGTACAAACAGAGACAGAATATATAGTTCTAGCTAGCAAGGACCTTGGGAATAAACCTGGGAACAACCAAGGATGATCCCAAATAACTCGAAGCAACAGAACCAACCTGGCTGGACAAAACAGCAGGTGGTAGGTTGGTAAACAACCTCTGGTTCTGTTTTTCCAACCTAGGAAAACAACAACCAGGTTCAGGTCCTAAAAACAGAACCTGTTTTGTCTTTGCCCAACCAGCCAAATGCTGGTTCCACTGGTTTCCCCTGGCCCTGTAGCATGCAGATACAGACAAACAACATCCAACCTTCACCTAAATTGTACCCCTATAGTGCCTGCCCTGCTACACTATAGTCAACCAAACAAAACAGTACACTTTCGAGCTGGATAGAACTGAATCTGCGCAATCAAGTAAGCCGAACCGCAAAGCTTCCATCTTGGGTTCCTTTGCAAGCTCGTCCTTTCTGCTTGTACTGTTCATAGCTCGTACAATGTTATGCCGAAGCGCACAATACGTGAGTACCTGCAAATGCTTCAAGCAAAAATTGCGAAAGCAAACAAACACACGAACATTTGATTCACACCCAAATGCATTCGCACACGCATACTCGTACAAACAGACGGCAGGATGTAGTGCAATGTGAATTTGCATCCAGCAGAGCTGAGGGCGCTGAGCCTACTGGAGTTGGTGTTGTTGCTTACCTTGGGGTCGGCGCTTGAGGTGCTTGAGCCACTTGTTCTGGAGGTGCTCATATTGGCGGTACTTTTCGTGTTGGGACTGGGGTCTGCTGGGGCTACTGGAGCTGGTCCTGACGGAGGTGCTGCTGGTGGTGCTGGAGGTACTGGAGCTGCTGGTGCTGCTGGGGGTACTGGAGCTGCTAGCGGTGTTGGCGCTGGAGGTGCTGTTGGCGCTGGTGCTTCTAAGGGAGCTGGAGTTGTCGCTACTAGAGCTAGAAGTGCTGCTGGCGCTGGTGCTGCCGCTAGGGGTACTGGTGCTGTCCCTGCTGTTTTTGGAGGCGCTGCACGGCCGCGGTTGTACTTTGTTCCGCTCCTTCAGCAGGTTCTTGGTCTCCCGCCTTCTACTGGTCCTACTCCTCCTTTAGAGTGTCCACAGCCTGTCCAGTCGCAGTCACAGTTACAGCCCGCCTCCCTATTGCCTGCTCCTTCTCCCTACAGTAGTCCTACTGGAGGTCTTGCTGAGCGTCGTGCGCCTGCGTCTTGTCCTGCGTCGCCTTTTCGTGCTGCTCGCGCTAGTCGTCGTGTTCCGCATAAGCGTCCTCCTGCGGTCCCGGGCACGCACCAGATGGCACTGCGTCCTTCCAATGCTCCGCAGCGTCTCCCTTTGCCATCTCCTCCAGAGTTCTCTCTTATTGCTCTTGCTGACCCGGTGTCTGGCTCTCTTCGTGCTGCCACTCCTACTGTCACAGAACTCCTGGCTACTGTTGTCAATGACCCTTCCTTTGAGTCCACTACTGCGTCTGCCTTAGTTGCTGAGCTTGTCGACTTGGCAGCTCACTATCGTCTAGACTACGCCGCGAGTCTTGTTGCTGAGTCTGAGTCTGTCTGTCCTCCATCCGTCGGGGGTGAGTGTGCTCTTAGCACGGACGTCCTTGAGGACAGGCACGAGCAGTTCCAGTGTTTTGCTGCTGCTTTGCCTCATTTCGTATCCATGCTGATTGCCCTTGAGGGAGACCCGGATGCACCAGACATCCCGACTCCGCGCTCTTACGCAGAGGCAATAGAGTGTCCCTACTCCTCTCAGTGGCAGTCAGCCATGGACGCAGAGATGGCTTCTTGGAAGTCTACAGGCACATACGTCGACAAGGATCCCCCACCAAGGGCGAACATTGTCAGTGGCATGTGGATTTTCAGAGTGAAGCGGCCGCCGGGTTCTCCGCCTGTCTTCAAGGCGCGTTACGTGGCTCGAGGCTTCAGTCGGCGGCAGGGAGTTGACTTCTTCCAGACCTTCTCTCCCACCCTGAAGATGACCACTCTTCGGGTGCTGCTGCACATAGCCGCTCAGTGCGACAAGAGCTTCACTCTCTTGACTTTAGCACTGCTTTCCTACAGGGCAGCCTGCACGAGGAGATCTGGCTGCGCCGCCCACCTGGCTTCACTGGGTCGTTTCCTCTTGGTACCCAATGGAGCCTTCGGCGGCCAGTCTACGATCTCCGCCAGGCACCTCATGAGTGGCAGGACACACTGAGGACTACACTTGCGGCTCTTGGGTTTGCTCCTTCTACTGCCGACCCGTCGCTGTTTCTACGCACCGACACCTCTTTGTCGCCGCTCTACATCATCGTGTACGTCGACGACTTGGTCTTTCCTACAAGTGACACTGCTGGACTCGCCCACGTGAAGTCCGAGCTGCAGAAGAGACACACGTGCACAGACCTGGGTGAACTGCGCAGCTACCTTGGCTTGCCGATCACTCGGGACAGAGCACAGCGCACCATTACCCTGACTCAGTCACACATGGTGCAGCAGGTCCTTCAGCGCTTCGACTTCACGTACTCCTTGCCTCAGGCCACTCCTCTGTCTACTCGCCACTCGCTCTCACCTCTCACTTCGGATGAGTCCGTAGAGCCGAGTGGCCCGTACCCAGAGCTTGTTGGCTGCCTCATGTACCTGATGACCTGCACTCGACCTGACCTTGCATACCCTCTTAGCATCTTGGCACGCTATGTTGCTCCTGGGAGACACCGACCAGAGCACATGGCTGCAGCGAAGAGGGTGTTGCGCTACTTGTGCAGTACGTCGGGCATGGGGCTAGTGCTTGGAGGGCGGAGTTCAGTGGACCTCACTGGGCACGCAGACGCTTCTTGGGCTGACGACCAGGCTACGCAGCGGTCGTCACAGGGTTACACCTTCAGCCTTGGTTCCGGCTCTGTTTCGTGGCGGTCTATCCGCTTGTCTTGTGTTCTCGGCTCCAGTTGTGAGGCTGAGATCTATGCAGGGGCCATGGGTGCAGAGGAGCTATGCTGGCTCACCTACCTGGTGACTGTCCTAGGAGAGCTGCCTCGTTCTCCTCCAGTTCTATATGTAGACAACAAGGCCATGCTGGCCTTGTGTCGGGAGCACAGACTAGAGCACAGAACGAAGCACATTGAACTTCGCTACTTCCTTGCTCGTGAGCTGCGGCAGCGTGGTCAGCTGCGCCTTGCCTACGTGGCCTCTCAGGGCAACACTGCTGATATCTTTACCAAGGCACTTCACCCTTGTGATCATCAACGCTTTTGTACAATGCTAGGTCTTGTGCCTACTTGGCCTCACTTGCTCACTGCTTGACCTTGCTTGTACTGTGATCTATCTATACCTGCACTTGCTTGTTTACCTATATATATAATATTGCATGTGAACTGGCCTTGTGGCCTTGAACTTGTGCTCGGAATGTGTGGTGTCATTGTGATCCACCCTGAGCTTGCTGTGCTTTGCTTGACTGGTCTTGTGACCCGTTGTTCTCCTCCACTTTGCCTATGGGG
This sequence comes from Closterium sp. NIES-65, assembly GCA_948144175.1. Lineage (NCBI taxonomy): Eukaryota > Viridiplantae > Streptophyta > Zygnematophyceae > Desmidiales > Closteriaceae > Closterium > Closterium sp. NIES-65. Next base: position 289,587 of record CANXME010001974.1, on the reverse strand, counting down.
GTGTGTCAAACTTATATGCTATAGTTAGTGTAGGCTCTAGTGGGGTAGATAATATGGGGTACAACACTTTTAGGTTTTCCTACTTGTACCCACCAGTTTCCTAGTGCATTTCATTCCTCGTTCTTTCACATGATTCTTCTCGCGTGCGCCGGTTGGCCATCGCCCGTAGGCCCCTAGGCCGAGGCTTGACCTGCCGTCGCCCGCCCCCAGGTCGCAGCCCGCGCGCAGCGGCGATCGCGCGTTGGCTGCTGCAGCTCGCGCTTAGCCGCGGCACGAACGCAGTCGCGGCCCACGCGCAGCCGCACCCTAGGTGCCGCGGCGCACCGTGCATAGGCCCACCGTCGTGCCGCCCTACCTGACCGAGCCGTGCCGCGCAGTCCTGCCCAAGTCGCGCCGCGCCGTCCGGCCCGAGTCACGCCGCCCTTTACGAGCCATGCCGCCCCACCTGCAGCAACTGTTGCTTGGCCTGTTCCTGCTGTTACAGCTGTCCTTCCTGTCAGAATATTATGTTTCTCTAGTCTGCAGTGGGGTACTCTACAGTGAGTACAACCCTTTCAGGGTTTGCTATATGTATCCCAATGTTTGATAGTGAACCCCCCCTTCCTTCTGTCATTCCTCGTTTTCTTCATTTTTTTTCCTATCCGAGGCGCGCGTCGCGTTTGCCCTTAACGGCCCTTAGCGGCCCCTCGTAAGGCCCTTCGCTGCCCCTCGTTAGGCCCCCCCTTTGCGGCCCCTCGTAAGGCCCTTCGCGGCCCCTCGTTAGGCCCCTTCGCGGCCCCTCGAAAGGCCCCTTCGCGGCCCCTCGTTAGGCCCCTTCGCGGCCCCTTGTAAGGCCCCTTCGCGGCCCCTCGTTAGGCCCCCCTCGCGGCCCCTCGTCAGGCCCTTCATGGCCCCTCGTACGGCCCTTTGCGGCCCCTCGTACGGCCCTTCGCGGCCCCTCGTACGGCACTTCGCGGCCCCCCGTAAGGCCTTTTTGCGGCCCCTCGTCACGGCCCCCCGTCGCGGCCCCCCGTATCGGCCCCGTCGCCCGGCGTCGCCCCTGTCTCGGACCTGTCATGGCCCTGCCCCGACCCTGTCGCGGCCCTAACGCGGCCCTGCCCCTGCCATGCCCTGACCCTGCCCAGGCCCCGCCCTCCTCATGCCTGTCATGGCGCACTAGGGGCCTGTGCACCGCCCCCCCCCCCCCTTCCCCCTTTTCCCGTTGTCTTGCGTGGCGAGCGAGGAGGGGGGGGGGGGGGGGGGGGGGGGGGCGCGTTGCCCCTTCTTCCGCCTGCTCTGGCGCCCTAGGAGGCCGCGCGTCGGCCCCTGTACTCCCCCCCTCAGGTCGCCTCAATAGGCGACGGGAGGGGCGACCTCGGGGGAGGGGGGCGTGCGTCGGAGCAGCCGCCCCTGGTGCAGCCGCCTCCGGCCCCTGGAGCAGCCGCCCCTGGCCCCTGGAGCAGCCGCCCCTGGTGCAGCCGCCCTTGGCCCCTGGACAGCCGCCCCTGGCCCCTGGAGCAGCCGCCCCTGGATCCCGCAACGCCGCCCGTGGACCCGGTGCCGCCGCCTCCCTGTGCTGCCCATTGCCGCCTGTTGCTGCTCCCCCCCTCCTATGAGAGTACGACGGCTTATGCCAGCTATGCTTGCTTGCCTTTACTTTATCATGCTATTTCTAGCATATGATAATTATATGCATGCATGAATTGCTTGAATTCCTAGGCTAGGTGCTTTCCTATATTTTATTATAGTTATAGCACCGAGCTAGGTTGCATGCACCGAATTCTGGCTTTTCGGTTGCCACCGAATTGCCTTCTACCGAATTCAGTAAGGATCTGTTCGGGACGTTTCGCGACCCGCGGAACCTTCACGTAACACCTGGTTACTGGGCCTTGTGTCGAGCCTATATAGAGCCTCGTGTGGTACCCAGGTGATTCATTCAATTTATTCAATTCACATTCTCTTTTCTGAGCTCGATCCTAGATCCTCACACTTGGTAATCAGAGCCTGTTTGCAACCAAAGTTTTTCGACCGCTAAAACCTAGCTTTTAAAACCGCGGGGGCGACGACGGAAAGCGCTGATTTCGGGTACGTAAACCAGTTCCGCGCTATTTTCTAACGTCCCCCTCAAACTGGTTTTCAAACACTCCTCAGGTCCAGTGGCGAAAAAGTTGGAATTTCGACCGTCGGATCGATTCGAATCCCAACGGCCTCGAGAATTTCGCCCAAAACAGTTGGAATTTGGAGCGTCGGATCGAATTTCTTCTCAACGGCCGAGATCAGACGCGAATTTTGACTAAGGGAGAATCACGCGACCTACAGAATCAGCCCTCGTCATTTCTACAGTCAACTCGACTCATAATAAGATGACCAGCGCCTAAAATTCATTTATTTTCGTCGCAAATCTTCCTATAAGTCGCCAAATGGAGGAAAACAGTGATAAAATGTGTACGGAAAATTACGGAGTTACACACCGGCCTGGACCAGACGCGAGCGGCACTCCAGCGAATAGAGGAGTTTCTCGTGAACGAGTCAGCAGCCGCCATAGCACCAGCGAACGCAGCGGCGAATGCAGTAGCGACGTCAGCAGCAGCAGCAGCAGCGGCGACACCGACACTTAACCCAGCAGCAGCGGCAGCGGCTACAAGGAATCTTGAGGCGGCACGTCCGAGGCTACCGGAGACATTCTATCCAAATGCTAGAGACACCGATGTCCGTCGATTCATTGCGACCCTCGAAATTTACTTCGAGGCCGTTGGCTGTACGACCCCGTCACACGATGCAATGCGGATTTGGCTCGCAGCAACACTGTTACGAGGCCCGGCGCTCGAGTGGATTTACAACAGCAATAAGATCCGAAGCGAGGGGTCATGGACGCAGTTTCGGGAAGCTTTAATTCAACGTTTCGAACCAATCAACTCCAGCTACATGGCGCGGCAGCAGATTCATCGGCATAAACAGTTCGGCAATGTAACACAGTACACGCAGTAGATGGAGAGCCTCTTCAACCGAATTACCGACCTAATTGAAGGGGAAAAAATCCAAGCGTATACTGAGGGGCTAAAGATGGAAGTCCGCCGACAGGTGATTGCCGCAAACTACAACAACTACCGCGACATGGTGTGTGCAGCAGAGAGATTCGATGCGCTAATGCGATTCGATGCACGATGCCCGAGACACGACGCCACGTGCCGAACAGATCATTCGACACGATGCGATCGGCACCACCCACGACCGCCGACCCGATGGATATGGACAAGATTGACCCGAAGCAGCGGCCGACAAAATATGAGAAGTGCGAATTTTGCGGCGCAGCAGGACATCGATTCTTGGCGTGTTGGAAAATGAAGAAGGCACGAGCGGAGCTGCAGGGCAACAACAGTGCGACATCCACGATGGCGAAAAAAGGAGGACATGATGGTGCGAATTAAAAACGCCACGACCGGCCGGCAACAGGGGACATCGCCGGGACAAATGGAGGCTCCGCAAAACAAGACTCTGCACCGACCGGGAAACTCCAGCCGAACACCCCCGAGAATAAGAATATTCCCTGTCGAGGTTTTCAAGCCTTTAAAAAATCCAAGGGAGATTTCGAGGCCAAGAAAAAGCCTTGAGACATTATTCAGGTACCTGGAAAGTTGGGCAAACCACTCCGGAGCGTTGAAAAGGGTTGTGCATTCCAAGGAGTTCATATTCTCTCCCCGCAGCATAGTGTTAAGGCTCCCCATTGCCCACGCGAGAAGCCTACACAGCTGCAAAGGCTTAAGAGAAGGTTCCACGCCAAGAGAAGCCGAATCGGCCTCGGATAAATCCTTCTAACCTTTCTCAGTTCAAAACTGACACTGAAGCTGCATCTTCGAGCGCAGGACCTAGGGATAACATATTCGACGTACCCTACGATCCTATAAGTGATACCATCTACAGATACTCGGAGCAGCAGCAACCACTAGTACTCGAGGTGATCTGCAACGGGCGTCGCCTCCAGGCCCTAGTAGACAGTGCTGCGTCCCACTCAGTGTGCGACCGCGGGACGTTGGAGAAAATTGGAGAATCCTCAGAAGAAACCCAGTTTACAACAACGATGGTGGACGGTACGAAGCTTCCTATCCACGGCAAGTCAACACTGCAGCTGCAGATAGGGGCGTTGAGATGGAAGCCGATGTTGCCGATCACGAACATCAAGGGATTAGATTTCATCTTGGGAGGAGATTTTCTGAAGCGGTTCAACCCCGAGATCGACAGGGTCAACCGGAAAACGTGCATCTACAACAACGGGAAACGAGTAGAGCTGCAAAGCTGGATGGACACAGGAAGCGTTCCTGAAACGATACTGGGACGGTTCAAACGGACAGTGAACGAGAGTAACACGGGTTACTTAGCACTGGTTATGGCAGCAGCAGAGGAGGAGGTCTTGGAGCAGTACAAAGATATAATGCCCAACGACCTACCCACAGGCATACCTCCAGCACGCACCCACGAGCACGAGATCGTGGAGGAACCAGGTGCGAAACCCGTCTCTTGTGCACCATACCGACTGAGTCCGACTAAACTGACAGACATGAAAAAACCGATAGAGTATCTACTGGACAGACAACTGATCCGCCCATCCACCTCTCCCTACGGTGCACCAGTTCTCCTCACTCCAAAGCCAGACGGTAGTTTACAGATGTGCATCGACTACCGCGCACTGAACAAACAGACAGCACTGACTACAGCGCCAGTACTCATCCTACCGGATCCAGATAGCGACTACGTGGTGGAAGCAGACGCTAGTGACCAAGCAGTCGGAGCACTACTGATGCAGCATCATGAACGCAGTTTGCAGCCCATCGCCTACCTCAGTAAGAAGCTGTTACAGTGGAAGAAGGACTTAGCTCTAAAGAAGGGTTCAGGAAAGATTTGGGTACCGAATTACGCCCCGCTACGGCAGATGCTATTGGAGGAATTTCACGACGTACCTTACGCGGGACATTTCGGGAGCAACAAGACGTTAGCAGGGATGGCGAAGTATTACTACTGGCCCGTGATGGCAGCAGACGTGCAGCAGTTCGTCACCTCTTGCGACACGTGCCAGCGGATGAAGAGCAGCAAGCAGAAAAAAGCAGGGTTACTTCAGCCTCTACCCGTACTGGAGCAGCCATGGCAAGTCGTCAGCCTAGACTTCATCACTGGGCTACCTTCGACCTCACGAGGGCATGACGCTATACTCGTGGATATCAACAAGTTCTCTAAATTGGGTCACTTCATACTGACCAACGCCACAGCTACAGCTGAAGCAACTGCTTGCCTCTTCTTCGACCGCATCATCACCATCCACGGCATTCCCGCTACACTCATCTCAGACAGAGACCCAAAATTCACCAGTAAGTTCTGGAAGGAGCTCATGGGACTGTTGGGGACAAAGCTTGCAATGTCTTCAGCATACCACCCCCTGACTGACGGACAGACAGAGCGACTCAATCAAGTGGTTGAACAGTTACTGCGCACAGCTTGTAAGGACGACGTCAGCCACTGGGACACACAGATACCGACCCTAGAGTTCGCTTACAACAACGCATCACATGCGGCCACAGGGAAAACTCTTTTCTTCCTGTGTTACGGACGGGAACCACTCACACTACAGCAGCCAACCACACCGGCACACATCCAAGCCGCACATGACTTCGTCACCACCATGCAGCAGCTATGGGAGAAGACTCAGCGACGTCTCACCACGATGCACAACTCCCAGAAGTAGTATGCCGATTGTCAGCAACGAGATCACTCAGTAGCAGTCGGAGATCAGGTGCTTCTTGACACACACAACTTGAACATGTGTCACCTACCATCCAAACTCCGGCCTCGCTTCTGTGGTCCTTTTCTCGTTGAGGCACAGGTGACACCAGTTACATCCCGCTTGCGCTTACCAGATACATGGAAGCTTCACAACGCTTTCCATGTCCAGCTACTAAAACCCTACAAGGACCCCAACCAACAGTTCCTGGGACGGCAGCTACCGCCACCACCACCTGTTCCCGTACAGGATGAACCAGAGTACGAAATGGAGCGCGTTCTCACTCATCGGCACCGCGGTGGCAAGACTCTCGAGTTCCTGATACGCTGGAAGGGATACGACCCCACTGAGGACAGTTGGGTTGCAGAAGCTGATATGGGCAACGCACGCCGTGCTCTCAAGGACTATCTTGTCAAGCAGGGTGTATCTCACGCCACCCAGCTTTGAGGGGGGGGCGTGTGAGAGTACGACAGCTTATGCCAGCTATGCTTGCTTGCCTCTACTTTATTATGCTATTTCTAGCATAGGATAATCATATGCATGCATGAATTGCTTGATTTCCTAGGCTAGGTGCTTTCCTATATTTTATTATAGTTATAGCACCGAGCTAGGTTGCGTGCACCGAATTCTGGCTTTTCGGTTGCCACCGAATTGCCTTCTACCGAATTCGGTAAGGATCTGTTCGCGACGCTTCGCGACCCGCAGAACCTTCGCGTAACACCTGGTTACTCGGCCTTGTGTCGAGCCTATATATAGCCTCGTGTTGTACCCAGGTGATTCATTCAATTCACATTCTCGTTTCTGAGCTCGATCCTAGATCCTCACACCCCCCCCCCCCCCCCCCCCCCCCTTCTTCGTCTCCCTGCTGCACGTGCAGCCGTGGAATGGAGGGTATGGGGGTGGCGGGTATGGGGGTGATGGATGGTATGTTTCCCTTCCCCACCTCCTCCTTTGTCTCCCACTGCTGCAGGTGCCGCTGAGGGGGGTGGATGTGTGGGAGCCAAAGGCGTGGTACTAGGGGGTGGGGTCTGAGTAAACCTAGGGGTGCAGTAGGGGGTGTGTGAAATGGGGGTGGGATAGTTTGGGGAGGTTGAAGGGGGTGGCCGCCGTGAAGCCCGCAGCTCCAGTCGCCCGTGAGACCGTTGCGCCAGTCGCCCGTGAGCCCGTTGCGCCAGTCGCCCGTGAGCCCGTTGCTCCAGTCGCCCGTGAGTCCGTTGCTCCTGCCGCTCAGATCTAGCCGCGGAGCCAGTTACTCCAGTAGCCCGTGTGCCAGTTGCTCCAGTTGCCAGTGTGCCAGTTGCTCCAGTTGCGCCGTGTGCCAGCAGCTTCAGCTGCCGCCAACTACCTCCTCTCCTCTCATAGTCCCTCCTCCTCCACACTTGCCTTCTGCGACAGCCTCTAGCTTTGCTTACATTTGTGAACTTTAAACTGTTGCTTCTTGTACTTGTGCTCAGAATGTGTGGTGACATTGTGATCCACCCTGAGCTTGTTCTGCTTTGCTTGTTGTGCTGATTACACCCCACTTTGACTATGGGGGTGTGTCAGAATATTATGTTTCTCTAGTCTGCAGTGGGGTACTCTATAGTGAGTACAACCCTTTTAGGGTTTGCTATATGTATCCCAATGTTTGCTAGTGAACCCCCCCTTCCTTCTCTCATTCCTCATTTTCTTCACACTTACTGCTACAGCTTCTACTGCTAGTGCTGTTACTAGTACTACTACTGCTGCTACTGCTACTGCTGCCACCATGGCTACTCCCACAATTCTCTCTTTCGATGGCGAGGGCCGCCCGGTTCAGTTTGACGCTTGGCTCGACGACCTGCACCTGTTCCTACAGATCAGTGCTAAGGACGATATCTCACTGTACGATCACGCGTCCGAAACCGCTCCCGCACCTGCTGAGACTGCTGACAACACTGCTCGCTCCCAGTGGCAGACTCGTGACGCTCACGCTCGCCTAGCCATTCGCAGCCACCTACCGCTAGATGAGCGCGCGCATTTTGGCCAGCACAAGACTGCTAAGGCACTGTACAATGCTGTAGTAGCGCGCTACTCCTCGCCTGCCTCTGCTACGATCGGCCGTCTCTCGCTGCCCTATCTTTTCCCCGATCTGGCCGCCTTTCCCACAGTCGCTGACCTCATTACTCACCTCCGCACTAGTGACACTCGCTACCGAGCCGCCGTTCCTGCTGAGTTCCTAGCCAAGAATCCTCCCCTGATGTACCTCGTTCTCTACCACTTAGTCATCCGTCTCCCTGACTCCTTTCGCATAGTCAGGGACCACTTTCTCGCCCTCCGCCCCACCGAGCTCACCGTTGACCTGCTCGAGAAGCATCTGCTTGCAGCCGAGGCTAGCATAGTCGCTGTAGGTGCCTCTCGTGGCGACCCCCACACACCCTTCTTTGAAGGGTGTTCCCCTCCCCCCCTTCTCCCCTCGGTCGCCTCTGCTGCCGCTGTCGACTACCTTGGTGCTGAGGAAGTCGGCGCTGCGTCTGCTCCTAGTGGGAGGCGCAAGGGCGGCAGGGGCAAAGGGGGCAAGGGTGGTGGCGGTGACAGTGGGGGAGGTGAAGATGGCGGTGGAGGCGATGGGGGCGGTGGGGGTGGTGGCGGTGGTGGGGGAGGTGGCGGGGTTGGGGGGGTCAGTGGCAGCAGCGGGAGTGGTGGCGGCAATGGTGGTGGAGGGGGCCGGGGAGGAGGCGGTGGTGGTGGCGGCAGCGGACGTGGTGGCGGCGGCTGGGGTGGTGGTCGGGGTGGACCAGTGCAGCGTGGGGGTTCGGGTGGTGTCCAGCGCCAGCAGCAGCGTCTAGGAGAGACCCTGACGCCCCAGCAGCTTCGTGAGTGGTACTCTCAGCATGGGGGGTCTGGGGGTGGAGGTACCAGCCCGTATGTCATCCGCACAGGTGACTGCGCTGGTCAGACGTGTGACACACACGCAGCACCGCTACTTCTACCGTCTTGACGACGCCTGGCGTGCACAGCACTGCTCCTCTGAGCTGCCCCGCTGGGCTGATTTGCTTAAAAAGAACATTGATATATTTGTTCTTGACTTTGATGTTATCCTTGGTGCTATGTATGCGTTGTCTACTAGTGTTGAGAGTGACTCTTACCTGCGTGTCCCGCCCCACCCGGGCATTGCGTCCAGTGAGGCTGCCGCTCTAGATGCTAGTGCGTCTGTTGCCCCATGTCCAAGAGAGGCGTCTGCTCTAGGTGCTGGTGAGTCTGCTGCTTCAGGTGCTTGTGTGCCTGCGCCTTTAGGTACTGCGTCCAGTGCGGCTCTGCACACCTTCACAATGGACTCAGGTGCTTCCCCTTGTTTCTTTTGGGACTGCACTACTCTAGCGCAGCTCCCTAGGCCTGTTGCTGTCTCCCTGGCTGACCCCTCCGAGGGTCCGGTCCTTGCGACCTCCATCACTGCCCTCCCTTGTCCTGCTGTCCCGTCCGGCACGCTGTCTGGTCTTTACCTCCCCTTGTTCTCTACGAACTTGGTGGCAGAGTCCGCGCTCTAGGACGCGGGTGTTCACCAGTTCACCCTGCCTACGAGCGTGTGACACACTGCACGTGTGCTCAGACGGGTCATCACCTGGCTACCTTCACTCGGCAGCCGGGGTCGGACTTGTACACACTGACCACTGAGTCCCCTCAAGTAGCTGCGTTTGCGTCTGCGTCAGGTCAGTTGTCCGCTCTCTGCTCGTGTCGCACCTTGTCGCATCGGACGGTCCTCTGGCATCACCGCCTTGGTCACCCTTTGATGCAGCGCCTTTGTGGCATGCACTCCCGGTACCTTGTCTCTGGTCTCCCCAGGTCACTGCCTCCCCTGCCATAGTCCCCTGCCCCTCCTTGCCTTCCCTGTGTCGAGGGGCGGCAGCGTGCTGCCCCCCACTCTTCTGAGTTCCCCCCGATGGAGGCTCCTCTGCAGACCCTTCACATGGACGTGTGGGACCCAGCCCGCGTCCGTGGACAGAGCGGAGAACACTACTTTCTGCTGGTAGTTGACGACTACACGTGTTACACCTCGGTCTTCCCCTTGCGTACCAAGGGTGAGGTCCCTGATGTCTTGATCCCTTGGATCCGCGCTACCCGTCTCCAGCTGGAGAGGCGCTTTCACACGGACCTTCCGTCCTACGGCTGCACTCTGACAGAGGTGGTGAGTTTTCCTCCGGCCTCTTGCGGACTTTCTGTCATGTGGAGGGCATTGAGCCGACGTTCATGCTTCCGGCCTCTCCGCATTGAAATAGGGGGTTGCTAAGTGCCGCATTGGCTTAGTCATGGAGATCGTTCGTACCTCCTTGATCCATGCGGCTGCCCCCCATTTTCTGTGGCCGTTTGCGGTCCGGTACGCCGGGCATCAGCTCAACCTCTGGCCCCGTGTCTCCGTTCCGGAGACCTCACCGACACTGCGTTGGACGGGAGAGGTTGGTGATGCGTCTGTCTTCCGGGTCTGGGGATCTCGTGCCTTTGTCCACGATACGTCCGCAGACAAGCTCTCCTCCCGCGCCGTTCCCTGCGTCTTCCTTAAATTCCCCTATGACGCGCCTGGTTGGCAGTTTTACCACCCCACCTCGCGCCATGTTGTATCCTCTCAGGACGTCACGTTTGACGAGTCGGTCCCCTTTTACCGTCTCTTCCCCTACCGCACTGCCCCACTCCCCCCTCCGCCACTCTTCCTCACGCTAGGTGCTGCTTCGGTAGACCCCCTACCTCCCCAAGGTCCTGCTCCCTCGGGTGTGTCCCAGGTAGACCCAGTCGAGCATGTCATGGTAGCTGTCGACTCTGGTCCTGCGTAAGGTACTGAGCCTGGGGGTGCTGAGCCTGGAGGTCCTGAGCCTGGGGGTGGTGAGCCTAGAGGTCCTGAGCCTGGGGGTCCTGCGCTTAGGGGCGCTCTCTTGTCCCAGCAGCTGCGTGAGTGGTACTCTCAGCACTGTCGCCACACACGTAGTGCTGTGGGAGCTGGGGGTGCTCCTGGAGATGGAGTTGAGGGCGCTGGAGCTACTGGTGCTGGTCTCGCTGCCGACCCTGGGGTTGGCGCTGGAGGTGCTGCTAGAGCCGCTGGAGGTGCTGGGGCTAGTGGTACAGCAGCGGCTAGAGCTGGAGGCGCTGCCGCTCATTCTGCTGGAGGTGCTGCGAGAGTTGGAGCCGCCTCTGAGGGTGCTGGTGCTGTCTCTGCTGGTTCTGGGGGCGCTGCGGAGCCGTAGATGTACTTCATTCCGCTCCTTCAGCAGGTTCTTGGTCTCCCGCCTTCTACTGGTCCTGCCCCTTCCTTAGAGTGTCCACCACCTGTCCAGTCACAGTCACTGTTACAACCTGCATCCCCACTGCCTGCTCCTTCTCCTTACACTGGTCCGACCGGAGGTCTTACTGAGCGTCGAGAGCCTGAGTCCCGTCCTGCGTCACCTGTTTGTGCTGCTCGCATTGGTTGTCGTGTTCCGCGTCAGCGTCCTCCTGCGGTCCAAGGCACGCACCAGATGGCTCTTCGTCCTTCCACTGCTCCACAGCGTGTCCCTATGCCGTCTCCTCCTGCGTCCTCTCTTCCTGCCCTTGCGGACCCGGGGTCTGACTCCCTTCGTGCTGCTAGTCCTAATGTCACACGTCTCCTGGCCAGTGCTGTCTCTGACCCTTCCTATGAGTCCACTGCTGCGTCTGCCTTAGTTGCTGAGCTTGTCGACTTTGTTGCTAGACTATGCCGCTAGTCTGGTTGCTGAGTCTGAGTCTGTCTGTCCTTCGTCCGTCGGGGGTGAGTGTGCTCTTGGCACGGACGTCCTTGAGGACAGGCAGGAGGACTTTGATTGCTTTGCGGCCGCTGTACCTCATCTCGTGTCCATGCTGATTGCACGTGAGGGAGACCCCGATGCACCAGACATCCTGACCCCGCGCTCTTATGCAGAGGCGATAGAGGGTCCCTACTCCTCTCAGTGGCAGTCAGCCATGGACGAAGAGATGGCTTCCTGGAAGTCCACAGGCACCTACGTCGACGAGGTTCCCCCACCTGGGGCGAACATCGTCAGTGGCATGTGGATTTTCAGGGTGAAGCGGCCGCCGGGTTCTCCGCCTCTCTTCAAGGCGTGTTACGTTGCTCTAGGCTTTATTCAGCGACAAGGAGTTGACTTCTTCCATACCTTCTTCCCGATCCCGAAGATGACCACTCTTCGGGTTCCGCTGCACGTCGCTGCTTAGTGTGACTACGAGCTTCACTCTCTTGACTTCAGCAATGCTTTCCTACAGGGCAGCCTGCACGAGGAGATCTGGCTGCGCCACCCTCCTGGCTTCACAGGGTCGTTTCCTCCTGGTACCCACAGGAGCCTACGACGGCCAGTCTACGGTCTCCGCCACGCGCCCTGTGAGTGGCACGACACACTGAGGACTACGCTTGCGGCTCTTGGGTTTGCTCCTTCTACTGTTGACCCGTTGCTGTTTCTGCGCACCGACACTTCGCTGCCACCGTTCTACATCCTCGTGTACGTCGACGACTTGGTCTTTGCCACTGCTGACACTGAGGGACTCGCCCACGTGATGTCGGAATTGCAGAAGAGACACACGTGCACAGACCTGGGTGAACAGCGCAGCTACCTTGGCTTGCAGATCACCCGGGACAGAGCACAGCGCACCATTACCCTGACTCAATCACACGTGGTGCAGCAGGTCCTTGAGCGCTTTGGCTTCACGTACTCCTCGCCTCAGGCCACTCCTCTGTCTACTAGCCACTCGCTCTCAGCTCTGCCTTCGGATGAGTCCGTAGAGCTGAGTGGCTTGTACCCAGAGCTTGTTGGCTGCCTCATGTACCTGATGACCTGCACTCGTCCTGTTTTGGCATACCCTCTTAGCATCTTGGCACGCTATGTTGGTCCTGGGAGACACCGACCAGAGCACATGGCTGCAGCGAAGAGGGAGTTGCGCTGCCTGTGCAGTACGTCGGGCATGGGGCTAGTGCTTGGAGGATGGGCTGGAGTTGTCCTCACTAGTCACGCAGACGCTTCTTGGGTTGACTACTTGGCTACCCAACGGTCGTCACAAGGTTACACCTTCAACCTTGGCTCCGATTCTGTTTCGTGGCGGTCTACCCCCTCGTCTTCTGTTCTCGGCTCTAGCTGTGAGGCTGAGATCTACGCAGGGGCCATGGCTGTACAGGAGTTACGCTGGCTCACCTACCTGCTGACCGACTTGGGAGAGGTGCCTCGTTCTCCTCCAGTTCTGTACGTCCACAACAAGGCCATGCTGGCCTTGTGTTAGGAGCATAGACTGGTGTCAGAACATTATAGCTTACTCATTTGTGTAGGCTACAGTGGGGTATCCCATAGGGGGTACAACCCAGCTAGGGTTTCCTATTTGTACTCACTTCGTTCATAGTTCACACATTCTCTCGTTCACTTCTTCACATGGAATCAGAGCAGGTTCCCCTGTGGGAACTGTGCTTCGGGCCCACCACCTAGAACTTTTTTTTCTGCACTGGCGCCCGCCCTAGTGCCCGCCCTAGCGCCCGCCCTAGCGCCCGCCCTTTCGAGCCGCCCGTTCGCGTCGCCCGTTAGCGCCGCCCGTTAGCGCCGCCCGTGCGGTTGCCCCTTCGCGCCGCCCTTTGCGCAGCCCGTAGCGCCGCCCGTGCGGCCGCCCGTTAGCGCCGCCCGTGCGGCCGCCCGTAGCGCCCCTCGTGAGCCGCCGCCCGTAGCGCCGCCCGTGAGCCGCCGCCCGTCGCCACCCTTTAGCGCCGCCCGTGAGCGCCGCCCGTGACGCAGCCGCCCGTGACGCAGCCGCCCCTGAACCGCCGCCCGTGACGCTGCCGCCCGTGATGCCGCCGCCCGTCCCGTCGCCCCCCCCCCCCCGTGACGCCGCCGCCCGTCCCGCCGCCCGCCCGTCACGCCGCCCGCCCGTGAGCCGGCGCTGCCCGCGAACCGCCCACCCGTGGGCCTTCAGCCCGCCCGTGAGCTGCCGACGCCGCCCGTGAGCAGCCGACGCCGCCGCAGCCACCCGTAAGCCGCCGACGCCGCCCGTGAGCCGCCGACGCCGCTGCCGCTGCCGTCGCCCGTGAGCCGCCGACGCCGCCGCCGCCGCCCTTGAGCCGCCGACGCCGCCGCCGCCGCCCGTGAGCCGCCGTCGCCCGTGAGCCGCCGACGCCGCCGCCGCCGCCCGTGAGCCGCCTTGGCCGCCCGCCCAGCCGCCCGTGAGCTCCCCGCGCGCCGTCCCAGCCGCCCGTGAGCCGCCACCGAGCTGCCCCAGCCGCCCGTGCCGCCGCCCGAACCGCCTGAGCCGCCTGAGCCGCCCGGGCCGCCCGCGCCGCCCTAGCCACCCGAGCCGCCCGAGCCGCCCTAGCCGCCCGAGCCGCCCGCGCCGCCCGAGCCGCCCGAGCCGCCCGAGCTGCCCGAGCCACCAGAGGAGCTGCTCTCCTGCTCCTGTCGGGCTACTGCTGCTCCTGGGCTGTGTACCTGCGCCGCTGACCTACCCGACTCTTCCTGCCCGGTGAGACTGTCAGCTGCTGTCATGGCCACCCCCAATGTCCTAGCTTTTGACGCTGAGGGTAGAGCCATTGACTTTGCAGTCTGGATTGAGGACATGCAGCTGTACTTACTGTGTGATGCGGTCGATGAGGTCTCTCTCTTTGACTTTGTCTCTGGCGCTGTCCCTGCCCCTCCTCCTGATGCTGATTCCGCCGTTCGCTCCAAGTGGGCGACCCGCGATGCTGCTGCACGTCTTGCTGTGCGTCGCCACCTCCCTTCCTCCGAGCGTGCCCACTTTAGTCAGTGCAAGACCGCTCAGGCCTTGTACGACGCTGTAGTTGCACGCTACTCCTCCCCTTCCTCCGCTACGCTGAGCCGCCTCATGCTACCTTTTCTCTTCCCTGACCTCGCTGCCTATCCCACTGTCGCTGACCTCATTACCCACCTCCGCGCTAGTGACGCTCGCTACCGCGCTGCCCTTCCTGCTGAGTTCCGCGCCGCCAACCCTCCTCCCATGTACATCACTCTCTACTTTCTTGTCACCCGTCTCCCTGAGTCCCTCCGTGTCGTTAGGGACCAGTTTCTCTCTGTCTGTCCCACCAACCTCACTGTCGACCTCCTTGAGGAGTCCCTGCTAGCGGCTGAGAAGAGCATAGTCGCTGTAGGGGCCTCTCGGGGTGACCCTCGCACCCCCATCTTTGAGGGGTGTTCTCCTTCCCCCCTGCTGCCCTCTATCGCCTCTGCCGCTGCGGCCGACCTCACTGGTTTTGAGTCGGTCGGTGCGGCGTCTGCCCCCAGCGGTAGACGCCGCTCTGGCAAGGGCAAGGGGGGCAAGGGAGCGGGTGGAGCTAGAGGGGGCAGTGGCGGAGGAGGTGGGGGTGGCGGGGGGAGTGGGGGTGGCGGTGGAGGTGGTGGCGGGAGTGGAGGTACTGGTGGAGGCGGTGGAGGCGGAGGTGGCGGCGGGGGCGGTAGCGGAGGAGGCGGGGGCGAGGGTACCAGTGGGGGCGGTGGCGGTGGAGACGGGGGCGGTGGTGGAGGCGGGAGTGGCGGTGGCGGCGGGGGTCGGAGTGTCTCGTCCCAGCGCAGCAGCTCTGGGGGTGGTCAGCGCCAGCAGCAACAGCAGCAGCAGCAGCAGCAGCAACGCTCTCGCACCGTCCCCGCCCCTCAGCAGCTCCGTGAGTGGTACTTGCAGCGTCAGCGTGGTGGTGCGTTTGGTCCCTGCCCCTACGTTCTTCGCACCGGCGACCGTGCGGGGGAGAGGTGTGGAGGCACCCACACGGCCCGCCGCTGCTTTGGCCGCCTGACCGACGCCTGGCGTCAGCAGTTTCCAGAGGCCGCTGAGATCCCCCGCTGGGGGGAGCTGTCTAGGGCTGGTGTAGCCATTTATGATCTTGACTTTGATGCTATTCTTTCTGCTATGTATGTTGTGACTGGTAGTGATGAGGATGACTGGTACCGGTGTTTCCCGCCCGACCCGGGCATTGGTACTGCTGCGTCAGGTACTAGTGAGGCTGCTGCTCTAGGTGCCAGTGCGTCTGAGCTCTCAGGTACTGGTGAGTCTGCCCTCTCAGGTACTGTGTCGGCTTCGGCCTCTCACACCTTCACACTTGACTCTGGAGCGTCTCGCTCCTTCTTTCGCGACCGCACTACTCTCACGCCGCTGAGTCGGCCGGTTGCGGTGTCCCTGGCTGACCCCTCTGGGGGGCCTGTCCTGTCTCGCTTCTCCACGGTACTTCCGTGTCCGGCGGCCCCCTCTGGCACCCTGTCTGGTCTCTACCTCCCCTCGTTCTCGACGAACCTGGTGAGTGGTGCTGACCTACAGGATGCGGGTGTCCACCAGTTCACTCCTGCTCGTCAGCGGGTGACCCACTGCACGGAGGCTAGCACGGGACGTCACCTGGCTACGTTTACACGTCGGCCAGGGTCGAGCCTGTACACACTGACCACTGCTTCTCCTCCAGGTACTGAGTCTGGTACGGTCCCTTCGTCTGGTCAGGTGTTTGCAGCAGCGTCCAGGTCTGGTCCTGAGTCTTCCCCCTGTTCGTGTCGTCGTCTGTCTCACGAGACCCTCCTCTGGCACCACCGCCTTGGCCACCCCTCTCTGCTTCGGCTCAGAGGCATGGCCTCCCGTCTTCTTGTGTCTGGTCTCCCCCGGTCCCTACCTCACCTTCCTCAGGGCCCTGGCCCTGCCTGTGTTCCCTGTGTCGAGGGGCACCAGCGTGCTGCCCCTAACTCCTCCCAGTTTCCTCCGACAGAGGCCCCGCTGCAGACACTTCACATGGACGTGTGGGGCCCGGCCCGCGTCCTTGGACAGGGTCAGGAGCGCTACTTCCTGCTCGTTGTTGACGACTACTCGCGTTACACCACAGTCTTCCCCTTGCGCAGCAAGGGTGAGGTTACTGAGGTGCTGATCGACTGGATCCACGCAGCTCGTCTTCAGCTCAGGCAGAGCTTTGGCTCCGACTTTCCTGTGTTGCGTCTGCACTCTGACAGAGGCGGAGAGTTCTCCTCTGGCCTTCTTCGTGCCTACTGTCGAGCGCGAGGCATCCGCCAGTCCTTCCCGCTTCCGGACTCCCCACAGCAAAATGGGATTGCTGAGCGCCGCATTGGCATGGTCATGGACGTCGCCCGTACGTCCATGATGCATGCGGCTGCCCCCCAATTTCTGTGGCCGTTTGCGGTCAGGTACGCAGCGCATCAGATCAACCTCCACCCCAGGGTCTCCAGGCCGGAGACCTCCCCAGCCCTGCTGTGGACGGGGAAGGTTGGCGATGCGTCGGCGTTCCGGGTCTGGGGATCTCGGGCGTTTGTCCGCGACTTGTCTGCGGACAAGCTGTCCCCTCGCGCTGCTCCCTGCGTCTTCCTGGGGTTCCCCCCCGACGCCCCTGGGTGGTAATTCTACCACCCCACCTCTCGACGTGTTCTGTCCTCCCAGGACGTCACGTTCGACGAGTCGGTACCCTACTACCGCCTCTTCCCCTACCGCACTCCGTCCCTCCCCCCGCCCCGGCTTTTCCTGGTACCAGGTCCCCCCCCGGTAGACCCCCTCCCCCCTCAGGGTCCTGCCCCGTCAGGTGTGTCCCAGGTAGACGCGGTCGAGCCTGTCGAGGTCACTGGTGACTCTGGTGCTGCTGCGGGAGCTGAGCCTGGGGGTGCGGAGTCTGGGGGTGCTGAGCCTGGGGGTGCGGAGTCTGGGGGTGCTGAGTCTGGGGGTGCTGAGCCTGGGGGTGCTGAGCCTGGGGGTGCTGAGCCTGGAGGTGCTGTGCCTGGGGGTGCTGTGGCTGGGACTGCTGTGCCTGGGAGTGCTGAGCCTGGGGGTGCTTCGTCTCGCCGGGAGCCACTCTCCCCACAGGAGCTGCGTGAGTGGTTTGCCAGGCGCTGGAGGCGTGCTGCTAGTGCTGGTGGTTCTTCGGCTGCAGAGGGCACTGCTGCCGCGCGTCCCGGCGGTGCTCGTCCTGTGGGTGCTGGAGCTGTTGGGTCTGCGAGTTCTCCTGGAGCTGGTGCTGCTGAGGGTGTTGGCGCTGAGCCTGCTGCTGGCGGTCCGACTGACAGTGCTCCTGGTGCTGCTGCTGGAGGTTTTGGAGCTTCTGGTGGTGCTGCTGGAGGTGCTACTGGAGTGGGTGCTCCTGCCGAGGGTGCTGGTGCTGTTCCTGCAGTTTCTGGAGTCGCCGCGCGGCCCCGACCATACTTCGTTCCGCTCCTGCAGCAGGTTCTTGGTCTTCCACTTTCTCCTCCTCCCTTAGAGGGTCCGCAGCCTGTCCGGTCACAGCCATAGCTACAGCCTGCCTCCCCTTTGCCTGCTCCTTCTCCCTACGCTGGTCCGACTGGAGGTCTTACTGAGCGTCGTGAGCCTGCGTCTCGTCCTGCGTCGCCTGTTCGTCCTGAGCGCGCTAGTGGTCGCGGTTCGCGTCAGCGTCCTCCTCCTGTCCCTGGCACGCACCGGATGTCTCTGCGTCCGTCCACTGCTCCTCTGCGTGCCCCTTTGCCTTTTCCTCCTGCTTCCTCTCTTCCTGCTCTTGCCGACCCGGAGTCGGACTTTCTTCGTGCTGCCAGTCCTACTGTCACGCGTCTCCTTGCTACTGCTGTCACTGACCCTTTCTTCGAGTCGTCTGCTGCGTCTGCCCTTGTCACTGAGCTTGTCAACTTTGCTGCGCACTGTCGTCTAGACTACGCTGCCAGTCTTGTCGCTGAGTCTGAGTCTGCCTGTCCTCCGTCCGTCGGGGGTGAGTGTGCCCTCGGCACGGACGTCCTTGAGGACAGGCAGGAGGAGTTCCAGTGTCTGGCCGCCGCTTCACCCCATCTCGCGTCTGTACTGCTAGCCCCTGAGGGAGACCCGGATGCACCAGACATCCCGACTCCGCGCTCTTACGCGGAGGCGATAGAGGGTCCCTACTCCTCTCAGTGGCAGGCAGCTATGGACGCAGAGATGGCTTCCTGGAAGTCCACAGGCACCTACGTCGACGCTGTCCCCCCTCCTGGGGCGAACATCGTCAGTGGCATGTGGATTTTCAGGGTGAAGCGGCCGCCGGGTTCTCCGCCTGTCTTCAAGGCGCGTTACGTGGCTCGTGGCTTCAGTCAGCGGCAGGGGGTTGACTACTTTCAGACCTTCTCCCCCACCCCGAAGATGACCACTCTTCGGGTTCTGCTGCACGTTGCTGCTCACCGTGACTACGAGCTGCACTCTCTCGACTTCAGCACAGCTTTCTTGCAGGGCAGTCTGCACGAGGAGATCTGGCTGCGCCGCCCACCTGGCTTCACTGGGTCTTTCCCTCCTGGTACCCAGTGGAGTCTCCGGCGTCCAGTCTACGGTCTCCGCCAGGCGCCACGTGAGTGGCACAACACACTGAGGACTACGCTCGCGGCACTTGGGTTTGCTCCGTCTACTGCCGACCCGTCGCTGTTTCTGCGCACCGACACCTCTCTGCCGCCGTTCTACATCCTCGTGTACGTCGACGACTTGGTCTTTGCCACAGGTGACACTGCTGGACTCGCCTACGTGAAGTCCGAGCTGCAGAAGAGACACACGTGCACTGACCTGGGTGAACTGCGCAGCTACCTTGGCTTGCAGATCACCCGGGACAGAGCACGCCGCACCATTACCCTGACTCAGTCACACATGGTGCAGCAGGTCCGTCAGCGCTTTGGCTTCACGTACTCCTCGCCTCAGGCCACTCCTCTGCCTACTTGCCACTCGCTCTCAGCTCTGCCTTCGGATGAGTCCGTAGAGTCGAGTGGCCCGTATGCAGAGCTTGTTGGCTGCCTCATGTACCTGATGACCTGCACTCGACCTGACCTTGCATACCCTCTTAGCATTCTCGCACGCTATGTTGCTCCTGGGAGACACCGACCAGAGCACATGGCTGCAGCGAAGAGGGTGTTGCGCTACTTGTGCAGTACGTCGGGCATGGGGCTAGTGCTTGGAGGGCGCAGTCCAGTGGTCCTCACTGGGCACGCAGACGCTTCTTGGGCTGACGACCAGGCTACGCAGCGGTCGTCACAGGGTTACACCTTCAGCCTTGGTTCCGGCTCTGTTTCGTGGCGGGCTACCCGCTCGTCTTCTGTTCTCGGCTCCAGTTGTGAGGCTGAGATCTACGCTGGGGCTATGGCTGCACAGGAGTTACGCTGGCTCACCTACCTGCTGACCGACCTTGGAGAGCAGCCTCGTTCTCCTCCAGTCCTGTACGTAGACAACAAGGCCATGCCGGCCTTGTGTCGAGAGCAGAGACTGGAGCACAGGAGAAAGCACATTGCTCTCCGCTACTTTCTTGCTCGTGAGCTACAACAGCGTGGATAGTTGCGACTTGCGTACGTGGCCTCTGAGGCCAACACTGCTGATGTGTTCACCAAGGCACTTGCGCCTTGTGATCATCAGCGTTGCTGCACGCAGCTGGGTCTTGTGTTTGTCTTGCCTCACTTGCTCACTTCTTGACCTTCCTTGTACCGTCACATATATATAGTCTTGCTCTTGCTTGCTTGACTCTTGTATATCTCTATATATATGATCTTGCATGTGAACTGGCCTTGTGGCCCTTGAACTTGTGCTCGGAATGTGTGGTGACTTTGTGATCCACCCTGAGCTTTGCTTTGCTTTGCTTGACTGGTCTTGTGACCCCTTGTTCTCCCCCACTTTGCCTATGGGGGTGTGTCAGAACATTATAGCTTACTCATTTGTGTAGGCTACAGTGGGGTATCCCATAGGGGGTACAACCCAGCTAGGGTTTCCTATTTGTACTCACTTCGTTCATAGTTCACACATTCTCTCGTTCACTTCTTCACAACCGGAGCATAGAATGAAGCAGATTGCCCTTTGCCACTTTCTTGCTCGTGAACTGCAGCAGCGCGGTCAGCTGCGTCTTGCTTACGTGGCCTCTAGGGCAAACACTGCTGATATCTTCACCATGGCACTTCCGCCTTGTGATCATCAGCGTTTCTGTACTGTTCTAGGCCTTGTGCCTACCTTGCCTTACCTGCTCACTTCTTGACTTTGCTTATACTGTGATCTATATATCGATATCTGCATGCTTTCACTTGCTAGGTTTTGATCACTGTATTGTTGTTGTTGCATATATACCTCTGCTTGTGAACTGGCCTTGTGGTCTTGTGCTTGCGCTAAGAATGTGTGGTGACGTTGTGATCCACCCTGAACTTGCTTTGCTTCTCTTGATTGGTCTTGTGACCCCCTCTTTGCTCTCCCCCACTTTGCCTATGGGGGTGTGTCAAACTTATACTCTATAGTTTGTTTAGGCTGTAGTGGGGAAGTCACTATGAGGTACAGTAAGTTTAGGGTTTCCTACTTGTACCACCACTTTCCAAGTGCAACTCACTCCTTCTTTCTGACACGCCCTTCCCGATACTACAATCACAAGTGCGCACAAGCACGCAAGGCTATTGGCACTTAGGATTACGCCCAGATTACACTGTATACACCACTGTCGGCACAGCCGGTGCCGTATAATAGATATGTCGGTGGGAAAAGTAGGAAATAAGAGAAAAAAATTGAAGGCTCTAGAAAATAGAACAGTAGGCCGATTGAGATGAGATAAAGACCAAAATAAAGAGGAGAAAAAGGAGAATAAGATGAAGGAAAAATAAAATAATGAGAAATACTATAACAGGGACGTCCTCTCACACGTCGCGGCCCTACCCTGCCGTCGCAGCCATGCCGCCCTGCAGTCGCGGCCCTGCCGCCCTGCCGTCGCGGCCCTCCCTGATGCCGTCGCGGCCTCACCCTGCAGTCATGGCCCTTCCGCCCTGTCGTCGCGGCCCCTCCCTACCGTCGCGGCCCCTCCTTGCCGTCGCGGCACCTCCCTGCCGTCACAACCCCACCCTGCAGTCGCCGCCCTGCCGTCGCCGCCCTGCCGCCCTGTCGTCACGGCCCTGCCTGCCGCAGTTTCGGCCCCACCCTGACGCCGTCACGGGCCCACCCTGCAGTTGCGGCCCTGCCGCCCTGCCGTCGCGGCCCCACCTGACGCCGTCGCAGCCCAGCCGCCCTGACGTCGTAGCCTCAACGCCCTGCCGTCGCGGCCCTCCGCCCTCCCGTAGCGGCCCTGTTGCCCTACTATCGCGGCCCTGCCTGGAGCCGTTGTGGCCCTGCTTGCCGCTGCCGCGGCCCTTCCTACGGTCGCTTTTGCGGCCCTGCGTACAGCTGCTGTTGCGGCCTTGCCTCGTTGCGGGTGACCCACTGTTCGTGTACTCGGATGGGCCGACACCTGGCCACATTCACTCGTCAGCCTGTGTCGAGCCTATACACCCTCACTACCGTGTCTCCTCCTGTTGCTGCATCTGGTCAGGTAGCTGCGTCGGGTCATGTGTTTGCTGCAGCGTCCCAGTCTGGTCCTGAGTCTGCCACCTGTGTCGCCTCCTCTCTCACCAGACTCTCCTCTGGAACCACCGCCTTGGTCACTCCTCTGTGTCTCATCTCCGAGGCATGGCCTCCCGTGTCCTTGTCACTGGTCTTCCCCGGTCTCTCCCTCCCCCCCCCCAGGTCCTGCCCCTACCTGCGCTCCTTGCGTCGAGGGGCGGCAGCGCGCCACCCCTCACTCCTCGAAGTTTCCTCCCACGGAGGCTCCCTTGCAGACTCTTCACATGGACTTGTGGGGCCCAGCCCGCGTCCGTGGACAGGGTCACGAGCGCTACTTTCTGCTGGTCGTTGACGACTACTCACGCTACACCACAGTCTTCCCCTTGCGCCGCAAGGGTGAGGTCACTAAGGTGCTGATCAACTAGATCCGCGTTGCGCGTCATCAGCTCAGCGAGAGTTTCAGCTCGGACCTTCGTGTTCTACGTCTGCACTCTGACACAGGTGGAGAGTTTTCCTCCAACCTTCGGCAGGCCTTCTGTCGTGCGGAGGGCATCCGCCAGACGTTCACGCTTCCGGCCTCTCCACAGCAAAATGGGATTGCTGAGCGCCGCATTGGCATGGTCATGGACGTTGCTCGTACGTCCATGATCCATGCGGGTGCTCCCCATTTTCTATGGCCGTTCGCGATTCAGTACTGTTAAAGTTTAGAAGAAAGAAGAAGATTGAACTAGCAAGAATGAGGATACAAATAGCAAACCCTAGAAGGGTTGTACTCGCTATAGAGCACCCCACTAAAGGCTAGAGCATAAGATAACATTCTGACACACCCCCATAGCCAAAGTGGGGTGTAATCAGCAGAGCAAGCAAAGCAGTACAAGCTCAGGGTGGATCACAATGTCACCACACATTCTGAGCACAAGTTCAAGAAGCAATAGTTTAGAGTTCACAATTATAAGCAAAGCTAGTGGTAGTCACAACGGGCAAGCGAGGAGGAGGAGAGAGAGTGAGAGGAGAGGAGATAGGAGGCGTTGGCTGAAGCTGCAGACACACGGGCAACAGGAGGCAGACTGGCACAGCGGCTATCGGACGAAGTCCCCGGAATACAGGAGTAACAGGCCCCGCGGCTAAAGTAGCGGCAGACGAGCAACGGACTCACGGGCGGCTGGCACAGCTGGCTACGACTGGGCTACCGGACGAAGTCCCCGGAATACAGGTGCTACTGGCGACACGACGGCAACCTCCATACAGCTTCCCCAAACTATCCCACTCCCCCTGGCACACACCCGCTGCTACACCGCTAGCTCCACTCCCACGCACCCCCCTTAAACCCTAAACCCCAGTCTCCCACACATCCACCCCCCTCAGCGACAGCTGCAGAAGTGGGAGACAAAGGAGGAGGAGGAGCAAAGGGAGGAATGCAGAAGTGCCACCCCCATACTCGTCACCCCCTACTCGCCACTCCCCAAACCCTAACACAGGTAGGGCGGGATGGCAAGTAGGGAGGTTACGGGGGAGGGGGGGGGGGGGGGGGGGGGGGGGGGAACCGATGCGCAGCCTCCCAGGGCGCCAAGACAGGCAGCAGAAGGGGCGGCGCTCGCCCCCCTCCCCCACGTGGCCCCCGAGAGAGCCGCGACGGGCGACGGGAAAAGGGGCCGCACGCGGGGCCGGGGCCGGGGCCGGGGCGCAGGCAGGGCGATGGGGCCGGGGCGCAGGTAGGGCGTCGGGACGACGGGGCCGCAGGTAGGGCGGCGGGGCCGGGGCTAGGGCCACAGGTAGGGTCGCCCGAGCCGCGGGCAGGCAGCCCGAGCCGCGCGCGGGCCTGGCGCCGCCCGTACGGGTCGCGCGTAGGCCTGGCGCGGCCCGTACATGCCGCGCGCAGGCCACGACGGGCGACGGGGGGCGACGCGGAGGTCCCCGTCGCCCGTTGCAGCGCCTCCCAGGAGCGGCGCGCGGCGTGACGGGGCAGTAACCCACCGTGTGCCCCCGCCGCGCGCCTCGGGACGCACGGCGGGCAGAAAACCGCCGCGCGCCTCGGGGCGCACGGCGGGATGAAAAAATGCCGCAGGCCACGGGGCATGCGGCACAAAGAGTAGTGATAGCAGTAGCAGTAGGAGTTGCAGCGGAAGCAACGAGGTGGTGA
The DNA here is from genome assembly GCA_948144175.1 of Closterium sp. NIES-65. Classification (NCBI taxonomy): domain Eukaryota; kingdom Viridiplantae; phylum Streptophyta; class Zygnematophyceae; order Desmidiales; family Closteriaceae; genus Closterium; species Closterium sp. NIES-65. Next base: position 265,474 of record CANXME010001974.1, on the reverse strand, counting down.
GCCCACCCACAGGATCGAACCAAGGGGATCGACCTGCTCTGATAGCATGTAAAAGTTTAGAAGAAAGAAGAAGATTGAACTAGCAAGAATGAGGATACAAATAGCAAACCCTAGAAGGGTTGTACTCGCTATAGAGCACCCCACTACAGGCTAGAGCATAAGATAACATTCTGACAAGTACGCGGCGCATCAGATCAACCTCCAGCCCCGGGTTTCCGTGCCCGAGACCACACCTACTCTGCGGTGGACGGGGAAGGTTGGCGATGCGTCTGCGTTCCGTGTCTGGGGATCTCGAGCTTTCGTCCGCGACTTGTCTACGGACAAGCTCTCCTCCCGTGCTGTTCCATGCGTCTTCCTTGGCTTCCCCCTTGACGCGCCTGTCTGGCAGTTTTACCACCCCACCTCGCGCCGTGTTCTGTCCTCTCAGGACGTCACGTTTGACGAGTCGGTCCCTTACTACCGTCTCTTCCCCAACCACAGGGCGTCCCTCCCCCCCCCCCGCCGCTCTTCCTCGCGCAAGGTCCTCCCCTGGTAGACCCCCTCCCCCCTCAGGGTTCTGCACCCTCTGGTGTGTCTCAGGTAGACGCAGTCGAGCCTGTCAAGATAGCTGTTGACTCTAGTGCTGCTAGGGGTGCTGAGCCTGCGGGTGTCGGGTCTGGGGGTGCTGAGCCTGAGCGTGCGGAGCCTGGGGGTGCTGAGTTTGGGGGTGCTAAGTCTTGGTGTGCTGAGCCTGGGGTTGCTGAGTCGGGGGGTGCTGAGCCTGAGGGTGCTGAGCCTGGGGGTGCTGAGCCTGTGCGTGTGGAGTTAGGAGGTGCTCCGCCTGGAGGTCCTTCGGGTGCTTCGTCCCGGCAGGAGCCTCTCTCTGCACAGCAGTTGCGCGAGTGGTTTGCTCGGCGCTAGAGCCGTGCTACTTGAGCTAGTGGTGCTACGGGCGCTGGAGGTCCTGCTGCTGCTGGAGCTGCTGGGGGTTCTGGAGCCACTGGTCCCGGAGGTGCTCGTACTGGAGGTACTGGAGCTGCTGGGCCTGGTGGTGTTGCTGGGGCTGGAGCTGCTGGAGGTGCTGGAGCAGGCGCTGCTGGAGGCACTCGAGCTGGCGCTATCGGAGCTGCAAGGCCTTCTGGTGGTCCTGCTGGAGCTGGAGCTGCTGGAGGTGCTGGCGTTGGAGGTGCTGGCGTTGGAGGTGCTGCTGGAGCCGGTGCTCTTGGGGGTGGTGGAGGTGCTGCTGGAGCTGGTGGTGCTGCAGGAGTTCGAGCTGACGCTGGGGGTGCTGGTGCTGTCCCTGCTGGTTCTGGAGGCGCTGCGCAGCCGCGGCCGTACTTCGTTCCGCTCCTTCACCAGGTTCTTGGTCTCCCGCCTTTCACTGGTCCTGCTCCTTCCTTAGAGTGTCCACCGCCTGTCCAGTCGCAATCACAGTTACAGCCCGCCTCCCCACTACCTTCTCCTTCTCCTTACATTGGTCTGACCGGAGGTCTTACGGAGCGTCGTGAGCCTGAGTCTCGTCCCGCGTCACCTGTTCGTGCTGCTCGCACTGGTCGTCGTGGTTCGCGTCAGTGTCCTCCTCCTGTCCCTGACACACACCAGATGGCTCTGCGTCCGTCCTGTACGCCGCAGCGTGTCCCTCTATCGTCTCCTCCTGCGTCCTCTCTTCCTGCCCTTGCTGACCCGGCGTCTGACTCCCTCCGTGCTACTAGTCCTACTGTCATGCGTCTCCTGGTCACTGTTGTCACTGACCCTTCCTTTGAGTCCACTGCTGCGTCTGCCTCAGTTGCTGAGCTTGTTGACTTTGCGGCTCACTGTCATCTAGACAACGCTCCGAGTCTTGTTGCTAAGTCTGAGTTTGTCTGTCCTCCGTCCGTCGGGTGTGAGTGTGCTCTTGGTACGGACGTCCTAAAGGACAGGCACGAGGACTTTGAGTGCTTTGCAGCCGCTGTACCTAATCTCGTGTCCATGCTGATTGCACCTGAGGGAGACCCGGATGCACCAGACATCCCGACCCCACACTCTTACGCAGAGGCGATAGAGGGTCCCTACTCCTCTCAGTGGCAGTCAGCCATGGACGCAGAGATGGCATCCCGGAAGTCCACAGGCACCTACCTCGATGAGGTTCCCCCTCCAGGGGCGAACATCGTCAGTGGCATGTCGATTTCCAGGGTGAAGCGACCGCCGGGTTCTCTGCCTATCTTCAAGGCGCATTACGCTGCTTGAGGCTTCTTCCAGACCTTCTCCCCGACCCCGAAGATGACCACTCTTCGGGTTCTACTGCACGTTGCTACACAGCGTGACTACGCGCTTCACTCTCTTGACTTCAGCACAGCTTTCCTATAGGGCAGCCTGCACGAGGAGATCTGGCTGCGCCGCCCACCTGGCTTCACTGGGTCGTTTCTTGCAGGTACCCAGTGGAGCCTCCGGCGGCCAGTCTATGGTTTTCGCGAGGCGCCTTGTGAGTGGCACAACACGCTGAGGACTACGCTTGCGGCCCTTGGGTTTTTTCCTTCTACTGCTGACCCGTCGCTGTTTCTGCGCCCTGACACTTCGCTGCCGCTGTTCTACATCCTCGTGTATGTCGACGACTTGGTCTTTGCGACTGCTGACACTGAGGGACTCGCCCATGTGAAGTCGGAGCTGCAGAAGAGACACACGTGCCCAGACCTGGGTGAGCTGCGCAGCTATCTTGGCTTGCAGATCATTCGGGACAAAGCACGGCGCACCATTACCTTGACTCAGTCACACATGGTGCAGCAGGTCCTTCAGCGCTTTGATTTCATGTACTCCTCGCCTCAGGTCACTCCTCTGTCTACTCGCCACTCGCTCTCAGCTCTGCCTTCGGATGAGTTCGTAGAGCCGAGTGGCCCATACCCAGAGCTTGTTGGCTGCCTCATGTACCTGATGACCTGCACTCGACCTGACTTGGCATACCCTCTTAGCATCTTGGCGCGCTATGTTGCTCCTGGGAGACACCGACCAGAGCACATGGCTGCAACTAAGAGGGTGTTGTGCTACCTGTCACAGGCTACGCAACGGTCATCACAGGGTTACACCTTCAGCCTTGGTTCTGGCTCTATTTCGTGGCGGTTTACTCGCTCGTCCTCTGTTCTCAGCTCCAGTTGTGAGGCTGAGTTCTACGCTGGGGCCATGGCTGCACAGGAGTTACGCTGGCTCACCTACGTGCTGACCGACTTGGGAGAGGTGCCTCGTTCTCCTCCAATTCTGTACGTTGACAACAAGGCCATGCTGGCCTTGTGTCGGGAGCACAGACTGGAGCACCGAACGAAGCACATTGCTCTGCGCTACTTCCTTGCTCGAGAGTTGCAGCACCGTGGCCAACTTCGTCTTGCTTACGTGGCCTCTCAGGCCAACACTGCTGATATCTTCACCAAGGCACTTCAGCCTTGTGATCATCAGCGTTTCTGTACTATGCTTGGTCTTGTGCCTGCAGGGCCTCACTTACTCACCTTTTGACTTTGCTTGTACTGTGATCTATATATACCTGCACCTGCTTGCTTGCCCTTGTTAGGTTGAGATCATATATATACCTGCACCTGCTTGCTTGCCCTTGTTAGGTTGAGAGCACAGTCTTGCTTATTCACCTTGACTTATAATTCTGCATGTGAACTGGCCTTGTGGCCTTGAACTTGTGCTCAGGATGTGTGGTGACGTTGTGATCCACCCTGAGCTTGACCTTGTCTTGTTCTCTTGCTTGCCCCCCACTTTGCCTATGGGGGTGTGTCAGATCCATATTGTAGGCTGTAGTGGGGTTGACAATATGGGGTACAAGTCTTTTAGGTTTAGGTATTTGTACCCACGGGCTTCCTAGTTCATTCATTCCTCGTACTATTTTTACACCAAACTTCTACTATGAATAAATCAACGTTACTATTGTATGTACTTCTTTACTCATACATGCACATAATTTTAATTTTATGCTTTATCTAAGTGCAATCCCATCACAACCTACTAAATGAATTATGGACGTATAAAGGTCTGGGGGTCCAAAAATTGCCACTATCTCTAGTGGAGTGTCCATATTTTAGTAATACCATTAATGGTGTGGATGGATGATACTCTGGCAAGGGTTTCTGTTCTTTTTAGTATTATGAATATGTGTGTGGGATTTCTGGATTAAAATTTTGTGTGAAGCAACCTAAATACGTTAACCATTAAGAAACACCTGGCTATTTACAGATTTACTTAAAAACATTCCACCTACACTAGTACTAGAAATTTGTATCACATGTCATTGTAGCAGGATGATTGACTGGTTTTAAAACTAGTGTGATATAACCACGAATTTTAGCTGTGCTACATCGTATTGCAATTGCCTTTACATCATGATTAATCGTTACATTTTTACTTTGACACATTTAATCATCAATCCTTTATGTTGCAATGCTGTCACCCTATTTCAGGTATACATTACACTAAGCACGTAGACCATCACAAAACAGCTACACAAGCATAGTGCGTCAACATTAATATCATCCTAGGGTAGGGACCCGTCTTCTATGGCGTCCAGCTTTGCCGATATGGTCGCCTCTAGACGATCAGTTTTCTGCAGCAACTCCGCTATCTCTGCACGCAGAATCTGTACTTCTCGTTTTAGGCTAAGAACCGCTGCATGCTCTTCTAGCTCCGTTGAAGAAATTGGTGCTCCAACCCCCCCTCCTCAGTCCTCCTGCAAAACGGTACTTGCGATGGGACAATAACACCGTTCGCTTGTAGTTGCGGGAGCAGCACCATCTGAATGGGAAGACATATTTGTGTGTTAACTCGTTCGATAGTCATCAGGGTCCATCAAGGTTCTGAAAGTCACAGGTTACAAGGGAGAGGAGAAACATGCAGGTGTATATACCACACTCTTCACTGCCAAGCGGTTGCTGTGGGATCTTCCAGGTCTGCATTATCACCAATAAGGCGGCGATCGTGAAAATGGAAATTGAAAATACGCTGTGCATTAGCCACATTTTTTGTGTTCTTACCTGTAATATGCACCATTGAACCTTTTTTTCGGCATCCAGAGTGTCTTGTTCAAGAGCATCGGGTCTGACTCCATGCACCTCTTTGGCCACCAACATGTACATACAGCAAACGTGGACATTAATATAAGTCATCATAGAAACACATGGTGAACGTAATTTTGTGTGATAGTTCTCTTTACCGTTTGATCACGTCCCATTCGGTGCCCATATCAATTCCTTCCGAGTCATAATGGTAGAAATTTGGCTTGTTTGTAGAGGAAATATCCTAGCTCTTTATGAGGAGGGCGTTGGACACCACAACAAGGCTGAAATGAAACCTGCGCAACAATGAAGTGTTCGATAAATGTGAATCTGAATGAATGCTTTGTCTCGTACGATTTGTTCCTACATACCGTACTCACCTTCCAGTGACAACTATAGCGACGTAGTTGAAGTCTAGAAACGATCTTCTGGCACGGCAGCAGGCAATGAGTTTCCCATGCTGTGACATGTAATCGAAAGCTTAGAGTGCGTCGAGTGCGATCCATGTTTGTCCATATCCCAGCCGTGGGTAATGTAAGTCAAGCAAGAGCAGGTGTATATATACGTAACACTACAAGCAAGGTCAAGAGGTGAGCAAGTGAGGCAAGACATGCACAAGACCAAGCTGAGTACAGAAACGCTGATGATCACGAGGCGCAAGTGCCTTGGTGAAGATATCAGCAGTGTTGGCCTCAGAGGCCACGTACGCAAGACGCAACTGACCACGCTGCTGCAGCTCACGAGCAAGAAAGTAGCGAAGAGCAATGTGCTTCGTTCTGTGCTCCAGTCTCTGCTCTCGACACAAGGCCAGCATGGCCTTGTTGTCTACGTACAGCACTGGAGGAAAACGAGGCACCTCTCCAAAGTCAGTCAGCAGATAGGTGAGCCAGCGAAGCTCCTGTGCAGCCATGGCCCCGGCGTAGATCTCAGCCTCACAACTGGAGCCGAGAACAGAAGACGAGCGGGTAGCCCGCCACGAAACAGAGCCGGAACCAAGGCTGAAGGTGTAACCCTGTGACGACTGCTGCGTAGCCTGGTCGTCCGCCCAAGAAGCGTCTGCGTGCCCAGTGAGGACCACTGGACTCCGCCCTCCAAGCGCAAGCCCCATGCGCGATGTACTGCACAAGTAGCGCAACACCCTCTTCGCTGCAGCCATGTGCTCCGGTCTGTGTCTCCCAGGAGCAACATAGCGTGCGAGAATGCTAAGAGGGTATGCAAGGTCAGGTTGAGTGCAGGTCATCAGGTACATGAGGCAGCCAACAAGCTCTGGGTACGGACCACTCGACTCTACGGACTCATCCAAAGGCAGAGCTGAGAGCGAGTCACGGGTAGGCAGAGGAGTGGCCTGAGGCGAGGAGTACGTGAAGCCGAAGCGCTGAAGGACCTGCTGCACCATGTGTGACTGAGTCAGGGTAATGGTGCGCCGTGCTTTGTCCCGGGTGATCTGCAAGCCAAGGTAGCTGCGCAGTTCACCCAGGTCTGTGCACGTGTGTCTCTTCTGCAGCTCGGACTTCACGTGGGCGAGTCCAGCAGTGTAAGCTTTGGCAAAGACCAAGTCGTCGACGTACACGAGGATGTAGAACGGCGGCAAAGAAGAGTCGGTGCGCAGAAAGAGCGACGGGTCAGCAGTAGAGGGAGCAAACCCAAGAGCCGCAAGCGTAGTCCTCAGTGTGTCGTGCCACTCTCGCGGTGCCTGGCGGAGACCGTAGACTGGCCGCCGGAGGCTCCACTGGGTGCCAGAAGGAAAAGTCCCTGTGAAGCCAGGTGGGTGGCGGAGCCAGATCTCCTCGTGCAGGCTACCCTGCAAGAAAGCAGTGCTGAAGTCAAGAGAGTGAAGCTCGTAGTCGCGCTGAGCGGCTATGTGCAGCAGCACCCAAAAAGTGGTCATCTTCGGGGGGGGGAGAGAAGGTCTGAAAGTAGTCAACTCCCTGCCGCTGACTGAAGCTACGAGCCACGTACCGCGCCTTGAAGACAGGCGGAGAATCCGGCGGCCGCTTCACCCTGAAAATCCACATGCCACTGACGATGTTCGCCCCAGGTGGGGGAACCTCCTCAACGTAGGTGCCTGTGGACTTCCGGGAAGCCATCCTTGCGTCCATAGCTGCCTGCCACTGAGAGGAGTAGGGACCCTCTATCGCCTCCGCGTAAGAGCGCGGAGTCGGGATGTCAAGTGCATCCTGGTCTCCCTCAGGGGTAAGCAGTACGGACACGAGATGAGGTGAAGCAGCAGCCAGAAAATGGAACTCCTCGTGCCTGTCCTTAAGGACGTCCGTGCGAAGGGCACACTCACCCCCGACGGACGAAGGACAGACAGACTCAGACTCAGCGACAAGACTAGCAGCATAGTCTAGACGATAGCGAGCATTAAAGTCGATGAGCTCAGCAACTAGGGTCTGTGACGACAGTAGCAAGGAGACGCGTGACAGTAGGACTGGCAGCACGAAGAGAGTCCGACTCCAGGTCGGCAAGAGCAGGAAGAAAAGACTCAAGAGGAGAAAGCAAAGGGGCACGCAGAGGAGCAGCGGACGGACGCAGAGACATCCGGTGCGTGCCAGGGACAGGAGGAGGACGCTGACGCAAACCGCGACCAGTAGTGCGAGCAGCACGAACAGGCGGCGCAGGGCGAGACGCAGGCTCACAACGCTCAGCAAGACCTCCAGTAGGACTAGTGTAGGGAGACAGAGCAGGCAGTGGGGAGGCCGGCTTTAACTGTAACTGCGACGGGACAGGCTGTGGACACTCTAAGGGAGGAGGAGGACCAGTAGAAGACGGGAGACCAAGAACCTGCTGAAGGAGCGGAACGAAGTACGGCCAAGGCCGCGCGGCGACTCCAGACACAGCAGGGACAGCACCAGCACCCCAAGTGGCAGCAGCAGCACCAGTAGCAGCTCCAACTCCAATACCTCCAGCAGCACCAGTAGTACCCCCAGCAGGACCGCCTCCAGGACTGACAGCAGTAGCCTTCGCGCCAACACCCGCAGCAGCTCCAGCTCCAGAAGTACCCGCAGGCCCAGCAGCTCTAGTACTCCCAATACGAGCACCTCCAGGACCTGTGGCACCAGCTCCCTCAGCAGCAACAGAACCTCCAGTACCCGCAGCACCTCCAGCTCCAGCAGCTCGCCTCCAGCGCTGGGCAAACCATTCACGCAGCTCCTGTGGAGAGAGTGGCTCCTGGCGAGACGAAGCACCCGGAAAACCGCCAGGTAAAGCACCAGCAGGCCCAGCTCCCTCAGGCTCCGCACCCCTAGGCTCAGCACCTCCAGGCGTAGCACCCCCACACTCAGCACCCCTAGGCTCAGCACCCCCAGGCCTAGTACCCCCAGGCTCAGCACCCCCAGACTCAGCACCCCCAGGCTCAGCACCCCCAGTCGTAGTACCCTCAGGCTCAGCACCCCAAGAGTCAGCACCCCTAGGCTCTGCACCCTCAGCAGCACCAGAGTCACCAGCGACCTCGACAGGCTCAACAGTGTCTACGTGAGACACACCTGAAGGGGTAGGACCCTGAGGGGGGAGGGGGTCTACCGGGGGGGGACCTGGTACAAGGAAGAGCGGTGGCCGGGGGAGGGACAGAGTGCAGTAGGGGAAGAGACGGTAATAGGGGACCGACTCGTCGAACGTGACGTCGTGGGAGGACAGAACACGGCGAGAGGTGGGGTGGTAGAACTGCCACCCTGGCGCGTCAGGGCGGAAACCCAGGAAGACGCAAGGAGCAGCACGAGGGGACAGCTTGTACGCAGACAAGTCGCGGACAAACGCCCGAGATCCCTAGACACGGAACGCAGACGCATCGCCAACCTTCCCCGTCCAGAGCAAAGCTGGGGAGGTCTCCGGCATGGAGACCTTGGGCTGAAGGTTGATCTGATGCGCCGCGTACCGAACCGCAAACGGCCACAGAAAATGGGGGGCAGCCGCATGCATCATGGACGTATGAGCGACGTCCATGACCATGCCAATGTGGCGCTCAGCAATCCCATTTTGCAGTGGAGAGTCCGGAAGCGTGAAGGTCTGGCCGATGCCTCGTGCACAACAGTAGGCTCGCAGAAGGCCAGAGGAGAACTCTCCGCCTCTGTCAGAGTGCAGACGCAGAACAAGAAAGTCCGAGCCGAAGCTCCGCCTGAGCTGGAGACGAGCTGCGCGGATCCAGTCGATCAACACCTCAGTGACATCACCCTTGCTACGCAAGGGGAAGACTGTGGTGTAACGCGAGTAGTCGTCAACAACGAGCAGGAAGTAGCGCTCTAACCCTGTCCACGGACGCGGGCTGGGCCCCACACGTCCATGTAAAGCGTCTGCAGCGGGGCCTTTGTCAGAGGAAACTGGGAGGAGTGAGGGGCAGCCCGCTGCCGCCCCTCGACACAGAGGACGCAGGTAGGGCCAGGCCCCAGAGGAAGGGGAGGGAGGGACCGGGGAAGACCAGAGACAAGGACACGGGAGGCCATGCTTTGGAGACGAAGCAGGGAGGGGTGACCAAGGCGGTGGTGCTAGAGGAGAGTCTCGTGAGACAGGAGGCGACACGAGCAGGGGGCAGACTCAGGACCAAACCTGGACGCTGCAGCTAACACCTGACCCGACGCAGCTACCTGACTAGACGAGGTGACTGGAGGAGACGCAGTGGTTAGTGTGTACAGGCTCGACCCCGGCCGACGGGTAAACGTGGCCAGGTGTTGGCTTGTCCGAGCGTCCGTGCAGTGGGTCACCCGCTGACACGCAGGAGTGAACTGGTGAACCCCTGCATCCTGTAGGTCAGCACCACTCACCAAGTTCGTAGAGAACGAGGGGAGTTAAAGACCAGACAGGGTGCCAGAGGGGGCCGTCGGACACGGGAGGACAGTGGAGAAGTGAGCAAGGACAGGACCCCCAGAGGGGTCTGCCAGGGAGACAACAACTGGCTGACCAAGCGGCATGAGTGTGGTGCGGTCTCGAAAGAAGGATCGAGAAGCCCAGGAGTCAAGTGTGAAGGTGTGGGAGGCCAAAGCCGACGCAGTACCTGAGAGCGCAGACTCACCAGTAAAGGAGGAAGCAGACGCACTAGCACCTAGAGCAGCAGCCTCGCTAGCACCAAGAGCAGCAGCCTCACCAGCACCTAGAGCAGCAGTCTCAATGCCCGGGTCGGGCGGGAAACACCGGTAATAGTCCCCCTCATCACTAATATTCACTGCATACATGGCAGCAAGAATAGCATCAAAGTCAAGATCAAAGATAGCTACGCCCGCCCTAGACAGCTCACCCCAGCGGGGGATCTCCGTTGCCTCCGGAAACTGGTGACGCCAAGCGTCCGTCAGGCGGCCAAAGCAGCGCTGGGTGGGGTGTGCAACCCCACACTGCTCACCCGTGCGGTCGCCGGTGCGGAGGACGTAGGTGCACGGACCAGTACCCCCACCCCGCTAGCGTGCAGCGTACCACTCACGAAGCTGCTGAGGGGGGGGGGATGTCACGAGTGCGCTGCTGCTGCTGCTGGCGCTGACCACCACCGGAGCCAGCCCTCGATGCAGCGCCACCCCGACCAGCTCCACCTCCTCCGCCACCGCCTCCTCCACCGCCGCCACCCTCGCCACCTCCGCTCCCACCGCCAGCGACGCCGCCGCCTTTGCCTCCACTGCCGCCACCAACACCTCCACCCCCGCCACTACCCCCACCGCCACCCCCACCCCCTCCACCGCCTCCACCGCCTCCTCCACTGCCCCCGCTAGCTCCTCCAGCGCCCTTGCCTCCCTTGCCCTTGCAAGGGCGGCGTCTCCCGCTAGGGGTAGACGCCGCACCGAACGACTCAAGCCCAACGAGGTCGGCTGCAGCAATAGAGGCAACAGAGGGCAAAAGGGGGGAGGGGGAACACCCCTCAAAGATTGGGGTGCGCGGGTCACCACGAGAGGCTCCTACAGCGACTATGCTCTTCTCTGCTGCTAAGAGGGCCTTCTCGAGGAGGTCAACAGTGAGAGTGGTGGGACAGACTGAGAGGAAGTGGTCCCTTACTACGCAAAGGGAGTCAGGGAGGCGGGTGACTATGTAGTACAGAGTGATGTACATGGGGGTGGGGTTCTTGGCGGAGAACTCAGCAGGAAGCGCAGCGCGGTAGCGAGTGTCGCTAGTGCGGAGGTGCGTAATGAGGTCAGCGACTGTGAGAAAGGCAGCAAGGTCAGGAAAGAGGTACGGTAGCATGAGGCGGCTCAGTGTAGCAGTGGAAGGGGAGGAGTAGCGTGCAACTACAGCCGCGTACAAGGTCTGAGCACTCTTGTACTGGCTAAAGTGCGCACGCTCAGAGGTAGGCAGGTGGCGACGCATAGCAAGACGTGCAGCAGCATCGCGCGTGGCCCACTGTGAGCGAACAGTGGCGTCAGCATCAGCAGTAGGGGCAGGAGAGGCACCTGAGGTGAGGTCAAAGAGAGAGAGATTGTCTGCCCTATCGCACTGTAAGAAAAGCTGCAGGTCATCTATCCAGACGTCAAAGTGAATGGCCCGACCCTTTGCGTCAAAAGCGAGGACACTAGGGGTAGCCATGACAGTAGTAGACTAGCAGCGCAAACAGTAGGGTAAGGGCAGTGCTGCGAAAGAGGCGCTGCTCTTACCGGACAGGGCGGCTCGGGCGGCTCGGCTGCAGGGCGACTCGGCGGCTCGGCAGCTGGGCGGCTCGGCGGCTCGGCTACTGGGCAGCTTGGCGGCTCGGCTGCTGGGCGGCTTGGCGGCTCGGCTGCTGGGCGGCTCGGTTGCTTGGCGGCTCGGCGGCCGGGCGGCTCGGCGGCTGGGTGGCTTGGCTGCTGGGCGGCTCGGCTGCTGGGCGGTCCGGCAGGGCCGCTGAGAGGGCGGCGTCCATGGCCGCTGGGAGGAGGCGGCGGGGCCGCTGAGAGGAGGCGGCGGGGCCGTAAAGGTAGGTGGCGGGGCCGCTGGAAGGTGGCGGGGCCGCAGGTAGGTGGCGGGGCCGCACAGGTAGGTGGCGGGGCCGCGGGTAGGTGGCGGGGCCGCAGGTATGTGGCGGGGCCGCTGGTAGGTGGCGGGGCCGCTGGTAGGTGGCTGGGCCAGCAGGTAGGCGCCGGGGCCGCACAGGTAGGTGGCGGGGCCGCGGGTAGGTGGCGGGGCCGCAGGTAGGTGGCGGGGCCGCTGGTAGGTGGCGGGGCCGCAGGTAGGTGGCGGGGTCGCTAGTAGGTGGCGGGGCCGCAAGTAGGAGGCGGGGCCGCTGGTAAGTGGCTGGGCCGCAGGTAGGTGGCGGGGCCAGCAGGTAGGCGCCGGGGTCGCACAGGTAGGCCTCGGGGCCGGTAAGGGCGGCGTCAGGGTCGCAGGGCGGCGCGAGGGCCGCTGGGTAGGCGAAGAGGCCGCAAGGCGGCGGATCGGGGCCGGGAAAGGGCGGCGCGATGGCCGCGGGGTAGGGGACGAGGTCGCAGGGCGGCGGGTCAGGGCCAGAAAGGGCGGCGCGAGGGCCGCAAGGCAGGTGATGGGGCCGCTAGGGCGGGGCGACGGGGGGGGAAAAGGGGGAGCGCGACTCGGGCTAGGGCTGAGCGTGCTCCGGGCAGGACAAAAAAATGTCGAATTGGTGGGCCCTAGGAACAGTTCCTACGAGGGAACCTGCTCGATACCATGTGAGAATTGAAACGAGAATGAATGAACTATGAAACAGTTGGGTACAAGTACTAACCCTAATTGGGTTGTACCCCATATGGGCTACCCCACTACAGCCTACACAAAAGCATAAGCTATAATGTTATGACAGACGTAAGTGGATGAGTCGCTGCATTCTAGAATTGTACTCATCGTTGCGCCAGGTGCTGCTTCCTGGGCAATGGTATTGATCATCGCTAAGCTTACCTCGTAGCTGTGCCGAACTTCTCTCTTTATCCCCGTAGCCATCTAATGGCTCTCGTTGCTTGTACGAAGATGGTTTTTTTAGAAAGCTTGGCTCGTAGTGTTAACGTGGGGTCGTAAACAAATCCCTTCTGTTTTCGCACACTTTTATCAGACAGCTGACGTGTCAGTCCCAGACTCGATTGGACGTGTTTGTTTTCAAGCTGGTACGGTAAATTTTTATAGCGCTATTAACGTGATCGTGTTACGGTGAATAATTTATGTTCAAAATCTTTATCTCGGTTAGCACAATGGTTTTGCACACTTCACAATAACTCGTCCCATCTTGGGGCGAATGATTTATTATCGAGAAATCCACGTACTTTGTTCAGCGACCAATGGGAGTCGCCGGTTCAACATACGAGTTCGTTTTTGCTAAAACCGACATCATTGCTAAAAAATATTGGGTAATGTTCACGCTGCGAGTTGTACATTCTGAACACGATACAAGAGCGGGTTCCGAACCGCTATCGTGTCGTATTTTATAAACGCTGTGGCTCGAACTGATCAATGATAAGGTCGCTTCTACACGATGATTGTTCGGCATTGTTTAATAACCGAGCGTATCGTTATTAACAGTACACTAGGGTATGAAACGTGCCATATTAGTGCACATTAACATGGACTTAAGTAGCGGCCTTGCATCCGAACCTCTCCGAAAATAAAACCCAGTCTGACCAAGACACTTAGTTATTCTAATTACGCAAGCACACCAATCTAACAAAACACAAATTTGCATGCATGGAGAGACGTACTAAACAAGCATATTACACGGAGGAGGCCAGAGCTTCTGAGTATTCGCGTGTGACATGTACCATATACACATACAACAACCACGGACATTAGTAAATGTGAAGATTACATAGATGATGTGCAAAGATGTTACCTCAGTTGTAGTGCTGCTGCTCGTCGGTGTAATGCTGCCAACCACCCTGGACACCCGATAGGCTCATGCCCGGAGGTTGTGTCGCCTGGCTGCCGCTGGGCACTGCTTGCTGACGTGGAGGTGGTATCGTTCCTGCGTGAGGGACCTGTAGCAGATGAGCCGCCGCCATGAGCTCTGGCCTGAGCTGCCGCCATTCGCGCCACATGTGCCAAAGTCATGTCGCTGCTAGGGTCACCACGAGCTTGCTGGTGCACCCGCTTAGCAACTGCCGCTCAGACTGGGAGAAATCAACACTGCGCCGGATGCAAAACCCAGCCAGCCTAACCACCAGAGCCGCAGCCTTGTATCCCTTTTTTGCCTCTTACTCGCTCAGGAATTGCCCCATGCGGATAGGATTTTGTGGGGCGAGCATCAATAGCTTTGCATACCATGCATCGCCACTGCCGCTAACCCCCGTGTACTTATACTTCACCCGTCCATGGGTGAAGCCATCAGAAGCAACTCCGGATCCACCAGCTTCGCCGCCGGATTCTCGCGGCCAGTCAACGCCGCTTTCACCCGCGCCACTCATACTCGAGAATGACTACTGCACTGGGGGTGCTTGCTGCGTTGGAGGTCCTTGCCAGTAATACGGCATCCCGGGTGGTGGAGGATATGGCGGCACCGGAGTGTACCCCTGATGGATGAAGGGCGTGGGTGGGCGAGGAGGGGCTTAAAGTGGAGCGTCGGGACGATGTGGCGTGGAGGCTGGAGAAGGACCCGGCTGTAAATACCCTGTGTCCTGCGTTTGCGGCACTCTCGGCTGCTGCGGCTGTGCAAGGGCGGGGGCTGGAGATGGCACTGCCGAGGAGTACCTGACTGCATGCACTGCGGCAACATTCTGCTGCTGCGGCATGGCTTCATCGTTGGGCCTGGTCCGCGAGGCAGGACGAGATCCTGCAAGGGGGGAGGGTCCGGTGCCTCTAAGTCCCAGATCTGGGCAAGAGTCCACCCGCTTAGAGGTTGAGCCTATGTCGGGCTGGCCCGGCGCGCCCACGATACCCTCCTTAGGAGCCGCACCTTGAGCTTTCTCCAGAGCTGCCATGCGTTCACTCAGGCAGGTTGAGGCTGTCATATCTAGTCCGCAACTCTCTTATGTCTGCGCGCAAAGACAGCACTTCTTTCTTCAGCTGCTGCACGTCGGAGCTTGTTTCCCGCACGATTCCACTAAACTCTGACACGTTGGCATTACTCGGCACGGCAGACCTCTGGGACAACTTCTGCGGCGACAGAAGATTCCCGGGTATGTGTGCGGACATGTCTGCACGCCAGTCGCGGCGAAACCGTGCGGGGGATGTGGTGAAAGTGATGGGACCTTCGAGGCACTGGAAAGAAGAGGACAACAGCGAGTGAAGGTACATGGCGGCATATATTATGCAGTCCAGGCTCTTCTTTGGCTGACGTGGAATCGCCCAACCAACCTAAACAAAAGCAACACACCAAATTAGTTAAGGAACTCGAAGAAAGCGTGCGAAGTCGTATGAATACGGTAGACCAATGAGGGAGGCAATTACATCGAGGACCGCATAGGGCATAGCGTTGATATGGGCCGTCACATTAGTCGTTGGAATCTCCTTGCAGACACGTTTCACTTCCTTTGCCAAAATCCTGTCGTACATACATCCAGGAAGAGGTGGGATTAATTTTGTGCGGAAAGAAGTATAAGTGGGCAACACAAAGGAGTCTTACATGCGGACGTTCGTGTTAGCCACGTTATTTGCAGCGTGATGGCTTGTAGAGTCATATAGAAAGAGCCGTGCCGATTGATGACCTTCTCCATTGTCAGCCGACGTGATGAGTGAGCTAGCGTTCTTGAGAATGAACAGGCTAAAGTGAAACCTGCAAAATCATAGGCATGTTGATTAGTGTTGCTAAATCTCATGCAAGTACGCCAGGCTAAAATTATACGTACTTAGCCGCCGCAAAAATCGCCACGTAGTCGAAGCGTAGGAACGAATCTTTGTCGTCATAACAGGCGATCAGCATCGCATGTGATGCCATGTAGTCGTAGGCTTTCACGTCAAGGGCAATCCACGTTTTACCCGTCTCGAGTCTCGGATGTCGTATGTCGAGCAGGGTGCGCAAGAGTGTAAAAAAATTTGCAAACATAAAATGAGGTTTGAGATGTGACATACAACGCAAAAGTTGACTGGAAATAATAAAACCGAGAGGTAAGAAAAAGCTTAAAAAAAAAAAAAAAATATTTGCCCCACAATACGGCCCTTACATGTGCAGAGCGTCGGCCACGTTGAGTGATGTCCCGAAACCATGCCAATTGGTTATCAACTTCGTAGGCTAGTTGCCGCTCTTAACCCAAGGTTCTTTCCGCGATGAGCAGGCGCTAGTGATGTCCGGGAGCTGCTTGCAACTACTCGCCATGCCACTTATGAGATCTTGAGCAGGGGGGAGGCTACTCACAGGAGGTAACGGCGCAAAGTTAAAGCCATCCAATTTCTACCTCGTCTGCCTTTAGTGGCCGGGGCTGTCTAGTGCTGCTGACCTGCAGCCGCAGTTTGTGCCCGCTTTGCATTTTGTCCAGATTGATTCCTATTACTGCGGCAAACACCATGGGCCTTCCCCTGCTCTTCTATGTCTGCCTCTGCCTGGTTAGTCATATTCTAACCTCTACACAGTCGTTATTGTCACCGTCGTGGAGTTTGACCGCGTCTTCAGATTTTCCGGTAGGCATCGTGCTTGCTGGAAGTGGCGGAAGCTCAAGAGTAATAGATGACCAAACGAGTCCTTTGATATAAAGTACAGGCTATTTGGAACTAGTTCTAGTAGTAGTGCCCGGCGGACGAATTGTTCGAAAGGGTTGCTCTTGACGACACTCCAACATCTACCTCACGACGTTACTCTCGCCTATGCCCGCTCGAGCTAGACGTTTGAATTGCCGTGCACCTGCATCCCTCCGTATACCTCGCCACCTCACTCAAAAAGCTCACACTCGAAAACTCTGAAACGCCACATTCTCTGCCCGAGGAATTCGGGGAGCTGACTACCCTGTAGTCACTGTGCCTGGTTGAGCTTCTGTGGCTCAGCAGCCTGCCCTCATCGCTTGGCAACCTGACGAGCCTCAAGGTGCTGAAAATAATCAAATGCAGTTTGCTAACGCAACTTCCAGACTCCCTGACTGTGCTGTCTTCCCTTGAGCTGTTGGACATCAGTCGCTACTGCAACCTCACGTTGCTACCACAAGGCATGGGGGATGGTCTGCATAGCCTGCACGGACTAATGCTGTTCAAATGCACGGCTCTCACCCACCTCCCTCCCACCTTCTCCAACTCTCCTCCCTCGAAACCCTAACCATCCGTGAAGCACCCAGCTTGCGAGGCGCGCTACCAGACGGATTCTCCCACTTGACAAGCCTCCATGAGCTCTCTCTCTTCAATTTGCTGCACCTGCCCACCTTGCCTGCCTCCCTCCCTGCCATCGGCCGTTCTCTCACCAGCCTCGAGCTGGCCGTTTGCTCGCAAATCACGGCGTTGCTAGAGGAGATCGGACGGCTGGAAGCGCTCGAAACGCTCTCGCTCTGCGATCTGCCCAATCTGAAGTCGCGCCCTCGCTCGCTGTGCCAGCTGCAGCGGTTGAAATATCTGCAAGTGAACACCTGCAGCGCGCTGCAATCACTGTTTGGGGATGACGACCCGAGGGATGCACACATGGGAGCTGTTGGACATGAACTTGCGGGAAGAATTGCCTGCTTCGAGTTAGCCGGTCACACAGGCAGCAGCAGTGCTGCTGGCAGCTGTGGGGGATCTGAGGAGAGTGACATGGGTGTGTTGCTGCCATCCCTTGAGAGCCTTAGCTTTGCAGACCTTCCATCGCACCTGCTCGGTCCATCGCTAGGCGCCTTCCCATTGCTCTCAAGCCTAGAAATTGTCGGAAGGGATCGGCTTTGCTTGCTTCCTGACTCCATCTCTCGCATCTCTCGCTTGCAGTCACTAAGAATCTGCCTTTTCAAAAGCCTGCTAGCTCTGCCAGAGACAATAGGGAATCTTTCAGCACTCACATACCACAGACTAAAGGGACTCATGAGCTTG
This sequence comes from Closterium sp. NIES-65, assembly GCA_948144175.1. NCBI lineage: Eukaryota > Viridiplantae > Streptophyta > Zygnematophyceae > Desmidiales > Closteriaceae > Closterium > Closterium sp. NIES-65. The sequence continues at coordinate 247,679 of CANXME010001974.1, read as the reverse complement.
TCTGAGCAGCCTGAGTCCGTTGGGCAGCTGAAGAAGCTTCAGTCTTTTGAGATTGTTAGCTGCCCAAACCTAACCAGCCTTCCCAAGTCCTTCACTGAACTTTGCGGACTGGAGTCGTGTCATTTGTCCGAAGTCAGCATTTCGTGCCTTTCAGTTGAGATTTGGAAGCTCTCTGCTTTGCAGAGGCTCTCTCTGTGGCTGCCCAAACTCTACAGCCTGCCCGAATTGTTCTCGCAACTGCCAGCACTGGAGACGTTAGACCTTATGGACTGCTCGCTGCTGGCTCAGTTACTCTCTGGCCTTCGGCAGATGGGGAAGCTGCAGGTGTGCTTGGTCCAGCGCTGCCCATTGTTGTCAAGATGGAACATGGAGATTGTTGGTACAGCTGACCTGGACGAGGGAGGGCATGTGGTGGGTGGCTTGGAGGGAGAGGATAACTGGGAGGGGGATGATGATTAGGAGGGAGAGGATGAAGAGGAAATAGGGACAGCGGATCAGGATGAGGGGATTGAAGGCGAAGTGAGTGAAGGCGAGGAAGGAGAGGGGAATGAAGGGGAGGGGAGCAAAGAGGAGGGGAGTGGTGTGTAGGGGAGTAGGGAAAAGGCTGAGGGTGGTGATCAATGGTGCACAGAAGCTGGATGAGCAAAAGGAAGAGGATGGGGGGAGGGAATGTGGAGAGAATGAAGGGGAGGAAGGAGAAGAGGGAGAGTGGGAGGATGGAGAGGAGAGTGAAGGGGAGGGGAGCAAAGGGGATGGGAGTGAACGAGAGGGGACTGCGGAACGTGGGAGGTGGAGTGAGATGGAGATGAGGAGGACGAGGTTTGAGGAAGTCAATTTGAAGAACAAGGATGATTCAGAGGAGGAAAGAGGTGATGTGATCTTACCACCAACATGCACTCACGCAACAAGGAAACATGGCTCAACTTAAGTAGAGTATAAGTTGACATGAAACATTGTGACACCAAGGACACATACAATCATACAGCTCTCTCTAATGAAACCCCCAACTTTACCGGCTCCAATGACGACGCGCCAGGTGGTGCTGATTTGGCAATTCTCGTTGCCACGCTATAAGGCACCCTAAATGAGCCCTGTGCCATGTGTCGTGGCTCGCGTGTGAGTGTGTGGGCGTCACCCGCTCGCACTCCTCATACATCCAACTTGTGTGTGCTGCCTGTCAAACTATATATGTGGTAGTTCTGTGTAGGCTATAATGGGGTAGCCCATATTAGGGTTAGTACTTGTACCCACAATTCTTTCAATGCAGTCATTCTAGCTTCTCATTCTGACATGGTTTCAGAGCACTAGGTCCGTAGGACCATTTTTTTTTTTTTTTTCGGGCCCACCATTCCGACAGCGGTTTCCGCATTACCCCACTGCCCTGCCCGAACTGCACATACTGCCCTGCCCTATTTGCACTGCTCGTTGCGCTGCCTGCACAACTGCCTAGCGCGCGACCTGCTCGCTGCCCTGCTAGCGGCCTGCTCGCGCTGCCCTGCTAGCGCGCTTCCTCAGGCCTTCGTGCATCCGGCCCGCCAGCTGCTTGCAAAATCCGCGCACTGCCTGTGCTGCCCGCGTACTGCTGCTGCTTCTCGCGCGTTGCTGCTGCTGCCCACGCGCTGCGTTTCCTGCCCACGCGCGGCCTGCTTTGCCTGCGTGCTGCGTGCACAGACGGCGCCATGCCCGCGCACTGCACGCCCTGCTCGCGCGTTGCCCACGCGCCGCTGGCGTCGCTTGCGCGCTGCCCCTAAGGCCCGCCCTGCCCGCGATCTGCCTGCACCGTCAGCGCGCGGACATAAGCGCCCTGTCCGCGCTGCCCTACGCCCTGCCCGCCCTGCCAGCACTACAGCCACTGCTATGCTGCTGCAGCTGCCAGCGCCGCACTGCCCCGCTGTGCCTGAGCCGCGCTATACCGCCCGAGCCGTGCTGCACCGCCCGAGCTGCGCTGCACCGCCCGAGCTGTGCCGCACTGCCCGAGTCGCGCTGACCTGCTGAGCCGCGCTGCGCTGCCTAGTTGCCTTGCAGACCGGTTTCTACTGCTGCACTGGTGCTTCTACTATTGCTGCTGCTAGTGCTACTACTCCTTGCCTGCAATCGCTCTGCCCTGCCAGTCCCGCACTGGCAGCTATGGCCACCCTCTGCGTTCTGTCGTTTGATACTGAGGGCCGCCCGATTTAGTTTGAGACCTGGCTCGATGACCTGCAGCTGTTCCTAATGAGCGATAGCAAGGATAATGTGTCTCTCTCTTATACCACACATCTGGTGCCTCAGTCGCTCCTGCTGCCACAGCTAAGCTTAGTGCCCGTTCCCAGTGGCAGACTCGTGATGGTGCAGCTCGCCTAGCCGTTCGCAACCACCTGCCGTTAGCTAAACTCACGCATTTTGGCGAGCACAAAACCGCAAGGCCCTGTACGCTGTAGTTTCTCGGTACTCCTCCCCTGCCACTGCTGCACTTAGCTGCCTCATGCTGCCCTACCTTTTTTCTGAGCTGTCCACCTTTACAACAGTTGCCGATCTTATCACCCACTTTTGCACTAGTGACACTCGCCTTCGCACCGCCCTCCCCAAAGAGTTCTTAGCTAAGAACCCGCCTCCGATATACTGGACCCTCCACTTCATAGTGACCCGTCTCCCTGACTCTCTTCGCTCGGTCAGGGACCACTTTCTCGCTCGCTCTCCCACCGATCTCACTATTGACCTCCTAGAGGAGCAGCTTCTAGTCGCCAAGAATAGCATAGTCACTGTAGGTGCTGCTCGTGGCGCTCCTTGCACCCCCATCTTTGAGGGGTGCTCTCCCTCTCCCCTTGCCCCCTCCTACGCTACTGCCGCTGCTGTTGACTTCCTTGGTGTTGAGTCTGTTGGTGCTGCTTCTGCTCCTAGTGGGAGGCGCCGCAGCAGCAAGGGCAAGGGAGCCAAGGATAGCGGAGGTGGCACCGGGGGGTGGGGGGGGTGGTGGTGGAGGAGGTGGAGGAGGAGGAGGTGGCAGAGGGAGTGGTGGCGAGAGTGCTAGCGGGAGTGGTGGCGTCGGTGGCAGCGGTGGGAGTAGCGGTGGAGGCGGACGTGGCGGAGGGGGTGGCGGCGGCAGTGGCGGCGGCGGCGGTGGCAGGTCGGGTTGTCGGTGGCGGCGGCGGTGGCGGTCGGGGCGGAGAAAGCAGCAGCAGCAGCGTCCCCGTGAGGCTCTTACGCCACAGCAGCTTTGTGAGTGGCTTGCTCAGTGTGGGACATCTGGGGGTAGTGGTCGCTGCCCGTATGTGATTCGCACATGTGACCGCGCTGGTCAGACATGCGGGAAGTTCCACACTCAGCACCGCTGCTTCTCCCGCCTTGACGACGCCTGGCGTGAGGAAATGGGCGAGGAGGTCGAGCGCCCTCGCTCACATGAGCTGCTTAAGGCTGGTGTAGACTATAATGCTATCCTTGCTGCCATGTATGCATTAATTATTAGTGCTGAGGGAGACTGTTACTTGTGTGTGCCGCGTCACCCTGGTATAAAGGCTGCTGCCCTAGATGCGAGCGAGTATGCTCTTTTAGGTACTGCACCTGCTCAGGCCTTGCACACCTTCACGCTTGACTTAGGTGCTTCCCGCTGTTTCTTTTGTGATAGTACTACACTCATACCACTCACTGCACCTGTTGCAGTCTCTCAGGCTGACCCCTCAGGGGGCAGAGTTCTTGCACGGTCCACCACTGTGCTCCCGTGCCCGGCGGTTCCGTCTGGCTCACGGACAGGCCTCCACCTCCCCTCATTCTCTATGAACTTGGTGAGCAACGCAGTTCTCTAGAACAAGTGGGTTGACACCTTTACCCCTGAAGGACAGTGTGTGGCGATCTGTTCGTGCTCCCAGACCCACCGCCACCTGGCTGTTGGGTGCAAATTCACATTGCATGACATCCTCCCGTCTGTTTGTACGAGTATGCATGTGCAAATGCATTTGGGTATGAATGAAATGTTCGTGTGTTTGTTTGCTTTCGCAATTTTCGCTTGAAGCATTTGCACGTACTCACGCATTGTGCGCTTCGACATAACATTGTACGCGCTATGAACAGTACAAGCAGAAACGACGAGCTCGCAAAGGAACCCAAGATGGAAGCTTTGCGGTTCGGCTTACTTGATTGCGCAGATTTAGTTCTATCCAACTCGAAATTGTACTGTTTTGTTTGGTTGACTATAGTGTAGCAGGGCAGGCACTATAGGGGTACAATTTAGGTGAAGGTTGGATGTTGTTTGTCTGTATCTGCTTGCTACAGGGCAAGGGGAAACCAGCGGAACCAACATTTGGCTGGTTGGGCAAAGACAAAACAGGTTCTGTTTTTAGGACCTGAACCTGGTTGTTGTTTTCCCAGGTTGGAAAAACAGAACCAGAGGTTGTTTACCAACCTACCACCTGCTGTTTTGTCCAGCCAGGTTGGTTCTGTTGCTTGGAATTATTTGGGATCATCCCTAGTTGTTCCCAGGGTTTATTCCCAAGGTCCTTCCTAGCTAGAGCTATTTATTCCTTCTCTGTTTGTACCTGAATATAGTTTATTTGATTCAAGCGAATTCCTCCCTTCCTGGAATTTCGTTTCTACGCGGTGCGACGGCGGAATGCTACCCGAGTCAACGCTAGTACGCTAGCACTCCAACGCTAGGCAAACGCTGTCCGAGCCATAACTTCGTAATGGCAGAACTTATCGCGAGGCAACTTGGCTTATTTTAAAGCTCTTGGAGTGAGCTTCGGCATAGGAAATTCTCAGCTTAATCCGGTCGACGGTCTTCACGATACGCTGCGCGACGTTCAAGGTACTCTTGCTGTTTTGACTAAGTCCCTCTTGATCCCTCTCTCTACAAACTCGGACCCGAGGATAGGGGCTGGTCTTGTACCACGCACCCAAGGACCCTTGGAGGTGACCCCGAGGAGAGGTTTTAAGTGTGATAAAGTCTTAATAGCTTGAGTTTATTAGGCCCTTACACTAACACTGGCCACGTTTACCCGTCGGCCAAGGTCGAGTCTGTACATTCTGACGACTGCGTTGGACTCTTCTCTGGCACCACCGTCTGGGTCACCCCTACTTGCCATGTCTACATGGCATGCATAGTCGCCTCCTTGTGTCTGGTCTTCCCAGGTCTCTCCCTCACCTCCCTGCCTTGCCTGCGCTGCTCTGCATCCTTGCGTCAAAGGGCGGCAGCGCGTCGCTTCCTCACTCCTCCTCGTTTCCCCCCAGGCTCCTCTACGGACCCTCCACGTGGACGTGTGGGGCCCAGCCGGCGTTCGTGGACAAGGCAGCGCGCGGTACTTTTTGCTTGTTGTCGACGACTACTTGCGTTACACCACAGTCTTCCCCTTGCATACGAAGGGTGAGGTCCCTGATGTCATGTACCCTTGGATCTGAGCATTTCGTCTCCAGCTCGGCGAGTGGTCCCGCCACGACCTCCCAGTCCTGCGTCTACACTCTGACAGAGGTGGTGAGTTCTCCTTCGAACTCTTGCGGGCCTTCTGTCAGGGGGAGGGCATTCGCCAATCGTTCACGGTTCCGGCCTCACCGCACCAAAATGGGGTTACTGAGTGCCGCACTGGCTTGGTCATGGAGATCGCTCGTACCTCCTTGATCCATGCGGTAGCTCCCCATTTTCTGTGGCCGTTTGCGGTCCGGCACGCCGCGCAGCAGCTCAACCTCTAGCCCTGTGTCTCCTTGCCCTAGACCTCGCCCACACTGCGTTGGACGGGAGAGGTTGGCAATGCGTCGGTGTTCTGGGTCTGGGGTGCTCGTGCCTTTGTCCGTGATACGTCCACGAACAAGCTCTCCTCCCGCACCATGCCCTGTGTCTTCCTCGGCTTCCCCACTGACGCGCCTGGCTGGCCGTTTTACCACCCCTCCTTGCGCAATCTTCTGTCCTCTTAGGACGTCACCTTTGACGAGTCGGTTCCTTTCTACTGACTCTTCCCCTACCGCACTGCCCCTCTCCCTCCCCCGCCGCTTTTCCTCGCTCCAGGTCCCCCTCTGGTAGACCCTCTCCCCCGTCAGGGTCCTGCTTCGTCAGGTGTGTTTTAGGTAGACCCCCTCTCCTTGGCTGAGCCTGTCGAGGTCATTAGCGACTCATGTGTTGCTTGGGGTGCTGTGTCTGGGGTTGCTGAGCCTGTGCTACAGGTGCTGGGGGGTGTGGAGCCTGGGAGTACTGAGCCTGCGAGTGCGGAGCCTGGGGGTGCTGAGCCTGCAAGTGCGGAGCCTGGGGGGTGCTGAGACGGAGGGTGCCAGGTGCTGAGCCGGAGGGTGCCGGGTCTGGGGGTGCTGAGTGTGCTGGCGCTTCTCCGGGTCTCTTTTCACACTTGGGGCCTCTCTCACCACAGCAGCTACAAGAGTGGTTTGCGTGGGGTGCCTACCTGAGAAGTCGTGCTGCTGGAGCTGGAGGTCCTGCTGTTGGAGGTACTGCTGCTCGAGGTGCTGCGGTTCGAGCTGCTGGAGCTGCTTGTCGTGGAAATCGCTGGGAGTGCTGGTGTTTCTGGTTCTGGAGGTGCTAGTACTAAAGGTACTGGAGCTGCCAAGACTTGTGGTGCTGCTGGAGCTGGAGTTCCCTGTTCTGGGGGTGCTGCTACTTGAGGCACTGGAGCTGGAGGCCCAAGAGCGGGTGCTGTCGACACTGGAGCTGGAGACCCTGGAGTTGGAGGTGATGGAGATAGCGGCGCTGGCGCTGGAGGCGTCGGGGCTGGCGGCCTTGGAGCTGGAGCTGCTGGTCCTGGAGGTGCTAGTACTGGAGGTGCTAGAGCTGCCAGAGCTGGTGCTGCTGCTGGTGCCGAAGGCGTTGGAGCTGCTGAAGGCGCTGGAGCTGGTGGTGCTCGTACTGGAGGTGCTGGTGCTAGTGGTACTGCACAGCAGCGATTGTTCTCGCTCCGCCGTCACCGTCGTCTCTGCCGCCGCCTGACTCCGTGCTTCGCCAGGTTCTTAGCCTCCCATCTTCTACTGACGTCCCGTTAGAGCCAGGCTCCCGACAACCTGCTCCTTCTCCTTACACTGAGCAGACAGACTTGCTTACAGAGCGTCGTAAGCCTGCGTCTCGTCCTGCCTCGCCTGTTTGGGCTGGTTGCACTGGTCGTTGTGTTCCTCGTGAGCGTCCTCCTCCTATCCTCGGCACGCATACTATGTATCAGAATCCCTGCCACTAGACCGCTGAAATAAAAGGGCTTGTTAAGTAGCGGGTCACTGCGCCCATAACCCCCCAGGACAACGAGCCTGTAACCCTTCCCTAGGATCAATCGGGGATCACCAGTGGACCTCTGACACCCCCCCGCACTGGAATGCCCGAAGTGCACACACCGGGATACGAACCCGAGACCTTCGCTCTGATACCATATCAGAATCCCAACCACTAGACCACTGGGATATAAGGGCGTGTTAAGTAGCGGGTCAGTGCGCCCATAAACACCCAGGACAACAAGCCTGCAATCCTTCCCTAGGATCAATCAGGGATCACCAGTGGACCTCTGACACTATGGCACTTCGTCCTTCCTTTGTTCCACAGCGTATTCCCCTGCCGTCTCCTCCTACGTCCTCTCTTCCGCACGTTCCGGACCCTGAGTCTGACTTAGCTCATGCTGCCAGCCCTACTGTCAGACGTCTCCTGGCCACTGTTGTCACTGATCCTTCGTTTGAGTAAGCTTCTATGTCTGCCCTAGTTGCTGAGCTTGTCGACTTTGCTGATCGCTTTCGTCTAGACTACGCCACTAGTCTTGTTGCTGAGTGTGAGTCTGTCTTTCCTCCGTCCGTCGGGGGTGAGTGTGCTCTTGGCACGGACGTCCTTGAGGACAAGCAAGAGGACTTGGAGTGTTTTGCAGCTGTACTACCTCATCTCGTGTCCATGCTTATTGTAACTGAGGGAGACCCGGATGCACCAGACATCCCGACTCCGCGCTCTTACGCAGAGGCGATTGAGGGTCCCTACTCCTCTCAGATGGCAGTCAGCCATGGACGCTGAGATGGCATTCTAGAAGTCCACAGGCACTTACGTCGATGTTGTTCCCACACGTGGGGCGAACATCGTCAGTGGCATGTGGATTTTCAGGGTGAAGCGGCCGCCAGGTTCTCCGCCTGTCTTCAAGGCGCGTTACGGTGCACGAGGCTTCAGTCAGTGAAAGGGAGTTGACTTCTTCCAGACCTTCTCCCCTACCCCAAAGATGACCACTCTTTGGGTTTTGCTGCACGTCGCCACTCAGCGTGACTTTGAGCTTCACTCTCTTGACTTCAGCACAGCTTTCTTGTAGGGCAGCCTGCACGAGGAGATCTGGCTGCGCTGCCCACCTGGCTTCACTGGGTCGTTTCCTGCAGGTACCCAGTGGAGCCTTCAACGGCCAGTCTACGGTCTCCATCAGGCGCCTCGCGAGTGGCACAATACACTGAGGACGACTCTTGCGGCTCTTGGGTTTGCTCCTTCTACTGCTGACCCGTCGCTGTTTCTACGCCCCGACTCTTCGCTGCCGCCCTTCTACATCCTCGTGTATGTCGACGCTTGGTCTTTGCCACTGCTTACACTAAGGGACTCACCCACGTGAAGTCGGAGCTGCAAAAGAGACTCACGTGCATAGACCTTGGTGAGCTGCGTAGCTGTCTTGGCTTGCAGATCAGCCAGGACCGAGCACGGCGCACCATTACCTTGACTCAGTCACACATGGTGCAGCAGGTCCTTCAGCGCTTCGACTTCCAGTACTCCTCGCCACAGTCCACTCCTCTGCCTACCGGCCACTCGCTCTCAGCTCTGCTGTTGGATGAGTCCGTAGAGCCGAGTGGACCATATCTAGAGCTTGTGGGCTGCCTCATGTACCTGATAACCTGCACTCGACCTGACCTTGCTTACCCTCTTAGCATCCTAGCACGCTACGTTGCGCCCGGGAGACACCGACCAAAGCACTGGAAGACCGCTAAGAGGGCGATACGCTACATGTGCAGTACGTCGGGCATGGGGCTCGTGCTTGGAGGACGGGCTCTGTTGTCCTCACTGGCCACGCAGACGCTTCTTGGGTTGACGACTTGGCTACGCAGCGGTCGTCACAGGATTACACCTTCAATCTTGATTTCGGCTCTGTTTCCTAGCGGTCTACCCGCTCGTCTTCTATTCTCAGTTCCAATTGTGAGGCTGAGGTCCATGCAGGGGCCATGGCTGCACAGGAGTTACGCCGGCTCACCTACTTGCTGACCGACTTGGGAGAGCCGCCTTGTTCTCCTCCAGTTCTGTACGTCGACAACAAGGCCATCATTGCCTTGTGTCAGGAGCACAGACAGGAGCACACGAACAAAGCACATCGCCCTGCGTTACTTCCTTGCTCGAGAGTTGCAGCAGTGTGGTCAGCTTCGTCTTGTTTACGTGGCCTCTTGGGCCAACACCGCTGATATCTTCACCAAGGCACTTAACTCTTGTGATCATTAGCACTTCTGTATTGTGCTATGACTTGTGCCTACTTGGCCTCACTTGCTCACCTGTTGACTTTGCTTGTACTGTGATCAATGTTGAGTACCTGCATGTCGACTCCTGCTAGGTAGTGATCATTGTACTATTGTTATTGCATATATACCTCTGCATGTGAACTAGCCTTGTGGCCCTTCGCTTGTGCTCGTAGTGTGTGGTGACGTTGTGATCCACCCTGAGCTTGCTTTGCTCTTCTTGACTAGTCTTGTGACCCCTTGTTCTCCCCCACTTTGTCTATGGGGTGTGTGAAACTATATATGTGGTAGTTTTGTGTAGGCTATAGTGGGGTAGCCCATATGGGGTACAACCTAATGTTAGCGTTAGTTGCTAAGAAATACCGCAAGGCAATGTGCTTCGTTTTGTTCGCGAATCTGTTCTTGTTGGCAATGCGGATTGCAGATTGGTTGTCGCAGAATAGGGAGAAGCCGGGTAACTGGGCCACCTTCGCTTCTACCAGCAGTTCACGAAGGTACACTCCTTCCTTGGTCTCTGAACAGAGTGCAATGTATTCTGCTTCAGCTAAGAAGAGAGCAATTAGTTCTTGCTTGCTCGACTGCCAAGAGATGGGCCCGATAGGCTCAAGTCGGTATATGTAGCCGGTGCGCGAGCGCTTGTTGTTTGAGTCACCGGCGTGATCAGCGTCGACATAGCCGATTAGCTTAGGTGTTGTAGTTCCGGTCTTGTGGTAGGTTAGGCCGAACGTCGAGGTGCTGACGAGGTAGTGAAGAGTGCGGTCGTGCTACGCCATGTGTTCCGCTTCAGGTTTCTTGAGGTAGGTGGTAGTTGACTTGCAGAGTATGATAGATCCGGACGACAGGCTGCGAAGAGGAGGCATCCCAGCTTTCTCTGGTAGTCACGTATGCCTGCGGGCTTGAGCGGAGCGGAGCCTTCCTTGTGGCTTCCAGTGGTGTAGCGGTATGGCGTGGAGTTGGCGGTCGGGGTGAGTCCGAAGCATTTGGCGATAGTGTCGGCGTATTTCGCGGTGCTGAGGTAGATTGCACTTTCTTCTTCCTGAATTTTGAGGCCGATGTATTGCGTGACGGTTGATGATACTGTGAGAGTAAGATCCTGCTGCAGCTCCCCTTCGAACCAGGTAGTGACGCCTGCCGGTCAAGCCAATGTAGAGTAGGTCATCTACATAGATGATCAGTAAGATGTAGTCGGTGCCCTTTGTGAGTTGGTACATGCCCTAGTCGTGTGGTAGTTGGCGAAAGCCGATGCGGATGAGTCTAGCGTGCAGGTACTGTTGCCACAGTCTCGAGGCCTGTTTAATGCTGTACAGGGACTTAAGCAGCTAACAGACTTGGTTAGGATCTACGTTTGATCCGTGTGGTAGCTCGACAAAGATTTCGGCGTCAACAGGTGCGTAGAGAAAGGCATTGGCAGCGTCGATTTGGCATAGTTTCTTCTTCTTCATGGCGGCTATCGCGAGGAGAATTTGCAGCGAAGTATGTCGACTGACCGATGCGAACGTCTCGGTGAAATCGCGTCCGTGCTCTTGGTCGAAACCACATACAACCCAGCGCGCCTTAAATTTGCCGATGGTGCCGTCTGCCTTTGTTTTCACACGGAAACCCCATTTTCCTGGTGAGTACTGTTTTGTTGCGTGCCACGGCAATGGGAACAATTTTCCAGGTGTTCCGTTCTTCCAGCGCTTTCAGCTCCCTGTCCATGGCTTCGCGCCATTTTTCCCAATGCTCCCCCCCCCTAGAGCCTGCTGAACTGTGGCAGGCTCCTTAGGAATCGCCGTGCCGTGTACCGCGGTGACGAGGCCAAGTATCTGGAGTCCGCTCTATGTGTAGCGGGGAAGAGTTGTGTCCTCGGGAAAGACTGCTTCGTCTCCCGCTTCAAGATCGGGTACAAAGTTGGGTCCTACGCGCTCTTCTTCGTTGGAGTTGACTCTTGCAGGTGTAACGTAACCGTTGTCGGTGAAGTGATAATAAACTTCGACGTTGATGCTTTTGCGGGGATCTTCGTCATCCATTGGTACGTCAATGGAGCAGTATGGGAGAGGTCCGGCTTCCTCTGAGGCTTCATCCACGTTCTGCTCGTCCCAGTCAGCTTCTTCCTCTGCCGAGGCGAAGGCTCGGGTGCCAAGAAATCCGCCCGAGAGGTCTGGGTTTCCTTCTTCCACGTTGGCAAGGTATGTCCGAAGAGTGAGGTTTTCGTAGAAATTGACATCACGTGCTGCCACTGTTTCCTTTGTGCTGATGTCAAAAATCTTCCATGCGTTGTAATGTTTTTCGATGCCCATGTATAGTCCCCACTGTGCGCATTGGGAGAATCAGCCAGCTCGTGCAGATGGGGGTCGGTACTGTACCATGCAGCCGAAGACTCGCAACATTTTGGTGCTACCCAATTTTCCTGTCCACGGCAGATGCGGTGATGCGTTGTTCAGGAGTGATGATGACGAGAGCAAGTTGTGCAGCATCACGGCGTGGTCCATTGCCTCGGGCCACTGGTGGTTGGGTAGGTGCATGCCGCGTGGTAGCTTGCGCATGGTGTTCTGGAGGGTTCTGTTCATTCTTTCTGCTACACCCTGCTGTTGATGGGCGTAGGGAAGAGAGATGAGCCCCTTGATCCCCCTTTCTGCCAGATACTGCTTGAACCTCTGTGACGCATATTCTCCTCCATCTGACTGGAAGATTTTCAGCTTTACTCCCGATTCCTGCTCTGCTTCTGGAAGCCATGCGACGAAGGCTTTAAAGGCCATATCGCGGCTCAGAAGGTTGAGGTGCCAGATGTAGCGTGTGGCGGCATCGATGAATGTGATAACATAGTTGTATGCTCCTTGTCCAAGTTCGCGGTTGTACAGTATGTCACTGTACACCTTCTCCAGAGGTACGTATGCTGGTGCGCTCGGGTTGTGATGCGAGACGAATGGTTGATGCGGTAAGTCAGCTTCGGGGCACGTGAAGCATGTTCCGCCGTTGGCTAAGAGTAGTGAATCCTTGTCGAGCACGCCTGCTCTTATCGTGTTATTTAACGTCGTCTTGCTTGGATGTCCCATTCTTGCGTGCCAGGTTCCTTCAGTGGCGCGATGTCCAGGTGAACGCCTGAACAGGTCGGAGTTGGAGTAGAAGCCTGCGGTTAAGTTTGCGCTTCGATGGACTTCCCGTGGAGTTGGATTTAGCTGCTGCGCGGGAGTTGGTGGTGTATTGTCGATGAAGACCGGTGCCGTTGAAGGGCCACCGGTTGGTGCCGATATTGTCTCTGCTGCTGCCGATGCTGTTTCTGCTGCTGCCAAAGTTATCTCTGCTGCTGCCAATGTTGTCTCTGCTGCTGCCGATGTTGTCTCTGCTGCTGCCAATGTTGTCTCTGCTGCTGCCGATTCAAATGTTGCTAATGCTCTCGTTCTTTCTGTTTTAGGTATGGTGTGTGAGTACCAAAATCCGCCAGGACTGAAGTCAGGGTCAAGATCCGGCGGGTGTGTTTAGGAGGTGAAGGTAATGATTCCGTCGCTGTCGGCGGTGCGTAGATATGGAACAAAGTCGAGGACGAAGACGTTATTCTTCAATACCGCCTTCCCAATGTAGAGTCCGCCTCTCCCGTGATACAACTTGAACTCTTGAGTGGTGATGTTTGCTTCTCGGTGGATGCCTTTCGCCATCAGCTGACTAATGCTCAGTAAGTTGTAGCCGAGTACTTTTGCTATTAAAACCTTCGACATTTGCAGTATAACGTTCGTCTCCCGTGACTGAAGTTGAACTACGCCTTGCCGTCGTGTGTGCAGGTTTTGGCTGTTGGTGACGGCGAGGACAACTTCGCGTTGAAGTTGATGTTCTCGTTGAACGAAGCGTCCTGAGGAGCACATGTGTTGTCTGCAGTAGCTGATCAAGAACCAAGTGTCCTTCCCAGACGGCTCGCTTTGGGCGATGGCTGCGTATGTCGGGTTCGGCTCCAGTGTTTCGCGATGAGGAGTGTTTTCGTCAAGTTATTCTTCTGGTGAGTAGTGTGGTGGTGATTCAGTAATGCAGGAATCTGACAGTCTTGCCATGCAGCTCACGATGGTTCTTACTCCTTGTGCAGATTGCGTTGTTGTCAAGGCTTGAGCTTGAGGAGTGGGGTGCGCTTGTGTTGAGGCAACTTGGCTGCTTCAAGGTCGAAGTTGTCGTTGTGGTGTCGTTGACTGTCGCAGACTTGGACAGTGTGTTCGAGGGTGTCCAGATGTCTTTCAGAGATGACAGAATGGCGGTACGTGCTGCAACTGGTGTTGTTTATTCTGTTGATTGGAGTTGTTGAAGCATCTTTGGGTGTGGAAAGCGAATTCCTTTCTTGCGTTTTCTTCTTGTGCCTTTCCTCGTGCAGGTCCATGTCTTGTTGTTCGGCGTGTATTTCGGCGCAGAGTGCCGCTTCGGAGATTTTCCCGTGAGCTCGGAGTATGGCGCGAGTGGAGCGCCAGTGAGGACCAAGGCCGTAGATAGCGACTGTGATGAAGGCTTCCTCAGATATCGATCCTCCGCATCGAAGGAGTTTGTCGCGCAATTTGTGACAGCGGCTAATATACGCCATTCCCTTTTTGCCTCGTTTCATTTCGACTGTTGTGAGTTGTGCCATTAATCGACTTTGATTGACGCTGTTTGTTGCTTGATACAGGTTCTTCAAATGGTTGTACGCGAGCTCAGCGGAGCTGCCGTATCCCCGATAAGACCGAATGTTTTGCTGCTGGTTTGGAGTTACGTTCCTCAGCAGGATCGTGTAAGCCATCATTGACTAATACGTGCACTGCTTCTTGTTGTATTGCGTTCCGTGTGTTGGGTATGGCAGGGACCCATCAAAGAATCCAAGAATCTGCACGCCTTCCATCATTAGCTCGAACTCGAAGGACCAGGTATAGAAATACTTCCCGTCGAAAGGTGTTGATGTCTGGAGTTTCATAACGTGCGCGAATTGCGACTGAACTTGAAGTGCGTCCAATGTCTTTACTTATCCAGGTGGAGGCTGCTGGTGCGCCATAAAGCTGATAGAGCCGTGCTGAGGTCCGTACGGAGCAAAGGTAGGCTGCTTGTTGGTTTCCGTGCGCATAGGATGAGCCGTCGAGGCTCATTGGTGTAACGTCGTTATTGTTGTTGCTGTTGTTTCACTGCGCAGGTGCCGTTTGCTGATGCTGCTCTTAGAAGGACATGAAGGAGAAGAACTTCTCCATCATGCTTGGGTCAAAGCCTACGGCTTGATTTGAGGGAGTTTCGGTAGACCCAGCTGCTGGTCTTGTTGCCGTGCCCTCCTCTGTCTATAGGCCAGAGGCAGAAGGTGGAGTAGGAGGAGTACCGGGAGAGCCGTTAGAGGAGATTCTCTCCTTCTGTGTTGCCATGCCTTCTGATGTTGTAGGTGTCTTGGAAGTAGTTGAGTTTACCTTGATAGCTCTGATACCATGTTGGGCTGATAAAAGCCCTTAGGATCTTTGCAGGACTTAACTCTGGGTAGGAATATTGTAGTTGCGGAAGCGTTTTAATAAGAGTGTTGAACCACCTTGCGCTGGTATGTGAGGGCAAACTAGATTGTTTAAAACAAAGAGATACAAGGCTTTTATAAGAGTACAAGGAATATGAAGAGATACAACTGATAACTATTTTAATGTTGCTGTTGCGGTTCGATACAATGACGACTCGGGAAACTGCTCAATAACGAGTTAGTTGTTTGTCCTTGCTGTCGCGCTTTACTTGTCAGGTCAAAGATCGCTGACCTTTGACTTTCGCGTAACCTCCAGCGGTTTCTTCACTTATCAACCTCCGATGGTTGACTCGCCGATGCTTCGTCGGGCTTTGCTTCGTTTATAGCTTAGTGTTTCGACGCACGACAGAAGCGCTTAAATTACTTGTTTCCAACATTTCTTACCCATTTTCAATGTATGTGATTGCTAATAATAACATCCATCCCAATGCTGTTGTGTGTGTTTGGGCATGTGCATGGAGGATTCTAAGTGGCAACAACCTATGCTGCGCTCTGTTGGGGCTTGTCAAGCCAGATGTGCCTTTAAAGGGGGCAAGTCAGAGGGTAGTGATGTATAGTACAGCGAACCTGGACAAGGGAGAGCATGCGGTGGGTGGCTTGGAGTTAGAAATGAAGGGGGGTGTGGATGGAGGAGGCGGATGAATGGAGCGAAGAGAAGGAAGGAGAGGAGCAAAAACGGGGGGAATGAAGGGTAGGGGACAGGGGTTTTTTTTTTTTTTTTTGAGCACACTGGTTTCCAGGGTGGTTTTTCACGTGACACTAGAATTCGGAGTGGTCTCGAGTCGTTTCTTTGATTGGACAGGGTAATTCTGCTTTTTGAAATAAGAACTCAGATGTGTCAGTGTTTTTTTTTTTTTTTTTTACTCTGAGGTTTCACAAAATATCGCCATACTGTAGTTCTAGGCTCTCACGGTGTTTAAGGAGAGTGTCTTGAAATGGATCGAGCTTGAATTATTCAATTTATATACATAGCACAAAAATCTCTCACCCCTCCGACGCATTTTGCTCCCCGGCGGGAGCCTCAGGTTCGTTCTCTGAGTCAGATTCCACTTTATCTTTCCCCCTGTTGGAAGCAGGTCGGAACGGCGCAGGTGATTTTGCAGGTCGACGCTTTTTCTGCTTGCGCCAAATGTCCACGACATCTGGCCACAACACGTTGTAGTCCAGCATGTGGATGCTCATGAGCTCCGTAAGACGCGCGTTGTTGAGAGTCGTGCGCTGCCAGCTCTTGATGATGTTTTGGCGCAAAAAGCCACGTTCACACTCGACGGTGCTTATTGGCAGAACGGCCAACGCCTGCCGCATGGTCACGATGTTGGGGTAAGTGCGTTGCCAGTCGCGAGTCGCCAGGATGTTGGTGAGCCCTTGGAAGAAGTCCTCGTCCTCGTTGTGGTTCTTCAGGATGTGACAGAATATTTTCAGCTCCAGCTCGGCTGCCCGCAAATCCAAACCTGCCATAACAGTGGGCACGAATGTGTAGGTTTAATAAGCGACATTAGATTTGTGGCAACGACCAGATTAACAATTATAAAATCAAACAACAAACTCGTAACACCCTAGGAAACAAATTTCAAGTAATAAAAATACCTAGCAGCTAGTTGTTGAACAGAACCGCGTTCTCCCGAAGCCAGCTAGCACACTCGACGCGCATGTGTGTCCGTCTTTGGTGGCCACTTTTCAACTTTGAACAAATTCGTGCTGCCCAGGTGCATCAGATATCGCATGCGGTGCTTTAGATTGTACACGACCTCCTGGGAGAAGGCCTTGCACAACTTCACGCAATCAGCCACGGTGCCGCCGTACTTGTGCCCAGGGATGTGCTCCTCGCTAAGCTTGATGACATGTCGGGCAACACGGCCGTCCGTGTCCACCCCTTTGACTGTTATTTTCTTGTCATTGTCCTTGAGCCGTGCCAGGAATGGCGACACGTGGTTGTCCATGCCCGCCCCGAACGTGCAGCCGTAGTCGATGTATCTGTGCTCTATGTACGACACCACGCGGTCCACCTCCTCCGAAACTTGGGTCACTTCCACCTATTTGGAGTCGTGGAAGAAAAAAAAACTTGTAGTTAGTGATTGTTGAAACAATTAGTTAAACAAACGTAAAGAATATTCAAGCAATTACTTTCCGCCGTTGGAAAAATCGGTTCAGCGAGTTCATCTCCCCGAGGATGTCTGCCAAAAAGGACAGACAGAAGTGGTACTTCAAAGTCTGCACCACTGCCGCGATCTTGTGATTCCACTCCAGTAAGACAACAATCGCCGCCCCCAAGATCTTGACCATGTGCAAAACTGCATCACCACGGGAGAGCCACCGCACGTCGTGCAGTCCTTGGTGCTCTAGGTTGGTGCTATGGATCACTTGTTGCAGCTCCTTGAACCTTGCGTGCCAGGGAGTGGATTTTCCCACGATCTCGCCAACCGCCCTGATCGACTTATCCACGATCGCCAAGTCAGGGTATTTCTCCGCCGATTCCTTCACAGCCATAGCTTCACTGCACGAGTGAGTAGACGAGACACGTGTCAGTAGGTTATAACAAACAGTATAATAAACGCCACCAAAATTAGACGAACAATAAATTTCATATAAAATGACATACCGATGCGCAATGCAGTGAACCCTGACCAGATGGGGGATGCGCAGCCGCAGTCTCCTCACCCGGCCTGACGTGCCACCGATCATCACAGCTGCGCCATCGGTGGAAATCCCCGCGATCTTCCGTAACTCGACGCCAATGCTCTCGAGATGTTGTAGTAGAACTGCAAGCAGCGAGGCAGCATCACACTACTCGAGAGTCAATAATGCGAGAAACTCGGTGACGACCACCCGGTTCTTTAGGAAAGTGGCAAACACGATCATGTGTTTGCCACGCGCGCGGCCGGTACTCTCGTCGCACATTATGCCAATGAAGGGAGAGGCGTGCATGTGTCAGAGCTATTTTCAGCT
Organism: Closterium sp. NIES-65; assembly: GCA_948144175.1. NCBI lineage: Eukaryota > Viridiplantae > Streptophyta > Zygnematophyceae > Desmidiales > Closteriaceae > Closterium > Closterium sp. NIES-65. The sequence goes on along the minus strand of CANXME010001974.1, from coordinate 229,849 downwards.
CAGGTACGTGGTCAGAGCTCTGACCATTTCCGCAAAACCGTACCTGACACAAGTTTCCAACAATAAAGGAAAACGTATCAGGATAATTGACATCACACCGTCCTTTGTTACTAAATACTTCACATGGTGAACTCACTGGGTGATGTATACGCCGTAGGTCTGACGCAGGATGTCAGCGACACCCTCCTCCGCAAGGAACTGGACGATCTGGGGATACAGATGGATGGGAGTGTCGGTGTGGCACACAAAAGGAATGGCCTGCATGAGGCGCACGACGCGAGAGCCTTCGGGATCGCCATTCGCGAAGTCGGCAATTTTCTTCTGATCTGTGATTTTCTTCATCAAATTTGCTTGCTTCTTCATCGCGTCATCATGCTTCATGCTGTTCTCGTGCCACCGCATGGAGCCAAGCTGCAGATCACGACCGCCGGCGCCATTTCGTCCGTATCGTGCGTTATCCTTCCCGTGCTCCATGCACACACTGCAACGCAGACACGGCTCGCCTTCGGGGATCTTGTCAAGAATCAACCAATCAAACCTCGGCAGCCATTCCGGGGTGTAATTCTTCTGGGCTTTCAGGTAAGCCTTCTCTCTCTTCTCCACGTCTAAAAGGGGAGGAATGGGGGGTGGTACAGAGGCGGGAGGTGGAGCGGGGGGTCTCGGCAACGGGGTTCCCCACTGCAGCACTTGCTGCGTCATCCGTCGCTTTTTCGGAGCCATTGATCCCGTCAACTCCAGAGTGGCGGCATCAATGACTTGGGTTGGAACCGTCGCAGCCGGTTCAGTAGGCTCCTCCGTACGCGGCGATGCGACCCATTCCTCAATGCCGTCGGAATCTGCAGTATCAGGCTCCCCGTGTGGCGAGCGACACCAGAAGTCAATACCGTTAACCTCTTCGCCACCTTCCGGGCGAGGGCTTCGCACCCATTCTGTACCGCCGTCACCGTCCTCGTCATCGTCGCGCATGTTCGCTCACATTTTGTACTCGTTTGACACCTTAGCGCAATCCTCACTACTTCGATTAATTGCACCCGTAACACTTGGTATTCAGAGCCTCTTTCTTTTCGGACCGCGCATCTCCACACCCCAGGAAATCAACTTTTGATTTTTCACTCGAAGGGACTCACGCACCTTAGCCCCTAGGAGTCGCTGTCCTCGCGTTCTCTCGTAAACATGTGCAGCCACGACTGCGCCTAGACTAAGACGAGCCGACGCCCTTCGGAATGGCCAAACGCATCGATGTCACCACGCTCACGCAGGACCGCCTGGACGAGCTGCTGCGACAACTGCACGAAAGCTCCGAAGAAATCGCAGCATTAACGGCAGAATGCGCCTCCCTGCAAAATGACATCGCACGAGCACAATCCCAAGCACCTGGCACTCCGATACAGCCCGCACCACATACATCGCAACACAGAAGTGTGGGGCAACCCGCGAGCGCAGCCAGTGATGGCGTCGTCCGCCACGACGGAGACGACGACCACGGCACAACACACCCCGACGCAATGAACGCGGCCAGGAATTAGTCTCAAATCACTGTTTCCGTGCCAGCCGGCAAATCAACTCTACCGTCGCCGATGCCGCTGAAGCCGCAGCGTCCGCCGTGTTTTGACCTGACTCAATGGGGTGGTCCTAGCGTTCAGGCGTGGCTATTCATGTTGAACGTTTTCTTCGACGCAAACTACGTCTCGGAGGATACGGCGAAGATTTGCTACACCGTATCGTTGCTGCGAGGACCCGCCATGGACTGGTGGCGTGTCATCATCACAAAGCCGGCAGACTACGCGACTCTACTGACACAGGAAGGACAAACCGGACCCTTGACGCCATTGTATTTCGTGGAGGTGCCCCAGTATCGCACGTGGGACGCGTGGTGCGCAGGTCTGCGCGCTCGTTTCAAGCCAATTGCGACTTCGATCGCGGCGCGACAGAAGCTCTGCATTAGGCGCCAACTCGGTTCCGTCCATGACTACACGAGCGGATTTTTGGCGCTATGCGAGCAGGTGGGATACATGCACGAGAGCGAGCGCATCGACCGCTACATCGGCGGCCTGAAGCAGGACATCGCTCAGGAAATCCAGCTCCGAGGCGTCACCGACTTTCAGGAAATTCTCGCTATGGCGGAGAAGCTCGATTTCTTCCGCCGACCGAGACCGGGGTCCTACGGAAGCAGCAATTGGGGACATCGGCCTCGTGGGACGAACGAAGGCGCTACGATACGTGCCGTCGCCGCAAATGCCGCTGCCGCACCATGCAAAGGGCGATGCTTTGCGTGCAATTGGCCGGGACACCGTAAGAGTGAATGCCCGGAAAACGCTAAAGGAAAGGGGGAAGCTGAGCAACAGAAACTGACCAAGCAGCAAGGAAACGCTGGGAGTCAGTAGCGGAAGGGCCCTCTACTGACAGGTCACGCCGCTCGCCCGACCCAACCGACCCTCACCGAGTGATTGTGCCGGTTCACGCAATCGACCACACCCGGCCAAACAAGGAGGGTACTACGGTAGACAGCCCCATACTGCTTAGTGGGAAAATCGGGACACACTTAGTTAAAATCTTCGTCGACAGAGGGGTCAGCCACAGCCTTATCAACACTGCCACAGCACGAAAACTGCGACGGCCACTGGACAGATGCTTACCTGAGATCGACGCAAGACTGGTTGACGGCACGCCACTGGCGATACGGGAACGTGTGGACCGAGTTCGGATTCGATGTGGGGGTAACTTCACGTTTAGCCAGGAAATGCTCGCCACGACCCTCGACGGAACCGACATTTTACTCGGGCGTGATTGGCTGGGACGACACAATCCATGAATCGACTGGACAACTGGTGACTGCACCGTGCGAGTGAATGGTAACAACATCGCCCTACCTCGTTGGGGCTCGCGTGAGTCTACGTGTCAATGCGATCACGATGAAACACGCCGTAGCGGCAGGAGCTGACGTGTACGCGGTTGACATTCGAGAAGCCAAGGTAGCACACAAAGGAGGGGATTTGCAGAAACTGCTAGCAATATTGAAGCCGTATAGTGACATTTTCTTGGACGACCTACCGAGGGGACTGCCACCTCAACGACTGCACGACCACAGGATAGAACTAGAACCGGGGGCACAGCCAACATTACAGCGACAGTTCCAACTGACCCAACCCAAACTGGACGAACTGAGGAGGCAGCTCGATTACCTGCTCGAGAAGGAGTTCATGCGCCCTAGTTCATCGCCCTTCGCAGAACCGATACTATTCACACCGAAAAAGGACGGGGGTTTTCGCATGTGCATAGATTACAGAGCACTAAACAGGGCTACCATAAAATCCTGTTACTCCATCCAGCATGCCGACGAACTGATCGACCAACTGCACACAGCCCGGGTACTCTCGAAAATTGACCTTCAGGAAGGTTACCACCAGATTCGCGTCAACCCACCTGACTGCCCCAAGACAGCTTTCCGAACACGCCACGGATCTTTCGAATATACCGTCATGCCCTTCGGACAAACCAACGCCCCCGCCACCTATCAAATGACCACGAACGAGGCCTTCCACCCACTTCTAAATATGTGCGACATCGTGTATCTGGACGACATACTGATTTACAGCCTCGACAGAGCACAGCACTTACAGGACATCGAAGCAATTTTTAAGATATTGAGTGAGCACAGCCTATTGACAAAAGCGTCTAAGTGTGAGTTTTTACAGGACCGACTGGAGTTTTTGGGACACATTATTTCAGCTGCAGGAATGGAAATAGACCCAAAAAAGATCGCGACAATTCAAGCATGGCACGCGCCGACCAACTCGACCGAGTTACAGAGTTTTCTGGGGTTCGTCAACACAGAGTTTTCTGGGGTTCGTCAACTACGTGCGCCGGTTCGTCCCCGACATGGCGAAGCTGACTGCCTCGTTGACCGACTTGCTCAGGAAGGGGGTTGAGTATACGTGGGGGGAGAAAGAGCAAGCTGCCTTCTCGGCTTTCAAAAATATTTTGTGCTCACCGCCCGTGCCTCACATCGCAGATCCGCACCGTGCGTTCGAACTTGTCACCAACGCTAGCGACATCGTTGTGGGAGCAGTACTGTTGCAGGACTTCACGAACGGTCTCCAGCCAATCGCGTACAAGTCTCGCAAGCTTCACCCGCCAAAACGCAACTACCCGATACACAACCGCGAGATGTTGGCGATCGTGCACGCATTCAAAGTGTGGCGATGTTACCTCACGGGAGCAGATGTGAAAGTATAGACAGACCACCGATCACTACAGTACCTTCGCGCCCAACCGAATCTCAACCCACGACAGATCTGCTGGTTGGACTATCTGGAGTCCAACTTCCACTACACGGTCACGTACAAAAAAGGTGAATCCAACATCACTGACGCACTCACTCGCCCCACCACCCAACTCCACGCTATCCTACTCGCCCAAACCAACCCACTGTTAACAGGCCTATTCCCCCACCGACACTATACCAGCCCACTTTTTAAGACAAGAAATTCACAGCAAGTGGCAGACGCCAAAGGAGTCTATTACATAAAAACAGGCACCAATCGCATCTCGGTGTGAAAGAATGAGGAATGAATGCACTAGGAAACAGGTGGGTACAAGTAGGAAAACCTAAAAGTGTTGTACCCCATATTGTCTACCCCACTACAGCTTACACAGATTATAGCATATAAGTTTGACACACCCCCTTAAACAAAGTGGGGGAGAACAAGAGCTCACAAGACCAGTCAAGAAAAGCAAAGCAAGCTCAGGGTGGATCACAACGACACAACACATTCCGAGCACAAGTTCAAGGCCACAAGGCCAGTTCACATGCAAGATTATATATAAAGGTAAACAAGCAAGGGCAAGCATAGAAAGATCACAGTACAAGCAAGGTCAAGAAGTCAGCAAGTGAGGCCAAGTAGGCACAAGACCTAGCATCGTACAGCAGCGCTGATGATCACAAGGCGGAAGTGCCTTGGTAAAGATATCAGCAGTGTTGGCCTCAGAGGCCACGTAAGCAAGGCGCAGCTCACCACGCTGATGCAGCTCGCGAGCAAGGAAGTAGCGAAGAGCAAAAATCCTTATACCACTGACGATGTTCGCCCCAGGTGGGGGAACCTCGTCGACGTAGGTGCCTGTGGACTTCCAGGAAGCCATCTCTGGGTCCATGGCTGACTGCCACTGTGAGGAGTAGGGACCCTTGATCGCCTCAGCGTACGATCGAGGAGTCGGAATGTCTAGCGCATCCGGGTCTCCCTCAGGTACAATCAGCATGGACACGAGATGAGGCAAAGCAGCCGCAAAACACTGGAACTCCTCCTGCCTCTCCTTAAGGACGTACGTGCTAAGAGCACACTCACCCCCGACGGACGGAGGACAGACAGACTCAGACTCAACAGCAAGACTAGCAGCGTAGTCTAGACGACAGCCACCAGCAAAGTTGACAAGCTCAGCAAGTAAGGCAGACGCAGTAGTGGACTCAAAGGAAGGGTCAGTAACAATAGAAGCCAGAAGACGTGTGACAGTAGGACAAGCAGCACGAAGGGAGTCAGACTCCGGGTCAGCAAGAGCAGGAAGAGGGGACTCTGGAGGGGACGGGAAAGGGACACGCAGTGGAGCAGTGGAAGGACGCAGCCCCATCTGGTGTGTGCCTGGGACCGCAGGAGGATACGGACGCGGAACACGACTACTAGTGCGAGCAGCATGAACAGGCGACGCAGGATGAGACGCAGGCTTCACGACGCTCAGCAAGACCTCCAGTAGGACCAGTGTAGGATGAAGGAGTAGGTAGCGGGGAGGCGGGCTGTAACTGCGACTCAGACTGGATAGGCGGCGGACACTCTAAGGAAAGAGCAGGACCAGTAGAAGGCGGGAGACCAAGAACCTGCTGAAGGAGAGGAGCGAAGTACGGCCGCGGTCGCGCAGCGCCTCCAGAGCCAGCAGGGATAGCACCACTACCCCCAGCAGCAGCACCTGCGCCAGCAGCACCTCCAGCTCCAACACCCCAAGCAGCTCCAGCTCCAGCAGCACCTATTCCAGCAGGACCGCCACCTCCAGCACCGCTAGCAGCTCCAGCACCAGGAGCACCTCCAGGTCCAGCAGCTCCAGTACCCCCAGCAGCACCTCCAGCAGGACCAGCGCCAACAGCTCCAGCGCACCCCCAGTCCCAGCAGCTCCAGTACCGCCAGTACGAGCACCTCCAATACCAGAGGCTCCAGCACTTCCAGCGCCGACCCCAGTGTCAGCAGCAACACCATCTCCAGTAGGCTCAGCGCTCTCAGCTCCAGCTCCAGCAGCACCACAGAGGCTGCGTCAGTACCAAGAGTACCACTCACGCAGCTGCTAGGAAGAGAGAGCGCCTCCACGCGCAGCACCCCCAAGCTCAGGACCTCCAGACCCAGCACCACCAGGGACAGCACCCCCAGGCTCAGCACCTGCAGTCTCTGCACCCCCAGGCTCAGCACCCGTAGTCTCCGCACCCCCAGGCTAAGCATCCCCAGTCTCCGCACCCCAAGGCTCAGCACCCCCTGGCTCAGTACCTCCATACCCAGCACCACCAGGTTCAACACGCTTAGTACCTCACGCAGGACCAGAGTCGACAGCTACCTTGACAGGCTTGACCGGGTCTACCTGGGAAACACCTGAGGGAGCAGAAACCTGGGGAGGCAAGGGGTCTACCAAGGCAGCACTTTGCGTGAGGAAGAGCGGCGGAGGGGGGAGCGGGGCAGTGCGGTAGGGGAAGAGACTGTAGAAGGGGACCGACTCGTCAAACGTGACGTCCTAGGAAGACAGAACACGGCGCGAGGTGGGGTGGTAAAACTGCCAACCAGGAGCGTCAGGGGGGAAGCCAAGGAAGACGCAGGGAACAGCACGGGGGGACAGGCTTGTCCGTAGACAAGTCGCTGAGGAAAGTCCGAGATCCCCAGACACGAAACACAGACGCTTCGCCAACCTTCCCCGTCCACCAGCAGAGTAGCGGAGGTCTCTGGCAAGGAGACCTGGGGTTGAAGGTTGATCTGATGTGCCGCGTAATCAACCGCGAACGGCCACAGAAAATGGGGAGCAGCCGCATGGATCATGGACGTACGAGCGACGTCCATGACCATGCCAATGCGGCGCTCAGCAATCCCGTTTTGCTGTGGAGAGGCCAGAAGCGTGAACGTCTGGCGGATGCCCTGTGCACGACAGAAGGCTCGCAGAAGGTCAGAGGAAAACTCACCTCCTCTGTCAGAGTGCAGACAGACGACAGGAAAGTCCGAGCCGAAACTCTCTCTGAGCTGGAGACTGATCTGCGCGGATCCAGTCGATCAACACCTCAGTGACCTCACCCTTGCTGCGCAAGGGGAAGACTGTGGTGTAACGCGAGTAGTCGTCAATCACGAGCAGGAAGTAACGCTCCTGACCCTGTCCACGGACACGGGCTGGGCCCCACACGTCCATGTGAAGCGTCTGCAGTGGAGCCTTTGTCGGAGGAAATTTGGAGGAGTGAGGGGCGGCGCGCTGCCGCCCCTCGACGCAGGGAACGCAGGTGGGGGCAGGCCCCGGAGGAAGAGAAGGGAGGGACTGGGGGAGACTCGAGACAAGGAAACGAGAGGCCATGCCTCGGAGACGAGGCAGGGAGGGGTGACCAAGGCGGTGGTGCCAGAGGAGAGTCTGGTGAGACAGGAGATGACACGAGCAGGGGGCAGACTCAGGACCAAACCTGGACGCTGCAGCAAACACCTGACTCGACGCAACTACTTGAGGAGAATTAGTAGTCAGTGTGTACAGGCTCGACCCCGGCTGACGGGTATACGTGGCCAAGTGTTGGCCCGTCCGAGCACACGTACAGTGGGTCACTCGCTTGACGCGCAGGAGTGAACTGGTCAACCCCTCCATCCTGTAGGTCAGCACCACTCACCAACTTCGTAGAGAACGAGGGGAGGTAAAGACTTGATAGGGAGCCAGAAGGGGCCGCCGGACACGGTAAGACAGTGGAGAAGTGGGCAAGGACAGGACCCCCAGAGGGGTCTGCCAGGGAGACAGCAATCGGCCGACTGAGCGGCGTGAGTGTGGTGCGGTCTCGAAAGAAGGAGCGGGAAGCACCCGAGTCAAGGGTGAAGGTGTGTAAAGCCTGAGACGACGTGGTACCTGAGAGAGTAGACTCACCAGCACCTGGGGCAGCAGACTCACGAGCACCTGGAGGAGTAGACGCACTAGCACCTAGAGCAGCAGCCTCACCAGCACCTAGAGCAGCAGCCTCAATGCCCGGGCCAGGCGGAACACACACGTAAGAGTCACCCACATCACTAGTAGGCAATGCATACATAGAAGTGAGGATAGCATCATAGTCAAGAGCATAGATATCTACCCTCTGCCTAAGCAGCTCCACCCAGTCGGGGAGCTCAGCGGCGTCGCCAAACTCCGTACGCCAGGCGTCGCTCAGACGGGCGAAGCAGTGGGACTCTGCGTGACCAAACGTCTCGCAAGGCTGACCAGTCCGAGCACCAATGCGAATGACGTACGGACAGCGAGCAGTACTCCGTGACCCTCCACGCTGAGCGTACCACTCACGAAGCTACTGGGGCGAAAGGACCGCACGCGGACTACGCTGCAGCTGCACCTGGCCACTACAAGCAGCTCCCGAACTACTCACGCCAGAACGACTCGCACTACGGCCACCCCGACAACCCCAAGTAGCGTACCGCTCACGAAGTTGCTGGGGTGTGAGGGACTCACGTGGAGGTCGCTGCAGCTGCATCTGGCCACTGCCTTGGGCAGCAGGAGCAGTGGTAGCCGCAGTGGCAGCAGTAGCAGCAGTAGCAATGCGGCTACCCCTACAGCCCCAACTAGCGTACCACTCACGAAGCTGATGGGGGGCGAGGGACTCACGCGGACGGTGCTGTAGCTGCATCTGGCCACGCCAGGAGCAGCAGTAGCAGTAGAAAGAGCAGTAGTAGCAAGAGCAGCAGTAACAGCAGTAACAGCAGAGCTCACCAGTGGCAAGAAGGGCAGGAGTACGACAGCGGCAATGGTGAGGCCGCTACCACCGCAGGGCGAGGGCTCCGCGGCTGCTGCACGGACTGCTGCTCTAGAGGCCAGGGGCGGCAGCTGCAGGGGCGGCTGCTCCAGGGGCCAGGGGCAGCTGCAACAGCGGCGGCTGCTCCAGGGGCCAGGGTGCCGCGGCGGGCAGGGGCGGCGGCGGCTGACACGGCAGCGGGGGCGGCGGCTGCTGGTGTTGGCGGCGGCGGCTGCTGCTGCTGTCGGCAGCGGCGGCTGCTGTTGTCAGTGGTGGGGGCGGCTGCTGCGGCCGGGGCAGGGGCGGCGGCGGCGGACACGGCAGCGGCGGCCGGCGGCGGCTGCTACCGTCGGCGGCGGCGGCGGCAGCTGCTGTCGGCGGCGGCGGCGGCTGCTGCGGCCGGGGCAGGGGCGATGGCGGCTGAGAAGGGGCCGCGGGGCCACGAGGGGCCGTGAGAGGGGCCGCGAGGGGCCGCGAGAGGCCGCGAAGGGGCCGCGAGGGGCCGTGAGAGGGGTCGCGAGGGGCCGCGAGGGGCCGCGAGGGGCCGCAAGGGAGCCGCGACGAGGCCGCGAGGGGCCGTCGGAGGGGCCGCGAGGGGCCGCGAGGGAGCCGCGAAGGGGCCACGAGGGGCCGTGAGAGGGGCCGCAAGGGAGCGGCTAAGGGGCCGCAAGGGGCCGTAAGAGGGCGCGACGGGCCGCTAAGGGCAGGCACACGGGGCGCGACTCGAGCAGGGGCGAAGCGCGCTCCGGGCAGGAAAGAAAAAAAGAATCGATTTTCGGTGGGCCCTAGGAAACGTTCCCACTAGGGAACCTGCTCTATACCATGTGAAAGAATGATGAATGAATGCACTAGGAAACATATGGGTACAAGTAGGAAAACCTAAAAGTGTTGTACCCCATATTGTCTACCCCAATACAGCCTACACATACTATAGCATATAAGTTTGACACTGGGTACCCGCGAACTCGCTACTGAGGGAACTGTTACTGCAGGAGGCACACGACGGGACTAACTCGGGACATTTCGGGGTAGAAAAAATGCGACAGCAACTGCAGCGGTATTACTACTGGCCGGAGCTGTTGACGCCTGTTCATCGCAGCCGTCGTTTGACTACACAGGATATCAGCCGCAATAATCAGCGACTGCGACACGAAGTTCACCAGCAACTTCTGGAGAAACCTCTGGGAGCAGTTCGGAACAATGCTACAGTTCAGCTCGTCGTACCACCCCGAGACCGACGGTCAAACGGAGCGGACGAATCAGACGATGGAGCAGTTGATTCGTGCCACATTCGACGACCCGACCACTTGGGAGCAGCAGCTGCCACTGATCGAGTTCGCGTACAACAATGCCACGTCAATGACGACGCAGTAGTCCCCTTTCTACCTGAACTACGGGCAAAACCCTACAATGCCCATGACGCCAAGTCCGGACAACCCAACACTACGTGCACAGCAATTCGCCGAAATTCTACAAGTTGCCCGCACCAGAGCCGCTGAAGCAATTGAAAAGGCCAATGTCATCGCTAAGCGCAACTGACCGCCACCGCCGCCCAGTCACGTACCAGTCAGGAGACTACGTACTACTCGACACACATAACTTAAGACTGCGAGTCGTACCGAAATTACGACCCCGCTACTGTGGACCATGCCAAATCAGCCACATGATTACCCCAGTGACAGCCCACCTACTGTTGCCGATGGACTGGTACATCAGCCCTTCATTCCACATCAGCCTGCTTCGCCCATACATCCCAACCACAAGCCAACTTCCTCGTCACCGCTCGCCATCCATGACTCGCCCTGCATCGGAGCCAATCATCGAGCCCGAAAAAATCCTGAGCCATCGGATTCAACACCCCACGGGAATCAAGAGGATTGAATTCCTCGTTCGCTGGAAGGACCGCACGCCAACTGATGATAGCTGGGTGCCCCTGGCCAGCATCGAAAACCACCCTGCTCTCCAAGTGTACCTGAGGAGCCGGGGTTTCCGCGATATACACGCACTCGCGTTGCGGAGGGGGCATCTTGAGAGGGGGGGGGGGTAGTGTAAGGAATTTTCTCGATATTCTCTAGCGCGCCCTGCAACATCGCGTACAGCAGCAGCCGTTGTTTGCCCGTTACTACTAACGCGGCTTCGCCGACTTCGCGCGCACTGTTTCACCAAACCTCGCACTGCTGGCCTGGCCGTGTCGGCCTACGCTTCGGGACTAGCCCGAGCCTCGCTGCCAGCGTAGCACTAGCTAGCTCGCACGTACCGCGTTACCGTTTGCATGTTTCGCGCATAAATGTTCCGTGATGCCTTCGCTCACATTTTGTACTCGTTTGACACCTTAGTGCAATTCTCGCTACTTCGATTCATTGCACCCGTAACAATACTCGAGGTTCCTCCTTGTTGGAAGACTTGTGTCGAGACTCTCATTGCTACCGTATTATTCCAAGCATTTTTGGTAGTCCCCATGGTGTCTTATCATATAGCCAGAAGAGCTGCTGCGTCACCGTTTGAACTGCTGTCAGACAAACTCCTCGCCATTATCCTACATCTCGTACCTCGATTCAACGGTCAGTTCCAGCACGTGCTTGTGTGCAAGGATTGGCATCGCGTCGCCCGTCGCATGCACGACCATATTCACATTCGCGAAAAGCGTCGCATGCGTCCTCGCGAGCTGCTTGCGCAAATCTCGTCTTTCCCAAGGCTGCAAAAGCTCGTCCTCGCCCACGGCAGTTCACGTCCGTCCATGACTCCCTCCTTTTGCGGATAGCCGACACGTGTCTAGATCTAACGGACCTCCGCGTCGGTACGATGGACGGACGCTACTGGCGCGGGGGTTTCATGGAGAGCGGACTTTCGTATCTTCTCGAAAAATGCACTCGGCTAGAGGACCTTCAACTCTCCTGTCAGTCGAATCTAACCACCATTCCTTCGTCAATCGACGGCCTTGCGTCACTCAAGAGCCTGCACATCAACAGCGAGAAAGTCTCTCACCTTCCAGACGCGTTCACCTCGTTACAGGCACTCGAGCATTTGAAGATTCAAATGTTCCATCTGGGTGAGCTGCCTCAGCATTTTGGCAATCTGAGGCTGCTGAAATCGCTGCGTTTGGACAGCTGCAGGCGTCTCAGATCCATTCCCGATTCTTTAGGGCAGCTTACCAACTTGACTCATCTTTCCATCAGCGACTCAAGTCTTCAGCTGCCCGAATCCATCTCCAACCTCTCGTCGCTGCTGACCCTCGAAATCTCGAACATGCAATAACCTTGCACTGCTGCCCGAGAGTATCGGAAACCTTCCGGCTCTTGAAAACCTACGACTGGAGGAGGTGGGGTGGATCACAAATCTGCCCGCGAGTCTCGGGCAGCTGCAGCGGCTGCGGATTCTCTCTGTGATCAACTGCTGCGATATTTCCTCCCTCCCTGACTCCCTCTCGCATCTCCCGTCCCTCACGGACCTCATACTGCTTGACCTAACGCTCGCCGTCTACCTCACGGCGTGGGTCGACTGCCACACCTGCGCACGCTCAGCCTGGACGTTGTCGATCGCGTCCACCTGCCGCCCTCCGTCTACCATGCCACAGCTCTCAAACACCTCTCGCTTGAGAAATCTTCCGCCCAACAATCTCTGCCCAAGGATCTTGAGCAGCTGACTCCCTTAGAGACCGTGAGCTTGATTAAGCTTTCGCAGCTCACCAGCCTGCTCCGCGTCGCTTGGGGACCTGACTAGCCTCAAGGAGCTGAAGATTTCTGAATGTACCGCGCTGGCATGGCTCCCAAACTCCCTCACTCGGCTGAATTCCCTGGAGCAGCTGGAAATCAGTTACTGCCGCAACCTTACAGCGCTACCGCAGGGCATGGGGGATGGACTGCGCAGCCTGCGCGGACTGAAACTGGACGAGTGCACGGCTCTCACCTGCCTTCCCCCCTCCTTCTCCAGCCTCTCCTCCCTCGAAACCCTAAAAATCCGTGGTGTAACCAGCTTACTCGGCACCCTGCCAGGTGGTTTGGCTCGCTCGACAAACCTCAAGAAATTTTCTCTCTCCTTCCTGCCGCACCTGACCGCCCTGCCCGCCTCCCTCCCTGCCACCGCCTGCACTCTCACCAGCCTCGTGCTGCTCAACTACGAGCAAATCATAGCAGTTCCAGAGGAAATCGGATGGCTGGGAGCGCTCGGGAAACTGAGGCTCATACAACTACCCGATTTGAAGTCGCTCCCTTGCTCGCTGTGTCAGCTGCAGCGGCTGAAATCTCTGGAAGTGAGTTTATGCAGCGCGCTACAGTCGCTGTTTGGGGATGAACACTTGGGAGGAGTCGGGCATGACCTTGGGGAGAGCAGCACCCTCCTCAGCGTCGGAGGAAAAGCACAGAGTAGTGTCAACTGTGCGGGATTCAAGGAGAGTGGCGAGTCTGTGTTCTTTCCATACCTTGAGGTCCTTAAGCTTGCGGCCCTTCGATTCCTGCAGCTCAGCCCATCGCTGGGCTCTTTCCCATCGCTAACCAGGCTGGAAATTTTGGAAATGTGTCGCCTCGTCTCGCTACCAGATTCCATCTCTCGCCTCTCTCGCTTGCAGTCTTTCACGGTCAGCCATGCCAAAAGCTTCCTAGCTCTGCCAGAAATAGTAGGGAGGTTGTCAGCACTCACAACCCTCCGACTCGTCAGTCTCCTGAGCTTGACTGAGCTGCCTAAGTCATTCAGGCAGCTGAAGATGCTTCAGTATCTGGAAATATATCGCAGCCCAGGCCTTACCAAGCTTCCCGATTCCCTCCCCTTTCTGTGCCGGCTGGAGCTGTGCTATATCTCCAGAATCGGAATCTCGTGCCTTCTAGATGACTTCTGTAAGCTCTCCTCTTTGGAGGACTTGCATCTGCACTTGTGCGAGCAACTTGCTCAGTTACCCACGGGACTGCGGCAGATGGAGAAGCTGCAGGCATGCACTGTCACAGAGTGCCCGCTGCTGTCGGCAGGACAGAGAGTGGTGATCTTTGGTACAGCGAACCTGGACGAGGGAGAGCATATGGTGGGTGGTGCAGGGCAAGAGGATGGGGGGATAGAGGAGACGGGGGTGGAAGAAGGGGGGAGTGACGAGGAGGAGAGAGAAGGAAGCGAAGCGGAGGAGAGTGAAGGGCAGGGGAGTGGGGAAGACGGGGAGGATGTTGAGTGAATGGAGATGAAGAGGAGGAAGGCATGGATATGAAGGTGAAACAAGGATGGCAAGGAGATGCAAGAAGAATTATGAAATATGTGAGCTGGTTCGGGGATGGGGGAGTTGGTTAGAGGGGGAAGAGTCTGATTGTATGCAGTCCTTGATATCATGGTGGTTCATATGTCAACTAAAGTTGTACCTGCAATATTGTTGGTAGAATGGCATTTCATCCGTGTAACCTGAGTGGTACTCGTACATGTTATGTGCCCGTTCCCCCTTCCCCCCAATCTGCCCATCCTCGCTGTTTTCCACTCTTCCATCTCCCGTGACAACATGTCAGCAGCCAAAATCACCGGCTTTGATATTGACACACCACGCGGTGTTGAGCTGGCATCTCTCGGGCCACGCTGTGAGGCGTCCTCTGTGAGCTGGCAGCGGACCTGGACTGCAGTGCGAAACCCAGGCAGGTTTTGCAAAATTTCCGCGTTCCCGAGCAGCAGTTCAAAAGCTTCGAGCTGCTGGCCTTTGGCAAGCCAGATGTGCCTTTGGGGGGGGGGGACAGAGGGTGGTGATTTATGGTACAAAGAACCTGGACGAGGGAGAAGGTGCAGTGGGCGGATCGAAGAAAGAGGATGAATGAAAAGTGTTCATGGGAAAGGAGGATGAGTGGAACGAAAGGGGAGGAAGGAGAGGGGAGCACTGGCGAGGGTCATGGAGGGGAGGAAGGAGAGGACCTGGAGTTGGAGGATTGGGAGGATGATTAAGAAGTGGGTGAGGTGAGGTGGCTATCAGTGTCAGTTGCAAGGGGCACCTGCGCAGTCAAACAACAGCAACAACAACGCAACAACAATGAGCCTTGACGGCTCATCCTACGCACGCGGAAATCAACAGCAACAGCCTACCTTTGCTCCGTACGAGCCCCAGCGCGGTTCTGTCAGCTTTATGCCTGTTGTTCAGGATCCGTCACTTTGAGAGCTTACGACGAACTCATTACTCAACTAAACGCAAATCCGCTTGGTAGGATGTTGCGCCTTAGGCTTAGCTACCACCTCCAAGTTGAATCAGTTGTTAAGATGGTCTATGGAGCGAGAACCAAGTAAAAACGTTCAGCAGCCGCATGACTAGAATGGTGGAGGAAGTACAAACATTAGGGCATAGAAAGTTGGAGTTGGGAACCTCCAAGAAAACCCTTAGAGGGAAGGGGTTCTCCAAGAGCTAGGGAAGGCTGGTAAGAACCTTCCTAGCAGCAAGGATGCAACCCTCATCATGAGGTCCTTGAGGTGTCACATGCAAAATCCAATCTAGTTGGATTTTGCCTAGGTGTTGCAACATTTGCAACCCATGCTAGAAACTTCTAGCCACCCCAATCCAAAAGTCAAAGTTGGCTTCCTAACCACCCAACCAAAGATCCCTTTATAGTCATGTTCCAAGTAATCACCCAAATTAGATATAACCCCAAAAAGGTAATGAGAAATCCAAATCTTGGAAATCTTGTAACTTGGGCGATCTTGGTCGGAATAAGGCGATCTTGGTGTCGTTGGAAAGCTCTGAATTTCTCATGCATTGTCAAGCATTCAAACTTGGAGAAAACACAGAGATGATAATATCCAACAGCCATGCACAATGACATACGCTCATGCAAATCATGCAAGCACAAATAGCACGAGCACTCGACAGGACGTTAGGATGACATGCACTCAGAATGACGTGCATCCAACAAACTCCCCCTCAGACTAACGGACTGCATGCACACACAATCACACACATGCATAGTCTCATGCACACAATCACACATGCATTCATGACACTGCTGCTCTCACTAGTGCAATGCCATGCCACACATCTTAGCACACTTCCAATGTGCGCTCTCGGGAAGTCTCTTGGTGAGAAAATCTACCGCCTGCTTGCTAGCCTTCACATGGTGAAGTTCAACAGCTCCCTCCTTCACCATCTGCCTCACCCAGTGCCACTCAATCTTCATGTGCTTGTTCAGCCCATTCAGGATAGGATTATTGGCCATGCCAATAGCAGCCTCGCTGTCGGAGAAAAGTGGTGTAGGTCCCTCCTGTTCAGCTCCCATGTCCTCCAGCAGCTTCCTCAGGAGCACGATCTCCTTGATGGCATGGTACATCGCCATGTACTCTGCCTCTCCGGAAGACTGAGCAATCTCACTCTGCTTCTTGGACCTCAAGCTCACTGGTCCACCTCCGACCATGCACACAAAGCCGCCAACCGATGACTGATCCTCATCCTCTGAGGCCCATGTGGCGTCGGTGAAGCACGACAGCTTCAAGGTACCAGGCGTGACCCCATCTGCTCCAATCTGTTTCAGCTGGCCGCCAGCTGAAAACTGAACACCAGCAGATGCCGTTGATCCAAGGTAGCGCACCAAGCGCTTTGCCACCTCCAACTGCTCCTCAGTAGGCCGCTGCACAACTCTGGCCAGCTGCCTCACTCCGAATGAAGCATCAGGTCGCGTATGCACAGCTGCATACATCACACTCCCAATGAGTGACTGGTACTCATTTTGCTGCTCATCCTCAAGCACATCATCCTCCTCTGCTGCCTTCTTCAATTTGAAGCCTGCAGGGAATGGTGTCATCACAGTGCGACCCCCAGTCACACCATAGCGCTCCATGACACCAGAGATGTAGTGTGACTGGTGCACCTTCAGCCACCTCCTCTCAACATCCCTCTCAATCTGCAGCCCCAAGTAGTAGTGGACATCCCCCAGCATCTTGCACTTGAAGTTGTCCATCAACAGCTTCTGTGTCCTCTCAATCTGCTCCATGGAGGGTGAGAACAGCAGTATGTCATCGACATACACTAGCAGCAAAAGCAACTGCTCCCCCTCTCCAAGCAAAAACAAGCTGTGATCCGCCTGGGACGTCTTGAAGCCTCCACCCAGCAGCACCTCCTCCAGCTTCTCGTACCAACACCTGGGCACTTGCTTAAGGCCATAGATGGCCTTCTTAAGCTTGCACACCCGGCTGGTCCCATCATCATAGCCGTCTGGCTGCACCATGTAGATATCCTCCAGCAGTATTCCATTGAGGAACGCAGTGGTGATATCCATCTGCTTCACGTGCCATCCCTTCACAGCTGCGCCAGCCATCAAAGTCCTCAGTGTCAATGGCTTAGCAACGGGAGGGAAGATCTCCCCAAAGTCAACCTTCTCCTTCTGCTGAAACCCTTTGGCGACCAAACGGCTCTTGAACCGCTCCAACGCACCATCAGCTCCACTCTTCACCTTGAAGACCCACTTGCTGCTGATCGGCCGTCGCCCCTCGGGTAACTCAACAAGCTCCCAAGTCCCATTCTCAATGAGACTGTTGAACTCCGCATCCATGGCAGCCTTCCACTCCTCCTTCTGGGGTCCACTGAGTGCCTCCTCCACTGTGGCTGGTTCTCCAGGCAAGGGTGTGAAGAAACAGAACGCCATCTCCTCATCCTCTCCCTCATCCGCCTGAACCGCCATGGCACCTTGCTTGGGTCCTCCCAAATGGCTATACTTCAGCCTTGAGGGTGCTGCTGCCACTCTCTTCTCACGGGTTACAGTCTGCTGCCCATGTGGTGAAGCTCCTCTCTGCACACTCCTCTTGGTGACCATGGTGTTTGCAGCAGGCTCGGGCTGAGATGGTGAGTCCACACGTGCCAACTCATCCTCCAACCCCTCCTCCGCAGTAGGACCAGCGCCTTGCTGCTCACCACCGCCACTGTGGTCACTGGTCAGCTCTGACACAGGAAGATCCTCAAGGTGCAGCTGAACCTCCTCCACTACAGACCGCTCAATCTCCTGCAGGCGCAAGCCAATATGCACCTGCTGCTGCTGCTGCCAGTCCTTGTACATGACGTCCTCTACAAACTTGACGTCCCGGCTGACCAGCGACTTCTTGCTCTTGGGGTCCCACATCAGCCACCCCTTCGAGTCAGGAGCCATCCCAAGATGGACAGCCCACACAGCAGCAACTTCCAGCTTGTGCCTCTGCTCCTTAGGCACCATCACAAGCCCCATGCAGCCCCACACACGCAGCATGTCAATAGATGGCTTCTTCCC
This sequence comes from Closterium sp. NIES-65, assembly GCA_948144175.1. Lineage (NCBI taxonomy): Eukaryota > Viridiplantae > Streptophyta > Zygnematophyceae > Desmidiales > Closteriaceae > Closterium > Closterium sp. NIES-65. The sequence continues at coordinate 211,675 of CANXME010001974.1, read as the reverse complement.
AAGCCAACGCTCGTACGGCACCCAATGCTTGTCGCCAACATGAGTCAAGACCCTGTTCTTGACCGTAATGACATGGCGAACGGCATCAGGCCAGAACTTGTAGGGCATCCCAGCAGCCCCCAACAAGGTCTTAGCCGCCTCGCCAATGGTCCGGTTGGCACGCTCAGCAATGCCGTTCTGCTGCGGTGTTCCAGGGCAGGTCAGCTGATGTCGGATGCCATTTCTCTTGAGGAACTTGGTGAATTCCGCTCCAAGGAACTCTCCACCTCGGTCGCTCCTCAGCATCTTCACCAGCCGCATCGCTTGCCGCTCCACCATCGGCAACCAATCCTCCTTGATTGCCGCTGCAGCATCGCTCTTCTTGGACAAGGGACGCGCCCACGTGAAACGGCTCCATTCGTCCACCATGGTGAGGAAGTAGAGCACTCCCCCAGTCCCCTCAGTCCTCATAGGACCCACCAGGTCCATGTGCACCACCTCCAATGGTGCCTTCGCTGATCCCTACGCTTGTGGGAACGGGAACCGCGCAAACTTGTTTTGCATGCACGCCTCGCAGCTGCCATAGTGACTACCATCTCCTTGCAGTTGCAGCCCATGCACGCACTTCTCCTTGTGCATCACCTCCAATGTAGAAACAGCCACGTGTGCGAGCCGCCGATGCCAAGTCTCCCAATCCGCTTGGCCCGAGGTAGCCGACGCCTTCACCGCCGCGCTTCCTCCAATCAGCTCCTCTCCTTGCACACCTTGCTGCTCCTCCTCGGTAACGCTCTCCTCCATAGATGCCGCCATTGCCGCCTTGCCCGATTTCCGCCAAGGGAGGACCGGGATCTGGCACATCCGCTTGTGGACATCCCCTTTCCACTGCAGGTCCCAAATCAGCCGCTCATCGTTGTAGGCACGATAGCGCTCCGAGCCAATTGTCTCGGTCTTCACACCCGCATCTCCCAACCGGCCGGTAGATATCAGGTTCGCGCACAAGTCCGGCACCCACAGCACGTTCTTCAGCCCCACGAGCTCTCCATCCGCTCCCATGAACTTGGCGCATCCCATGCCCATGACCTTGGCCTTAGCGCCCGTCGCGGATGTGACTGTAGAGATGGGTGCGGGCTGAATCTCATCAAGTAGGTCCGCACGAGGAGTCATGTGCCAAGAGCTCCCGGAGTCAATCACCCAATGGGTGAGGGGGTGTAGGAGAACCTTGGCAGCCATAGCGTGGTCGGTTGCGCCTTCGTTCACGAAAAAGAAGAGCCCGGCCTTCCGCTCCTTAGATTTGCCGCCTTTCTCCTCATCCTTCTCCTCTCCACTAGCTCCCATGACTCCCCCACTCCTTGTGCCACCTCGCTGGTTGCTTGATGAAGGCGGGGTCCAATCCTTGGGTCGTTGGTAGCACTTCCGCCGACGATGTCCACGCTTCTTGCAGTAGAAGCACACCTCCCCTTGACCCCCGCCGCCATCCTCCTTAGGGTTATCCTTGTTCTTGCCCTTCCACTTCTTCTTGAAGCCACTCTTTCCACCTCCAACTCCATAGCCAGCCCCCTCCTCCGAGCGCTCCACACTCCGCCGCCGCAGGTCCTCCTCTAGGATGCGCGCGCGAATGTAATCCACGCTCCATTAGGGGTTGTTGGGAGTTGAGGTTGATCGCTAGGGCAGACCATGACTCCGGCAGCCGTATCACGATCTCCACGCATTGCACGAGCTCCGGGTACACCACACCGCCTCCTTGGAGCTTCGTGAAGATGTCGCGCATCTCATCCAACACCGGTTGCATCGGCTCTCCATCAACGAACTTGATGACGCGCAGCCGCCGCGCGAGTAGCACGATGCCGGTAGCATGTGTCGGTGAGTGCACATCCAGAAGCTTCCTCCAAGCCTTGGGGCCACACTCTGGATCACCCAAGAGGTCCTTGATGTGGTCAAGTTGCCGTCCGCCCACCGCTTGCACCATGAGCATATACGCGTCGAACGATCGCTTCATCCACGCTCCTTTCAGCTCCGCGGCCTCCGGCATCTTCTCTTTTCCCTCCACCAAATCCAATAACTTGTATTGGGTATACATCAGCCTCATGCGGAAACTCCTGTGCTCGTAGTCCTCCCCCATGAATTTCTCAATAGAGAAAGCTTTCACAGGATCCACGGTAGTAGGAGATGGTGTAGAAGAAGTAGGTAGCGTAGGGTTGGCTGGTTGGTGAGTCCCCACTCCTCCACCACCAACTCCCCCTTGATCTCCAGCCTCTCTACTTCTATCCATCTCGCCACTAGCACCTCCGGAGTTTGTACCAACCATATTGAGGCCTTATGAACGGTGGAAACTTGAGAAATCGTTTGGAGAGAATTCTGCCAAAATTTTCGATTCTACGCAAATCGCCGTCGCGGACTGAATACTTTGAATTAGAGCGCGTTTTGACCACCAATCGAACGTTCGCAAGCCGAGCTACTAGAAAATGGTCTCACTCGACATCATTGGTTGAGAATGCACGACGATTCGTCGTCTCAAAGTCGACTACCCGCTCTGATACCACTTGTTGTTCAGGATCCGTCACTTTGAGAGCTTACGACGAACTCATTACTCAACTAAACGCAAATCCGCTTGGTAGAATGTTGCGCCTTAAGCTTAGCTACCACCTCCAAGTTGAATCAGTTGTTAAGATGGTCTATGGAGTGAGAACCAAGTAAAAACGTTCAGCAGCCGCATGACTAGAATGGTGGAGGAAGTACAAACATTAGGGCATAGAAAGTTGGAGTTGGGAACCTCCAAGAGAACCCTTAGAGGGAAGGGGTTCTCCAAGAGCTAGGGAAGGCTGGTAAGAACCTTCCTAGCAGCAAGGATGCAACCCTCATCATGAGGTCCTTGAGGTGTCACATGCAAAATCCAATCTAGTTGGATTTTGCCTAGGTGTTGCAACATTTGCAACCCATGCTAGAAACTTCTAGCCACCCCAATCCAAAAGTCAAAGTTGGCTTCCTAACCACCCAGCCAAAGATCCCTTTATAGTCATGTTCCAAGTAATCACCCAAATTAGATATAACCCCAAAAAGGTAATGAGAAATCCAAATCTTGGAAATCTTGTAACTTGGGCGATCTTGGTCGGAATAAGGCGATCTTGGTGTCGTTGGAAAGCTCTGAATTTCTCCTGCATTGTCAAGCATTCAAACTTGGAGAAAACACAGAGATGATAATATCCAACAGCCATGCACAACGACATACGCTCATGCAAATCATGCAAGCACAAATAGCACGAGCACTCGACAGGACGTTAGGATGACATGCACTCAGAATGACGTGCATCCTTGGCTTCTTCGAGCTAATGATGGAAGGCGCGCAGATCCTTGGCTTCTTCGACGGGTCCCTGCCATATCCAACACACGGCACACAGTACGACAAGCAGCAATACACATATCAGTCAATGATGGCGTACACAATACAACTGAGAAAAATCACTCCGAATCAGCAGCAGAATATACGGTCTTACCGAGGATACGGCAACTTTGCAGAGCTCGCGTACAACCACCTGAAGAACCTGTATCAAGCAACAAACAGCGTCAATCAAAGTCGGTTAATGGCGCAGCTGAGAACAGTCGAAATGAAACCAGGCGAGAAGGGGATGGCGTATATCAGCCGCTGTCTCGAATTGTGCGAATAAACTCCTTCGATGCGGAGGGTCAATTTCGGAAGACACCTTTGTCACAGTCATCATCGGCAGCCTCGGACCTTAGTGGCGCTCCACTCGCGCCATACTCCGAGCTCACGGAAAAATATCAGAAGTAGCACTCTGCGCCGAGATCCACGCTGAGCAGCAAGATATGGATCTGCAAGAAGAACGACACAAGAGGAAGGCAACAGTACCCGAATTCGCATTTCACACTCAACCGCGCTACAACAACAACAACAATCGGCATCAACCGAAACTAGTACCTCCGTTCTGTCACCTTTGTAAGACATCAGGTCACCCCCGTACACACTGCCCAAACCGGCAGCAGTCAACGCCAACGCAGCGGCCGCTTCGCCCTTCAAGCAGTCAAGTCGCCTCAACGCAAGCGAATCCGACCACTCAAGTACAAGCCTCAACAACATCGACGGGACAACATGCGCAAGGAACAAGAAACGTCGTCAGTTGCATGGCACGGCTGAACGACTCTTGCATCACAGAGTCACCACCACATTACTCACCGGAAGAGCAACTCGACAACAGCATGCCTCGCCGCGAGTCACTTCAACCAAATCGGACGTATGCAGCCATCGCTCAAAGCGAGCCATCCGGGAAAGACACGTGGTTCTTGGACAGTTGCTGCGGACAGCACATGTGCTCTTCAGAACGCTTTTTTCAACGCGAACACCAACTTCAACGCGAGGTCGTCATCACCGTCACCAACAATCAGAACCTGCGCACACGACGACAAGGCGTAGTGCAACTTCAGTCACGAGAAACAAACGTCATACTACAGATGTCGAAGGTTCTAATAGCAGAAGGGCTTGGTTACAACTTACTTAGTGACAGTCAACTGATGGCGAAGGGCATACACCTCGAAGCAGATAGCACCACTCAGGAGTTCAAGTTGTACCACGGAAGAGGCGGTCTCTACATCGGGAAGGCGGTCCTGAAAAACAACGTCTTCGTCCTCAACTTCGTCCCAGATCTTGGCACCGCTGACAGCGACGGGATCGTCACCTTCACCTCCTGGACACACCCACCAGATTTTGACCCCGAATTTAGTCTAAAAGGCTTTTGGTACTCGCACACCATTCCTGAGGTAGAACGAACAAGAGCGTTAGCAACAATTCAACAAACTTCGGCAGCAGCAGAGACAACATCGGCAGCAGCAGAGACAACATCGGGAGCAGCAGAGACAACATCGGCAGCAGCAGAGACAACATCGGCAGCAGCAGAGACAACATCGGCAGCAGCAGAGACAACACTGGCAGCAGCAGAGACAAGAACGGCAGCAGCAACGACAACATCAACACCAATCGCTGGTCCTTCAACGGCACCGATCGACAACACTTCACCAACTCCTGCGCAGCAGCTGAACCCAACTTAACGGGAAGTCCATCAAAGCGCCAACTTCACCGCCAACTTTTTCTCCAACTTCGACCTAGATCGGCGCTCACCCGGACATCGCGCCATCGAAGACATCTGGCATGCACGAATGGGACACCCAAGCAACACGGTGTTAAACAACACAATCAGAGCAGGGGTGCTTGATAAAGATTCACTGCTCCTAACCGACGGAAGCGAACTTCGACGAGCTCGCGGAACGTGCTTTACCTGCCCCGAAGCTGACTTACCACATCGGCCGTTTGCTTCTCACCACAATCCCAGCGCACCAGCTTACGCACCACCCGAGAAAGTGTACAGCGATATCCTGTACAACCGCGAACCTGGACAAGGAGCATACAGCTACACCATCACGTTCATCGATGCCACTACGCGTTACGTTTGGCACCTTAATCTTCCGAGCAAGGACATGGCCTTCGAGGCCTTCGAGGTGGTGGTGGGGGTGGCGGTGGTACTGGGAGCGGTGGAGGAGGCAGCGGCGGTAGTGGGGGAGGAGGGAGCGGTAGTGGCAGCGGTGGTGGGGGCTGGAGTGGAACCGACCAGAAGGGGAGCTTCAGTGGTGGCCAAGGACAGCACCAACTAGCAGCAACAGCAGCGTCAGCATCAGATCCTCTCCCCTCAGCAGCTTCATGACTGGTATGCTCAGCGTGGGGCGTCTGGGGGTCCTATTCGCTGCCCGTATATCATTCGCACATGCCCCCGCACTGGTCGGCCGTGCGGCGGGTATCACACTGAACACCGCTGCTTCTCACGGCTTAGCAACGCCTGGCGCGCCAAGTTTCCTGAGGCTACTGAGTTCCCCCCTTGGGCAGACCTGCTTAGGCGAGATGTTCCTATCTTTGATCTTGACTATGATGTAACTCTTGCTGCCATGTATGCATTGGCTGTTAGTGCTGAGGGTGACTGCTACTTGTGTATGCCGCCTGACCCAGGTATCGAGTCTGCAACCCTAGATGCTAGTGAGTCTGTTCTCCCTGGTACTGCGTTCGGTCAGGCCTTGCACACCTTTACGCTTGACTCTAGTGCTTTCCGCTGTTTCTTTCGCGACAATACCACAGTCACTCCCCTTCCTGCACCTGTCCCTGTCTCACTGGCTGACCCCTCTAGGGGCCCAGTGCTAGCACGGTCCGCTACTGTGCTTCCGTGTTTGGCGGTCCCGTCTGGTGAGCTGTCTGGTCTCCACCTCCCCTCGTTCTCTACGAGCCCGGTGAGCAACCCTGTCCTTCAGGATCATTGAGTTGACACCTTTACTCCTGGAGGACAGCGTGTGGCGATCTGCACGTGCTCTCGGACTGGCCGCCACCTGGCCACGTTCACACGTGCGCCTGAGTCCAGTCTGTACACCCTCACCACTGCGTCGTGCTACGCCCCTTTGTCTCCTCAGTTGTACGCGTCCGCTCAGGTAGCTACCTAGTGTGAGTGTCGTGTCAAAGTATATATATGCTATATATGTTTAGGCTGTAGTGGGGTAGCCAATATGGGGTACAGCCCCTTTTAGGGTTTCATACTTGTACCCAACCCTTTCATAGTTCATTCATTCCTGCTGCTAGATTCTGACATGGTTTCAGAGCACTAGGTCCGTAGGACCATTTTTTTTCGGGCCCACCTACCGTTGCGCTTACCGCGCTACCTCACGTGTTGTCCTGCGCCTGCCTGCCTGCACTACCTTGTGACGTGCTGCGTTGCGCGCGCCGTCCTGCAGCCCTTGCGCTGCCTCCTGCTGCCCTAGGCCAACGCGCCGCCCCTGCAGGCCCGTACGGCCCGCGCGCCGCCTCTGCATGCTCGTAAGGCCCACACACCGCCTCTAGAGGCCCGTCAGGCCCACGAGCCCCCCCTGCAGGCCCGTCAGGCCAGAACGCGGCCCCGCCCTGCCTCTGACGCGGCCGCGCCCAGCCTCTGACGTGGCCGCGCCCTGCCTTCGACGCGGCCGCGCCCTGCCTTCGACGCGGCCGCGCCCTGCCTTCGACGCGGCCGCGCCCTGCAGCCGTCGCGGCCGCTCCCTGCCTTCGAAACGGCCGCGCCCTGCCTTCGAAGCGGCCGCGCCTTGCCTTCGACGCGGCCGTACCCTGCAGCCGTTGCGGCCGCGCTCTGCCTTTGACGCGGCCGCGCCCTGCGTGCTGCAGCCCCGCACGTCGCGCTGCAGCCTCACACGTCGCGCTGCAGCCCCGCGCGTTGCGTCAGCTGCCCGTACGTCGCGCTGCAGCCCCGCGCGTCACGGCTGCCCGTGTACCAGCTACGCCGCCCCTGGTGCAGCCGCCCGTGGACCCTCAAGCAGCCGCCCCTGGACCCAGAGCAGCCGCCCCTTGCCCCTGAAGCAGCCGCCCCTGGTGCAGCCGCCCCCGGACCTTCGAGCAGCTGCCTCTGGACCCAGAGCAGCCACCCCTGGCCCCTGCAGCAGCCGCCCCTGGTGCAGCCGCCCCTGGACCCTCAAGCAGCCGCCCCTGGACCCTCGAGCAGCCGCCCGTGGACCCACGACGCCGCCTCTGGACCCCGTGCAGCCGCCCGCCGAGCGCCGGCCCTGCTCACCCGGCGAGCGCCTGCTCTTCCCGCCACTAGTGAGCACCTACCTTGTTAGCGCGCTGCCGCGCCATCTGCCTGCCTGCCTGCCTGCCAGCCTGTCTGCCTGCTTGCCTGTCTGCCTGCCTGCCGGCCTGCCTGCATGCCTGCCATGCCTGCCCTGCCCGTGCTGCTACTTCTTTTACTACTGCTAGGCTACTGGTACTGCTACTGCTACTACTGGCGGTGGCCAGATGCAGCTCTAGCAACGTCCGCGCTCGTCTCTCACGCCCCACCAGCTTCGTGAGTGGTACGCTAGTTGGGGTTGTGGTGGGGTTCTGTCGCCCTGGAGCTAGTCAGTTGGGAGCGTCTGGCGGTGGCCAGCTGCAGCTGCAGGGCGTCCACGTGAGACACTTATGTCCCAGCAGCTTCACGAGTGGTACGCTCATAGTAGAGGGTCTTTGAGTACCGTTCGCTGCCCGTACGTCATTCGCACAGAAGATCGGACGGGTCAGGCTTGCGGGACGCTTAGTCACACCCAGTCCCGCTGCCCCGTCTGAGCGACGCCTGGCGTACCGAGTTTGGCGACGAGGCTGAGCTCCCCGACTAGGTGGAGGTGCTAGGGCAGAGGGTAGATATATTTTCTCTTGACTATGATGCTATTCTCACTGCCATGTATGCATTGCCTACTAGTGCTGACCGTGCCTGTTACCTGTGCGTACCGCCTGACCCAGGTATAGAGCCTGCTGCTCTTGGTGCTGGTGAGGCTGCTGCTCTAGGTGCTAGTGCGTCTCCTGCTCTGGGTACTGGTGAGGCTACTGCTCCAGGTGCTGGTGAGTCTGCTCTCTCAAGTACTGCGCCTGCTGAGGCCTTGTACACCTTCACACTTGACTCAAGTGCTTCGCGCTCCTTCTTTTGCGACAGCATCACCCTCACGCCGCTCAGCCGGCTGGTTCCAGTCTCCCTAGCAGACCCCTCCGGGGGTCCAGTCCTTGCGCACTCCTCCACGGTCCTATCGTGTCCGGCAGTCTCGTCTGGCTCCCTGTCAGGTCTTCACCTCCCCTCGTTCTCTACGAACTTGGTGAGTGGTGCTGACCTCCAGGACCAGTGGGTTGACCAGTTCACTCCTGGAGGTCAGCGCGTGACCCACTGTATGTGCTTCCGGACTGACCGGCACCTGGCCACGTTTACCAGTGCGCCTGGCTCAAGTTTGTACACACTGACTACTGTGTCCCCTCAGGTCACTGCGTCTCCGTCTGTGTCAGGTCAGCTAGCGGCCCCCTCCTCGTGTCGCGCTTTGTCTCACAAGACCCTCCTTTGGCACCACCGCCTTGGTCACCCCTCGGTGCAGCGCCTTCGTAGCATGCACCGCCGTGTCCTTGTCTCTAGTCTTCCCAGGGTTCTCCCTCCCCTCCCACCCTCGCCTGCTCCTCTCTGTCTTCCCTGTGTCAAGGGGCGGCAGCGCACCGCTCCTCACTCCTCCTCGTTCCCTCCCACAGAGGCTCCCCTGCAGACTCTCCACCTGGACGCGTGGGGCCCAACCCGCGTCCGTGGACAAAGCCACGAGCGGTACTTCCTGCTGGCGTCGATGACTACACGCGTTACACCACGTTCTTCCCCTTGCAGCGCAAGGGGGATGTCCCTGATATTTTGATCCCCTGGATCCGCGCTGTTCGTCTCCAGCTCCGCGAGCGGTTCCAGTCGGACCTTCCTGTCCTGTGTCTGCACTCTCACAAAGGTGGTGAGTTCTCCTCCGACCTCTTGGCAGCCTTCTGTGCGGAGAATGGCATCCGCCAGACGTTCACGCTTCCGGCATCTGCGCAGCAGATTGGGGTTGCTGAGAATCACATTGGCTTGGTCATGGAGGTTGCTCGTACCTCCATGATCCATGGGGCTGCCCCCCATTTTCTGTGGCCGTTTGCGGTCTGGTACGCCCCGCATCAGCTCAACCTCTGGCCCCGTGTCTCCTTGCCGGAGACCTCGCCCACACTGCGGTGGACGGGGAAGGTTGGCGATGCGTCGCGTTTCCGGGTCTGGGGTGCTCGTGCCTTTGTCCGCGATACTACTACGGACAAGCTCTCCGCCCGCGTTGTTCTGTGTGTCTTCCTTGGCTTTGTCCTTAACGCGCCTGGTTGGCAGTTTTACCACCCCACCTCGCGCCGTGTCTTCCCCTCTAAGGACGTCACGTTCGACGAGTCAGTTCCCTTTTACCGTCCTTCCCCTACCGCACTGCCCCTCTCACCCCCCCCGCCACTCTTCCTCGCTCCAGGTGCTCCGCAGGTAGACCCCCTCCCCGCTCCCGGTCCTGCTCCTTCAGGTGTGTCTCAGATAGACCCTCCCCCCTTGACTGCGCCGGTTGAGGTCACTGGTGACTCAGGTCCTGCTGAGGTTGGTCCTGCTCGGGGTGCTGCTTCTGGGGGTGCTGAGCCTTGGGGTGCGGAGCCTGGGGGTGCTGAGCCTTGGGGTGCGGAGCCTGGAGGTGCTGAGCCTGGGGGTGCGGAGACTGGAGGTGCTGAGCTTGGGTGTGGGGAGTCTGGGGGTGCTATGCTTGGGCGTACTGAGTCAGGGGGTGATGCACCTGGAGACGCTGAGGCGTCTGGTGAGCAGTCTCCCTGGAGTGATCGTCTGCGTAGTCGCTCCACTGGTGCCTCGCCGCTGCGCTCTTGTCGTCGACTCCCTCTCTCCCCACAGCAGCTGAGTGAGTGGTATGCTAGCCGTCTGGGTAGCGCTGCTGGAGCTAGGGGCCCTGCTGCGGGAGGCGCTGGTGCTGGTGACTCTGCTACTGGAGTTGTTTCTGCTGGAGGTTCTGAAGCGGGTGCTGGAGCTGGAGGTTCGGAAGCTGCTGGTGGTGCTGGAGCTGGAGGTTCGAGAGCTGGTGGTAGTGCTGGAGCTGGAGGTTTGGGAGCTGCTGGGGTACTGGCACTGGAGGTTTTGGAGCTACTGCGGGTGTTGACGCTGAGCATTCTGAGTCTCCTGTTGCGCGGTCTCCTTGGAGTAGCCGCCTTCGTCCGCGTGTGCCTCTCACCTCACAGTAGCTGCACGACTGGTACGGTCGCCGTCAGGGTCGTGCTTTTGGAGCTCGGGGCTCTGCCGCTGGAGGTACTTCTGCTGACATTGCTGGAGGTGGGAGTGGTGCTGGTCCCGGAGGTGCTCGTACTGGAGGTACTGGAGCTGCTGGGGCTAGAGGTGCTGAGCCAAGGGGTGCTGCTACTGGTGGAGCTGGTCCTGGAGGAGCTGGCGCTGAGGGTTCTGAAGCTGCTGGAGCTGCTGAGGGTGCTGGAGCTGCTGGTGCTGGTGGCACTACACAGCCCCGCCTGTTCCTTGCTCCATCGTCTCCGTCGTCTCAGCCACCGTCTGCTTCTGTGCATCACCAGGTTCTTAGTCTCCCTTCGTCTACTGGTCTTCCGTTACAGCCTAGCTCACCGCTGCCTGCTCCTTCTCCTTACACTGAGCAGACGGGAGGTCTTACTGAGCGTCGTGAGCCTGCGTCGCGTTCTGTCTCGCCTATCCGTCCTGGTCGTTCCAGTAGTCGTGTTCCTCGTTCGCGTCAGCCGGCTGTCCCCGGCACCCGCCTCGTAGTCCGTCGTCCTTCCTCTCCTCCGCAGCGTGTTCCCCTGCCGTTCCCTCTTGCGTCTTCTCTGCCTACCATTCATGAGCTTGAGTCTGACCGCACCCGTGCCGCTCACCCTACCGTAGCGCGCCTGGTCGCCACAGTTGTCACTGACCCGTCGTTTGAGTCTACTGCTGCGTCTGCCTTACTCGCTCAGCTTGTTGACTTTGCTGCTGCCTGTCGTCTAGACTACTGCCTTGGTCTGGTTGCTGAGACTGAGAGTGTCTGTCCTCCGTCCGTCGGGGGTGAGTGTGCTCTTGGCATGGACGTCCTTGAGGACAAGCAGGAGGACCTTGAGTGTCTTGCAGCCGCTGCGCCTCATCTCCTGTCCATGCTCCTTGCCCCTGAGGGAGACCCGCATGCTCGAGACATCCCAACTTCGCGCTCTTACGCTGAGGCGATCGTGGGTGAGTACTCCTCTCAGTGGCAGACAGCCATGGACGCAGAGATGGCATCCTGGAAGTCCAAAGGCACCTAAGTCGACGAGGTTCCCCCACCTGGGGCGAACATCGTCAGTGGCATGTGGATTTTCACGGTGAAGCGGCTGCCAGGTTCTCCGCCTGTCTTCAAGGCTCGTTACGTTGCTCGAGGCTTCAGTGAGCGGGAGGGAGTCGACTTCTTCCAGACCTTCTCCCCCACCCTGAAGATGACCACTCTTCGGGTTCTCCTGCACGTTGCCGCTCAGCTTGACAACGAGCTTCACTCTCTTGAGTTCTACACAGCCTTCTTACAGGGCAGCCTGCACGAGGAGATCTGGCTGCGCCGCCCACATTGCTTAACTGGTTTGTTCCCACCAGGTACCCAGTGTAGCCTCCTGCGGCCAGTCTACAGTCTCCGCCAGGCGCCGCGTGAGTGGCATGACACACTGAGGACGACACTTGCGGCTCTTGGGTTTGCTCCATCGACTGCTGACCCGTCACTGTTTCTGCGCACCGACACTTCTCTACCGCCGTTCTACATCCTCGTGTACATCGACAACTTGGTCTTTGCCACTGCTGACACTAAGGTTCTTGCTCTGGTGAAGTCGGAGCTGCAAGAGACACACGTGCACAGACCTGGATGAGCTGCGCAGCTACCTTGACTTGAAGATCACCCGGGACAGAGCACGCCGCACCATCACACTGACTCAGTCACACATGGTGCAGCAGGTCCTTCAGCGCTTCGGCTTCACCTGGTCCTCGGCACAGGCCACTCCTCTAGCGACAGGTCACTCGCTCTAAGCTCCACCTTCGAACGAGTCCGTAGAGCCGAGTGGTCCTTACCCAGAGCTAGTGGGCTGCCTCATGTACCTGATGACCTGCACTCGTCCTGACCTTGCGTACCCTCTTGGCCATCTGGCTTGCTACGTGGCTCCTGGTCGGCACCGAAAGGTGCACATGGATGCTGCTAAGAGGGTACTACGCTACTTGTGCAGTACATCGGGCATGGGGCTCGTGCTTGGAGGACGAAGCTCAGTTGTCCTCACTGGGCACTCAGACGCTTCTTGGGTTGACGACCAGGCTACTCAGCGGTCGTCACAGGGTTACACCTTCAGCCTTGGCTCTGGTTCAGTTTCTTGGCGTTCTACACGCTCGTCTTCAGTTCTCAGCTCCAGTTGTGAGGCTGAGATCTACACCACAGCCATGGCTGCACAGGAGTTACGCTGGCTTACCTACCTGCTGACCGACCGGGGAGAGCGGCCTCGTTCTCCTCCAGTGCTGTACGTTGACAACAAGGCCGCCATTGCCTTGTGTTAGGAGCACAGACTGGAGCACAGAACAAAGCACATCGCTCTGCGCTACTTCCTGGCTCGAGAGTTGCAGCAGCATGGTCAGCTTCGTCTTGCTCACGTGGCGACTCGGGCCAACACTGCTGATATATTCACCAAGGCACTTCAGTCTGGTGATCATCAGCGTTTTTGCACTTTGTTAGGCCTTGTGCCCACTTTTCCTCACTTGCTGTAGACTTTGCTTGTAATGTGATCTATATATATACCTGCATACTTGTTCTGCTAGATAGAGATCATTGTACTGCTGTTGTTGCATATATACCTCTCCATGTGAACTGGCCTTGTGGCCCTTTGCTTTTGCTTAGTGTGTGTCGTGGCGTTGTGATCCACCCTGAGCTTGCTTTGCTTCTCTTGACTGGTCTTGTGACCCCTTGCTCTCCCCCACTTTGCATATGGGGGTGTGTCAATGTTTATATATGCCATATATGTTTAGGCTGTAGTGGGGTAGCCAATATGGGGTACAGCCCCATTTAGGGTTTCATACTTGTACCCAACCCTTTCATAGTTTATTCATTCTTGCTGCTAGATTTTGACATGTCGCCGCCTATTGCACCAGACTTTCCTTTGGCACTACCGCCTTGGTCAACCCTCCTTGCCTCGCCTTCGTGGCATGCACTCTCGCTCCCTGGTCTCTGGTCTTCCCAGGTCTCTGCCCTTCCTCCCTCCCTCGCTTGCGCCGCACTGCATTCCTTGCGTCGAGGGGCGGCAACGCGCGGCTCCTCACTCCTCCTCGTTCCTTCCCACAGAGGCTCCACTGCAGACTCTCCACCTGGACGTGTGGGGCCCAGCCCGCGTCCGTGGACAGGGCCACGAGCGGTACTTCCTGCTGGTTGTTGACAACTACACGCGTTACACCACGGTCTTCCCCTTGCAGTGCAAGGGGGAGGTCCCAGATGTTTTGATCCCTTTGATCTGCGCTGTTCGTCTTTAACTCCGCGAGCGGTTCCACTCGGACTTTCCTGTCCTGCGTCTGCACTCTGACAGAGGTGGTGAGTTCACCTCTGACCTCTTGCGAGCCTACTGTGAGGAGCACGGCATCCGCTAGACGTTCACGCTTCCCGCCTCTCCGCAGAAGAATGGGATTTCTGAGCTCCGCATTGGCTTAGTCATGGAGGTCGCATGTACCTCTATGATCCATGCGGTTGCCCCCCATTTTCTGTTGCCATTTGCGGTCCAGTACGCCACACATCAGCTCAACCTTTGGCCCCGTGTCTCCGTTTCAGAGACTTCGCCCACACTACGTTGGACGGGGGAGGTTGGCGATGCGTCGCGGTTCTAGCTCTAGGGTGCTCGTGCCTTTGTCCGCGATACCACTGCGGACAAGCTCTCCCCTCGCGCCATTCCCTACGTCTTCCTTAGTTTTCCCCCTGACGGGCTTGGCTGGCAGTTTTACGACCCTGCCTCGTTCCGTGTCTTTGCGTCTCAGGACGTGACGTTTGAAGAGCCGGTCCCCTTTTATCGTTTTTTTCCCTAGCGCACTGCCACTCTCCCCCCCCTCCGCGCCGCTCTTTCTCGCTCTAGGGCCTCCCCAGGTAGACCCCCTCCCCGCTACAGGTCCTGCTCCTTCAGGTGTGTCTCAGGAAGACCCTCCCTCTTTGACTGAGCCGGTTGAAGTCAGAGGGGACTCAGGTCCTGCTGGGGGTGGTCCTGCTTGGGGTGCTCCTTTCGGGGGTGCTGAGCTTGGGGGTGCGGAGCCTGGGGGTGCTGAGCCTAAGGGTGCGGAGCCTGGTGGTGGTGAGCCTGGGCGTGAGGAGTCTGGGGGTGCTGCGCCAGGGGGTACTGAGGCGTCTGGTGAATAGTCTCCTTGGAGTGGCCATCTCCGTAGTCGCTCTGCTAGTGCCTCGCCGCAGCTCTCTCGTCAACGTCTCCCTCTCTCCCCATAGCAGCTGCGTGAGTGGTACGTTAGCCGTCAGGGTCGCGCTGCTTGAGCTGAGGGCCCTACTGCGGGAGGCGCTGGCGTTGGGGGCACTGGAGCTGGTGCCTCTGCTACTGAAGGCGCTTCTATTGGAGTTACTGGAGCCGCTGGTCACGGAGGTGCTCGTACTGGAGGTACTGGAGCTGTTGGGGCTGGAGGTACTGCTGGACCTGGAGGTGCTGCTGTCAACACTGAGGCTGGAGACCCTGGGGCTGGCGGTGCCGGTTCTGGGGGTGCTGCTGCTGGTGGCGCTGGTTCTGGAGGTGCTGGCGCTGGAGATTCTGGAGCTGCTGGAGATTCTGGAGCTCGTGGAGGTGTTGGCGCTGGAGGCGCTGGAGCTGGAGGTTCTGGAGCTGCTGGAGGTGCTGGTACTGGAGGTGTTGGCGCTGGAGATTCAGGAGCTGCTGGAGGTGTTGGCGCTGGAGGCACTGGAGCTGGAGGTTTTGGAGCTGCTGGAGGTGCTGGAGCTACTGGTGCTGGTGGTACTGCACAGCCGCGACTGTTCTTTGTTCCGCCGTCACCTTCGTCTCTGCCACCACCTGACTCCGTGCTTCGCCAGGTTCTTAGCCTCCCGTCTTCTACTAGTCTTCCGTTACATCCTCGCTCCCCGCTGCCTGCTCCTTCACCTTACACTAAGCACACAGGAGGTCTTGCTGAGCGTCAAGAGCCTGCGTCCCGTCCTGTCTCGCCTGTTCGCACTCTTCGCACTAGTCGTCGTGTTCCTCGTGAGCGTCCACCGGCTATCCCTGGCACACACCTCATGGCCCTGCGTCCTTCCTCTGCTCCGCAGCGTGTTCCCCTGCCGTCCCCTCCGGCGTCTTCTCTGTCTAACGTTCCAAACCCTGAGTCTGACCCGCTTGTGCTGCTCACCCTACGGTCACGCGTCTGCTTGCCGCTGTTGTCACTGACCCTTCATTTGAGTCCACTACTGCTTCTGCCTTAGTCGCTCAGCTTGTTGACTTTGCTGCTGCCTGTCGTCTAAACTTCGCTGCTAGTCTTGTTGCTGAGTCTGTGTCTGTTTGTCCTCCATCCGTCGGGGGTGAGTATGCTCTTGGCACGGACGTCCTTGAGGACAGGCAGGAGGACTTTGAGTGTCTTGCGCCGGCTGTACCTCATCTCGTGGCCATGCTGCTTGCCCGTGAGGGAGACCCGGATGCTCCAGACATCCCGACCCCGCGCTCTTACGCTGAGGCGATCGCGGGTGAGTACTCTTCTCAGTGGCAGACAGCCATGGACGCAGAGATAGCATCCTGGAAGTCCACAGGCATTTACGTCGACGAGGTTCCCCCTTCAGGGGCAAACATCGTCGATGGCATGTGGATTTTCAGGGTGAAGCGGCCGCCGGGCTCTTCGCCTGTCTTCAAGGCTCGTTACGTTGCACGAGGCTTCAATCAGCGACAAGGAGATGACCTCTTCCAGACCTTCTCCCCTACCCCGAAGATGACGACTCTTCAGGTGTTGCTTCACGTCGCCGCTCAGCGTGACTACGAGCATCACTCTCTTGACTTTAGCACAGCATTCTTACAGGGTAGTCTGCACGAGGAGATCTGGCTGCGCCGCCCTCCTGGCTTCACTAGGTCGTTCCCTCCTGGTACCCAGTGGAGCCTCCGGCGGCCAGTCTACGGTCTCCGCCAAGCGCCTCGTGAGTGGCAAGACACACTGAGGACGACGCTTGCGGCTCTTGGGTTTGCCCCTTCTACTGCTAACCCGTCGCTGTTTCTGCGCACCGACACTTCGCTGCCACCGTTCTACATCCTCATGTACGTTGACGACTTGGTCTTTGCCACTGCTGACATTGAGGCTCTCGCTCTGGTGAAGTCGGAGCTGCAGAAGAGACACACGTGTGTCAGATTTATATGACATAGTTGCTGTAGGCTATAGTGGGGTAGCACATATGGGGTACAGGGTTTCTAGGGTTGTATTTGTACACAATCTTCCCTTAGTCATTTTCATTCCTGTTTTCTTTACTTCACATGGTATAGAGCGGGTCCTACCTTAGGACCGTTTTTTTTAGGGCCCACCGAAGCGCGCCCCGAGGCGCGCCTTTTTTAGCGACCCCCTCGGGTCGCCTTTTCCCTCGCGGCCCCGCTGTCCCTCAGACGCGGCCCCGCCACCTCTCCTGATCGCGGCCCCGCCGCCTGTTTGACGCGGCCCCGCCGCCTACCCTGACGCGGCTCCGCCGCCTCCCCTGACGCGGCCCCGCCGCCTCCCCTGACGCGGCTCCGCCGCCTCCCCTAACGCGGCCCCGCCGCCTGTCTGACGCAGCCCCGCCGCCTCCCCTGACGCGGCCCAGCCGCCTCCCCTGACGCGGCTCCCCCGCCTCCCCTGACGCGGCACCGCCGCCTCCCTTGACGCGGCTCCGCCGCCTCCCCTGACGCGGCCCTGCCGCCTCCCCTGACGCGGCTCCGCCGCCTCTCCTGCCGGCCCGCCACTGCACCTGCCGGCCCGCCGCTGCACCCAGCGGCCTGCCGCCTCTGACGGCCTCGCCGCTGCACCTCCCGGCCTCGCTGCTGCACCTGCCGGCCCGCCACTGCACCCTACGGCCCGCCACTGCACCCTACGGCCCGCCGCCTGCACCTGCCGGCCCGCCGCTACACCTGCCGGCCCGCCACTGCACCTGCCGGCCCGCCGCTGCACCTGCCGGCCCGCCACTGCACCGGTCAACCCGCCGCTGCACCTGACGGCCCCGCCCCTGCATCTCCTGGCCGAGCCGCCTCAGCAGCCGAACCGCCTGTGAGCCGAGCCGCCCGACGCCGAGCCGCCCGGGACCCGAGCCGCCCTGCCGCCGAGCCGCCCGGGAGCCGAGCCGCCCTGCACCCGAGCCGCCCAGCCGCCGAGCCGCCCGGGAGCCGAGCCGCCCTGCGCCCGAGCCGCCCAGCAGCCGAGCCGCCCAGCACCCGAGCCGCCTTTCTGCATACCTACACGACCTGCCCTGCCTGGTGAGCACAGTCCCACTGACACTGCGAGCTCTTTCCCTGCTGCTTGCACTGCGTCGCTGTCGTCGCCATGGCTACCCCTAGTGTCCTAGCTTTTGACGCTGAGGGTCGCGCCATTGATTTTGAGGTCTGGTTAGACGACCTGCAGCTGTTCTTACAGTGCGACAGGGCTGACGACCTTTCTCTCTTTGATCTCACCTCTGGCGCCTCTCCTGCTCCTGCTGCTGATGCTGATCCCGCTGTCCTGCTCTAAGTGGGCCACCCGCGATGCTGCTGCACGTCTTGCTGTGCGTCGCCACCTCCCTACCTCTGAGCGTGCGCACTTCAGTCAGTACAAGAGTGCTCAGACCTTGTACGACGCTGTAGTTGCGCGCTACTCCTCCCCTGCCACTGCTGCACTGAGCCGTCTCATGCTTCCCTACCTCTTTCCTGACCTCTCTGCCTTTCCCACTGTCGCTGACCTCATTACGCACCTCCGCACTAGTGACACTCGCTACCGCGCCGCCCTTCCTTCTGAGTTCTGCGCTAAGAACCCCCCCCCCATGTACATCGCTCTCTACTACGTAGTCGCGCGCCTCCCTGACTCCCTTCGAGTCGTCAGGGACCACTTTCTCGCAGTCTGTCCCACCACCCTCACCGTCGACCTCCTCGAGAAGGCCCTCCTCGCAGCGGAGAAGAGCATCGTCGCTGTAGGTGCTTCTCGTGGTGACCCTCGCACCCCCATCTTTGAGGGGTGCTCTCCTTCCCCCTTGCTGCCCTCTGTTGCCTCTGCTGCTGCTGCCGACCTGCTTGGTCTTGAGTCGGTCGGCGCGGCGTCTGCCCCTAGTGGGAGACGTCGCTCCAGCAAGGGCAAGGGGAGCAAGGGCGCGGGTGGAGCTGGAGGGAGCGGTGGCGGTGGCGGCGGTGGCGGCGGAGGGAGTGGGAGTGGCGGCGGGACTAGTGGCGGGGGTGGTGGTGGTGGTGGCAGCAGCGGCGGAGACGGTGGTGGTGGTGCCAGCGGTGGTGGTGGAGGCAAGCGGCGGAGGTGGAGGCGGCGGAGGTGGAGGCGGTGGAGGCGGCAGCGGAGGAGGCAGTGGTGGTGGAGGGGGTGGATCTGGTCGGGGTGGTACCCAGCAGCGTAGCGGCGGTGGTGGTGGCCAGCGCTCGCAGCGACAGCAGCAGCAGCGCTCTCGGGACATCCCTTCGCCTCAGCAGCTTCGTGAGTGGTACGCTGGGCGTCAGAGGGGTGGGGGTACTGGTCCCTGCACCTACGTTCTTCGTTCCGGCGACCGCGCGGGTGAGCAGTGTGGGGGTGCCCACGCCACCCAGCGCTGCTTTGGCCGCCTGACGGACGCTTGGCGTCAGCAGTTCCCTGGTGCTAGTGAGATCCCTCGCTGGGATGAGCTTCTCAGGGCTGGTGTAGCGATCTTTGATCTTGATTTTGATGCTATCCTTACTGCTATGTATGTTGTGGATTATAGTGAGGAGAATGAGGGTTACCGCTGTTTCCAGCCCGACCCGGGCATTGGTACTGCTGCGCTAGGTGCTTGTGAGGCTGCTGCTCTAGGTGCCAGTGCGTCTGCGCTCTCAGGTGCTGGTGAGACTTTGCTCTCAGGTACTGAGTCGTCCTCGTCCTCCCTCACTTTCACACTTGACTCCGGAGCTTCTCGCTCCTTCTTTCGAGACCGCACTACCCTTACGCCGCTCGGCCGGCCAGTTGCAGTCTCCCTTGCTGACCCCTCTGGTGGTCCTGTCCTGTCTCACTTCTCCACTGTCCTCCCGTGTCCGGCTGCCCCTTCGGGCACCCTGTCGGGTCTGTACCTTCCCTCGTTCTCTACGAACTTGGTGAGTGGAGCGGACCTGCAGGATGTGGGTGTTCACCAGTTCACTCCTGCGAGTCAGCGGGTGACCCACTGCACGGAGGCACGCACAGGCCGACGCCTGGCCACGTTCTCGCGTCGGCCGGGGTCGAGTCTCTACACCCTGACCGTTGAGTCTCCTCCTGTCCCTGCGTCTGGTCAGGTGGCTGCGTCGGGTCAGCTACTTGCTGCTGCATCCCGGTCAGGTCCTGAGTCTGCCCCCTGTTCTTGTCGCCTCCTGTCTCACGAGACTCTCCTGTGGCACCACCGTCTTGGCCACCCCTCCTTGCCCCGTCTTCGGAGCATGGCTTCCCGTGTCCTTGTCTCTGGTCTTCCCCAGTCTCTCCCTCCTCTCCCCTCCGGGCCAGGACCTTCCTGTGTCCCCTGTGTCGAGGGGCGCCTCCGGGCTACTCCTCACTCCTCCCACTTCCCCCCGACAGAGGCTCCCCTGCAGACGCTTCACATGGATGTGTGGGGCCCAGCCCCCGTCCGTGGGCAGGGTTACGAGTGCTACTTCCTGTTGGTGGTTGACGACTACTCGCGTTACACCACAGTCCTCCCCTTGCGCAGCAAGGGTGCGGTCACTGAGGTGCTGATCGACTGGATCCGCGAGGCTCGTCTCCAGCTCAGGAAGAGCTTCGGCTCGGACTTTCCTGTTCTGCGTCTGCACTCTGACAGAGGCGGAGAGTTCTCTTCTCGCCTTCTGCGAGACTACTGTCGTGCACGGGGGATCCGCCAGACCTTCACGCTTCCGGACTCACCACAGCAAAATGGGATTGCTGAGCGCCGCATTGGCATGGTCATGGATGTCGCTCGTACGTCCATGATGCATGCGGCTGCCCCCCATTTTCTGTGGCCGTTTGCGGTGAGGTACGCGGCGCATCAGCTCAACCTTCACCCCCGGGTCTCTCGGCCTGCGATGTCCCCAGCCTTGCTGTGGACGGGGAAGGTTGGCGATGCGTCTGTGTTCCGTGTCTGGGGATCTCGGGCGTTTGTCCGCGACTTGTCTGCGGACAAGCTGTCCCCTCGTGCTGCTCCCTGTGTCTTCCTTGGCTTCCCCACTGACGCCCCAGGGTGGCAGTTCTACCACCCCTCCTCTCGTCGTGTTCTGTCCTCCCAGGACGTCACGTTCGACGAGTCAGTCCCCTTCTACCGTCTCTTCCCCTACCGCACTCCTTCCCTCCCCCCTCCCCCGGACTTCCTTGTGCCGGTTCCCCCCCCGGTAGACCCCCTCCCCCCTCAGGTTCCTGCCCCCTCAGGTGTGTCCCAGGTAGACGCCGTTGACCCGGTCGAGGTTACTGGTGACTCTGGTGCTGCTGCGGGTGCTGAGCCTGGGGGTGCTGACTCTGGGGGTGCTGTGCGCGGGGGTGCTGGGCCTGAGGGTGCTACTGCGGAGGGTGCGGAGCCTGGGGGTGCTGAGCTGGGGGGTGCTGTGCCTGGAGGTGCTGGGTCTGGGGGTGCTGGGTCGGGAGCTGCTGAGCCTGGGGGTGCTGAGCTGGGAGCTGCTGAGCCTGGGGGTGCTGCATCTGGAGCTGCTGAGCCTGGGGTTTCTCCTGCTGCTGCGTCTCGCCGGGAGCCCCTCTCTCCACAGGAGCTGCGCGAGTGGTTCGCTCGCCGCTGGAGGCGTGCTGCTGCGTCTGGAGGTGCTGCTGGAGCTGGAGCTGGAGCTTCTTCGACCGTCGAGGGTGCGGGTGCTGCCGGTCCCGGAGCTGCTGGACCTGCGGGTCCTCCTGGAGCTGGAGCTGCTGAGGGCGTTGGTGCTGAGCCTACTGCTGTTGGTCCTGCCGCTGGAGGTGTGGGTGGCGCTGGTGCTGTCGCTGAGGGTGGTGGTGCTGTCCCTGCTGAGTCTGGAGCTGCCGCGCGGCCTCGGCCGTACTTCGTTCCACTCCTACAGCAGGTTCTTGGTCTTTCTCCTCTAGTAGCGGGTCCACCGCCTGTCCAGTCGCAGTCCCTGCTGGAGCCTTCCTCTCCTCTACCTGCTCCCTCTCCTTACACTGGTCCTACTGGAGGTCTTGCTGAGCGTCGTGAGCCTGCGTCTCGTCCCGCGTCGCCTGTTCGTGCTGCTCGCGCTAGTGGTCGCAGTTCGCGTCAGCGTCCCCCTCCTGTCCCTGGCACGCACCGGATGTCTTTGCGTCCGTCCACTGCTCCTCTGCGTGCCCCTTTGCCTTCTCCTCCTGAGTCCTCTCTTCCTGTGCTTGCCGACCCTGAGTCGGACTCTCTTCGTGCTGCCAGTCCTACTGTCACGCGTCTCCTTGCTACTGTCGTCACTGACCCCTCGTTTCAGTCCACTGCTGTTTCAACCCTTGTCGCTGAGCTCGTCGACTTTGCTGCTCGCTGTCGTCTCGACTACGCTGCTAGTCTTGTTGCTGAGTCAGCGTCTGACTGTCCTCCGTCCGTCGGGGGTGAGTGTGCTCTTGGCACGGACGTCCTAGAGGACAGGCAGGAGGAGTTACAGTGTTTAGCGGCTGCTTCACCTCATCTCGCGTCTGTACTGCTTGCCCCTGAGGGAGACCCGGATGCACTAGACATCCCGACTCCGCGTTCTTACGCGGAGGCCGTAGAGGGTCCCTACTCCTCTCAGTTGCAAGCAGCTATGGATGCAGAGATGGCTTCCTGGAAGTCCACAGGCACCTACGTTGATGCGGTTCCCCCTCCTGGGGCGAACATCGTCAGTGGCATGTGGATCTTCAGGGTGAAGCGGCCGCCGGGCTCTCCACCTGTCTTCAAGGCACGGTACGTTGCTCGTGGCTTCAGTCAGCGGCAGGGAGTTGACTACTTTCAGACCTTCTCTCCCACCCCGAAGATGACTACTCTTCGGGTTCTGCTGCACATAGCCGCTCAGCGCGACTACGAGCTTCACTCTCTCGACTTCAGCACTGCGTTCTTGCAGGGTAGCCTGCACGAGGAGATCTGGCTTCGCCGTCCACCTGGCTTCACTGGGACTTTCCCTCCTGGCACCCAGTGGAGCCTCCGACGGCCAGTCTACGGTCTCCGCCAGGCACCGCGTGAGTGGCACGACACACTGAGGACTACGCTTGCGGCTCTTGGGTTTGCTCCTTCTACTGCTGACCCGTCGCTGTTTCTTCGCACCGACACTTCCCTGCCGCCGTTCTACATCCTCGTGTACGTCGACGACTTGGTCTTTGCCACAGCGGACACTGCTGGACTCGCCTACGTGAAGTCCGAGCTGCTGAAGAGACACACGTGCACAGACCTGGGTGAACTGCGCAGCTACCTTGGCTTGCAGATCACTCGGGACAGAGCACGCCGCACCATTACCTTGACTCAGTCACACATGGTGCAGCAGGTCCTTCAGCGCTTCGGCTTCACGTACTCCTCGCCTCAGGCCACTCCTCTGCCTACTCGCCACTCACTCTCAGCTCTGCCTTCGGATGAGTCCGTAGAGTCGAGTGGTCCGTATGCAGAGCTTGTTGGCTGCCTCATGTACCTGATGACCTGCACACGACCTGACCTTGCATACCCTCTTAGCATTCTTGCACGCTATGTTGCTCCTGGGAGACACAGACCGGAGCACATGGCTGCAGCGAAGAGGGTATTGCGCTACCTGTGCAGTACGTCAGGCATGGGGCTAGTGCTTGGAGGGCGGAGTCCAGTGGTCCTTACCGGCCACGCGGACGCTTCTTGGGCTGACGACCAGGCTACGCAGCGGTCGTCACAGGGTTACACCTTCAGCCTTGGTTCCGGCTCTGTCTCGTGGCGGTCTACTCGCTCGTCTTCGGTTCTCGGCTCCAGTTGTGAGGCTGAGATCTACGCCGGGGCCATGGCTGCACAGGAGCTTCGCTGGCTCACCTACCTGCTGACTGACCTTGGAGAGCCGCCTCGTTCTCCTCCAGTGCTGTACGTAGACAACAAGGCCATGCTGGCCTTGTGTCGAGAGCAGCGCTTGGAGCACAGAACGAAGCACATTGCTCTCCGCTACTTCCTTGCTCGTGAGCTGCAGCAGCGTGGTCAGTTGCGACTTGCGTACGTGGCCTCTGAGGCCAACACTGCTGATGTGTTCACCAAGGCACTCGCGCCTTGTGACCATCAGCGCTTTTGCACCCAGCTGGGTCTTTTGCCTGTCTTGCCTCACTTGCTCTCCTCTTGACTTCACTTGTACTGTGACATATATATATGCCTGCTCTTGCTTGTCTAGTTTTATATATATGTCTATACTCCTGCATGTGAACTGGCCTCTGGCTCTACTCTTGTGCTCGGACTGTGTGGTGACTTTGTGATCCACCCTGAGCTTGCTTTGCTTTGCTTGACTGGTCTTGTGACCCCTTGTTCTCCCCCACTTTGCCTATGGGGGTGTGTCAGATTTATATGACATAGTTGCTGTAGGCTATAGTGGGGTAGCACATATGGGGTACAGGGTTTCTAGGGTTGTATTTGTACACAATCTTCCCTTAGTCATTTTCATTCCTGTTTTCTTTACTTCACAACGTGCACACACCTGGGTGAGCTGCGCAGTTACCTTGGCTTGCAGATCACCCGCGACACAGCACGCCGCACCATCACACTAACTTAGTCACACATGGTGCAGCAGGTCCTTCAGCGCTTCGGCTTCACCTGGTCCTCGCCACAGCCCACTCGTCTGGCTACAGGTCACTCCCTCTCAGCTCCACCTTCGGACGAGTCCATAGAGCCGAGTGGTTCGTACCCAGAGCTAGTGGGCTGCCTTATGTACTTGATGACCTGCACTCGACCTGACCTTGCGTACCCTCTTGGCCTTCTCGCTCGCTACGTGGCTCCTGGTAGGCACTGAAAGGTGCACATGGATGCTGCCAATAGGGTACTGCGCTACTTGTGCAGTACATTGGGCATGGGGCTCGTGCTTGGAGGGCGGAGCCCAGTTGTCCTCACTGGGCACTCAGACGCATCTTGGGTTGACGACCAGGCTACGCAGTGGTCGTCACATGGTTACACGTTCAGCCTTGGCTCGGGCTATGTTTCAAGGCGGTCTACACTTTTGTCTTCAGTTCTCAGCTCCAGTTGTGAGGCTGAGATCTACGCCAGAGCCATGGCTGCATAGGAGCTACGCTGGCTCACCTACCTGCTGACCGACTTGGGAGAGTGGCCTCGTTCTCCTCCTGTTCTGTACAGTACGTAGACAACAAGGCCGCCATTGCCTTGTGTCAGGAGCACAGAACGAAGCACATCGCTCTGCGTTACTTCCTTGCTCAAGAGTTGCAGCAGCGTGGATAGCTTGGTCTTGCTTACATGGCCACTAAGGCCAACACTGCTGATATATTCACCAAGGCACTTCCGTCTTGTGATCATCAGCACTTTTGTACTTTGTTAGGCCTTGTGTCTACGTTTCCTCACTTGCTGTAGATTTTGCGTGTAGTGTGACCTATATATATTTATACTTGCATGCTTGCTTTTGCTAGGTAGTGATCACTATGCTGTTGTTGGTATACATATACCTCTGTATGGGGATTGGCCTTGTGGCCCTTTGCTTTTGCTGAGTGAGTGTGGTGACGTTGTGATCCACCTTGAGCTTGCTTTGCCTTTCTTAACTGGTCTTGTGACCCCTTGCTCTCCCCCACTTTGCCTATGGGGGTGTGTCAAATTATGTATGTGTTACGTTTGTGGAGGCTATAGTGGGGTAGCTAATGTGGGGTATAGCCCCTTTAGGGTTTCATACTTGTACCAAACTTTTACCTAGTTCATCCATTCCTGCTGGTTGTTTCTGACAGTGGTTAGGTTGCAAATACGTACCATTGTTTATAACAGATGGCGTATGGCATGTGCATATCACAAAGGCTTCAGTTTTAGTTCACACCATGATGAACATTGTTTGGTTGTCCCTTGCTTTAAGCACCAGGGTTGGCTATGGCTACCGGTAGTGCATTTGCCATGCACAGCACAGCACTAAAGATTCTTGATTCAGAACCAGGTCTGCGCACCTTAGTTCGTAGGTAAGTTGGGCTCCAGTGTGAGAGTAAGCTTTGAGTCAAGGCATTTTCTTGGTATGGGAAAGGTTCGGGAAATGAAAACAGGTGACGCCTAAACGCGATAAAGTTCTATTAAGGTATTTGATAATGCAAGTATCGTAAAGGGTTGCAATCAACCTGTCATATGACCTACCGGTAATGCAAGTACGCTTTCAACCTGTAACATAGAAACAAGCATGAGCATGTGTGGTCGTTGTTCAAGTGCGCTATATGCCTGATGGCAGCTAGCAGCAGATGAGAGCGTCGTGCAGATGGTGGGGCAGCTTGGTAGATGGGCATGACATCGGATGAGAACAGGTGCAGATGGGTGGGTGGGTCAGAGCCGGCCAGACTTCACTTATGTCACGGAGCTTGATGCTCCATCCCTGCTTCCAGCTGGAAGGAGGGAGGTCCAGTAAGGACGAACGAAAGAGATGGGTTGTGAGGGGAGAGTGATTCAGGTGAGAGTCATTTAGAGTCCTGGGACAGAATGTTGCTGGAACAAGGGGGGGAAAAAAAAAGAGAAGTGACGGTTTCCGAACAGATATTGAAATGAGTTGATACATGCATTGAGGTGAGGGACTCTCATGCACCGAGGCATAAAAATCTTTGTGGCTCAGGGGCATAAGAGGACACCCTCTCATTTCCTTAACTTCCTCATGCCTTTTCTTACATGCTTCTCAGCATTGTCTTGCTATTAGTGTGGAAATGCTGATGCATGGATGGTATAGGCGATGGTGCTGTTGGTGCGGGCAGCAATGGTGCTGTTGGTGCGGGCGGTAAAAGTGTTAGTGATCCGCGAGGCGGGGGTGCCAGTGGTGCGGGAGGCAGGCAGTGGTGGTGGTAGTGAAGGCGGGAATGGTGGGGGTGGTGCGGGCGGCGGTGGCGCCAACCACTCTCTCTTCCAACCAGTCACCACCTCACTCTGCCAACCCCGTTCCCCCGCCCCCCCCACCTACCCTCAAGCCTTACCAAGCATTTCCTATCCTCTCTGCAAGCCTTCCCCCACTCTCAGGCAAACTTCTCTCCCCTCTTTGTCAAACCCCACCCACCATCTCCCCCCCTCCCCCTCCCCCCCTCCCCTCCTCCGCCAACCTTTTCCCCTGCGCTAGCAACCTTTCCCAATTCAGTCACTGCGAAACTTCCCCAGCCCTCTCTGCCAACACCTTTCCCTCGCTTCTAACCTCTACCTCTCTCTATGTGCCAACGTTTCCCTCTCTATCACAACCCCCTCTCTGCCTGCAAGCCCTCCCCCGTCCCTGCCAAGCTTCCCCCTTTCCCCCAAGCCCCTACTAGGAACGCATGCTACCTGGGGAGGTGTTGACATGCTGGGCAGTTGGTGCAGCAGATCGATAGGTTCGGGAGGACGACGCAGGTCCACCAACGGCTGTAGCATGAACACCTGTAGCAGCTGTGGTCCGAATGGCTGTAGCAGCAGGAGGAGCAGCATGATTCCTTGCAGCAGATGGCGCCTCCCTGGATGGCGTTGCAGATGCAGGCTGACACCCAGGAGAAATCGGTGAACAGGGAGACAAGAGAACAAGAAGGAGGAAGAGAAAAATAGAATCAACCAGGCTAGCAAGGATTGAAAAAGGAAAAAAAAAAACTAATCAAAGCGGTAAGAGCGGTGTGCGTGACTTGCATTCCTTGAAAGGGCAAATGCGGCTGATAGTACTACCACCGCGCACTTACCATGAAAGCATCTAAGTCAATGAATCTCGACACCAGGTATGTACCAGCAGCTCCCAGCATTGGGCAGAAATGGCGAGTCTCAGAGCTTCTCACTGAAAGCCTCTGTGAGAATTCTGGCAACCAATCATAATGTGAAAACAGCACTTGCAGAAAGCCAGTAGATGGGCTTACATGGTTGGCATGGTAGCTGGTGGCAGCTTCCTTGTTGTGATCCCCATTCTCCATCCGTTGCAGTGTCCCTTACTCCATCCCCTCCCCCTCCTCCTCAATGGCCCTTCCCTCCTCTGCCATTTGTGGTCTGAGTGCAACTGCTCTCATTCTATTGATGTAAGCTCCGTTTTCAGCTGAGTAGAAATGTCCCTACAAACGGCATAACGATCAAAAGCAAGAGATGTGGTTCTAAGATCAGAGGTTAATCAAAGGTTCAAAACAAATCAAAACAAGTCAAAAAACAAAAAGCAACAACAACATTTTCACGCTACCAATGAAGAAAGAAGCCATGGTACCAGGGCTGGTGGTAGGACGCACCTGGGCGCAAGTATATTGAACGGCGATGGACCTATTGTTCACATACGAAGTGTCATACCAATCCTCACTGGTGTCCCAGACCTGCCAAATGATTCAGGTAGGGTTCTCACTTGTTCAAAAGGCGAGATTGAAACAACATAGTCGGGAAAGTTTCAAGTTCTTCTCTTCTCATAAAATCAGCTGAAGTTTGTGTATTCACAAAATACAACAATAAACTAGACGCACCTTAGAGGAGCAGAAAGGGCATGACTCATTTTGCAAAAAGGGGCGCTTATTATGCAAGTTGACTAACCTGAGGGGCAAGGAGAAAGGAAGCATTATCATAAGAATATGAAATCATCAATATTAATTGAATGAAACTCATGTTTGGACAGCATTGCTAAATGACATGCGACCAAAGACATGTTGCATACGAACCATAGCTGATAATAGGGGCAGGTTGTGCGAGAAACTGAGAAAAGAAGCACAATTTAGGAGAGTGCCTACCAAACGCATTCCAAAGGTGTGGCTTACTATGGATCACTGGGCTGAGCGAGGAGTGGAGGAGAGAGAAGTCGTACACATAGTGCCTCTTGTAAAATCCAGATGGCAGCCAGCCTATTGCCTTGAAGACCCATTGGTTCAGGTGACCCGAGACCCGTAGGTCACAAGCCCACCCCCGACCTGACACCACCCAGGGCGGCTTAAGGGCATGATATTTGACTGACTGACTGTTTGGCTGCTGCACAAGCCTTGCTTGCCATCTCCATACCCCAATCCTCTCGCACCTCTCCCTCCCTTGCCATTACCTGCCAGTCAGCCCATCCTTGTAAGTAGCCTATAGACCATGATCGCCGCACTGCTTACCTTCTTTGCTGTACCTAGCAGAGTATCCATTGAAGAGGACCGTTGAAAGCAGCGAGCACTTGAAGTAGGAGCGTTAACACGAGACACGAGTGGAAGAGAAGGCCTTACACAAGGTTATCACGATCAGTGTCAACATGAAGCCCTTGTTGAAGTTGCATATGTTCAGCTCTATCCAGTCCGTCTCGGTGACACAAACACCCAATGCTTAGGGCCAAGCTGTCAAAAGAGACGGTACCATAACGCCCATGCGAGCGCGTGTGCGGCTTATCGCTGTCACGCTCCTCCTCGTCGTTTGCAACTCACCACCCCCTTATCACGCCCGGGCACCAGTGGATAAGCTGTGCAAGGGCTCGAAAGTCGACGCCATTCATGATCCCCTTCAACATGTGCTGACATGCCTCATTCACGCTCGAATTCATAAACAATTTTGTTCTCAAGGATTTCGGAGAATCTTTCCCGGCAGTGCAACTGCCATAGGGACTCCTTAGCCATGCAATTAAAAGAGCTCGAGACGCACGCCATCCGCGCTAAGACGCAAAACCCCGCTGGCTCGGCGCGGCGAAGAATGGCGTAGAGGAGGTCGGCTGAAAGAGACTCCATTGCGGATGAGAGCTAGCGACACCGTAGCGATGGGGAAAGGATAGCCGCGACGAACGCAGGGGAAATAAACACGGAAATGGCGAATTCAAGGCTGATGGCTGTGATTCTGCGTTCGTATGGAAGGTGAATTGCTGGAGGGAAGCGGTGCAAGGGGTGTAGCAGAGTGAGCAGGAGGCCGTGGAAGCGACGATAAGGTGACTGCGGTTTAACGGATCCTACAGCCAGCCTGGGGACGTTGGCAAATGCATCGTGCCTAACCGCGCTGATGTGGCTCGGGACTTCCCAGAGGCGACGATGGAATGACAATGTGCTGGCAGCTTCTAGGGCCATAGAGAGTTGCGAGACGGTGAACCTAACCTCGATCTTGTTCCCGTTATGGGTGTGTGGTGTGGTGTAGTGTGGTGGAATGACGATCATGGTAAGTAGGCCTTGGGAATATCTTTGGGGTTAAGGTTAAGGTTATATAAGGTCGTAACCATGTACAGCAAAGCATAGAGAAACTAGAAATATGGTCTACACAACCAGCGGCCCAAAGGCGCACGTAGGAAACACATTATTTTTATATCCCGCGGATAACCACCAGCACGGCTGGGGAGCTCTCTATGCTGAAAAAAGGAAGGATTAGGGGGGGCGGAAGGAGTCCCCTAGCAACCAGGAGGCTCGGAGGTCCGGGTGAATAGAAGGGGTTCCGTCATGGTCGAAAACAAGGAAGCGAAATCGAGTGGCTAGCTTGATGTGAGCAGCTGAGTGTCGTTGTTTTTTTGTTGATTGTTTCTTGCTACGCCATAGGAGGATTTTGAAAGCGATGAGGAATTGTGCCAAGATGAGCTGGAGAATCTCAAACCGGGAGGAGGGTGAATCTTGAAACTTGTGTTCACAGCGCGCATTCCATTTAGCTTTTGCAGATGCTCCAACCAGAAGGCTCCAGGGGGGCACCTGTCCAGCTCTGGAGGCGAGCGGAAAGAGCAAGAGCTCAGGAGGAGGAGAACAGTGAAGGTGGCGACGAGCGACAAAGGAGAGAGCGGAAATCACTGCGGGGGCCACCCCACACTTGTAGAAGATGTGAGAGATAGTCTCTGTAGGTGCTTCAGTGCAAAGTGAACAGATCCCTTGGTCCATGGCAAAATTGAAACGCGAGCCCGAAGGGAGAGCGCGAATGTAGAATCGGTACAAGACGTCGCGCTGGAGACTGGGTTGCTCGCGTAAAAACTCATGGGAGAAGTCAGGGACGAGAGGAGGAGGAGCTGGGAGGATGTGAGTCCAACGGGCGGCGTGGTCAAGGGGAAGCTTTGTGTAGAGGCGGCGACGAATCTCGACTACACTGGGGCATCCGTCCTGTAAGATGTCGAGCCGTGCGCCGAGCCCTGCACCTGTATAGTAGGGGCCTGCAAGCCAGGACCCGACGACATGCACCGCGTAGAGGTCACCTATGTTGAATGTGCCGTCTCCGATTGACGCGCGGATGATGAGGCGGTTGGGAAGGACATGGTGGAGGGGGGCTGAAAGCGACGACGGAGGGGAAAAAGAGGTGACCTGGAGAGCAAGAGTGGGGGAGGACTCTGAGTCGTCTTTGGGGGCGAACCACTCCCCGCAAGCTGCCAAGGGGGGAGGGGGGAGCGAAGGGCTGACCACCAGGGTGTGGGGATGGCACGAACGAGGTCTCTCCAGACTCTATGTCCGGAGGAGTTGGCCACGGGGAATGTTGAGGTGAAATGTTTAAAGGAGACCACGCCAAGGGAGTGAAAGATAAGTGAGATCAAGTGACCAACACGAATCTGCATGGATAGGAGGAAGCGTTCACGCGTAAGAATTCCGAATGGCTTCCCATTCGGTTTGAGTATGAATCGGTTGAAGGCGGTGGGCTCAGCCATAATACACATAGGGACGAGGCGAGGCGGGGAAATAACCGGGGAGATTTCTATCAATCTGTGTAGTTCGACAAGCGCTCGACTCGGAGTTACCTCTGGAAGGATGCCTGATTGGAGAATGGAAGGGTGTGCTAAGAGACAGTGTGTGCCAAAAGGGAGGCAAACGGCGACTCTCGCCACCTCTTCTGATGGTGAGGCGCCGAAACGGCGAAGTGCGCGGTGGCTGGCAAGAGCGCGGATTTGGGTGGAAGGGGCGATCGCCCCGAGACCTCCATGGCGGGTGGAGTTATACAGGAGACGATTAGGGGATGAGGCGGACCGCAAGGTCGTGTTCCTTGAATCGAGAGGAGGAGAGGAAGTTCCCAACCAAAACGTCGAGGCGTTTGATAATGTTGGGGGAGGGGGGTTGAAAACGGCCGGGGAAGGAGAGAATGGAGTTTAAGAAAACCGACGCAAGTGATTTGCGGCAGGAAGCAGTGGCACGGAGGGCGGCAAGGAATTTAGCCGTGCGCTGAACGCGAGAGAGTGTCGTAGACCAGGTGGTGGCGCCTGGTTGTGCCCGTTCTACATAGATGCCAAGAATACGGCTTGCCTCTTGAGGAGTGCGAATGGGGATGGGGCCAGCAAGGAGGATGAGTTCTGGTGCAATGTAAAATGGGATAATTGAGCATTTATTCCAGTTGGGGTGCTCTCCAGAGACGGCGGCAAAGGTTCGGAGATGTATAAGGGTGGTCCCAAGCTCTCTGTACAGAAGAGAGGAAGATGGTGACATCGTCAGCATAGCAAGCCATCAGACGGCGTTGGGTCGTGGAGAGGGGGAACCCTGGGAGGAAAAGGGAGAGGTAGCGTTGAAGGATTTCGATGACACACACAAAAAGGAGGGGGGCCAGAGGGCAACCTTGTCGAACCCCTGTTCAAACGGGGAAGGTGGGCCCAGCGAGGTTGTTAACAGAGATGCTGGTGGAGGTATTGGTGTGCATAAGGCGGACCGAGGCGATGAACTGCTCAGGAAGTCCAAGCGTAGTGAGTGCCCGGAAAAGGAAGGCACGGTCGACCAGATCGTAGGCTTTGCAAAAGTCAACAGTTAAGGCAAGCAGGGGGGTCTTAGTGATTGTGCTCCAGTCAAAGATGTCGAGTGTATCGTTGATCATATCGCCTATTTTCCTATTCTTGGGAATATCTTTGGGGACTGGCGGCAACTGGGAACTACGAGTGAGCATGGAGCAGATCCAGTTCCGAGAGGACAAGCGCGACAGAAAGAACCCCAGCCCAAGGCATCCACTCTACTGCCGAACTTCATATACTGCTTGAAGCGAACCTTCAGTTCAGTAAACGCAGTCACCTAATGTTACAGGAAGCAATGTTTTTCTTCAACAATGACCACTACATGGTTCAACAGCTTACTGCATGTTTAGCATATTGCAGTTTGTTTTTGTAGCTAACTATGAAATAACCTTACTTCGGGGCTCAAAAATAACAAAATATGTGTTCTTGAAGTTCACATGTTAACCACATGGATTAACAAAACGTAAGGGTGGTGAAGTGAATCAAATGGTTTTAAAGCCCATTGCTCATCATTGGCTGGGCGGGTCGAAAGTGTTGGGGTCAACCCAGTGCTTCTATCTTTTCCAGCTTCAAGAGAGCCACATCCAATCCAACCAACCGCAGCTAATCCATGGGTGGATCCTAAGAAGAGAGCGCACGCTGGGAGTGGAAGTTCTAGGAGTGGGAGGCTTATGGGGAGTGGGAGGCGACCGAGTGGTAGAGCAGGCTGGCACCGAAGCCAGTGCCTCTGCCCTTCTTCTCACTCCACACCGGCCCTGCAATGTCCAAATGCGCCCATGGCAGCCCCTCCGCCACAAACTGGCACCCACGAACGGGGCAGAAAATAGAGGGGCAGGAGACGAGAGAAGAGGCAGGAGGCAGAGTAAGTTCTCCTCGCATCGCAATCCACACAAATCCGCCACAAACTGGTGCCAGGGAGTTGTGGCAGGGAATGTTGGCAGGCAGGGAATGGTGGCAGGGAATGGTCACCTAAACAGGAAACAGAGAGGCAGAAGACAGGAGGAAGTGGTGGTAGGGAATGGTGGCAGGGAATGGTGGCAGGGATGGTGGCAGGGAATGGTGGCAGGGAATGGTGGCAGGGAATGGTGGCAGGGATGGTGGCAGGGAATGGTGGCATGGAATGGTGGTAAGGAATGGTGGCAGGGATGGTGGCAGGGAATGGTGGCAGGGATGGTGGCAGGGAATGGTGGCAGGGAACAGAGGTCGGGGATGAGAGGGAGAGAGCAAATAAGACGTTTTGAACAATTCACACAGATCCTGGTGTTTTTAGGCTTTTCAAAGGGAGGGAGGAAGAGGAGGGAAGCTAATGGAACAATGACTACCAAGAAGAAAATCTGGTCAGCAAAGCATGAAGGAGAGGCAGAAAACAAACACGCACTCTCTCTCCCTCTTGCTTGTTGCCCGTGAAAGCCTAAACACACACACACACCCACGCACGCACGCACGCACGCACACACACACACACGCATGCACGTACACACGCACACCCGCCCTGAGGCTCACCTGCACGCCCTGAGGCTGGATGGCAGCGATGGCCTTGGCGGCGCCCAGCACAGCAGCAGCGCCGCCCATCTCAAACTTCATGAGGTGAATCATTGACCCCGGCCCCGCCTTGAGGCTGTACCCGCCACTGGTGGGTGCGATAAGTGGGGAAGCAGAGGGAGTGAAGCAGAGGGGGTGAAGCAGAGCCAAGGGAGACGATTGGAGGTATGAGAGAATGTCAAACTCCATGAGGTGAATCGTTGAGTTTTGAGGTTTTAGCCACCACTGGTTCAAAGGGAAGGGAAGGAGTGGGTGAATGGAAGGGAAGGAGTGGGTGAATGGAAGGGAAATGATTGGAGGGATGAGATAACGAACTTCATGAGGTGAATCGTTGAGCCCGGGCCTGCCTTCAGGTTGTACCCGCCACTGCTTCCAGGGAGGGGATGGGTGGGGATGGGTAGGAAGATATTTATGAGGTGAAATGCGTAGCCATTGCCTGTGTAGCTGAGTAGAGGGGTGCGAGGGAGGGGGAGGCGAGGGGAGGGGTGGCATGAAACACAAGGGGCAGGGTGACGATGAATGGGGGAGGGGATGCGAGGAGAGGCGATTTAGTAAGGGAATAAGCAACTGCTGATGAGAGCAACACCCTTGAAGCTAATCATTTTCATGGGGCATGTAGCGTGACGTGGGTGCACGCACACAGCTTCGCGCGTACAATGGGAGCCATGAGCAG
This sequence comes from Closterium sp. NIES-65, assembly GCA_948144175.1. Classification (NCBI taxonomy): domain Eukaryota; kingdom Viridiplantae; phylum Streptophyta; class Zygnematophyceae; order Desmidiales; family Closteriaceae; genus Closterium; species Closterium sp. NIES-65. The sequence goes on along the minus strand of CANXME010001974.1, from coordinate 177,305 downwards.
GCATGAGCAGCCCCATGCACACCTGCCAGAATTGAGCCCCTTGCCGATCAGGGCCAGCTTCCTCAGCAGCTTCTCCTCCATCCCTTCACCAGCAACACTATCCGCACCATCCTTGGCAGCAGCAAGCGGTGTGTAGGTGCTACCTTACCATTACTAGAAACAGATATGAAGCACGCATTTCGGCAACGCCACTCAGGTTGATATGACACGTTTTTTTACGTGGCTCAAAAGTCGTTCAACCAACAACAGTTCAAGTAGCACTAAACTTGACATGAAGCACTCTTAAGACCAAGGACTCCATACAATCATACTCCTCTCTTTCTAACCAAACCACCTATTTTATCATTCCTCTTCTAAATCCTTGCCATCTCCTCTCACCTTCCCATCCTTGCCTTCCTCCTGCTCCTCATCTCCACTTCACTCCACCACCCCCCCTTCTTCCCCACTCCACAGCCCTTCACTCCCCTCCCCTTCGCTTCCCACTCCCCTCTCCCCTTCACTCCCCTCCCTTTCGCTCCCCTCTCCCTCCTCCCCTTCACTCCCCCCGTCTTCCTCCCCTATCTCCTCCACCCCCTCATTTTCCTGCTCGGAGCCACCCACCACACGCTCTCCCTCGTCTAGGTTCGCTCAACCGTATATCACCATCATATGCCGTGCCGAGAGGTGCGGGCACTGAGTGACAACGCACTTCTGCAGCTTTGCCATCTGCTGCAGACCCGTGGGTAGCAGGGCCAGTTGCTCGCACTTGTGCAGGCTCAACTCCTCCAGAGAAGAGAGCTTGCAGCAGTCAATTGGAAGGCACGAAATTCCGATTCTGGAGAAAGAGCACACCTTCAGTCTGCGCAGATTAGGGAAGGACTCACATCGCGGAAAAGTCGAACGCAAAATTTTGGCTCCCGTAGGTATTTCTATGAAAAAGCTCACAGAATGTCCCCGAACTCACACAAAACATCCCAGAGAAAATGTGATAATAATGTCACATTTCCATAGCACAGATCTGCGATAGAAAAGTCACGCGACAGTTACATCCCAGTGACGCGAAGGTGTTAGCCGCAAACACGTTCGGGTGGGCTGGTTGGACCCGAGATTATGAGTGGTTCAGAGCGATTGTTGGCGATTCAATATTATCTTGCTGACCGAGCTCACCAAACCAAGTTAAAGAGAATGTTCCACGAAACTGACAAATCCACACGACAACTAGCGATGAGGGGAAAAACGAGGCAACACATGTCGTCGATATCGTGAAAAACATAAACCGAATCTTTCCGCTCAAGTACAGTGTCAAATGTACACGTAAGCTTGGTAAGTGACGAAAGCAAAGCAGTCACAGCTACGCCTAGGCCAATAGATCACCCCAACCTAATATCAGAACGTGCCACATCTCACCTGCGGTAACGACCTATACCTTCGAACCGAATTAGCCGAGCCTAGCGAATCGTCCCAACCAATCGTTGCAGCGCACAAAAACAGAATCAACACTCACAGCCTCCATTTATCCACACATCAGCACACCGAACCTCAAACCACTCGACCCTCCCCCCACCTCCCCTCCCCCCTTCAAACCCTATGCCTTGCCATACAAATGCCCTCTGCTACCACATCGTTGTCAAACTTTACGACAGTTTGTACCGTAGGGGCTCCTCAATTATTCTCCTCACTAAGCTCAGGACGCAGTCTCCCCAGCTCTAGGCATCTTCACGCGCTCTATGTCTAGAAGTTCCGCCATTGTTTATATTTTTTAGGCAACCCCTCCAGCTAGCAATTTTCGAGGCTACCGTGCACTCCTGGTTCCTACATGCCGGTCCCTAATAATATAGCATTTCATCATTTTGTAGCGATTGCACATCTCACTCTGAATCTACCCCCCTTATCTTCCGCCCCGCCCTCACCACCTCCCACCCAGGTTGTTAATCTCTGCAACTCGGTGACCAACCTCTGCACGACCAGCGTAAATAATCCACCGCCCGGTCAGTCGGCTCCGCTCGTTTCCCCCCTTTTTCTAATATCATTTTCATTTGCTACGTTGTGATAGCTAATATGTATTAGTTAGCTCGCTCGTCTTCTCTCGCTGTTGTTTTCCCCTGGGCTCGGTTCTCCCTCTTCCCCATGTTTGTCCATTTCTCTCTAAGTGGCAGTGCACAACTGTCCATTTCTCTTCTCTATTTCGTGAGGCAAAAAAGTCATATCATAGTGACGTGAAAATCACATTGACGTGACTCTCCACTTTGTATTTTCCGCGATGCCGTCCCATTTTCGCCTAACCTCTCCGCTACCCTCGTTTCTTTCTCCGCCCCCTAGTGATCTTTCTTCTCTGCGCGCAGAAATGGCGCAAGCGCACAGACGATGACCTGCTGATGCGCGGCGCGATGCCGGAAGGAATCGCGCAAGTCGTCTACACAAGGTGAGCGGTGCCGCGATATTACCACCACTCGCGGAAAAGCAATCCATCCCTATTTTCACATCAGCCTCGTTCTCGATTGTTCCCACCCTTGTTTTTTCCCCTCGTTCGCCTCACCCATCTCTCCCTTCTCCACCCAATTCTCTGTCTTTCCTCTCGCTTCTGCCCTTGGCAGTATCATCAGGCCCGGCACCGTCGGCTGGCAAACCTTGGTGGTTTCGCCGTCGACCTAACCGTGGGCAACGCTGCGCAGCTATGCTTCCTTTCCCACTGTTCACGTGCTGCAGCCAATCTGGATTGCGTATCTCCCTGGGCCTGAGTATCAGTACTTATGGAGCTGTCACACCGTCGCCCGTTTTATTCTTCGTGCTGTTCACGTTCTGCTTTTTTCCTCTCTCTCTCTCTCTCTCTCCCAAGTGTCACGATCTATTTCATTGCATGTTCCATAATGTTCTGCATTTTTTATGCAGGCAATGAAATGGTTTCATGATTTAGTTTGCTGGCTGCATCATGTTCCGTCCAATTATCTCTGATCGGGGTAGTTCCTAACTAGGCTTTAATTAGGAGATGGTTAGCTGTGTGTCCGTGTGGACGTGCGGTTGTGCGGACGTGCTGTTGTGTTGCTTTGGCGATGTATGTACTGTACATTTATAATGACGCATTTTGAAATACACCGATGGAGGTTGGTTGTGCTGTTTCGACGTGCGCTGTGCGATGGTGTGTTTAGTGTGCAACGTGCGGTCGCTATTCAGAATCGTTAGCCAATGAAATTACGTTTAGACACACCTAGAACTCCCATTTGATTTGTCGATTTCGACCAATCACCAACATGAAACCCTGGCAAAATATCTGGAAAGATGAAACGCGGTTTAGCCACGTGGCATGGGAACAAAAAATGTGACGAGAAGTGACGACAACATCATTTCACCGGTCACATTTCAGTGACTTTCTGTATGAAATTTCGGGACTCCAACGTGACATTTCCGTGACTTGAGTTTTTGGTACTTCTGACCATGACTTTTCCGTCACGCAGAAAAGTCACGGAAAAGTTACATTTCTGTGACTTTGGGCCCTTTGCATTTCCACAATGCAGGAAGCCTGGTAAGGCCTGGACTGTCATGTATTTTCATATACTAAAGCAACTTTAGCTGCCCGAACGACTCGAGCAGCTCAGTCAGGCTCAAGAGATTGTCGAGTTGGAGGGTTGTGAGTGCTGACAGCCTGCCTAGTGTTTTCGGCAGAGCCAGCAGGCTTTTGGCATGGCTGACCGTGAGTGACTGCAAGCGAGAGAGGTGAGAGATGGAATCTGGGAGCGAGCTGAGCTGATGCAATTCCAAGATTTCCAGCTTTGTTAGTGATGAAAACAAGCCCATGGATGGACTGAGCAGCTGGAATGGAAGGGCCGCAAGCTTAAAGACCTCAAGAGACGGAAAGAACACAGACTCGCCAGTCTCCTTGGATCTCCCGCAGCTGAAACTATTGTGTGCTTCTCCCCCCAATCTGAGGAGGGTGCTTCTCTCCTCAAGGACATCCCCGGCGGCTCCCAGGAGTTCATTCCCAAACAGCGACTGCAGCGCGCTGCAGAAACTCACTTTCAGAGATTTCAGCCGCTGCAGTTGACACAGCGAGCGAGGGAGAGACTTCAGGTCGGGTAGGTCTGAGAGCCTCAGCTTCTCGAGCGCTCCCAGCCGTCCGATCTCCTCTAGTAGCGCCGTGATTTGCTTGCAGCTGAGCAGCACGAGTTTGGTGAGGTTGCGGGCGGTGGTGGGGAGGGAGGCGGGTAGGGCGGTCAGGTGCGGCAAGGAGGAGAGAGAGAGCTTCTTGAGGCCTGTCGAGCGAGCTAAACCGCCTGGCAGGGTGCCGTGTAAGCTGGTCGCACGACGGATTTTTAGGGTTTCTAAGGAGGAAAGGCTGGAGAAGGACGGAGGGAGGCAAATGAGAGCCTTGCATTCAAGCAATTTCAGTCCGCGCAGGCTGCGCAGTCCATCCCCCATGCCATGCGGTAGCTCTGTCAGGTTGCAACAGTAAAAGATTTCCAGCAGCTCGAGGGAAGACATGCGGCTGATGGAATCTGGAAGCTGCGCCAGCTGGATACATTTGGCTATTTTCAGCTCCTTGAGGCTCGTCAGGTTGCCCAGCGATGCAGGCAGGTTGCTGAGCTGCGAAAGCTTACTCAGGCTCAGGGTCTCTAAGGCAGTCATTTGCCCGAGATCCTCAGGCAGGGAATGTGGGGCGGAAGTATTCTCAAGCGCGAGGTGTTTGAGAGCGGTGGCAAGGTATACGGAGGGAGGCAGGTGGAAGAGATCGCCAACGTCCAGGCTGAGCGTGCGCAGGCATGGCAGTCGACCCACGCCGTGAGGCAGACGGTCGAGCGTCAGGTCGAGCAATATGAGGTCCGTGAGGGACCGCAGATGCGAGAGGGAGTCAGGGAGGGAGATTATATCGTGGCAGCCGATCACGGACAGGAGCCGCAAATGCTGCAGGTTTCCAAGACTCGCGGGCAGATTTGTGATCCCCCCCACCTCCTCTAGCCGTAGGGTTTCAAGCAGTGGCAGGTCTCCGAAAGTCTCGGGCAGCGGTGAAAGGTATTCGCAGCATCGAATTTCGAAAGGTCAGCAGTGACGAAAGGTCGGAGATGGATTCAGGCAGACGAAGACTTCCGGAGCCGCCGATGGAAAGATGCATCAAGTCAGTAAGCTGTCCGAAAGAATCGGGTATGGAGCTGAGCCGCATGCGACCATTGAGATGGAGCGATTTCAGCAGCCTCAAATTGCCGAAATGCTGAGGCAGCTCACCCAGGCCGTACATTTCAATCTCGAGATGCTCGAGTGACTATAAGGAGGTGAACGCGTCTGGGAGGCGAGAGCCGCCGTTGATGTGCAGGCTCTCGAGTGAAACTAGGTCGGCGATTGATGGAGGAATTGCGGTTACTAACTGCAGGCAATAAGGCTGAAGGCGCTCCAGCCGAGTGCATTTCTCAAGAAGATAAGACAGTCCGCTCTCCGTGAAGCCCCCGCGTCTGTACTGTCGCTCCATCAAATCGACGTGGAGGTCCGTCAGATCTGGACACATGTCGGCTATCCGCGAGAAGAGGGAGTCAGGGACGGACGTGAGGCTGCCGACGGCGAGGACGAGCTTTCGCAGCCTTGGGAATGACGAGAGGTGCGCGAGCTCGTGCGGACGCATGCGACGCCTTTCGCGAATCTGGATTTTCTCGTGCAAGAGACGGGCGGCGCGATACCATTTCTTGCACACAAGTGCATGCTGGAACTGGCCGTCGGATCGACAGACGAGATGAAGGATAGTGGTGAGAAGATCGTCTGACAGCCGTTCGATGAACGACATGGCAGGCAGTCTATGAAAAGAGTGTATGGAAGTGTTTGATAGACTAGAGAGCTCGACGTGAGAATGGTCAGAACAACACGGAGGCTTGCTCGATTCAAATAGCAGGAAAATGCCACCTGTTTCATCCCGCGACCGCGACCCCCGATTCCTTCGGGAGGGTTTCTTTCTGTTCGTCACGCACCCATCATAAGGATCATAAAGTTTGGCTAGGGGAGTGAGCTCTGGTCTGACTGTGATGGCATCAACGAAGCAGTCTGGTACAACTAACCACCGCTATTTTCAAGGGGAAACCCAACCCACTAATCTCGCGTTTCAAAGTTACCCTGCACGTTTTCGACTATTTCAGTTCGACACTTAGATGACTGGGGCTATGAATGACGCCTAATGCTCAAAGTTTAAACTCATTATGCGAATCTGAATCCATAGCGCCACTTCTACAGTACTCTCTTCGGGGATCTGGAACAGACTCTCTCAAAAATTAAATGATGCCCCACACAACCCTCGGTCAAAGATTTAGAAAGGGTGCATACCCCACTTGTGCAAGTGGGGTTGAAAATAGACCGAAAGAAAATAGCGGTGGTTAGGTGTACCTGAAGTTGATGTCCTTCCTAGCATCGCCCCTCAAACATCGAGGGATGTCGAGACATCTCAGCTGTCCGATCTAGAAATCCGAAGGTTGGCATTTGTCGGGATCCCTCCACGCTTTTTGTTGAGGGACATGGCCATCTATTTGGACACCAGAAACAGCCGGCTCACCGTCATGCACTATTGACGGCAGGGCTAACTTTAGTAAAATGACCCGTCTGATGTCAAGACCGGGTCCTGGCTCCTTGTCTGATTGTCAGACGAAAACTGTAACCTTGTCTAGCTTTTGAGACGAATCCTAAATACTTGTTTGAGAAGATGAACAGCTTTAATGGTCCGGTCAGTAGAAACAACTAAGTAATAGCGATGAACAGCTTTAATGGTCCGGTCAGTAGAATATGTAGTGAAAACTAAGGTTTCCAGCTCGAATCTTGTAGTCTGCTTGTGTCGAGAGTTTTGCCTTCAGTCGAAAAAGACTCGATATTTGCAATCTCAGACGAACTGTATAAGGCTGTCTGAGAAATCAGATGAATAGAAAAAGCTTCTCTAAAAAAATCAGGCGAAATTAAACAGCATGTCTACGGCATCAGATGAACCAGTTAAATATGTTCAGAATCCAGAAATTCAGACCAAAAATTTCTGATAAAGTGAGCCCTGATTGACAGCAAGGCTCACGCCATATCCTCGAAAGAAGATATCTTGTTGCAATATTCAATTATAGCTTCAATTCGTTAACAACAAGGGCGCTGTAACTTCCAATTTTGTACGAATGAGGCATTTTGATAATGTTTTTCCCTCTGGGAGGGTACAACTACGGTAGTGTAATACCCTTGAAAAGAAAAACTGTGAACCCAAGTAAGGCCTCAAACCTGTTGGGCTGAGAAATAGCCCTTAGGATCTTTGCAGAGGAGAACTCTTGGGTAGAAACTTGTAATAGCGGAAGCGTTTAATGAGGATTGTGAACCGACCTTGCACTGGTGTGTGAGAGCAAAGTAGATTGAATTAAACAAGCAAATACAAGGATTTATATAAGAGTACAGGGAATAGATAGATAACTGTATTGCTGTTGCGGTTCGATATAGCGCGACTCGGGCAACTGCTCTGTAACGAGTCAGTTGTGTGTCCTTAACTGACGCGCTGTAATTGTCGAGTCAAAGGTCAGCGACCTTTGACTTTCTCGTAACCTCCAGGCGGTTACCCTAACCTCCGAGGTTGACTCGATGCTTCGATTGGGACTGCTTCGCTTGGTACCTTGGATTTTGATACGACAGAAGCGCACTTAGGACTTATTGTTTCCAACACTCCCCTTCGCTTCTGGAGTGTTACTGCTGGTGACGTGGCCTTGTCCAGTCAGCATCATGCAGTATTCGAACTTCTGCTTGCCGAGTTTCTTGGTCAAGTAATCGGCTGCCATCTCGGATGTTGGACAGTATGACAGATCGAGTTTCCCTTTTTCTATCTCGTCCTTCACGAAGAAATAGCGCAGGGCGATGTGTTTCGTCCTGTTTGCGAAGCCGTTTTTGTTGGCGATGCGAATTGCTGACTGGTTGTCGCAGAACACGGTGAAGCTGGGTAACTCGGCTAGCTTCGCTTCTTCCAGTAGTTCGCGAAGGTAATGTCCCTCCTTGGTGGCTGAGCAGAGTGCAATATATTCTGCTTCTGCTGAAGATAGTGCGATTAACTCCTGCTTGCTCGACTGCCAGGAGATAGGACCGATAGGCTCGAGGCGGTAGACATAGCCGGTGCGTGAGCGCCTGTTGTCGGTGTCGCCGGCGTGATCGGCGTCGACGTAGCCGATTAGCTTAGTCGGTGTAGCTGCGCTCTTGTGGTAGGTTAGCCCGATCGTCGCGGTGCTGACGAAGTAGTGGAGAGCGCGATCAAGTTCCGCCAGGTGTTCAGCTTCAGGCTTCTTGAGATAGGTGGCGAGCTGACTTGCGGAGTAGGATAAGTCAGGACGGCAGGTGACGGCGGCGAATAGCAGGCATCCGAGCTTCTTCTGATAGTCGCGTATGCCGGCGGGCTTGAGTAGAGTAGTTCGTTCCTTCTCGGTTCCTGATGTGTAGCGGTAAGGCGTGGAGATGGCGCTTGGTGTGAGGCTGAAGCGTTTCGCGATGGTGTCGGCGTATTTCTCGGCGCTTAGATAGATGGCGTTTTCTTCTTCGCGGATGTTGAGCCCGAGGTACTTGTGTAAATGAGTAAGCAGGAATGAGATGAACTATGAATGAAAGCAGTACAAATATGAAACCCTAACTGGGTTGTACCCCCTATGGGATACCCCACTACAGCCTACACAGCAGTATAAGCTATAGATATGTTCTGACACACCCCCATAGGCAAAGTGGGGGAGAACAAGGGGTCACAAGACCAGTCAAGCAAGACAAAGCAAAGCTCAGGGTGGATCACAAAGTCACCACACAGTCCGAGCACAAGAGCAAGGCCAAAGGCCAGTTCACAAGCAAGAGTACAGACATATATATATAAAACTAGACAAGCAAGAGCAGGTATATATATATGTCACAGTACAAGTAAAGTCAAGAGGAGAGCAAGTGAGGCAAGACAGGCACAAGACCCAGCTGGGTGCAGAAGCGCTGATGGTCACAAGGCGCAAGTGCCTTGGTGAACACATCAGCAGTGTTGGCCTCAGAGGCCACGTACGCAAGTCGCAACTGACCACGCTGCTGCAACTCACGAGCAAGGAAGTAGCGGAGAGCAATGTGCTTCGTTCTGTGCTCCAAGCGCTGCTCTCGACACAAGGCCAGCATAGCCTTGTTGTCTACGTACAGCACTGGAGGAGAACGAGGCGGCTCTCCAAGGTCAGTCAGCAGGTAGGTGAGCCAGCGAAGCTCCTGTGCAGCCATGGCTCCGGCGTAGATCTCAGCCTCACAACTGGAGCCGAGAACCGAAGACAAGCGAGTAGACCGCCACGAGACAGAGCCGGAACCAAGGCTGAAGGTGTAACCCTGTGACGACCGCTGCGTAGCCTGGTCGTCAGCCCAAGAAGCGTCCGCGTGGCCGGTAAGGACCACTGGACTCCGCCCTCCAAGCACTAGCCCCATGCCTGACGTACTGCACAGGTAGCGCAATACCCTCTTCGCTGCAGCCATGTGCTCCGGTCTGTGTCTCCTAGGAGCAACATAGCGTGCAAGAATGCTCAGAGGGTATGCAAGGTCAGGTCGTGTGCAGGTCATCAGGTACATGAGGCAGCCAACAAGCTCTGCATACGGACCACTCGACTCTACGGACTCATCCGAAGGCAGAGCTGAGAGTGAGTGGCGAGTAGGCAGAGGAGTGGCCTGAGGCGAGGAGTACGTGAAGCCGAAGCGCTGAAGGACCTGCTGCACCATGTGTGACTGAGTCAAGGTAATGGTGCGGCGTGCTCTGTCCCGAGTGATCTGCAAGCCAAGGTAGCTGCGCAGTTCACCCAGGTCTGTGCACGTGTGTCTCTTCAGCAGCTCGGACTTCACGTAGGCGAGTCCAGCAGTGTCCGCTGTGGCAAAGACCAAGTCGTCGACGTACACGAGGATGTAGAACGGCGGCAGGGAAGTGTCGGTGCGAAGAAACAGCGACGGGTCAGCAGTAGAAGGAGCAAACCCAAGAGCCGCAAGCGTAGTCCTCAGTGTGTCGTGCCACTCACGCGGTGCCTGGCGGAGACCGTAGACTGGCCGTCGGAGGCTCCACTGGGTGCCAGGAGGGAAAGTCCCAGTGAAGCCAGGTGGACGGCGAAGCCAGATCTCCTCGTGCAGGCTACCCTGCAAGAACGCAGTGCTGAAGTCGAGAGAGTGAAGCTCGTAGTCGCGCTGAGCGGCTATGTGCAGCAGCACCCGAAGAGTAGTCATCTTCGGGGTGGGAGAGAAGGTCTGAAAGTAGTCAACTCCCTGCCGCTGACTGAAGCCACGAGCAACGTACCGTGCCTTGAAGACAGGTGGAGAGCCCGGCGGCCGCTTCACCCTGAAGATCCACATGCCACTGACGATGTTCGCCCCAGGAGGGGGAACCGCGTCAACGTAGGTGCCTGTGGACTTCCAGGAAGCCATCTCTGCATCCATGGCTGCCTGCCACTGAGAGGAGTAGGGGCCCTCTACGGCCTCCGCGTAAGAACGCGGAGTCGGGATGTCTAGTGCATCCGGGTCTCCCTCAGGGGCAAGCAGTACAGACGCGAGATGAGGTGAAGCAGCCGCTAGACACTGTAACTCCTCCTGCCTGTCCTCTAGGACGTCCGTGCCAAGAGCACACTCACCCCCGACGGACGGAGGACAGACAGACGCAGACTCAGCAACAAGACTAGCAGCGTAGTCGAGACGACAGCGAGCAGCAAAGTCGACGAGCTCAGCGACTAGAGCAGACGCAGCAGTGGACTCAAAAGAGGGGTCAGTGACGACAGTAGCAAGCAGACGCGTGACAGTAGGACTCGCAGCGCGAAGAGAGTCCGACTCAGGGTCGGCAAGCGCAGGAAGAGAGGACTCAGGAGGAGAAGGCAAAGGGGCACGCAGAGGAGCAGTGGACGGACGCAGAGACATCCGGTGCGTGCCAGGGACAGGAGGAGGACGCTGACGCGAACTGCGACCACTAGCGCGAGCAGCACGAACAGGCGACACGGGGCGAGACGCAGGCTCACGACGCTCAGCAAGACCTCTAGTAGGACCAGTGTAAGGAGAGGGAGCAGGCAGTGGAGAGGAAGGCTCCAGTAGGGACTTCGACTGGACAGGCGGTGGACCCTCTACTGGAGGAGAAAGACCAAGAACCTGCTGAAGGAGCGGAACGAAGTACGACCGAGGCCGCGCGGCAGCTCCAGTCTCAGCAGGGACAGCACCAGCGTCCTCAGCGACAGCACCAGCGCCACCCACACCTCCAGCGGCAGGACCAACAGCAGCAGGCTCAGCACGAACGCCCTCAGCAGCTCCAGCTCCAGGAGGACCCGCAGGTCCAGCAGCTCCGGGACCGGCAGCACCCGCACCCTCGACGATCGAAGAAGCTCCAGCTCCAGCTCCAGCAGCACCTCCAGACTCAGCAGCACGCCTCCAGCGGCGAGCGAACCACTCGCGCAGCTCCTGTGGAGAGAGGGGCTCCCGGCGAGACGCAGCAGCAGGAGAAACCCCAGGCTCAGCAGCTCCAGACGCAGCACCCCCAGGCTCAGCAGCTCCCAGCTCAGCACCCCCAGGCTCAGCAGCTCCCGACCCAGCACCCCCAGACCCAGCACCTCCAGGCACAGCATCCCCCGGCTCAGCACCCCCAGGCTCCGCACCCCCAGCAGTAGCACCCCCAGGCACAGCACCCCCGCGCACAGTACCCCCAGAGTCAGCACCCCCAGGCTCAGCACCCGCAGCAGGACCAGAGTGACCAGTAACCTCGACCGGGTCAACGGCGTCTACCTGGGACACACCTGAGGGGGCAGGAACCTGAGGGGGGAGGGGGTCTACCGGGGGGGGAACCGGCACAAGGAAGTCCGGGGGAGGGGGGAGGGAAGGAGTGCGGTAGGGGAAGAGACGGTAGAAGGGGACTGACTCGTCGAACGTGACGTCCTGGGAGGACAGAACACGACGAGAGGAGGGGTGGTAGAACTGCCACCCTGGGGCGTCAGTGGGGAAGCCAAGAAAGACACAGGGAGCAGCACGAGGGGACAGCTTGTCCGCAGACAAGTCGCGGACAAACGCCCGAGATCCCCAGACACGGAACACAGACGCATCGCCAACCTTCCCTGTCCACAGCAAGACTGGGGACATCGCAGGCCGAGAGACCCGGGGGTGAAGGTTGAGCTGATGCGCCACGTACCTCACCGCAAACGGCCACAGAAAATGGGGGGCAGCCGCATGCATCATGGACGTACGAGCGACATCCATGACCATGCCAATGCGGCGCTCAGCAATCCCATTTTGCTGTGGTGAGTCCGGAAGCGTGAAGGTCTGGCGGATCCCGCGTGCACGACAGTAGTCTCGCAGAAGGCGAGAAGAGAACTCTCCGCCTCTGTCAGAGTGCAGACGCAGAACAGGAAAGTCCGAGCCGAAGCTCTTCCTGAGCTGGAGACGAGCCTCGCGGATCCAGTCGATCAGCACCTCAGTGACCGCACCCTTGCTGCGCAAGGGGAGGACTGTGGTGTAACGCGAGTAGTCGTCAACCACCAACAGGAAGTATCGCTCGTAACCCTGCCCACGGACGGGGGCTGGGCCCCACACATCTATGTGAAGCGTCTGCAGGGGAGCCTCTGTCGGGGGGAAGTGGGAGGAGTGAGGAGTAGCCCGGAGGCGACCCTCGACACAGGGGACACAGGAAGGTCCTGGCCCGGAGGGGAGAGGAGGGAGAGACTGGGGAAGACCAGAGACAAGGACACGGGAAGCCATGCTCCGAAGACGGGGCAAGGAGGGGTGACCAAGACGGTGGTGCCACAGGAGAGTCTCGTCAGACAGGAGGCGACAAGAACAGGGGGCAGACTCAAGACCTGACCGGGACGCAGCAGCAAGTACCTTACCCGACGCAGCCACCTGACCAGACGCAGGGACAGGAGGAGACTCAACGGTCAGGGTGTAGAGACTCGACCCCGGCCGACGCGAGAACGTGGCCAGGTGTCGGCCTGTGCGAGCCTCCGTGCAGTGGGTCACCCGCTGACGCGCAGGAGTGAACTGGTGAACACCCCCATCCTGCAGGTCCGCTCCACTCACCAAGTTCGTAGAGAACGAGGGAAGGTACAGACCCGACAGGGTGCCCGAAGGGGCAGCCGGACACGGGAGGACAGTGGAGAAGTGAGACAGGACAGGACCCCCAGAGGGGTCAGCAAGGGAGACCGCAACCGGCCTGGCGAGCGGCGAAAGGGTAGTGCGGTCTCGAAAGAAGGAGCGAGAAGCTCCGGAGTCAAGTGTGAAAGTGAGGGAGGACGAGGACGACTCAGTACCTGAGAACGCAGTCTCACCAGTACCTGAGAGCGCAGACGCACTGGCACCTAGAGCAGCAGCCTCACAAGCACCTAGCGCAGCAGTACCAATGCCCGGGTCGGGCTGGAAACACCGGTAACCCTCATTCTCCTCACTATAATCCACAACATACATAGCAGTAAGGATAGCATCAAAATCAAGATCAAAGATCGCTACACCAGCCCTGAGAAGCTCATCCCAGCGAGGGATCTCACTAGCACCAGGGAACTGCTGACGCCAAGCGTCCGTCAGGCGGCCAAAGCAGCGCTGGGTGGCGTGGGCACCCCCACACTGCTCACCCGCGCGGTCGCCGGAACGAAGAACGTAGGTGCAGGGACCAGTACCCCCACCCCTCTGACGCCTAGCGTACCACTCACGAAGCTGCTGAGGCGAAGGGATGTCCCGTGAGCGCTGCTGCTGCTGCCGGTGCGAGCGCTGGCCACCACCACCGCCGCTACGCTGCTGGGTACCACCCCGACCAGCTCCACCTCCTCCACCACTACTGCCTCCGCCGCTGCCGCCTCCACTGCCTCCACCTCCGCCGCCTCCACCTCCGCCGCTGGCACCACCACCACCGTCTCCGCCGCTGCTGCCACCACCACCACCACCACCCCCGCCACTAGTCCCGCCGCCACCCCCACTCCCTCCGCCGCCACCGCCGCCACCGCCACCGCCCCCCCCAGCTCCACCCGCGCCCTTGCCTCCCTTGCCCTTGCTGGAGCGACGTCTCCCACTAGGGGCAGACGCCGCGCCGACCGACTCAAGACCAAGCAGGTCGGCAGCAGCAGCAGAGGCAACAGAGGGCAGCAAGGGGGAAGGAGAGCACCCCTCAAAGATGGGGGTGCGAGGGTCACCACGAGAAGCACCTACAGCGACTATGCTCTTCTCCGCTGCAAGGAGGGCCTTCTCGAGGAGGTCGACGGTGAGAGTGGTGGGACAGACTGCGAGAAAGTGGTCCCTGACGACGCGAAGGGAGTCAGGGAGGCGAGTGACTATGTAATAGAGAGCGATGTACATGGGGGGGGGGTTCCTAGCGCAGAACTCAGCAGGAAGGGCGGCGCGGTAGCGAGTGTCACTAGTGCGGAGGTGCGTAATGAGGTCAGCGACAGTGGGAAAGGCAGAGAGGTCAGGAAAGAGGTAGGGAAGCATGAGACGACTCAGTGCAGCAGTGGCAGGGGAGGAGTAGCGCGCAACTACAGCGTCGTACAAGGTCTGAGCACTCTTGTACTGACTAAAGTGCGCACGCTCAGAGGTAGGGAGGTGGCGACGCACAGCAAGACGTGCAGCAGCATCGCGGGTGGCCCACTTAGAGCGGACAGCGGGATCAGCATCAGCAGCAGGAGCAGGAGAGGCGCCAGAGGTGAGGTCAAAGAGAGAAAGGTCATCAGCCCTGTCGCACTGTAAGAACAGGTGCAGGTCGTCTAGCCAGACCTCAAAATCAATGGCGCGACCCTCAGCGTCAAAAGCTAGGACACTAGGGGTAGCCATGACGACGACTGTGAAGTAGTGCAAGCAGTAGGGGGGAGAGCACGCAGTGACAGTGGGACTGTGCTCACCAGGCAAGGCAGGTCGCGCAGCTCGACAGAAAAGCAGAACGGCGACCGGGCGGCTCGGGTGTACAGCGGATCGGCTCCCGGGCGGCTCGACGGCAGGGCGGCTCGGGTGCAGGGCGGCTCGGCTCCCGGGCGGCTCGGCTGCAGGGCGGCTCGGGTGCAGGGCGGCTCGGCTCCCGGGCGGCTCGGCTGCAGGGCGGCTCGGGTCCCGGGCTGCTCGGCGACAGGCGGCTCGGGTCGCGTAGAAGTGAGACGGGGCGGGGCCGCGTCAGGGCCGGCGGTAGGGCCGCGTAGGAGCCGGGGCAGGGCCGCGAAGGAGCCGGGGCGGGGCCGTGATAGGAGCCGGGGCAGGGCCGAGTAGGAGGCCGGCGGTGGGGCCGCTTAAGGGGCCGGCTGCGGGGCCGAGTAGGAGCCAGCTGCGGGGCCGCGTGAGAGCCGGCGCGGGGCCGCGTAGGAGCCGGCGGCGTGGCCGCGTCAGGGCCGCGTAAGGGGGGGGGGCCGGCGCGGGGCCGCGTAAGAGCCGCGTAGGAGCCGGCGCGGAGCCGCGTAGGGGCCGGGGACGGGCCGCGTAAGTAGCCGGCGGCGTGGCCGCGTAAGTAGCCGGCGGCGTGGCCGCGTAAGGGCCGCGTAAGGGCCGCGTAAGGGGCCGGCGCGGGGCCGCGTAAGGGCCGCGTAGGAGGCGACGCGGGGCCGCGTAAGGGCCGGGGCGGGGCCGCGTAAGGAGCAGGCGGCGGGGCCGCGTAAGGAGCAGGGCGGGGCCGCGACAGAGTGGGCGGCGAGGCCGCAGGGGAGAGGGCGACTCGAGGGGTCGCTAAAAAAAATCGCGCCTCGGGGGCGTGCTTCGGTGGGCCCAAAAAAAAAAAATTTCGGTCCTGGAGGGACCTAGCTCTATACCATGTGTAAATGAGTAAGCAGGAATGAGATGAACTATGAATGAAAGCAGTACAAATATGAAACCCTAACTGGGTTGTACCCCCTATGGGATACCCCACTACAGCCTACACAGCAGTATAAGCTATAGATATGTTCTGACAGTACTGTGTAACGGTGGAGGAGACCGTGAGCGTGAGGTCTTTCTGGAGCTCTCCTTCGAACCACGTGGCGATGCCGTCGGTTGACCCAATGTAGAGGAGATCGTCCACGTAGACGATCAGGAGAACGTAGTCGCTTCCCTTAGTGAGGCAGTACATGCCTTGGTCGTGAGGTAGTTGACTAAAGCCGATGCGGATGAGACGGGCGTGCAGGTACTGCTGCCACAGTCGCGGTGCCTGCTTGATCCCGTAGAGCGACTTAAGTAGTTGACAGATTCGGTTGGGTTCGCCGTGGGAACCGTGCGGGAGCTCGACGTAGATTTCTGCATCCACAGGTGCGTAGAGGAAGGCATTCGCGACGTCGATCTGCCGTAACTTCTTCTTCTTCATGGCGGCAATGGCGAGGAGAATTCGGAGTGACGTGTGGCGGCTGACTGGAGCAAAGGTCTCGGTGAAGTCTCGTCCTTGCTCTTGGTCGAATCCACGTACGACCCAGCGTGCTTTGAATTTTTCGATCGTGCCGTCTGCTTTCGTCTTGATGCGGAAGACCCATTTCCCGGTAAGGATGGTTTTGTTACGTGCCACGCTTACGGGAACAACCTTCCAAGTGTTGCGTTCCTCTAATGCCTTCAGTTCTCTATCCATGGCTTCACGCCATTTCTCCCTGTGTTCCCCCCCCAGAGCCTGCTGAACCGTTGCAGGCTCCTTAGGAAGCGAGCTGCGTGTGTTCCCGTGGACTGCGGTGACGAGGCCGAGGATTTGCAGCCCAGTCTGTGACTATCGAGGGAGTTCTGGATCCTCGGGATAAGCTGCTTCGTCTCCCGTTTCTGGGTCGGGCATGAAATTTGGCCCTACCCTTTCTGCTTCGTTGGTGTTGACTGTCACAGGTGTTACGTAACCATCGTCGGCGAAACGGTAGAAGATTTCGGCGTTGTTACTGTCGCGAGGATTATCCTCATCCATGGGCACGTCGACGGAGCAGTATGGGAGAGGTCCGGCTTCTTCTGAGGCGTTGTCGACGTTCTGTTCATCCCAGTCTGCTTCGTCCGCTGCTGACGCGAAGGCTCGGTCACCACGAAAACCACTGGTGAGGTCCCGATTCTCGTGCAAGTTGGCGAGGTACGTCTGAAGGGTGAGTCTTTCGTAGAAGATCACGTCACGTGCTGCTACTGTTTCCTTTGTGTGGACGTCGAAGATTTTCCATGCGTTGTAATTTTTCTCGATGCCGAGGTGTAGTCCCCACTGTGCCCGTTGCGAAAATCTTCCCGCTCGTGCTTCTGGGGGTCTGTACTGTACCATGCACCCGAAAACTCGTAACATTTTCGTGCTGCCCTGCTTCCCTGTCCACAGCAGATGCGGTGATGCGTTGTTCGGGAGTGACGACGACGACAACAAGTTGTGCAGCATGACAGCGTGGTCCATTGCTGCTGGCCACTGGTGGTTGGGTAGCCGCATGCCACGTAACAGTTTGCGCATGCTGTTCTGCAGGGTCCTGTTCAGTCGTTCTGCAACACCTTGCTGCTGATATGCATAGGGAAGGGAGAGGAGTTGCTTGATCCCTCTTTCCGCCAAGAACTGCTTGAAGCGCTGAGAGGTGTACTCGCCACCTCCGTCTGA
This sequence comes from Closterium sp. NIES-65, assembly GCA_948144175.1. NCBI lineage: Eukaryota > Viridiplantae > Streptophyta > Zygnematophyceae > Desmidiales > Closteriaceae > Closterium > Closterium sp. NIES-65. Next base: position 159,874 of record CANXME010001974.1, on the reverse strand, counting down.
CTGGAAATTTTTCAGTTGTGTTCCAGACTCTCTCTCTGCTATCGGTAGCCAGGCGGCGAATGCTGCGAGCGCCATGTCGCGGCTGGGTAGGTTGCGATGCCAGACGTATCGAGTGGCAGCGTCGATGAAGGTGATGGTGTAGTTGTAGTTGACTTGTCCTGGTTCGCGATTGTAGAGGATGTCGCTGTAGACTTTCTCGAGTGGTGCGTACGCTGGAGCGCTCGGGTTGTGACGTGAAGCAAACGGTCGATGAGGTAAGTCAGCTTCGGGACATATAAGGCAAGTCCCTCGTGCCTTCTGGAGTTCTCTGCCATCGGGTAGAAGTAGAGAGTCTTTGTCGAGGACTCCTGCTCTTATCGTGTTATTCAAAACCGTGTTGCTTGGATGTCCTGTGCGTGCGTGCCAGATCTCTTCAGAGGCGCGGTGTCCGGGTGAACGCTGATATGCGTCGGAGTTGGAGTAAAAACTGGCGACGAGGTTGGCGCTTCGGTGGACTTCACGCTGAGTCGGATTCAGCTGTTGCGCGGGTGTTGGTGGTGCTTCGTCGACTGTGACTGGTGTCGTTGTTTCTGCTGCCGCTGATGTTGTTGTTGCTGCCGATGTTGTTGCTGCTGTCGATGTTGTTGCTGCTGCCGATGTTGTTGCTGCTGCCAATGTTGTTGTCTCTGCTTCTTGTTGAATCGTTGCTAACGCTCTTGTTCGTTCTGCTTCAGGGATAGTGTGGGAGTACCAGAAACCTCCCGGGCTGAAGTCGGGGTCGAGATCCGGAGGGTGTGTCCAATCAGCAAAGTTCACAATGGCGTCGCTGTCTGCAGTGCCGAGGTCAGGAACGAAGTCGAGGACGAAGACGTTGTTCTTCAGCACTGCTTTTCCGATGTAGAGACCGCCTCTCCCGTGGTAAAGCTTGAACTCCTGGGTCGTGCTGTCGGCTTCCAGATGAATTCCTTTCGCCATCAACTGACTAACGCTCAGTAAGTTGTAGCCGAGTCCTTCAGCGATGAGTACCTTAGACATGTGCAGTATGACATTTGTTTCTCTTGACTGAAGCTGTACCACTCCTTGTCTTCGTGTGCGCAGGTTTTGGTTGTTGGCAACCGTGATGATCACTTCCCGTTGGAGTCGATGTTCGCGTTGTACGAAACGCCCGGACGAGCACATGTGTTGCCCGCAGCAACTGTCCAAGAACCAGGTGTCTTGGCCGGACGGTTCACTTTGAGCGATGGCGGCGTACGTTGGATTCGGCTGGAGTAGCTCACGGCGAGGCGTTCTGTTGTCAAGCTCTTCTTCCGGTGAGTAGTGTGGTGGTGATTCGGTTGTACATGAATCGGTTATCTTCATCATGCAGCTTGATTATATTTCTTGCTCCTTGTGCAGGTTGTCCGGGTGAAGTCGTTGAAGCTTGAATAGTGGTCGTCGCACTTGCTTGTGTTGAAGCCATTTGGGAGCTTGAAGGTCGAAGTTGTCGCTGTGGTGCCGTTGATTGCTGACGATTCGGGCAGTGTGTGCGCGGGTGCCCTGAAGTCTTGCAGATGTGGCAGAAGGGAGGTACTATCTTCGGTTGCTGCTGTCGATTGTTGTAGTAGTTGTGTCGTCGCTGAGTATGGAAAGCAAACTCCGGTGCTAATGTCCTTTTCTTGTGTCTTTCTTCTTGCAGGTCCATATCCTGCTGTTCCGCGTGAATTTCTGCGCAAAGTGCCGCTTCGGAGATCCTCCCGTGTGCTCGAAGAATTGCTTTGGTGGCGCGCCACTGAGGACCGAGGCCGCCGATGACGACTGTTACGAAGGCGTCTTCAGAGATTGACCCTCCACATCGAAGAAGCTTGTCGCGCAATTTGCGACATCGGCTGATATACGCCAACCCCTTTTCTCCTGGTTTCATTTCCACTGTTGTCAGCTGCGCCATTAACCTGCTCTGGTTTACACTGTCTGTTGCTTGATACAGGTTCTTCAGATGGCTGTACGCGAGCTCCGCCGAGTTGCCGAAGGTCCGGTAAGAGCGAATGTTCTGCTGCTGAGTTGGTGTCACGTTCCTCAATAGGATTGTATACGCCATCATTGATTGATACGTATACTGCTGCTTTTCATATTGTGTCCCGTTGGCTGGATACTGCAGGGACCCGTCGAAGAAGCCGAGTATCTGCGCGCCCTCCATCATCAGCTCGAATTCAAAGGACCAGGTAAAGAAGTCTTTGCCGTCGAAGGGTCTTGACGTTTGCAGTTTTAAGACGTGTGCAAACTGCGACTGAACTTGAAGTGCGTCCAGTGGTCTTCCTTGTCCAGGTGAAGGTTGCGGGTGGGGCACGAAGCTGATTGACCCGCGCTCGTACGGAGCAAAGGTAGGTTGCTGCTGCTGGTTTCCTCGCGCATATGACGACCCATCAAGACTCATGGGTGTCGCTCCGTTGTTGCTGTTGTGTGTTTGTGCAGGTCCCGACTGCTGGTGTTGTTCGTAGAAGGACATGAAGGAGAAAAATTTCTCCATCATGTTCTGGTCAAAGTCCGAAGGGTGGTTCATGGGGGTCTCGGTTGACGTTCCTCTTGGTCTTGTTGCCGTGCCTTCTTCTGTCTGCAGGCCAGAGGCTGGCGGTGGAGTAGGAGTAGTGCCCGAGGAGCCATTAGGGGAGCTCCTTTCCTTGTTTGTTGCCATGTCTTGTAATGATAAAAAAAGGTTAGAGTTTTCCCCTGTCAGCTCTCATACCATGTTGGGCTGAGAAATAGCCCTTAGGATCTTTGCAGAGGAGAACTCTTGGGTAGAAACTTGTAATAGCGGAAGCGTTTAATGAGGATTGTGAACCGACCTTGCACTGGTGTGTGAGAGCAAAGTAGATTGAATTAAACAAGCAAATACAAGGATTTATATAAGAGTACAGGGAATAGATAGATAACTGTATTGCTGTTGCGGTTCGATATAGCGCGACTCGGGCAACTGCTCTGTAACGAGTCAGTTGTGTGTCCTTAACTGTCGCGCTGTAATTGTCGAGTCAAAGGTCAGCGACCTTTGACTTTCTCGTAACCTCCAGGCGGTTACCCTAACCTCCGAGGTTGACTCGATGCTTCGATTGGGACTGCTTCGCTTGGTACCGTATTCTCCCGGATAAAACACCCTAGGGTATTATGAAAACCACTGGAAAAAAATGGGGGGGGTCTCCTCAAAGGAAAATCCTATATAATACCCAGGTCTTATGATATGGTAAATTTTTTATAAAACAGAAAAGATGTGAAACAAAATCAGAGGTCTGACTTCACTTCAAGATTGTTGATCAATGCCGCAAAACCGAGTACGAGGATATTGTGGGCCACTTGGGCCACTTGGGCCACTTCACCTCTTGGACCATTTGCAGTGGAAGATTCGCCAGCGTGGCGACAGCGAGATTTTGGGATTCACCAGCGTGGCGACATCGAGATTGTGGGAGGGGGGATATCTCGGTTGATTCTAAGTGAAACTTCATGCGAAATTTCTTCTAGGGAGTGATTTTCGCGATATCCTCCCGTAAGGAATCAGACTCGATAACAGCTATAATAGGAATCTATAAGAAAAGGGGGGTGTTATAGAGAATCACCCCAAAAAGGGGGGTATAGTACTAACGGGGTCGGATATAACACCCACCCCAGTATTAGCTACCCAGGGGTGTACAATTACGGGGGGGTGTTTTATCCGGGAGAATACGGTACCTTGGATTTTGATACGACAGAAGCGCACTTAGGACTTATTGTTTCCAACAAAACCTAGTTATTAATCAATCTTGGGTGGGAGGGGCATGGGGAGCATAATCAGGGCTCTGGTTATCAGACCAAATCGGTCTGATGGTCTGAAAATCAGACCTGATTTCTTTGTTTCATCTGATCTTCCAGACCATAGTTTTTTTTTCATCTGAACCACAAGACGAATGATTATATTTCGTCTGAAAATAAAGACTAAGTGTTATATTCCGTCTGAAAAATCAGAAAGCGAGTACAATTTCATCTGATACCGAGAAAGTACCGTACTGGCCTGCCCCCTCCCCCTCCCACCCCCCCCTTCCCCTCAGTCCCCCCTGCCCTAAGTCCCGTCCCTCACGCGCTTCTCCTAACCCAACCTCACCACCAAGTCTCTACCAGCCCAGCCTCTCGCTGCGCAACCCCAGTCCATCCCCCCTTCCCCCGCCTAGCTCCCCTACACCTTTCCCAGCCCAGCCCCCTTCCCCTCAAGTCCCTCCACCCCCCTGGTCCGTCGCGTAAGACACGGACCCACCCATGCATGTCCCTCGCAGCCCAACTTCCCCCCCCCCCTCCAAGTCCCCCTAGGCGCCCAACTTGCTATGACTGCCTGCTAGCAGGTTGTCAACGTCACGCATTCATTTCGTACTTCGTAAAGACTGAATCATACCGTTTTCATGGCTGACTAGTGTAATACAGCAAACAGACCATGGAAAACATTTTGTCTTATGAATCAGACTAAGCACCAACATTCGTCTGAAAAATCAGACCTTTTTTTGCCCGTCTGAACGTCAGACAAAACGATTTTTTGGGGGGGGGGACTTCAGACAGGCCTAAATCCTAGCAAGAGCCCTGAGCATAATCATAGACCTCCCTTTCTCCAGCTTTGTGAGTGCCACGCCACTGCACATCCAACTGACTTCTAATTCAAAGGATGAATTTCCTAGGAGTGGGAGGCTAAAGGGGAGTGGGAGACTTAGGGGGAGTGGGAGGCGACCCAGTGGTAGAGCAGGCTGGCACCGAAGCCAGTGCCTCCGCCCTTCTTCTCACTCCACACCGGCCCTGCAATGTCCAAATGCGCCCATGGCAACCCCTCCGCCACAAACTGGTAAAGGGGAATGGTGGCAAAACAGCATACGGAGGGGCAGGAGATGAGAGGAGGTAAGTTTTCCTTTTGTCGCAACGCAATCAGCACATATACTGCTGCTTCGATGCTAGCCCAGGGAGGGACGGGAACTGGAAGAGGAGATGAGCTGCTGCAACACTGACTATCAAAGAGTGATTCTGGTCAGCAGGGCCCATGAAAAAGTGGTACAGAACAAACACGCTCTCCCCTCTCATCTGCGTGAATAATTAAGGGGTGTGGTGTCCCCGCTTCATTTTGACTCACCTGCTTGAGGAAGAGCGCTGCAGTGATGGAGCCGCCCTCGCGGCCGCCGGTGTTGAGCATGTCGGCATGCTTGCTGCGCATGCCCTCCCAGTACGCCTCCTCCATGGGCATGAGCACACATGCATGCGATTTTGCCAGCAATGTCACCGACATATCAGCCCACCAGCCATGGCACGAGCGTACCAGCAACGTATGCCACCCTTGTGCCAGCAAATGTCATTCTTCGAAAACAATAATTTAGGTGCCAATTAGTGTGGCAACATCTCAGTCTACAAAACAGTCACCTCAGCAATGTTTGGGAAGCACGTACCAGAGATGCACAGGAGGGGCGTACCAGCGATGTCATTCCCGAGGGCAATGATGCAGGCGCCAGTGAGGGTGGCGACATCAACGATCTTCTCCACGCCCTGCTGCTGCGCGTACAGCAGCGCATCCGCCAGTGTCAGCCGCCCCTCCGCGTCCGTGTTGTTCACCTGTGAGGAGGGGCACGTGGAGGAGGGAAAGGGACGGGACGGGGGTGTGCGGGTTTCAGAGGCAGCGCCAGTACTCTTTCACAATTTGCTCCCATGCATTCTTGTGAGCGTCTGCTGGGAACAGCTGGCCATGTCACCTTCCCTTCCTTATGAACGGCCGGCATAGGCTGAAAGTTGCCAACTGCAGCTGATGCACAGTATACCAACCAGACTAATACGCAATTACCGGAGGAAAAATAAACAAAAAAACGAACAAACTCACATACCTTGACACACGTCAATGCCCCCCCCGACTCACCTCAATGGTTTTGCCATTGGAAGCAGTGATGATGTCGCCCAGCTTCATGCCGCCCCCACTGACCATGTTCTCACACGCTGCTATGATGAAATGCACCTGTGGGGGTTGATCATGTTCACATGCAACGCACATGCACATGCAAGGCAAAGCACACACACAAAGGGATATCACACCAGAGAAATCAAGCCGTCCCCACTGGTGTGCCGTTATGCCGAACTGCCCCTGGGCATGAAAACAGAAAGAGGCCTGAGAGAAATAGGTGACAACACGCAACAACACACTTGCCTTTACGTCCCGTTGCAACTCCAGCCTCATGATCTAACAGCACGCATTGATCCCCCGCTACCCCACGCCACACCCCATGCCCCATGCTCCATGGCCATGGCATCTGTGCAGCGGCAGCAAGGCACGTTTGAACGAGAGGTGAGGTGGTGCTGAGGGCGGACGGTAGGTGCAGAACCCTCACCTGCACGCCCTGAGGCTCACCTGCACGCCCTGAGGCTGGATGGCAGCGATGGCATTGGCAGCGCCCAGCACAGCAGCAGCGCCGCCCATGTCAAACTTCATGAGGTGAATCGTTGAGCCCGGGCCCGCCTTGAGGTTGTACCCACCACTGGTGGGTGCGATGGGTGGGAATCGGTGGGGAAGGGTGGGCACAAAGAAGAACTCGATGAGATGAATCGTGGAGCCCTTTGCTGCCTGGCGCCTCTCATGGCCACCGGATGAGTTGATAGGTGCAATAGGGGAAGGTGAGGAGGGGAAGGTGAGGAGGGGAAGGTGAGGGACGGTGGAGGGAACGATAAGGGGCATGGGTGACAGGCAACGCAGGAAGAGGGATGCATGCACAGGCGATTTGGCGGAAGTTTGACCAGCTGCCTCGTGAGAACACATGGGGGAAGTAGCATGAAATAAGCTGAGAATGAAGAACTATGCGCACCTGTCGAAGGTGAGTCCCTTGCCGATCAGCGCCAGCTTCTTCAGCGGCTTCTCCTCCGCCCTTGACCATCCGCAGCAGCAGGCGGCGTGTACGTGACGTGGATGAACTTGGGCGGGTTGTCCGCCGCTGATGCCTCCGCCACTGCCAGGTACGACCCCATGCCCAGGGCGGCACACTCGTCCTTTTCCAAAATGCGCGCATTCAGCACGTCCGCGTGGGCGGCAGTCAGATTCACCGCCACGTCAGCAAGGACAGCTGGCGTGAGCACATTGGGCGGCGCGTTGACGAGCTGCTTGGTGAGGATAATTCCCGCCGCCAGCCTCTCCGCCTCGAACACGTCCCTCTGGAGGGACTCCGCGTCACCCAGCCCCACCACTTGCAACTCCTTCACACCCCTCTCCGCCTTCGCCTTCTCCTTCTCCTTTTCTTCCGATTTGAACCGCACATCCTCGAAGCTGCCTACTATGGCGCCCGTCACTATCCCCCGAACCGCGCTCCCGTCTTTAATCTCCTGCCCATCCGCCGCCTCCGGTTTGCCCAGGAACGCGCCAGGTTTTGCTATAAAATCCGGGTCGAATGCCAGCTCAGCGGGCGCGCCTGACAGCGTGGCATCGACAAATGCCAGCTCAGCACCGCCTGGGGCTTCGGCAGCAAAGCCGGTGAAGTTGGCTGCTGATGTGTCGTTATGGGAGAGGGCAGAGTCAAAGACAACGAGGAGGAGGAGATCGGAGGGGAGGGAGGCGGTGAGGCCGGGAGCGTGCTGCCATTCCTCTCTCACCTCCCCATCCTTGCCGCCCTCGTCCTCCTCACCTGGATCCTTGCTTCACTCCCCTCCCCTTCCCTCACCTCTCCTTCCTCCCCTTCACTCTCCTCCCATTCGCTCACATCTCTTTCCTCCCTTTCGCTCCCCTCCCCTTCACTCCTTTCTTCCTCCCCTTTGTTCCCCTCGGCCTCCCCCTCCATATCCGTCCCCCCCCCATCCTCTTGCTCTGAACCACCCACCCACCACACGCTCTCCCTCATTCTCTTCCCCGTTCTCCTCTGAGCCACCCACTGCACGCTCTCCTTCGTCCAGGTTGGCTGTACCGCAAATCACCACCTTCTGCCGTGCAGAGAGAAGAGGGCAGTCAAAGATGACGCATGCCAGCAGCTTCGCCATCTGCCGCAGGCCCGTGGGTAAGTGAGCCAGCCGCTTGCAACTCTCCAGGTCCAAATCCTCCAGTTTGGCTAGCTGTGAGGAATTTCTGGGCAGGCTGCAAAGATTGGGCGCTTTTGTAAGAGTGAGGGCCGAAAGAGAAGAGAGCTTCCAGAAGTCGTCTGGAAAGCACGAGACTCCGATGTTTTCCAGAAAGCACAGCTGCAGTCTGCAGAGATCAGGAAAGGACTTGGGTAGCCTGGTTAGGCTCGGAATGTCATCACAAACCAGAGTCAGAAGTTCTTTCAGCTGCCCCAACGACTCGGGCAGCTGAGTCAAGCTCTAGAGACCGTCAAGATGGAGGGCTGTGAGTGCCGAAAGCCTCCCAAGAGTTTCTGGAAGAGCCAGCAGGCTTTTGGCATGGCAAACTGAGAGAGTTTGCAGGCGTGAGAGACAAGTGATGGAATCCGGAAGCGAGCGGAGTCGATGCATGTGCTGGATTTCGAGTCTGGTAAGCAACGAGAAGGAGCCCACGGATGGAGTGAGCAGCTGGAGCGGAAGGGCATCAAACGTGAGGCCCTGAAGTAAAGGAAATAGCACACACTTGTCACCTTCCTCGGATCCGCCACCCAAGTTGAGGCAAGCGCTTCCCTCCCCAAGGTCATGCCCGGCGGCTCCCGGGTGTTCATCTCCAAACACAGAATCCAGCGTGCTGCAGTTACTGACTTGCAGAAACTCCAACCGCTGCAGCTGAAGCAGCGAGCGAGGAAGCGACTTCAGCTTGGGTAGTTCTGATAGTCCTAGCTTCTTAAGCGATCCCAGCCGTCCGATCTGCTCTGTCAGTGTCTTGATTCGCTTGCACTTGGACACCCAGAGGCTGGTGAGAGTGTGGTCGATGGAAGGGAGGGAGGCAGGCAGGGCGGGCAGGTGTGGTAAGAAGTAGAGAGAGAGCTCCTTGAGGCTTGTCAGGTTGCCAGGTAGAGGGCCTCGTAAGCTGGTTGCTTGCGCGGTGAATCAGGGTTTCGAGGGAGGAGAGGTTTCGAGGGAGGAGAGGTTAGAGAGGGACGGAGGGAGGTGGGTGAGAGCCAGGCATCGAAACAGAATCAGTTTGCGCAGGCTATGCAGGCCTTTTCCCGTGTCCTGCGGTAGGGCCGTCTAGTTCCAGCAGTCATTGATCTCCAGCAGCTCGAGGGAGGAAAGCCGACTGATAGAGTCGGGAAGCTGCGCCAGCAGGCTGCAGTCCTCAATTTTCAGCTCCTTGAGGCTCGTCAGGTTGCCAAGCGATGCGGGCAGGCTGCCGAGCTGTGATAGCTTAACCAGACATAGATTCTCCAAGGCAGTCAGCTGCCCGAACTCCTCGGGCAGTGAAACTCTCGCATTCTCAAGCGTTAGCTCTTTGAGCGCGGTGGCAAGGTATGTGGAGGGAGGCATGCGGAAGATATCTCTAACGTCTAGCTTGAGCGTCTGTAAGTGTGGCAGTCGACCGTGTGGCAGACTGCGGAGTGTCAGGTGGAGCAGGCTCAAGTCCGTGAGGGACGGCAGGTGCGAGAGGGAGTCGGGCAACGAAATTAAGTCGGGACACTTGATCACGGAGAGGAGCCGCAGCCGCGCAGATGTCCGAGACTCACAGGCAGGTTGGTAATTCCTCCCACCTCCTCCAGTTTTAGGGTTCCAAGCGCTGGCAGGTTCCCGAGACTCTCGGGCAGCGGTGACAGGTCTTCGCAGTGCGACAATTCGAGGGTGAGCAGGAACAAGAGGTTGGAGATAGATCGGGGCAGCTGAAACCTTGTCCTGCAACCAATGATGGAAAGACGCGTCAAGTTGCTAAGCTGGCCGAGAGAATCAGGAAAGGATCTGAGACGAAACCAGCCCTTGAGTTGCAGCGTCTTGAGCAGCCTCAGATTGCCGAAGTTCTGAGGCAGTTGATCCAGGCCGTACATCTCAATACGAGATGTGCGAGTGACTGTAACGAGGTGAGCGCGTCTGGAAGAAGAACATTTTTCCCGCAGTGGATGTGTAGGCTCTTGAGTGACGCAAGGCAGCTGATTGACGCCAGAATGGCGGTCAGATTCGACTGACAATCCAGATGAAGTCCCTCCAGCCGTGTGCACTTCTCAAGGAGATACGATGCCCCTTTCTCAGCGAACCCTCCGCGTCTGTACTCTCGTTCCATCGAATCGACATGGAGGTCCGTCAGATCTGGACACGTGTCGGCTATCCGCAAGAGGAGGGAGTCAGGAACGGACGTGATGCTACCAGCGGCCAGGACGAGCTTTCGGAACCATGGGATTGATGAGAGGTGCAGCTCGCGAGGACGCATGCGACGCCTTTCGCGAATCTGGATATGGTCGTGCACGCGACACGCGACGCGGTGCCATCCCTTGCACACAAGCGCGTGCTGGAACTGACCGTCGGATTGTACGACAAGATGGAAGAGAGTGGCGAGGATATCGTCTGACAGCCGTCCAATCGGCGATCTAGCAGGCATCTTAACGGATTGATAAGAGACAAAACGATTAACGTGAGCGCTTGAAGACTAGGCAGCTCTGTGAGAATGAGAAAAGGCTTGATGGGAAGTGCAGCAGAACGTAACTGGCTTGAAATTTGCGCGCGTCTACAAGAGTAAATTAGGGCGTGGAACATTTTTACGACCACGCCGATTTGTCGACCATATGGTTGGATCTGGCGAAAACGAAGAGTGTAACTGAGATGGTGTGGTGTGGGATGCTGTACCCGTCACAGCCGTACGACTCGTTTCTGGCTTTAGGGGGTAAAAATTACTAGCACAAGCCAACTCCTAGAAATTCACAACAGCAAACATACCCGAAACAACATACCCATATGGTTCGTTTCTATTTCTAACGTCGCAACATACCCGTATTCGCCCGGATAGCGGATCCCTCGAAATTGAGGGGGGTTCTTAACCTAGGTAAATAGTTGTTTGTTTCGTTAAAATGTTGTTTCTAACCCACCCTGTCATTCCTAACAATTTACGTCGAAGCCATGCGACACATTATTAACGTAAGATGTCAGTTCAGCACGCGTGGATTGGTTATGAGTGGCTACCAATGAGCAAGCAAATATTGAAGAATATTCAACTCCCACATCTGTCAACGGGAGTTGGGTGTTGGCTCCGTCCTCACTTAGGCGAAGCGTGCGGCCGACCAGCTGTAGTGGGCGACGTCGACTTGGGCGCCAGGCCACTGCAACACCGCCGTCAGTAGGGAGCTGGCGGCCGACTTGACCTGGAGGTCGACGAGGGAAGGGGCGCCGGCCTTGGGAGACGCCGTCGTCGACCTAGGAAGGGGCACCTTGGTGGGCGCCGACGCCAAGCTGGAGGGCGCCGGGCGTCGAACAGCAGTGCAGGGCGTCGTGCTGTAGGGCGCCGAGCTGGAGCGGCGCCAGGTTCGGATGGTCGGCCCGGCCAGACTGGCCTGGGAGGCGCCGACTTCGGGGGACGTCAGTCTTGTTCAGCCGGCGACCGATGAGCTGGGTCGACCAGGCGAGGTCGCTCGGACGACCGAGTTACTTGGGCGACGTGCGCGTGTCAGAACATTATAGCTTATGCTTTTGTGTAGGCTATAGTGGGGTATCCCATAGGGGGTACAACCCAATTAGGGTTAGTACTTGTACCCACTTCACTCATAGTTCATTCATTCTCGTTCTCATCCTCACATGGAATCAGAGCAGGTCCCCTCTTAGGGACTGTTTCTTGGGCCCACCGAAGCGCGCCCCGAGGCGCGCGTTTTTTTTTTTTTTAGCGACCCGTCGTGTCGCCCCCCCCCCCCCCCCCCCCCCCCCCCCTCCCAGCGGCCCGTCGCGCCGCCTTTCGGTCGCGGCCCCGCCGCCCTACTCTCGCGGCCCCGCCGCCCTATGTCGCGGCCCCGCCGCCCTACCCTTCGACGGCGCCGCCGCCCAAAGTCGCGGCCCCGCCGCCCTACTTCGACGGCCCCGCCGCCCTACGTCGCGGCCCTGCCGCCCTACCCTACGTCGCGGCCCCGCCGCCCTACCCTTCGACGGCGCCGTTGCCCTACGTCGCGGCCCCGCCGCCCTACTTCGACGGCCCCGCCGCCCTACGTCGCGGCCCTGCCGCCCTACCCTACGTCGCGGCCCCGCCGCCCTACCCTTCGACGGCGCCGCCGCCCTACGTCGCGGCCCCGCCGCCCTACTTCGACGGCCCCGCCGCCCTACGTTGCGGCCCCGCCGCCCTACTTTGATGGCCCCGCCGCCCTACGTCGAGGCCCCGCCGCCCTACCCTACTTCGCGGCCCCGCCGCCCTACGTTGCGGCCCCGCCGCCCTACCCTACATCGACGGCCCCGCCGCCCTACTTTGCGGCCCCCGCCGCCCTACTCGACGGCCCCGCCGTACTACGTCACGGCCCCGCCGCCCTACTCAGCGGCCCGCCAGACGCCCTACCTGCGGCACGCCCGCCGCCCTACCTGCGGCCCACCCGCCGCCCGACCGCCGGGTCGCCCAGCCGCTGAGCCGCTGAGCCGCTGAGCCGCCGAGCCGCCCAGCAGCCGACCGCCGAGCCGCCGAGCCGCCCAGCAGCCGAGCCGTCCAACACCCGAGCTGCCGAGCCGCCGAGCCGCCCAGCAGCCGAGCAGCCGAGCCGCCGAGCCGCCCAGCAGCCGAGCCGCCGAGCAGCCGAGCCGCCCCGCAGTCAAGCCGCCGGCCGCTGAGCTGCCCTACTTCCGTACCGCGCGTTCTGCCCAGTCTGGTGAGCACAGAGCCTAATTTTTCACTGCGCTGCCCTCACCCTACTGCTTGCACTGCTAGGCGTCTGTCGTCATGGCTACCCCCAGTGTCCTCGCTTTTGACGCTGAGGGTCCGGCCATTGACTTTGAGGTCTGGGTAGATGACCTCCAGCTGTTCTTACAGTGCGATAGGGCAGACGGCCTCTCTCTCTTTGACCTTACCTCAGGCGCTTCCCTTGCCCCTGCTGCTGATGCTGACCCTACTGTTCGCTCCCAGTGGGCTACGCGCGATGCTGCTGCACGTCTTGCTGTGCGTCGCCACCTCCCTACCTCTGAGCGTGCGCACTTTAGTTAGTACAAGAGTGCTCAGACCTTGTACGACGCTGTAGTTGCACGCTACTCCTCCCCTGCCACTGCTGCACTGAGCCGCCTCATGCTACCCTTCCTCTTCCCTAACCTTGCCGCCTTTCCCACAGTCGCTGATCTCATTACGCATCTCCGCACTAGTGACACCCGCTACAGCACTGCGCTTCCTGCTGACTTCTGCGCCAAGAACCCCCCCCCCATGTACATCACTCTCTACATTCTAGTCACCCGCCTCCCCGACTCCCTTCGTGTAGTCCGGGACCACTTCCTCGCGGTCTGTCCCACCACTCTCACAGTCGACAGCCTAGAGAAGGCCCTCCTAGCGGCGGAGAAGAGCATCGTCGCTGTAGGAGCCTCTCGAGGTGACCCCCGCGCCCCCATCTTTGAGGGGTGTTCTCCTTCCCCTCTCTTGCCCTCTATCGCCTCTGCCGCTGCAGCCGACCTCGTTGGTCTTGAGTCGGTCGGTGCGGCGTCTGCCCCTAGCGGGAGACGTCGCCCTGGCAAGGGCAAGGGGGCAAGGGAGCGGGTGGGGCTAGCGGGGGCGGTGGCGGTGGAGGTGGAGGCGGCGGAGGGAGTGGGGGTGGCGGTGGAGGAGGTGGCGGGGGTGGGGGTGCTAGTGGCAGCAGTGGTGGCGGAGGCGGCGTCGGCGACGGCGGTACTGGCGGGGGTGGCGGCGGTGGCGGAGGTGGAGGAGGTGGAGGAGGAGGTGGTGGAGGTGGTCGGAGTGGCACTTCACAGCGGAGCGGCACTGGGGGTGGTCAGCGACAGCAGCAGCAGCAGCGTTCTCGCGACGTCCCCACCCCTCAGCAGCTCCGTCAGTGGTACTCGCAACGTCAGCGTGGTGGGGGACTTGGTCCCTGCACCTACGTCCTTCGCACCGGCGACCGCGCGGGTGAGCAGTGTGGGGGTGCCCACCCCACCCAGCGCTGTTTTGGCCGCCTGACGGACACTTGGCGTCAGCAGTTTCCGGAGGCCACGGAGATCCCCCGCTGGGGAGAGCTGTCTAGGGCTGGTGTGGCTATCTATGATCTTGACTTTGATGCTATCCTTGCTGCCATGTATGCTGTGACTATAAGTGATGAGGGTGACTGTTACCGGTGTTTCCCGCCCGACCCAGGCGTTGGTACTGCTGCGCTAGGTGCTTGTGAGTCTACTGCTCTAGGTGCCAGTGCGTCTGCACTCTCAGGTACTAGTGAGGCTGCGCTCTCAGGTACTGCGTCGGCTTCGGCCTCCCTCACCTTCACTCTTGACTCAGGGGCTTCTCGCTCCTTCTTTCGAGACCGCACCACACTCACGCCGCTTGGTCGGCCGGTTGCAGTCTCCCTGGCTGACCCCTCTGGGGGTCCTGTCCTCGCTCACTTCTCCACTGTCCTCCCGTGTCCGGCTGCCCCCTCGGGCACCCTGTCGGGTCTGTACCTCCCCTCGTTCTCAACGAACTTGGTGAGTGGTGCTGACCTGCAGGATGCGGGGGTTCACCAGTTTACTCCTGCGAGTCAGCGGGGGACCCACTGCTCGGACGCCCGCACAGGCCGACACCTAGCCACGTTTTCGCGTCGGCCCGGGTCGAGTCTCTACACCCTGACCATTGAGTCTCCTCCAGTCCCTGCGTCTGGCCAGGTAGCTGCGTCGGGTCAGGTGTTTGCTGCTGCGTCCAGGTCTGAACCTGAGTCTGCCCCCTGCTCGTGTCACCTCCTTTCTCACGAGACTCTCTTGTGGCACCACCGTCTTGGCCACCCCTCCTTGCCTCGTCTTCGGGGCATGGCTTCCCGTGTCCTTGTCTCTGGTCTCCCCTGGTCTCTCCCTCCCCTTTCTTCGGGGCCAGGACCTTCCTGTGTCCCCTGTGTCGAGGGGCGGCTCCGGGCTGCCCCTCACTCCTCCCAATTTCCCTCGACAGAGGCTCCTCTCCAGACGCTTCACATGGACGTGTGGGGCCCGGCCCGCGTCCGTGGACAGGGTCACGAGCGCTACTTCCTGCTGGTGGTTGACGACTACTCGCGTTACACCACAGTCTTCCCCTTGCGCAGCAAGGGTGATGTCACTGAGGTGTTGATCGACTGGATCCGCGCGGCTCGTCTCCAGCTCAGGAGGAGCTTCGGCTCGGACTTTCCTGTTCTGCGTCTGCACTCTGACCGAGGCGGAGAGTTCTCCTCTGGCCTTCTGCGAGCCTACTGTCGTGCACGAGGCATCCGCCAGACCTTCACGCTTCCAGACTCTCCACAGCAAAATGGGATTGCTGAGCGCCGCATTGGCATGGTCATGGACATCGCTCGTACGTCCATGATGCATGCGGCTGCCCCCCATTTTCTGTGGCCGTTTGCGGTTCGGTACGCGGCGCATCAGCTCAACCTTCACCCCAGGGTCTCCCAGCCGGAGACCTCCCCAGCTCTGCTGTGGACGGGGAAGGTCGGCGATGCGTCTGCGTTCCGTGTCTGGGGATCTCGGGCGTTTGTTCGCGACTTGTCTGCGGACAAGCTGTCCCCTCGTGCTGCTCCCTGTGTCTTCCTAGGCTTCCCCCCTGACGCCCCAGGGTGGCAGTTCTACCACCCCTCCTCTCGTCGTGTTCTGTCCTCCCAGGACGTCACGTTCGACGAGTCAGTCCCCTTCTACCGCCTCTTCCCCTACCGCACTCCTTCCCTCCCGCCGCCGCCGCACTTCCTTGTGCCAGGTCCCCCCCCTGGTAGACCCCCTTCCCCCTCAGGGTCCTGCCCCTTCAGGTGTGTCCCAGGTCGATGCAGTCGAGCCGGTCGAGGTTGCTGGTGACTCAGGTACTGCTGGGGGTGCTAAGCCTGGGGGTGCTGACTCTGGGGGTGCTGAGTCTGGGGGTGCTGAGCCTGGGGGTGCTGAGCCTGGGGGTGCTGAGCCTGGGGGTGCTGTGTTTGGGGGTGCTGAGACTGGGGGTGCTGCGTCTGGAGCTGCTGAGCCTGGAGGTGTGGAGCCTGCGGCCACTGGACCTCCCCTTGTGGCGACTGGCGGTACTGGGCCTGGAGGTTCTCCGGGTGTTTCGTCTCGGCGGGAGCCACTCTCTCCACAGGAGCTGCGTGAGTGATTTGCTCGCCGCTGGAGGCGTACTGCTGGAGCTGGCGCTTCTTCGGCCGCTGAGGGTGCTGGTGCCGCCGGTCCCGGGACTGCTGGGCCTGCGGGTCCGCCTGGAGCTGGAGCTGCTGAGGGTGTTGGTTCTGAGACTACTACTGTAAGTCCTGGTGGTGGTTGTGCTGCGGGTGCTGTTGGAGGTCCTGCCGCTGGAGGTGCTGTTGGCGCTGGTGCTGCTGGAGGTGCTGAGGGTGCTGATGCTGTCCCTGCTGTGCCTGGAGTCGCCGGGGGGCCTCGGCCGTACTTTGTTCCGCTCCTTCAGCAGGTTCTTGGTCTTCCTCCTCCCTTAGAGTGTCCACCGCCTGTTCAGTCGCAGTCATAGTTACAACCGGTCTCGCCACTGCCTTCTCCTTCTCCGTACACTGGTCCTACTGGAGGTCTTGCTGAGCGTCGTGAGCCTGCGTCTCGTCCTGCGTCGCGTGTTCGTGCTGCTCGCACTAGTGGTCGCAGTTCGCGTCAGCGTCCTCCTCCTGTCCCTGGCACGCACCGGATGTCTCTGCGTCCGTCCACTGCTCCTCTGCGTGCCCTTGTGCCCTCTCCTCCTTTGAGTCCACTGCTGCGTCTACTCTTGTTGCTGAGCTCGTCGACTTTGCTGCTCGCTGTCGTCTAGACTACGCTGCTAGTCTTGTTGCTGAGTCTGCGTCTGTCTGTCCTTCGTCCGTCGGGGGTGAGTGTGCTCTTAGCACAGACGTCCTTTAGGACAGGCAGGAGGAGTTTCAGTGTCTGGCTGCTGCTTCACCTCATCTCGCGTCTGTACTGCTTGCCCCTGAGGGAGACCCGGATGCACTTGACATCCCGACTCCGCGCTCTTACGCGGAGGCCGTAGAGGGTCCCTACTCCTCTCAGTGGCAGGCAGCTATGGATGCAGAGATGGCATCCTGGAAGTCCACAGGCACCTACGTTGACACGGTTCCCCCTCCTGGGGCGAACATCGTCAGTGGGATGTGGATCTTCAGGGTGAAGCGGCCACCGGGCTCTCCACCTGTCTTCAAGGCGCGGTACGTGGCTCGTGGCTTCAGTCAGCGGCAGGGAGTTGTCTACTTTCAGACCTTCTCTCCCACCCCGAAGATGACCACTCTTCGGGTGCTGCTGCACATAGCCGCTTAGAACGACTACGAGCTCCACTCTCTTGACTTCAGCACTGCTTTCTTGGAGGGTAGCCTGCACGAGGAGATCTGGCTGCGCCGTCCACCTGGCTTCACTGGGACTTTCCCTCCTGGCACCCAGTGGAGCCTCCGACGGCCAGTCTACGGTCTCCGCCAGGCACCGCGTGAGTGGCACGACACACTGAGGACTACGCTTGCGGCTCTTGGGTTTGCTCCCTCTACTGCTGACCCGTCGTTGTTTCTGCGCACCGACACTTCTTTGCCGCCGTTCTACATCCTCGTGTACGTCAACGACTTGGTCTTTGCCACAGCGGACACTGCTGGACTCGCCTACGTGAAGTCCGAGCTGCAGAAGAGACACACGTGCACAGACCTGGGTGAACTGCGCAGCTATCTTGGCTTGCAGATCACTCGGGACAGAGCACGCCGCACCATTACCTTGACTCAGTCACACATGGTGCAGCAGGTCCTTCAGCGCTTCGGCTTCACGTACTCCTCGCCTCAGGCCACTCCTCTGTCTACTCGCCACTCGCTCTCAGCTCTGCCTTCGGATGAGTCCGTAGAGTCGAGTGGCTTGTACCCAGAGCTTGTTGGCTGCCTCATATACCTGATGACCTGCACACGACCTGACCTTGCATACCCTCTTAGCATCTTGGCACGCTATGTTGCTCCTGGGAGACACCGACTAGAGCACATGGCTGCAGCGAAGAGGGTGTTGCGCTACTTGTGCAGTACGTCGGGCATGGGGCTAGTGCTTGGAGGGCGGAGTCCAGTGGTCCTCACTGGGCACGCGCACGCTTCTTAGGCTGACGACCAGACTACGCAGCGGTCGTCGCAGGGTTACACCTTCAGCCTTGGTTCCGGCTCTGTTTCGTGGCGGGCTACTCGCTCGTCTTCTGTTCTCGGCTCCAGTTGTGAGGCTGAGATCTACGCCGGGGCCATGGCTGCTCAGGAGCTTCGCTGGCTCACCTACCTGCTGACTGACCTTGGAGAGCCGCCTCGTTCTCCTCCAGTGCTGTACGTAGACAACAAGGCCATGCTGGCCTTGTGTCGAGAGCAGCGCTTGGAGCACAGGACGAAGCACATTGCTCTCCGCTACTTTCTTGCTCGTGAGCTGCAGCAGCGTGGTCAGTTGCGACTTGCGTACGTGGCCTCTGAGGCCAACACTGCTGATGTTTTCACCAAGGCACTTGGTGGATCACAAAGTCACCACACATTCCGAGCACAAGTTCAAAGGCCAGAAGGCCAGTTCACATACAAGAGCATGTATATATATTTGAGGCTAAACAAGCAAGAGCAAGAGTACATAGAAGTGACAGTACAAGCAAGGTCAAGTAGTGAGCAAGTGAGGCAAGACAGGCAAAAGAACAAGCTGAGTGCAGAAGCGCTGATGATCACAAGGCGCAAGCGCCTTCGTGAAGACATAAGCAGTGTTGGCCTCAGAGGCCACGT
Organism: Closterium sp. NIES-65; assembly: GCA_948144175.1. Lineage (NCBI taxonomy): Eukaryota > Viridiplantae > Streptophyta > Zygnematophyceae > Desmidiales > Closteriaceae > Closterium > Closterium sp. NIES-65. The sequence goes on along the minus strand of CANXME010001974.1, from coordinate 141,233 downwards.
ACGCAAGCCGCAACTGTCCACGCTGCTGTAGCTCACGAGCAAGGAAGTAGCAGAGAGCAATGTGCTTTGTTCTGTGCTCCAGTCGCTGCTCTCGACACAAGGCCAGCATGGCCTTGTTGTCTACGTACAGCACTAGAGGAGAACGAGGCGGCTCTCCAAGGTCAGTCAGCAGGTAGGTGAGCCAGCGAAGCTCCTGTGCAGCCATGGCCCGGGCGTAGATCTCAGCCTCACAATTGGAGCCGAGAACAGAAGACGAGCGAGTAGCCAACCACAAAACAGAACCGGAACCAAGGCTGAAGGTGTAACCCTGTGACGACCGCTGCGTAGCCTGGTCGCCAGCCCAAGAAGCGTCCGCGTGCCCAGTGAGGACCACTGGACTCCGCCCTCTAAGCACTAGCCCCATGCCCGACGTACTGCACAAGTAGCGCAACACCCTCTTCGCTGCAGCCATGTGCTCTGGTCGGTGTCTCCCAGGAGCAACATAGCGTGCGAGAATGCTAAGAGGGTATGCAAGGTCAGGTCGTGTGCAGGTCATCAGGTACATGAGGCAGCCAACAAGCTCTGGATACGGGCCACTCGACTCTACGGACTCATCCGAAGGCAGAGCTGAGAGCGAGTGACGAGTAGGCAGAGGAGTGGCCTGAGGCGAGGAGTACGTGAAGCCGAAGCGCTGAAGGACCTGCTGCACCATGTGTGACTGAGTCAAGGTAATGGTGCGGCGTGCTCTGTCCCGGGTGATCTGCAAGCCAAGGTAGCTGCGCAGTTCAACCGGGTCAGTGCACGTGTGTCTCTTCTGCAGCTCGGACTTCACGTAGGCGAGTCCAGGAGTGTCAGCTGCGGCAAAGACCAAGTCGTCGACGTACACAAGGATATAGAACGGCGGTAGAGAGGTGTCGGTGCGCAGAAACAGCGACGGGTCGGCAGTAGAAGGAGCAAACCCAAGAGCCGCAAGTGTAGTCAGTGTGTCGTGCCACTCTCGTGGCGCCAGGCGGAGACCGTAGACTGGACGCCGGAGACTCCATTGGGTACCAGGAGGGAAAGACCCAGTGAAGTCAGGTGGGCGGCGCAGGCAGATCTCCTCGTGCAGGCTGCCCTGCAAGAAAGCTGTGCTGAAGTCGAGAGAGTGCAGCTCTTAGTCACGGTGAGCAGCAACGTGCAGCAGTACCCGAAGAGTGGTCATCTTTGGGGTGGGGGAGAAGGTCTGAAAGTAGTCAACTCCCTGCCGCTAACTGAAACCTCGAGCCACGTAACGCGCCTTGAAGACCGGCGGAGAACCCGGCGGCCGCTTCACCCTGAAGATCCAAATGCCACCTACGATGTTCGCCTCAGGAGGGGGGACAGCGTCAACGTAGGTGCCTGTGGACTTCCAGGAAGCCATCTCTGCATCCATAGCTGCCTGCCACTGAAAGGAGTAGGAACCCTCTATCGCCTCCGCGTAAGAGCGCAGAGTCGGGATGTCAAGTGCATCCGGGTCTCCCTCACGGGTAAGCAGTACGGACACGAGATGAGGTGAAGTAGCCGCCAGACACTGGAACTCCTCCTGCCTGTCCTCAAGGACGTCCGTGCCAAGAGCACACTCACCCCCGACGGACGGAGGACAGACAGATTCAGACTCAGCGACAAGACTAGTAGCGTAGTCTAAGCGACAGCGAGCAGCAAAGTCGACGAGCTCCGTAACGAGAGCAGACGCAGCAGTAGACTCGAAAGAAGGGTCAGTGACAACAGTAGCAAGGAGACGCGTGACAGTAGGACTGGCAGCACGAAGAGAGTCCGACTCAGGGTCGGCAAGAGCAGGAAGAGAGGACTCTGGAGGGGAAGGCAAAGGGGCAAGCAGAGGAGCAGTAGACGGACGCAGAGACATCCGGTGCGTGCCAGGTACACGAGGAGGACGCTGGCGCGAACCACGACCACTAGCGCGAGCAGCACGAACAGGCGACGCAGGACGAGACGCAGGCTCACGACGCCCAGTAAGACCTCCATTAGGACCAGTGTAGGGAGAAGGAGCTGGCAAAGGGGAGGCAGGCTGTAGCTGTGACTGTGACGGGACAGGCTGTGGACACTCTAAGGTAGGAGGCGGACCAGTGGAGAGTGGAAGACCAAGAACCTGCTGCAGGAGTGGAACAAAGTACGGTTGAGGCCGCGTGGCGACGCCAGAAGCAGCAGGGAAAGCACCAGTACCCTCAGCAGGAGCACCCGCCATAGCAGAGCCTCCAGCAGCTCGAGAACCTCTAGCAGCACCAGGAGCACCCCCAGCAGGACCGCTAGCAGTAGTCTCAGCACCAACACCCTCAGCAGCACCAGCTCCAGTCGAACCCGCAGGCCCAGCAGCTCCAGTACTCTCAGTACGAGCACCTCCAGGACCACCGACCGCAGCACCCTCAGTAGCTGAAGAACCTCCAGCACCAGCACAACGGCGCCAGCGCCGGGCAAACCACTCGCGGCGCTCCTGTGGAGAGAGTGGCTCCCAGCGAGAAGAAGCACCTGGAGAACCTCCAGGCGGAGCACCTCCACGCTCAGCACCCCCAGGCGTAGCACCGCCAAGCTCAGCACCAACAGGCGTAGCACCCCCAGGCTCAGCACCCCCAGATGCAGCACCCCCAGGCTCAGCACCCCCAGTCTCAGCACCCCCAGACGCAGCACCCCCAGGCTCAGAACCCCCAGGCTCAGCACCCCAAGACGCAGCACCCCCAGGCTCAGCACCACCAGGCTCCGCACCCCTAGGTCTAGCACCCCCAGGCTCAGCACCCCCAGCAGCACCAGAGTCACCAGTGACCTCGACAGGCTCGACTGCGTCTACCTGGGACACACCTAAAGGGGCAGGACCCTGAGGGGGAAGGGGGTCTACCTGGGGGGGACCTGGTAGAAGGAAGAGTGGGGGTGGGGGGAGGGACGGAGTGCGGTAGGGGAAGAGGCGGTAGTAGGGGACGGACTCGTCAAACGTGACGTCCTGGGAGGACAGAACACGGCGAGAGGTGGGGTGGTAGAACTGCCACCCAGGCGCGTCAGGGGGGAACCCCAGGAAGACCAAGGAGCAGCACGAGGGGACAGCTTGTCCGCAGACAAGTCGCGGACAAACGCCCGAGATCCCCAGACCCGGAACGCTGACGCATCGCCAACCTTCCCCCTCCACAGCAAGGCTGGGGAGGTCTCCGGCCTGGAGACTCTTGGGTGGAGGTTGATCTGATGCGCCGCGTACCTCACCGCAAACGGCCACAGAAAATGGGGGGCAGCCGCATGCATCATAGACGTACGAGCGACGTCCATGACCATACCAATGCGGCGCTCAGCAATCCCATTTTGCTGCGGTGAGTCCGGAAGCGTGAAGGTCTGACGGATGCCTCGTGCACGACAGTAGGCTCGCAGAAGGCCAGAGGAGAACTCTCCGCCTCTGTCCGAGTGCAGACGCAGAACAGGGAAGTCCGAGCCAAAGCTCTGCCTGAGCTGGAGACGAGCTGCGCGGATCCAGTCGATCAGTACCTCAGTGACATCACCCTTGGTGCGCAAGGGGAAGACTGTGGTGTAACGCCAGTAGTCGTCAACAATGAGCAGGAAGTAGCGCTCGTGACCCTGTCCACGGACGCGGGCTAGGCCCCACACGTCCATGTGAAGTGGCTGCAACGGGGCCTCTGTCGGAGGAAACTGGGAGGAGTGAGGGGCAGCACGCTGGCGCCCGTCGACACAGGGAACACAGGCAGGGCCAAGGCCCTGAGGAAGGGGAGGGAGGGACCGGGGGAGACCAGACACAAGAAGACGAGAGGCCATGCCTCTGAGCCGAAGTAGAGAGGGGTGGCCAAGGCGCTGGTGCCAGAGAAGAGTCTCGTGTGACAGGAGACGACACGAACAGGGGGCAGACTCAGGACCAGACCTGGACGCCGCAGCAAACACCTGACCCGACGCAGCTACCCTACCAGACTCAGCAACTGGAGGAGACGCAGTGGTCAGAGTGTACAGGCTCGACCCCGGCTGACGGGTGAACGTAGCCAGGTGTGCGCCTGTGCTAGCCTCTGTACAGTGTGTCACTCGCTGACGCGCAGGAGTGAACTGGTGGACACCTGCATCCTGTAGGTTAGCACTACTCACCAGGTTCGTCGAGAACGAGGGGAGGTAGAGACCAGACAGGGTGCCAGAGGGAGCCGCTGGACACGGGAGGACTGTGGAGAAGCAAGACAGTACAGGACCCCCGGAGGGGTCAGCCAGAGACACCGCAACCGACCGACTGAGCGGCGTGAGTGTGGTGCGGTCTAGAAAGAAGGAGCGAGACGCCCCAGAGTCAAGGGTGAAGGTGAGGGAGGCCGAAGCCGACGTAGTACCTGAGAGCAAAGACTCACCAGTACCTGAGGACGCAGACACACTAGCACCTAGAGCAGCAGGGTCGCAAGCACCTAGGGCAGCAGCCGCACCAGTACCTAGAGCAGCAGACTCAATGCCCGGATCGGGCGGGAAACAGCGGTAACAGTCACCCTCATCACTAATAGACACAGCATACATGGCAGAGAGAATAGCATCAAAGTCAAGATCAAAGATGGCAACACCCGCCCTAGACGGCTCGCCCTAGCGAGGAAACTGGCGTCACCACCGCCCGCTCCTCCAGCTCCCTTGCCCCCCTTGCCTTTGGCAGGGCGGCGTCTCCCGCTAGGGGCAGACGCCGCACCGACCGACTCAAGACCAAGGAGGTTGGCCGTAGCAGCAGAGGCAACAGAGCGCAGCAGGGGGGAGGGGGAACACCCCTCAAAGATGGGGGTGCGTGGGTCACCTCGAGAGGCTCCTACAGCGACTATACTCTTCTCCGCTGCTAAGAGGGCCTTCTCGAGGAGGTCGACAGTGAGTGTGGTGGGACAGACTGAGAGAAAGTGGTCCCTGACTACTCAAAGGGAGTCAGGAAGGCGAGTGACTAGGAAGTACAGAGTGATGAACATGGGGGGGGGGTTCTTGGCGCAGAAGTCAGCAGGGAGTGCAGCGCGGTAGCGAGTGTCACTAGTGCGGAGGTGCGTAATGAGGTCAGCCACGGTGGGAAAGGCAGCAAGGTCAGGGAAGAGGTACGGTAGCATGAGACGGCTCAGTGCAGCAGTGGCAGGGGAGGAGTAGCGCGCGACTACAGCGTCGTACTAGGTCTGAGCACTCTTGTACTGACTAAAGTGCGCACGCTCGGAGGTAGGGAGGTGGCGACACACAGCAAGATGTGCAGCAGCGTCGCGCGTGGCCCACTGGGAGCGAACAGTGGCGTCAGCATCAGCAGCAGGGGCAGGGGAAGCGCCAGAGGTAAGGTCAAAGAGAGAGAGGCCGTCTGCCCTATCGCACTGTAAGAACAGCTGCAGGTCGTCTACCCAGACCTCAAAGTCAATGGCCCTACCCTCAGCGTCAAAATTGAGGACACTGGGGGTAGCCATGACGACAGACGCCTAGCAGTGCAAACAGTAGGGTGAGGGCACGCAGTGACAAAGGGGCTGTGCTCAATGGACAAGGCTGCTCGGGCGGCTCGGCTGTAGGGTGGCTCGGCGGCTCTGCGGCTCGGCTGCTAGGGCGGCTCGGCGGCTCGGCTGTTGTGTGGCTCGGCTGCACGGCGGCTCGACTGGTGGGCGGCCGGGCGGCTCGGCTGTAGTGGGACTCGGCAGCAGGGCGGCTCGGCTCCTCTGCTGCTGGGCGGCTCGGTAGTGCCGCTGTAGGGCGGCGCGGCAGGAGCAGGAGGCGGCGGGGCCACTGCGATAGGACGGCGGGGCCGCGACGTAGGGCGGCGGGGCCGCAACGTAGGGCGGCGGGGCCGCTGGGGTAGGGCGGCGGGGCCGCGTGAGTAGGGCGGCGGGGCCGCGACGTAGGGCGGCGGGGCCGCAGGGGTAGGGCGGCGGGGCCGCTGATGTAGGGCGGCGGGGCCGCGTGAGTAGGGCGGCGGGGCCGCGACGTAGGGCGGCAGGGCCGCGACGTAGGGCGGCCGGGCCGCTGATGTAGGGCGGCGGGGCCGCGAGGTAGGGCGGCGGGGCCGCAGGAGTAAGGCGGCGGGGCCGCCGAGAAAGGCGGCGGGGCCGCGACGTAGGGCGGCGGGGCCGCAGGAGTAGGGCGGCGGGGCCGCGACGTAGGGCGGCGGGGCCGTAGGAGCAAGGCGGCGGGGCCGCTGAGAAAGGCGGCGGGGCCGCGACGTAGGGCGGCGGGGCCGCAGGAGTAGGGCGGCGGGGCCGCGACGTAGGGCGGCGGGGCCGCGACGTAGGGCGGCGGGGCCGCAGGAGAGGGAGGGCCGCTAGGGCGTAGTGGCCACTAGGGCGGCTCGACGAGGTGAAAGCTCGAGGCGCGACTCGGGGGGGGGGGGGAGAGCGCGCTTCGGGCAGGAAAAAAAATTTTCTCGATACGGTGGGCCCTAGGCACAGTTCCCACGGGGGAACCTGCTCGATACCATGAGGAAAGTCGAACGAGAATGGATGAAGTATGAATGAAGTGAGTACAAATATGAAACCCTAATTGGTTGTAACCCCTATGGGATACCCCACTATAGCCTACACAACAGCATAAGCTATAATGTTCTGACACATCCTTCTCGACCTGCCTCTCCTTGACCGGTGAACAACGAAGGTGGCGTCGACCAGGGCGTTAACGGCGGTGACCAACTCGGCAACAGCGCTGGAGGTACGTCCAGGCGGAGAGGAGTGATTCACGCCGATGAAATCGGCGGAGTTCAGGTGCGAGGGCTGCAGACGTCAGCGGCAGCAGGCACCTCGCAGGGCGACGTTTGAGGACGTCAAAGCGATGTGATGCCGTCTTTGGCGACCCACGTGACGACGGGTGGTATTGCGCCGACCTACGGCTACTTCAAATTCACGCCAGACAAGATTTCCGTCACCCCCCTGTTGGTCGGCCGCCACGACCTTGTCACATGACAAGAGGCCATCGAGCCCTAGTTGGAGATGGCCGGCTTGATGTGTTTTGCCGGCGGCACAATGGAGATGCCACCGGAGAGCAACGCCAAGCTGAGCGCGGAGTTTCGCGCCATGCAACTACTGACCTTCACGGTCATCTTGCGGTGCTGCTCACCGATGGTGCAGATTGCTTTGAATTCTTGTCAACGTCACCTTGACACGGGGCATCAGCCTTGGAGGTTCATCACGATGATGTACCAGGTCACGGGCGACCTGTACATCCGCCAGTTGGAGGCGCAGATGACGCACCTGCGGATGGGCGAGCAGGAGACGGCGACTACTGCAACCGAGCTCGGCGTCTCCTTTCCTGCATGCGGATGGCCGGCGTCAAGTACTCAATGGCGTCCTACGTCACGCACGTCATCAAGGGGCTCCCGACCAGCTACAGCCTGATGAAGAGGGCACCAGGGAGTCGCTCAACGAGGACTCGATGGCCTCGTTCATCCTCCGGGACGAGGCGATGCAGGAGGCTGAGCGGTCCGTGGAGCTCCTGCCGCAAGCGAACTACGCCACCCCAACAAAGCCATGAGGTCGACCCGGGCAGCGCGGAAAGCCTGGTGGCGGTGGTAGCGGAGGTTGGAAGCTGGCAAAGGATGATGACAAGAAGAAGTTGGCCAAGGATGGCGGTCGTGGCGGACGAGGGCGACGCCGGAAATGATGGCTGTGCGGCGACACCAATCACCTTTCCTTCGAATGCCCCAACCGCAGTGACTCCGATGACGACGACACCGAGGGAGGCCGATGGAGGTCGGCAAGTCGTCACCCGCATCAGGAGAACAACGGGAGAAGCAGTTGACCAAGTCAACTTCGGCGAAGGACGCCGATTCCTTTTTCGACGGCAAAGGGCGAGGCGAGAGGGAGGCGTCGTGCTTGTTGGTTGGCGTTGTGGAGCCGACCAACTCGCTGGCGCCGGAGGCTGGCAAGGATTTCCAAGCGGTGGGAGCCGCCGTGCAGGCAAACCCGGCAGTGGTCCTGCTCGACAGCGTCTGTTCACACCACCTGATGGGGACAAAGGAGGCCTTCGTTGACTTGGGGCCGAGCGGAGACGTCAAGCACGTGCGCGGCTTCAATAGGGCGCTGCAAGACGTCCAAGGCCGCAACACCGTCGCCCTGCATGAAGAGGCCAGGAAGCGGGTGCTCATCCCCAACGTGCTCTACGTCCCGGATGTGCAGGCGAACCTGCTGCCAGCCGGCCAGCTGAAGGAGAACGACGTGAAGCTGCTAGACGATGGCAATAGGATGCTGCTCGTCTCGGCGGCGGGGGACGTGCTTGGTTAGGCGACGTACACCGACCGAGTTCTCTGCACTGACCTTCGTCCATGCTCGGTGAGGTCGTCGACGGCCACGACGGAGGTAGTGGCTCTGCGGGCGATTGTCTCGGGCGATCGGCCCAGTGGCATGCTCGGCTTGCACACGTCGGCGTCGACACCATCACAAGCTCGGCAAAGCATGAGGTCACCACTGGTCTGGACATCAAAATGTCGGCTGGCACTGACACTCCGTATGTTTCATGCGTCGGTGGAAAGCCGGCATGGCACACCTTCCCCAACAAGGGCTCGGACGCCAACGATGCCCTGCCGTCGTGCACATCGATATGTGCGGGCCGTTTCGGGTGGCTGCAAAGGATGGTAGTTTGCACTTGCTGCTGAAGGACCGCAAGACTTGCTACGTGTGGGTGAAGTCGGTCGCCAAGAAGTCTAACGTGCTGCAGGATATCGAGAAATGGCTAGTGGTGGCAAAGCGGCAGACGAAGAAGTCGGTGTTGATGCTGCTCTCTGACCGAGGAGGGGAGTTTCTCGGGAAGCAGTTCACCGTCTTTGTGGACCGTAAGGGGATCGGACATGAATTGACCTACCCCTACATACCGCAACCAAATGGCATGGCGGAGCAAGAGATGCGCATGGTGGTGGAGTCCGTTCGGACGATGCTGCTGCATATGGGCGTGCAGCACCACTGGTGGCACCTCGCCCTGCGCTAGGCTGTCTGGGTCCACAACTGCCTTGAGCAATCGTCGCTGCCGCCGGGTACGACGCCGTACCAGCTGTTCACTAGGAAGAAGCGCGACCTGCCGCTGGCGCGCGTGTGGGGCTGCATGGAACAGTTCCTGGTCCCGAGCAGCAGCGTGGTAGAAAGTTGCAGCTGAAGGCCCGGTGAGGCCTGCACCTCGGTGTGTCGGAGGAGAGCAAGGGCTGGGAGCTCTTCGACATCATCGACAACAAGGTGGTCACCACGTTAGACGTGATTTTCTACGAGACGCTGTCGCTTGGGAAGTGGAAGTCGCAACATGGGCCGGTGTCGGGGCAGACGCCGGCCAACCCGCCGACGGAAACCTCCACGGCGACCCTCCCTCTGCTCGCCGAAGTTGGTGAGCTTGCTGATGCCGACGCGTAGGACGTCCGCCCTCTGTCCCCTTCCCCTGCCCCTCCCTCCCCTCCCTACGTCGCCGATCTACATAAGCTGCCTCCGCCGTCAGCCTGCAGCGATAAGGGGACTAGCGGGGCGTCACCTGCGGCGCCGGCAAAGAGCATCGCCGTTGGCTGACGTGACCTCAAGCTAGTCGGCGTGGGAGAGAAGTTGACGCCGCCAGGGGAGCAGCAGGCAGTGGAGGTGCGGCCGACTGTGGTGGCGCCGACGAAGGAGGCATCGGCAGGGACGCCGCCGACAGAGGAGCAGCCGGCAGTGAAGCCGACCAAGGAGCAGTCAGCGACCGGGCAATCGTCAGGGGAGCCGACGATAGGGGAGGGGTCGGCAGCGACGCCGATTTCAGTGTAGCAGGACGTCGAGGGCAGTGACGGTGGTGAAGGTGGAGGGGAGTAGTCGAGCACCGAGGAGTCCACCGACAGCGATGTGGTAGAAGTCCAGCCTGGACCACGTCGTTCTGATCGAGTTCGGAGACCGCCTAGTTTCCCGCCCTACTATGCATGCCTGTCGCCGGCTGCCTACACCACGGTGTACCACGAGGTCGATTATGACCTGCTGTACAATGACGCCGAGGAGGACATTGACCTGTCTGAGCTCGACCTTAACATGCACGCTGACCCTGAGCACCGTTGGGACATCGCAACGATGATGGTGAAAGAGGCGTAGGCGGGTTGGAAGGGCAAGGCGGTGAAGGCCGCCATGGACGAGAAGATCCGCAGCCTCATCGGCATAGGCGCCTGGGAGCTGGTCGAACGCCCACGCGGGGTGAACATCATGAAGAACCCGGTGGGTGATGATGACCAAGTACCACGTCGACGACATGGTCGCTTGGGAGAAGGCGAGGCTGGTAGCGAAAGGCTTAATGCAAGTGTATGGCGCTGACTATGACGAGACGTACACGCCGGTGAGCAGCTACGTCATGCTGAGGATCTTCCTCAGCATCGTCGCCATCCTCGACCTCAACCTGATGCAGCTGGACATGAAGAATGCGTTCCTACAGAGTAAGGTCGACCGCGTGCTGTACATGTACTAGCCGGATTGCTACAACGACGGGACCAGCGGGGTGTGCAAGCAGCCGAACAGCCAGTACGGGCTGAAGCAGTCGCCGATGCTGTGGTACAAGGCGCTCAACGACATGGTGATCGGCGCTGGTCGGAGGAAGGGCCAGGTCGACAAGGCCCTTTACTTCAACGTCGGCGGCGACGGAGTGGCCTGCTGGGTGCTAGTCTCTGTCGACGACCTGCTCGCGGGCAGCAGCAACACCGAGATGCTAACAGAACTGAAGGAGTTGCAGGAGGTCGCCTTCGAGCTGCGCTAGATATCGCCGGTGGAGAAGTACCTCACGCTAGAGATAGTGCGCGACAGGTCGGCGAGGAAGCTGTGGCTGCACCAGCAGGGCTGCGCCGACAAGCTGCGCGGGCGGTTCATCGACGAGGACCAGACCGGGCGCACCTCAAAGACGCCGGTCTCCGTCAATGCCTACGCCGGGCTGACGTTCAACTACGAAGAGGCACAGGAGCGTCAGGAGGAGGAATATCGGCAGAAGGTCGGCTCATTGCAGTTCGCGGTGACGACAATAACGCAGGACATTTCGTTCGCTTGCAGCAAGCTGGGCAGCGGCCTCACGGTAAGAAGCGACCAGCACTTGCGTGAGGTCGACCGCTGCCTTGCCTACCTCGCCAACACTCGAGACACCACCCTAGAGTTGGGCGGTGGACCAGAGACGCTGGAGCTGGTCGGCTATGTGGACGCCAATGACGCCGGCGACAAGCGGGACCGGATGAGCACGGGCAGCTATGTGTTCGTCTATGGACAACCCACCGAAGCCGGGAAGGACGGATGCCGACTTCGCTTCCTCGTGGCACAGTTCCGGCTGTTGGACGCCGGGACGTCGACCATCTTTCGGGTGGACAACAAGTCGGCCATCACGGTCGCCGAGGGCATGAGGTTGACGGACAACCTCAAGCACATGGAGCGACACTACGCTTGGCTGCAGCACATGGCGAAGCGGAGGAGGTTTTCGCTGAAGTACATCACGACCACCGAGCAGCAAGCCGACTTTCTGACGAAGGCGTTGCACTATCCGGCCTTTAACCGGTGCTTCGTCGCAATCGGCCAAGTGTGCTTGGCCGACTTTGGCGATCATGACGACGATGTGCAGCTGTAGGTGCTATGCCGTTTTGTACGGATGGTGCGGTGACCGGCATGCTGTGCGTTGTGTGCACGCCGACGGACTATTCTCCAAGTAGTGCTGCCGTGTGGGCTGGGGGCGCAAGCGTGAACGCGGTAGGGGAGTGTCAACAGGAGATGGGTGTTGGCCCCGTCCTCTCTTGGGCGGAGCCGACTTTGCTGCCGGATGTGTCGACTTGGGCGCCAGGCCAGTGCAACGCCGCCGTCAGTAGGGAGCTGGCAGCCGACTTGACCCGGAGGTCGACGAGGGAAGGGGCGCGGGCTTCGGAGACGATGTCCTTGACCTGGGAAGGGGCACCTTGGTGGGTGCCAACGCCAAGCCAGAGGGCGCCGGGCTTTGAGCAGTAGGAAGCCGCGTGCGGGGCGCCGTGCTGCTGGGCGCCGAGTTGGAGCAGCGGCGGGTTTAGGTGGTCGACTTCGGGGGACGCCGATCTTGTGCAGCTGCCGACCGATGAGCCAGGTCGACTGAGCGTGGTTGCCGAGTCGACCAAGTTACCTGAGCGACGTGTGCGATGGTCGTTGGGGTCGTCGGGGTCGTCGGAAGTGGTATCTCGAGGTCGACGTGGCTGCTGGGCGCAGTCGCTGGCAGAGTGTCTGCGCTGTGTGCGTGACAGGGCTTGGCACGCCAACCAGCTGTGCGCACCTCCGAAGCAGGTGCAACACCGTGCAGCCGCCTTGCTGCAGCGTTGGCACGCCGTAGTTTTTTTTTCTTTCTTTCTTTTCCCATCACGTACAACACTATTCACGTTCCTCGACCGTTCTTTGTGCGTTAGGGCATGTTTCTACACTCTTATCGAGCAAAATTCTCGTCATCCTTGCCTGAGTTTAGCCATCGTTTTTGGGGTTTTGGATTGAAGGTTTTCGGGTTTAGGGATTTTTCAGTATGTTTTGATGTGAGCTTGATCTGAGGTTGGCCTGGTAAGGGGCCGTAGGAACATTCCCTGATTGATTAACGATGTATGTAACATTGAGTGGTGTTATGAGTTGTCAAACAGAGTTGCGCGGAAAACGAATAATGAAGCTTGTGACTAAATGAACTGAAGATACAATGAAAGGCATGCGATAATATAGCGGGTCAACCGAGCTAGGTGGGAACCTTGAAAATGCGAGGTTAGGTGCAGGTTGGGGAAAGGAAAGCCGAAGGCGACACAAGATTGATTCGGCAGCAAGCAAAGTGGCCAAACGTGCACTTCCGAAAGCTGTGGTTGTACGCGGTTGAGTAAACTCCAGTAAGAAAAGGGGCTTTTCCTTACACTACCCCACCTCCCCCCCCTTTTAAAAAAGGTGCTCAACACTCGCGATTGTTCCTGCTTCAGACACAACAAACAAAATCATCCTAGTTCTTCACACACACATACACACACCCACACGCACACACACATAAACAATCAAACACACACATACACACACACGCACGCACGCACGCACACACACACACAGAGACAGAGACACATAGATACACACAGATACACACAGACACACACAAACACACCCACAGATACACACAGACACAGACACACACACATAGACACAGACACAGACACAAACACACACACACATACACACATACACACACAAACACACACACACACACACATACATACACACACACACATACACACACACACACACGCGCGCGCGCGTGCGCGCGTGCACACGCGCACACACGCGCGCACACGCGCACACACGTGCACACACGCGCACGCACGCGCACGCACACGCACGCACGCGCACGCACACGCACGCACACGAACGCGCACATGATGACGACCAGCCGACTCCAAGCACACCTGTGCTGAATATATGTTTTACTGTTATTCGTACTTTTCTCGACCTTTTACTTGTACCCCCCCTTTGACCTAATGCACTTCATTCCTTCCTAGCTATTCTAACATGTGCGTAAGAGCCACTAGGTCCTTTAGGACCGTCCGTTCGTGATCGATTTTTGTTTTCTTTCCAGCTGCCCGTTACCGTTCCCCTTCCGCTGCCCATGGCGCGCCCCGCTAGCGCGCCGTTCTTCTGCCCGCTAGCGCACCGTTTTCCTCCCCGCTGCGCGTCACGCCCCTGCTGCGCGCCGTTGCTGCGTACTGCCGCACGCCGAGCCATGCTTGCGCACTGCTGAGTCGCGCGCTGACCTTTCGCGCCCCCTGCATGCTGCACGAGGTGCTGCGTGCTGCCCCTGTTGTGCCGCCCGCACGCTGCACGCGCGCTGCCTCTGCTGCGCGTGCGTTGCCCATACTCTGCACGCACAGCCCGCGCCCTACCCTGAGTCGCCTGTGCACGCCCTTCCCGTGCTGCAGCTGCTGCTCTGCCCTGCCTGGCCGCTGCCAGAGCTGTCTTACATGCTGCAGAGCGTTGGCCTGCCCTGCCTGGCCGCCGCTAGCGTTGCCCTGCACGCTGCCGAGCGCTTCCCTGTCAAGCCGCAGCTCCTGCATGCTGCTGCCGCCACTGCAGCCTGCTGCTGCCGGCCGCTGCCATTGCTGCCCTGCGTGCACGCGCTGCCCAGCGCTGCCCTGCCCTGTCTAGCCGCCGCCAGCGCTGCCCTGCATGCGGCCGAGCGCTTCCCTGTCAAGCCGCAGCTGTTGCCTGGTGCTGGCGCCACTGCTGCTGGCCGCTGCCACTACTGCCCTGCCTGCATGCGCTGCTCAGCGCTGCCCTGCTCTTCCTGGCCGCCGCCAGCGCTGCGCAGCTGCTGCCTGCGGCTGGACCACCACCGGCTGCCCTGCGCATTGCATTACTTTCGTGCCGCCATGTCGAGCCACCCATTCGAGCCGCCCTGCCGGGCAGCCCTATTGAGCCGCCCCTTCTTGCTGCTACTGCCAACTGCCGCTGCCGCCCTTGCTACCTCCTACGTGCACTCCTACACTTGCTACTGCTACTGCTCCTATTATTGCTGCCACTGCACCTACCGTTCCAACTACCACCGCTGCAGATCTTAATTCAACCCTTGAGCCCCTACTGCCATCTGACACTGCCTACCATGGCCACTTTCACTGTCCTGCGTCCGCGGCAGCCGAGTGTGCCAGAGTCTCTCTCATCGCAGCAGCTTTGCGAGTGGGCCATCTGGTTGGGCAGCCCCGATGGCAGAGCTAGTCGTGCTCGTCGGGGGAAGCCGCTTTCGCCACAGCAGCATCATGAGTGGGCAGTCCGATGGGGCAACCCCGGTGGCGGAGCCTAGGGCTCTACTACTGGAGGTACTCGTGAGTCCACACCTGCTGGTAGTGCCGCTGGGAGTGCACATCAGCGTCCGCCAAAGACTCTCTTCCCGCAGCAGCTTCGTGAGTGGGCTGTCCGGTGGGGCAGCCCCGGCGGCGGAGGATTTCGAGGTACTCATACTGGGGGTGTACAGGCTCCAGGTGGTGTAGAGGCTTCTAGTCTTGGTGCTTGTGACTCAGCTAGCACATGTGCAGAGCCTGAGGAGGCCTTGCACTCTTTCACTCTAGACTCAGACGCGTCTCGCTGCTTCTTTTGCAACAGCACCACAATCACACCGCATACAGCACCACAGTCACACCAGAGGGTCCCATTGGTGGCCCCGTCGTTGCGCAGGGCTCCACTTTTCTCCCGTATCCAGCAGTCCCCTTAGGTCCCCTCATGTCCACTTGTTCGCTATGAACTTGGTGGCTACCTCTGTCCTCCATGACCAGTGGGTCAATGTCACCCAGCCTGGAGGCGAGCTAGTGGTGATCTGTACGGACTCGCGCACTGGTGAGCACCTCGCCACGTTCACTTGGAGGCCTGGGTTTGGCCTGTACACACTGACCACTGAGTCTGCTCTAGTAGCTGAGTCAGGTCAGGTAGCTGCATCTGTTGAGGTCGCTGCGTCTTGCTTGTGTTGTCTCCTTACGCACCAGACTCTCCACTGGCACCACCGTCTTGGCCACCCCTCCTTGCCACGCCTTCGTGGCATGCACTCCCGTCTCCTTGTCTCTGGGCTTCCCAGATCCCTGCCCCCACTCCCGAGGCCGCTTGCGCCGCTGTGCCTTTTCTGCGTTGAGGGGCGGCAGCGCGCCGCTTCTCACTCCTCCTCGTTTCCTTCGACCACAACTCCTTTGCAGACCCTCGACATGGACGTGTGGGGTCCAGCCAGAGTCCCTGGAAAAGTGGAGAGCGCTAATTCTTGATGGTTGTAGACGACTAAATGCGCTACACCACGGTCTTCCCCTTGTAGAGCAAGGCGAAGGTCCGCAATGTCCTGATCCGCTGGATCCGTGCTGTCAGTCGCCACCTCAGTGCTCAGTTTCAGCACGACCTTCCGGTCCTGCGACTGCACTCTGACCGAGGTGGTGAGTTTTCCTCCGGCCTCCTCGAGGACTTCTGTGGTGCCGAGGGCATCCGCTAGACGTTCACACTTCTGGCCTCTCCACAGCAGAATGGGATTACCGAGCGCCACATGGGCTTGGTGATGGAGGTTGCTCGCACCTCCATCGACCATGCGGCTGCTCCCCATTTTCAGTGGCCGTTTGCGATCCAATACGCTGCTGAGCAACTCAACCTCTGGCCCCATGTCTCCCACCTAGAGACCTCTCCCACCCTGCAGTGGACGGGCGAGGTTGGTGATGCGTTGACGTTTCGGGTCTGAGGTGCCTTTTCGCTTGTTCGCGACCCCCCCGCGGGGAAGCTCTCTCCCGTACCCACTGCGTCTTCCTTGGCTTCCCTACCGACGCCCCCGGGCTGGGAGTTTTACCACCCGGGTTCTCGTCCTGTTCTCTCCTCCCATGACGTCACCTTTGACAAGACTGTCTGCTTCTACCATCTCCACCCCCACCGCAGTTCACCCGTGCCCCTCCCGCCTCTCGCACTGGTCTCTGACCCCCCCCCCCCCCCCCCCAAGGTAGCCCCACTCCCCCCGTAGGGTCCTGCTCCCTCACGTGTGTCTCAGGTTGACCCGTCCCCCTTGGTTGAGCCAGTCAAGGTCTCCTCTGACACCTCTGGCCCAGCTGAGGGGGGTGACCTGACTCCTGCTGCCACCATGACCCCTCGCCGCTCCGCGCGCTTGGTGGTCCCTCCTGGGTTTCCGCCTCGACCGTCTTCACTGCCGTTGCAGCCTGTAGCTGTGGACTCTAGTGCTGCATAGGTGGTGCCACTGGGGGTGCGGATTCTAGGAGTGCTCGTTCTGTGGGTGCTGAGTGTCCTCTGGGTACAAGGGGTACTGGAGGTGCTGGTGCTGGTGGTTCTGGTACGAGTCGGCAGGAGGCTCTCTCGCCGGAGCGGCTTCGCGAGTGGCTGTCCAGTGGGGTAGAGCTGGTGGCGGAGCTAGCCGTCTTCGAGCGGGAGGTGCTGGGACTACTGGTGCTACTGGAGGTACTGGAGGTGCTGCTCCGGTGGGTGCTACTGGGGGTAGTCCTGGCTCACGTAGCTAGGAGCCTCTCTCGCCGAAGCAGCTTCGCGAGTGGCCTGTCCAATGGGGCAGTCCTGGTGGTGGCGCTGGACGTGTTGGAGTTGCAGGTTCTGGAGGTGCTTGTCAAGCTATATTTGTTATAGCGCTATATTTGTTATAGCTTCTATTTGTTAGTCTAGGTGGTGTACATTCATGCTTAGGGTTGGCTAGGGTTTGCATATATCTCCCTTGTCATTCTCTATACTAGTCAATTCATTATATTTTCACATGGTATAGAGCTAGGTTCACCCTAGCGAGAGTTTTCCCTAGGATTTTCTCTCGATAAGTATGGGCCCACCTAATCGCGCCCCGTCCTAGACCGTTGCTCGTAGCGCGTTACGTCGTCGCCCGTCGCCCGTTTCCCCCTGTCGGTCATCATCCGTTTTCCCCCTGTCATCCGTCGCCCGTTGGTTTTGCTACGCGCGCTTCGCGGATGTTCGTTAGCGGGCCCCGCGACCCTTCGTTAGTGGGCCCCGCGGCCCTTTTGTTAGCGGGCCCGCGGCCCCTTTCGTTAGTTGCGCGCATGTAAGCAGCACGCAGACACAACAACAGCCGTGCGCACGCCCAGCTCGTCCATTTATCCGTCGCCGTAGCTGCCGTCGTTAGCCGCCCGCCCGTTCGCATCCGCCCGTACGCACCCATCCATCCGTTCGTACGCGCCCTCTCCTCCGCATTCGCTCGTATGCACCCGCCCGTTCGTTCGAACCTGCCCTCTCGTAAGCACCCGTCTGTTGCTACCTGCCCGTACGCACCCACCCACCCGTACGCACCCATCCACCCGTACGCGCCTCGCTCAGAAGCGTCCTCCAGCAGTTCACCGCCAGCAGAACAATAGCTAGCGCCAACAGTAGCAGCAGGTAGCGCCGACTGCAAGTAGCGCCACCTACAGCTAGCTAGCGCCACCTGCAGCAAGCACCTGCAACTGCCCGTGCCCCTATTACGCCCGTTGACAGCCCACCCGATTTCCCCCACCACCCTAGACTGGTCTTCACCGCTCCCATCCGCACTGAATTGCCCTCCATCACCCCCAACCGCATCTGACCGCACTGAACTCCTCCCACAAGCACCAGGACCGCACTCAACCATATTCCACCGCACCAAGCCAAGCCCCACCTGACCGTCCAACACCGTTCCCAACCGTTCTTAACCCCACCCAACCATTATTCACCGCACTAGACCGCTTCCCACCACACTAGACCGTTTCCCACCTCACTATACTGCCATCAGTAGCACCATCAGCAGTATAGGCTGCCCCCAGCGCACCAGGAGCAGCTTAGGCTGCCACCAGTAGCACCAGCAGCAACCTCCACTGCCGCCAGCGCACTCTTAGCAGCTTAGGCTGCCACCAGTAGCACCATCAGCAGCTTCCATTGCCGCCAGCGCACTAGCAGCAGCGTAGACTGCCACAAGTATCACCAGCAGCAGTATAGGCCACTTTCAGACACGCCAACACTAGCCTAGGCCAACCTACCACCAGTAATGCCGCCTCGACTGGCCCCTACCCCCGTACTAGCACGCCATGTTGATGTGGCGACAACGATAGCAGCAGCAGCAGTGGCTGCAGCAGCGGCAGTGGCAGCAGCACCGGTGGCCGCAGCAGCACCAGTGGCCGCGACAGCAGTGGTCGCAGCAGTAGCAGTGGTAGTAGCACCGGTGGCCACAGCAGCAGCAGCAGTGGAGGGGTCAGTAGCAGCAGCAGTGGTGGGTTCAGCAGCAGCGCCTGCGGCAAATTCCACCATGGGGCCCTGTCAGACCCTGCTAGTACACACACCGGTACGTGGGAGTTGCAGCTGCCATTGAGACTTGTGTTTCTAGTCTTGGTGCATGTATAGTTTTCAGTCCAGGCGCCTCAGAGGTTCTTACTGTGGGAGCTGCAGCTACCATTAGTCTAGTACCAGCCTTTGTCGCTGACTCGGGTGCGACATCACCGACTGCACAGCTTTCCTTCGCCCCAGACTCTGGAGCGTCTAGCTGTTTCTTTCGCGACTGCACCGACCTCACGCCACACGCCTTTGCTGACCCCTTCGTGGGATCACAACACCACCACTCTCCCGTGTCCGACGGCTCCCTCTGGTTTTCTCACCGGTTGCTACACCTCCTCGTTCTCTAGGAACTTGGTGGGTGTGAGTCACCTCCACGACCTCGGAGTTGTCACCACTTTCCCTCTGGGAGAGCCAATTGCCCCCTGCACAGTCGGTTTCACTGGGGCGCTACTGGCCACCTTTCACAGGGAGCCAGGCTCTGGTCTATACTCGTTACACACTGGGTCAAGTCGGGTCCGGTCAGGTCAGGTAGCTACTGTGTCGTGTGACTATCGGTCACTCACCCACCCGTTGGTCCTCTGGCACCACCGTCTAGGTCACCCGTCATTCCCGCGTCTTAGTAGGATGGTACGCCACCGTCTGGTCTCAGGTCTCCCAGAGTCGCTCGCTCCGCTCCCCCGCTCGCCTGCGCTGCCGTGCACTCCTTGCGTCGAGGGTCAGCAGCGCACTGCCCCTCACTCCTTCTCGTTCCCCCCCACCACGGCTGCCTTACAGACCTTGCACCTAGACGTCTGGGGCCCCTCCCCGGTCCTTGGCCCATGTCAAGAGCGCTACTTCCTGATTGTGGTGGATGAATATTCTCGCTACACCACCGTTTTCCCCGTGCGACGGAAGGCCGGCGTGCCTACCGTCCTTGAGCCGTGGCTACTAGCGAGGGGTGGCGCCCACGACCTGTGTGGGCTCCGCCTATACTCAGACCGTGGTGGTGAGTTTTCTTTCACTCGCCTAGAGACATTCTGTCAGGGTCGGGGGATCATCCAGTCTTACACGCTACCAGACTCGCCGCAGCAGAACGGGGTAGCCGAGTGACGCATCGGCCTGGTCATGGAGGTTGCTCAGACCTCCATGTGCCATGCCGGTGCCCCCCAGTTCCTGTGGTGTCAGGCAGTCCGCTACGCCGCGCACCAGCTGAACCTGTGGCCCAGTGATGCACAGCCACGGGTAACGCTGATCTCCCTTTGGACAGGTTCTCCGGGCGTAGCAGCCGACTACCGCGTCTGGGGTTCCTTGGCCCACGATCGCGCTCCTGGCATGAACAAGTTGGCTGCACGCACCCGTGCTTGCGTTTTTCTTGGCTTCCCATTCGACGCCTCAGGCTGGTTGTTCTACGACCCAGTCACCCACCAGTTCTTTGGCTCTCAGAACGCCACCTTCGACGAGTCGGTCAGTTACTACTGGAGTCGCCCCCACCGAGGTACTGAGGCCTTTTCTCCCCCGCTATTCCTCACCCCTGAGCCCCTTCCCCCAATCGCCCCAGTAGCCCCCCCTCCTTCGCGTCCTGCCCCGTCAAATGTGTCGCACGTCACTCTGCAGTCGTCTCCCCAGCAGCGTCCTGTCCCTGTCGTGTCTGGGGGTGTGGGAGGTGCGGCTGCGGAGGGTGGGGGTACTGGGGCAATTGGACCTGGTGGTGCTGGCTCTGGGGGTGTAGAGGGTGTGAGTGTGGAGACCTTTCCTGTGGAGGACAGGGCTGCCTCGACTCGGTGGTCTAGCCTAGCGTCACCCCCTGGCTTCCCGTCTGTCCCACAGTTTCCTCCCTGTTTGCCTTTTTTTCGGTAGCTGCGGAGCCTGTAGGTGTTCCTGCGGGAGGTACTGGAGACACCGCGGGTGTCGTTGCGGGAGGTTCTGGTTCTGGGGGTGCTGGAGCCGCAGACATGGGCACTGCGACGCCTACACCGCGCAGTGTACGTTTCCTGACCCGTGTGCAGCGTCTGGACCGGTTGGAGAGGGAGGAGAGGGAGCGGTTTGAGAGGGCACGACAGCAGCAGTAGCAATCTTAGTCGGAGGATCAGGAGAGAGTAGAGGAGCCGTCACGGCAGCAATAGAAGCGGCAGCACCAGCAACAGCAGCAGTCTTAGTCGGAGCGTCAGGAGAGAGTAGAGGGGGAGTCACAGCAGCAGCAGCAGTCCCAGTCGGAGCGTCTGGAGAGAGTAGTGGAGTCACAGCCACATCATGAGAGAGTAGAGGAGGAGTTTCGACTACAGCAGCAGGTGCAGTTGCAGCCACAGCCAGAGAGAGTAGAGCAGGAGTCCCGCACGCAGCAGGAGGTGCAGTTGCGAATGCACCAAAAAAGGGTAGAGTAGGAGTCCTGACTGCAGCAGCACGTATTACTACAGCCACAGCAGGAGAGATTAGAGGAGGAGCCACAGGAGCAACAACAGGGGCAGGAGCCGCATCAGCAGTCGTCGGAGGAGGCGGAGCAGCAGCGACTTTGAGACCTGTCCAACTCAGCACCTGCACGCTTTGTTCGTGGTCCCCTACCATCCCCTGCCGTTCCCCCTGTCGATTCCCTTTCCTCATCCCAACGGAATCGTCGTTCTCCCCTCAGTCGTGCTGTGTCCCCAGAGCCTCGTCAGTCCCGTTACCGTGCCGACGTCCCGTTTCACCTTGTTCTTTGCTCTCGTGTTCGACCTCCTCTTGTCCTTCCACAGCCTCCTGAGTCGTCTTTCACTGTGTTTCACAACCCGTTGTCCGACTACCTCCGTGCCTCTCGTCCTGTTGTTCCTCGTGTATTGTCCGTGTTGGTCACACACCCGACTGCACCTCTGACGTCTGTCTCGGCACTTGTTACCATTGTCGCTGGCTTTGCGTCTTCCCACTGCCTTGACTACGCCGCTCACTTGGTGAGTGGACTTGCTTGTTCTCCGTTCTCTGGGGGAGCTCCTGTTTTCCCCCCTGAGGTCCTCGAGGACAGGAAATTCGAGCTTGGTTTCTTTGCGGCCGCTGTTCCTCATCTCTGCGCCATGCTGCTTGCCCCCGAGAAGGATCCAGACGCCCTTAACATCCCGATCCCTCGCACTCACGCTGAGGTGGTCTTGGGACCCTCGCTTCATACTAGAAAGCAGCTGAGGAGGCTGCGATGGCATCTTATTGGTCCACTGGCACCTATGTGGATGCCGTCCCACCACCTGGGGCGAACGTCGTCAGTGGCATGTAGCTTTACAAGGTGAAGCGGCCGCCTGGATCACCACCGGTGTTCAAGGCGCGCTATGTGGCGAGAGGCTTCAGTTAGCGCGAGGGGGACGACTTCTTCGAGACCTTTGCTCCCACCCCAAAGATGACCACTCTTCGGGTGTTGCTGCATATAGCAGCTCAGCGCGACTACGAGTTGCACTCCTTGGACTTCTCCACATCGTTCCTAGAGGGGAGCTTGCGCGAGCAGATCTGGCTGCATCGTCTGCCTTGCTTCACTGGCACTTTCCCTCCTGGGTCGCAGTGGCAGCTGCGTGGACTGGTCTACGTCCTGTGCCAGGCTCCTCGCGAGTGGCACGACACGCTACGTACGACTCTTGTAGCGCTTGACTTCTTTCCGTCGTCTGCCGACCCGTCGCTGCTCGTCCGCCGTGGCTCGACCCCCTTCTTTGTTTAGGTTTACGTTGACGATATGGTCTTTGCCACTTCCGACGAACGCGCACTGGCCTCCGTGAAGGAGGAACAGCAGAGGAGACACATTTGCACTGATTTTGGTGAGCTGCAGCGCTACCTTGGCTTGCAGATCACCAGGGATAGGGCAGCTCGCACCATTACGCTGACGTAGTCCAATATGGTCAAGCAAATCCTTACGTGGTTTTGCTTCCCGTTCTCCAAGGTACAGCCCACCCCTCTTCCTGTGGATCATGGGCTCATGGCTCCACCTTCAGACAAGTCATTTGAGTCCAGTGGTCCATATCCAGAGCTGGTGGGTTGTCTCATGTACTTGACGACCTATACTCGCCCAGACATGGCTTACCCTTTTAGCGTCCTTGCGCACCTTGTTGCGCCTGGGAGACACCGACCTTCCCATTGGTACGCT
Source organism: Closterium sp. NIES-65 (assembly GCA_948144175.1). Taxonomy (NCBI): domain Eukaryota; kingdom Viridiplantae; phylum Streptophyta; class Zygnematophyceae; order Desmidiales; family Closteriaceae; genus Closterium; species Closterium sp. NIES-65. The sequence continues at coordinate 118,508 of CANXME010001974.1, read as the reverse complement.
GCTAAGAGGGTGGTGAGGTATGTCGCGAGTACATCATGCATGGGACTTGTCCTTGGAAAGAAGCAGCCAGTTACACCTACAGGTTTCTCGGACTCGTCGTAGGCTGACGACGCAGAGTCGCTGCGGTCTACACAGGGTTACTGCTTCAGCCTTGGGACCTGGAGCTGTTTCGTGGAGGTCGGCTTGGGCGTCGTCCGTCTATAGTTCCAGCTGTGAGGTAGAGGTGTACGCTGCGGCCATGGCCGCCCAGGAGCTTCGCTGGCTGTCTTTCCCCCAGTCTTATTCGCCGACAACAAGTCTGCTATCCCATTGTGCGAGGAGCCCCGACTGGTGGGGAAGGCGAAGCACATCCAGCTTTGTTACTTCCTTCTGCGGGAGTTGCAGCGGCGTTGCTAGGCACTCGTGCGACGTGTGGTCTCTGAGGCCCATACTGCAGATATCTTCACCAAGGCGTTGCGCCTTGTGACCACCAGCGTTTTCGCACCCAGCTTGGCCTCGTGTCTACATGCCCTCACTTGCTTGCGTAGAGATGCTTTGTCTTGTACTCTTGCGTCTCTTATATCTGCTATATATCTGTTTGTGGACTGGCCTTGTGGCCAATAGTTTCCGTAGCGATGCTTGTCATGCTTGTCTTGTACAGTTGCATCTTCTATATGTCCTTACATATGGAGTGGCCCTGTGGCCCTTTGTTTGTTCTCGGACTATGTGGTGATCTTGAGATCCACCCCGAGATCTGTTGTGTTCTTGTGAACTGGTCTTGTGACCGTTGCTTGTTTCTTGCTGACTGGTACTGTGACCCTTGCTGTGTGTTGCTTTTCACAGGACTACCGTCACCTAAAATATGGGGGTGTGTCAAGCTATATTTGTTATAGCTTCTAGTTATTAGTCTAGGTGGTGTACATTCATGCTTAGGATTGGCTAGGGTTTGCATATATCTTCCTTTTCATTCTCTATTCTAGTCAATTCATTATATTTTTACAGTGCTAGGTACTGGTACTGGAGGCACAGGTGCTGTTGGAGGTTCTGGAGGCGCTGGCCCTGGAGGTGCTAGTGCTGGTTTTCCTTGTGTTGGCCGTGCTGGAGGTACTGGTACTGGAGGCACAGGTGCTGCTGGAGGTACTGGAGGTACTGGCCCTTAGGTGCTAGTGCCGTTGTTCTGCGAGTTGGGGGTACTGGCGGTGCTGACACTGGAGGTGCTACTGGATGTACTGGAGTTGGTGGTGCTAGTTTGCAGGAGTCGCTCTCGCCGCAGCAACTTCGCAAGTGGGCTGTTCGTTGGGGCAGTCCCGGTGGTGGAGCTGGAGGTAGAGGCTCCGTGGGTGCTGTTGCTACTGAAGCTGGAGGTTCTGGGGGTGCAACTACTTAGCTGCATTAGTCTGCGCTTAGTCACCTTCTCAGTCTAGCGCCTGCTGTTACTAAGTTCCCTATTGCAGGCACTACCCCTCCGTTACTGTTTCCACCGCCTCCCGGTCTCTGCCACAGCTACTGCCTCACTCCCCACTGCCTCCTCCTGCTCCACTCACTATGGTGACAGAGTCCTTCACTGAGCGTAGAGAGCCTATGTCGCATCCTATCACGCCTGCCCGTTCTCGCCGTGCTGTGTATCCTCGTCCTCCACCTGTCCCTGGCACGCACAGCATGGCACTTCGTCCTTCCTATGTTCCACAGCGTGTTGTCCTTCCGTCGCCTCCCGCATCTTCTATTCCTTGCGTTCCTAACCCTGAGTCAGACCTTGTCCGTGCTGCCAGTCCGACTGTCACTCGTCTTCTTGCCACAGTTGAGACTGACCCCTCCTTTCAGTCTGCTGCTGCTTGTTGCCTTAGTTGCTGAGCTTGTTCACTTTGCTGCTTTGTGTTGCCTTGACTACGCTGCGAGTCTTGTCTTTGACACTTTCTGTCCTCCGTCCGTCGAGGGTGAGCTTGCCCTTGGCTGTGACGTCCTTGAGGACAGGCAGTTTGAGTTGGAGTGCCTAGCGGCCCCTGCACCTCATCTCGCGTCCACGCTGCTTTGCCCTAATGGAGACCCGGACGCACTATACATCCCGACCCCGCGTTCTTATGCAAACGCAAGCACGGGTCCATACTCCTCTCAGTGGCAGATAGCCATGGACGTAGAGATGGCTTCCTGGAAGTCCACAGGCACCTACGCCGACGCAATTCCCCCACCTGGGGCGAACATAGTCGATGGCATGTGAATTTTCAGGGTGAAGCGGCCACCGGGTTCTTCGCCTGCCTACAAGGCGCGTTACGTTGCACGAGGTTTCAGTCAGCGTGAGGGAGTAAACCTCTTCCAAACCTTCTCCCCCACCCCAAAGATGACCAGTCTTCGGGTGCTACTACACGTTGGAGCACAGCGTGACTACGAGCTGCACTCCCTCGACTTCTCGACAGCTTTCTCGCAGGGCAGGCTTCACGAGGCTATCTGGTTGCGCCGCCCACCTGGATTCACTAGGTCGTTTCCTGAGGGTACCCAGTGGAGTTTCCAGCGACCAGTCTACGGTCTGCGTCAGGCGCCCCGTGAGTGGCACGCCACTCTGAGGACGACACCCGGGACAGAGCAAGACGCGCCATCACCCTGACTCAGTCACATATGGTGCAGTAGGTCCTTCAGCGCTTTAGCTTCCAGTTCTCCTTGCCATAGCCCACTCCTCTGCCTACGAGCCACTCGCTCTTAGCTCAACCTTCGGACGAGCCCGTAGAGCCGAGTGGTCCGTATTCAGAGCTTGTGGGTTGCCTCATGTACCTGATGACGTGCACGTGACCTGACCTCGCGTACCCTCTCAGCCTTCTGGCTCGCTACGTGGCTCCCGGTAGACATCGAAAGGTGCACTGGGAAGCTGCGAAGAGGGTGCTGCGTTACTTGTGCAGTGCATTGGGCATGGGGCTTGTGCCTGGAGGACAGGGTTCAGTTGTTGTCACCGTTCACTCAGACGCTTCTTGGGCTGACTATCAGACAACTCACCGGTCGACACAGGGTTACACTTCCAGCCTCGGAGCTGGTTCTGTCTCGTGGAGGTCCACTCGCTCGTCTTCTGTACTTAGTTCTAGCTGTGAGGCCGAGAATACGCTGGGGCATGGCTACGCAGGAGCTCCGCTGGCTGACCTACGTGCTGACCGACTTGGGTGAGCGGCCTCGTTCTCCTCCGCTTCTGTACGTTGACAACAAGGCAATGATTGCCTTGTGTGAGGACCAGAGACTGAAGCACTGAACGAAGAACATTGCTCTCAGTTACTTCCTCACGCGAGAGTTGCAGCAGCGTGGTCAGCTTTTTCTTGCTTACGTGGCCATACAGGCTAACACTGCTGATGTCTTCACCAAGGCCCTTGGGTATGGTGATCATCAGCGTTTTTGCACTTCTCTTGGGCTTGTGCCCACTCTGCCTCACCTGCTTATCTCTTGATCTTGCCCTGCCCTTGTTGTACACTGATATATACGAGTATACCTGCATGCTTACACTTGTTGGGTTGTGATCAGTGTACTGCTCTTGCTATTATAAACTTAGCATGTGAATTGGCCTTGTGGCCGCTTGCTTGTGCTCAAAATGTGTGGTGTCCTTGAGATTCACCTTGGTCTTTGCTTTGCTTCGTCTCTTGACTGCTCTTGTGACCATTGTTTTCTCTGGCTATCTCTCACTTCGCCTATGGGGGTGCATCAAATATATGTTTACTGTTATCTAGGCCATAGTGGGTTTAGCCTTAAGGGGTACAGTAATTCTCTCGTCCTTGTACTTGTACCTCCCCTTTTGAACTAATTCAGTTCATTCCTTCATAGCTCTAACATGTGCTTCCATGTGCAAATGCCTGCAAGCACGCCTATACATGCGTGATGCTCACCTTTAGTGGTAGGTGTTCTGTTAGCACTGATACTGTTCCATGCTGTTCTATGCGAGAGGCAGCTGCTGTTCCTTCCATTTACCCATTTCCTTGCCGTCCACCCATATCCCTGCCATCCACCCATCTCCTTGCCATCCACCCATCTCCCTGCAATCAAGAATTAGGGAGTGGGAAACAGGGGGATGCTGAGGATTGAGATAAAGAGGAAGAGGTTGGGGAACGCAATGACGAGGAGGTGTGATAGGAATGGGGACAATATAGAATCGGAGGATCTGGAGGCTGAATAGGAGGTATTCAAGTGGCTGGCGCTCTCTCCTTACCTGCAGAACACATCTTGCATATAGGCCTCAAGTTGTAGTTAGGCTGCAAGTACGATGGCCAAAGCAACGTGGGATAGTGAGGCGCACATATGTGTCTCGATCAAAGAATGGTTCCAGTTTCAGTGTACCTTATTATGAGTTGAACATTTGTTTATTTGAGCGTTGAGCACAAGTTGACCATGGATCAAAATGGGTTTGAACACTAGGGCTCCATGCACTGAGTGAGTGCCTGAACGAGTGCTTGCCAGTCTCCACTTGAGCAACGAGCTCCATGCACCATCCGAGATTCTAGCTGAGAGGAGGGAGGTCCTAGGAGGAATGAAAGAGATGGGTTGCGATGGGAGAGTGATTCAGATGTGATGGAAACGTTGAACAGAATGCAGCAGCAAGAAGTTGCAAAGATAAGTCACAAGTAACGGCTCCGCATCCATAAGAGTTGATGAACGCATTCAAGTAAGGAGACCTACGTGCACTGAGTGATGAAAACCTGAGGGACATAAGAGGATGTCTTTTCATTTCACTTCAACCTTGCCATGCCTGCCCCTACAACTTTCTTTTCAGCATTGTCTTGCAATACATTGTCTCCCATGCCACACACGGAACAACTCTACACCAGCACACACCACCACAATCATCAGCCCCCTCCATGTGCTCGTCCATACAACAACCAACGCTTTTGATCAGTGCTCACTTCCATTAGTACAGGCATTGGAGCTCAAATCATTAGTTGCAAATGAACCATTCCGCTAGTGGCGGCGGTGGTGCTGGTTGTTGGGTGCAAATTCACATTGCACGACATCCTGGTGTCTGTTTGTATGAGTATGCGTGTGCGAATGCATTTGCGTGTGAATGGTATGTTCGTGTGTTTGTTTGCTTTCGCAATTTTTGCTTGAAGCATTTGCAGGTACTCGCACAATATGCGCTTCGGCACAACATTGTACGCACTATGAATAGTGCAAGCAGAAAGGACGAGCTCGCAAAGGGACCCAAGATGGAAGCTTTGCAGTTCGGTCGAATTGATTGCGCAGATTCAGTTCTATCCAACTTGTAATTGTACTGTTTTGTTTGGTTAACTATAGTGTAGCAGGGCAGGCACTATAGGGGTACAATTTAGGTGAAGGTTGGATGTTGTTTGTCTGTATCTGCATGCTAAAAGGCCAGGGGAAACCAGCGGAACCAGCATTTGGCTGGTTGGGCAAAGACAAAACAGGTTCTGTTTTTAGAACCTGAATCTGGTTGTATTCCCACGTTGGAAAAACAGAACCAGAGGTTGTTTTTCCAACCTACCATCAGCTGTTTTGTCCACCCAGGTTGGTTCTGTTGCTTGGAATTATTTGGGATCGTCCTTGGTTGTTCCCAGGTTGATTCCCAAGGTCCTTGCTAGCTAGAACTATATATTCCTTCTCTGTTTGTACCTGAATATAGTGAATTTGATTCAAGCGAATTCCTCCCTTCCTGGAATTTCGTTTCTACGCGGTTCAACAGCGTAATGCTACCCGAGTCAACGCTAGTACGCTAGCACTCCAACGCTAGGCAAACGCTGTCCGAGCCATAACTTCGTAATGGCAGAACTTATCGTGAGGCAACTTGGCTTATTTTAAAGCTCTTGGAGCGAGCTCCGATATAGAAAATTCTCAGCTTAATCCGATCAACGGTCTGCACGATACGCTGCGCGACCTTCAAGGTACTCTTGCTGTTTTGACTAAGTCCCTCTTGATCTCTCTCTCTACAAACTCGGACCCGAGGATAGGGGCTGGTCTTGTACCACGCACCCAAGGACCCTTGGAGGTGACCCCTAGGAGAGGTTTTAAGTTTGATAAAGTCTTAATAGCTTGAGTTTATTAGGCCCTTACACCAACAAGCTGGTATCGGAGCTGCGTTATAGTGATCCTTGATATAGGTAGCTATGGCGGGCAACACCTCGACGGGAGCTGGTGAATCTTCATCCCAAGATCGTAGCGGCAGCCATGATTCTGGTGTTTCAGCGCCAAGGGGAGCGCGAACAAACCAGGGCTCGCTGGTCAAGGAGCTGCTGAAGAATTTAGCCGTCGAGAAGTTCAATGGTGAGGGCTATGATGATTGGGCCTGGAAAATGCAACTATATTTCCGTCAGATTGGATTGCTGAAACTAATTATTGGGGAGGAGCCTAGACCGAGTGACCCCGCGCTGTAGGAAGATTGGGACGAGCGCTCCTCGGCTGGCAACTATTTGATGTCGCAGAGTTTGGAGCTGAACCAGCGTCACCACGTCATGCACTTGCTGCTGGAGGTTGAGTGCGGTCTGAAGGCGTGGACCGTGTTGAAGGAGCTGCACGCCCTGACCCCCGTTGTTGCAACATTGATGCTGGAGAGGGAGCTGTCCGCGTTGCGCCGGAGCGAGGGAGAGCCGGTGCAACCTGTCCTGGACAAATTGCGCGACCTCTACGCGAAGTTGGCAACCGCGGGAATCACCTACCCGGAGCAGACCAAGTATTTGAAGATGCTCTCGCTGTTGCCGAAATCGTGGCTTCAATTCACGAGCGGATTGAGCTTGCCGCAGAACCAGAGCTCGTAGACACTCGAGTGGGTGCGGACAAAGATTCTAGAGGAGGACTTCCGTCGCCGCCAACTGAGGGGTGGAGACGACGGCAGCAGCGGCTACGGAATGCAAGGGAGCCGACTTGGTAGAGGACGTGGCTTCGGTGGTGCTGGACGCGGTGCAAAGAAGGACAACGACTCCAACGACCAACAAGGAGGTACCGGTTGGGGTCGCGGTGCGAAATCTGGACGTTGGGGCAAGTCGGGTGCTGGTGGCAAAATGAAAGGAAGTTGGTGGTATTGTGAGAAGGAGGGGCACCCATGGTTTTTGTGCTATAAGAAACCCGATGGTTTCTAGTTTGATAAAGTCTTAATAGCTCGAGTATATTAGGCCCTTACACCAACACTGGTGATGCAAGTGGCAGTGGTGTCGGTGGCATTGGCAATAGTGGTGCCGTAAGTGCGGGTGGCACTGATGCTGGTGGTGTGGAAAGCAGTGATTTTGTTGGTGGGGCGCGTGTGGGCAACAGTGGTGTTGTTAACAATGTGGGTGGGAGTGGTGCCCCTGTGGTGCGAGCAGAAGCGGTGTCGCTTTCGAGCGGCAAGGATGTTATTAGTGTGGGCTTTCAGTGCTGGTGTTGGTGCCAGCTGCAGAAGTGCCAATGGCACTGGGTGTAGAGTCATCGGTGTTGCGGACAAAAAAGGCGCCTGTGGTGTGGGTGGACATTTGCAGCAATGGTGTTATGGGCGGCAGTGCCAATGGTGGCTCGGGCGGCAAAGGGGTGGGTGGCAATGGTGCCAGTGGTGCGGGCGGCAGTGATTCCGGTAGTGCATGGTGGTGGTGGTGTGATTTTGGGCTGTAGCACAGTGTTGGAAAATGGGAACAAAATGGGTTCAAGTAGGAGAATGAATATGGATCAATCATGGAGGGTAGGAGAACACAGGATTGCCAGATCGACATGTGTTATGACATGAGGACAAGCATGCTGAAACACATGATGCAAAACCCCTGACTAGAATGGTTGAAAGAAAGAAAGAAAATTAAAATATATATTTTACCAAAAGATATGGAAAGTCAGTGAAGGGGTGAAAAGGAAAGAGTCACGCTCACTACTGTCATTCAAGCTTTTGAGGCACCAAAATAGTAGCAATGACATGGAGGCACTATTGTAACTAATCCAGGCTTTCCAAGCACTAGGATGCGATGCAACAAAACTCTCCGCTCAGGTACCATGGAAATACCCTCCGCTCAGGCACCATGGTAAAAAACAGAGACGAGATTTCAATGATTATGGGTCAATGGTCATGAAGAATTGCAGCAGCGTGATCATGCATCACACACTCTCACACCCTCTCACCCCCTCGCAAAAAAAAAAAGCCACGTGTTGATTCCAATGATAATAGATCCGTCAGCACCCCACTTTTCAAAAAAACCTTATCTCCCTATCCCTTACTTTCCTCCCTCCCTGTCAGCCTTCTCTCACTCTCCACTACTTTCCCTCCTCTCTACTAACTTGCTCAGGATAAGGAGTGAATGGGAGGGAGATGGGTGAATGGCAGGGAGTTGGATGAATGACATGGAAACGGGTGAATAGCAGAGAAATGGGTGAATGGGAGGGAAATAGGTGAATGGCAGGGAGATAGGTGAGAGGTAGGTGTTGGGTGCAAATTCACATTGCACGACATCCTGCCGTCTGTTTCTACGAGTATGCATGTGCGAATGCATTTGGGTGTGGATGGAATGTTCGTGTGTTTGTTTGCTTTCGCAATTTTTGCTTGAAGCATTTGCAGCTACTCGCGCATTGTGCGCTTCGGCACAACATTGTACGCGCTATGAACAGTACAAGCAGAAAGGACCAGCTCGCAAAGGAACCCAAGATGGAAGCATTGCGGTTCGGTTCAATTGATTGTGCAGATTCAGTTCTATCCAACTCCAAATTGTACTGTTTTGTTTGGTTGACTATAGTGTAGCAGGGCAGGCACTATAGGGGTACAATTTAGGTGAAGGTTGGATGTTGTTTGTCTGTATCTGCTTGCTACAGGGCCAGGGGAAACCAGCGGAACCAGCATTTGGCTGGTTGGGCAAAGACAAAACAAGTTCTGTTTTTAGGACCTGAACCTGGTTGTTGTTTTCCCAAGTTGGAAAAACAGAACCAGAGGTTGTTTACCAACCTACCACCTGCTGTTTTGTCCAGCCAGATTGGTTCTGTTGCTTGGAATTATTTGGGATCATCCCTGGTTGTTCCCAGGTTGATGGAACAAGGTCCTTGTTAGCTAGAACTATTTATTCCTTCTCTGTTTGTACCTGGATATAGTCAATTTGATTCAAGCGATTTCCTCCCATCCTGGAATTTCGTTTCTACGCGGTGCAACGGCGGAATGCTACCCGAGTCAACACCAGTACGCTAGCACTCCAACACTAGGCAAACGCTGTCGGAGCCATAACTTCGTAATGGCAGAACTTTTTGCGAGGCAACTTGGCTTATTTTAAAGCTCTTGGAGCGAGCTTCGATATAGGAAATTCTCAGCTTAATCCGGTCGATGGTCTGCACCATGCGCTGCGCGACGCTCAAGGTACTCTTGCTGTTTTGACTAAGTCCCTCTTGATCCCTCTCTCTACAAACTCGGACCCGAGGATAGGGGTTGGTCTTGTACCAGGCACCCAAGGACCCTTGGAGGTGACCCCGAGGAGAGGTTTTAAGTTTGAAAAAGTCTTAATAGCTTGAGTTTATTAGGCCCTTCACCAACAGTAGGGATTTTGGGTGAATGAGAGGGAGATGGATGAATGGGAGGGAGATGGGTGAAAATGAGGTGGTGTGGAGATTTGGGAATGGATGCGAGTAGTGCAGAATGTTTCGGATCCTCTAATTTCATATTCATTTACATCCTATGCAAATCTTTTTTTCTGCAACTGTAATGTGAATCACGGGACATTATTAGCCTCAAGCACACTTCCTTTCTGCTCCCATTCTAACCTTCTTGCTTTTCCACCTGCTCAGTCTGTCACTCGCTTCTCATCTCGCTGCTACAACCACGTCTGCTGTATCTGTTTGAGCAAAAACCGTTGCTGCTCGTCATGCATCTCCGCTCTTGCACCAACGTAATAGCATCTTTGGTTAACACAATCAATGGCATGGCCCATACTTGTCAGCATCTGCGCGTTTTATCCCAATCGGTAAACACATGCAATGGCATGGCGCATGCCATGCTGCCCACCTTTGCCCGTCAGCACCGCTAGCGCCGATTATGCCGCGCTTCATGCATCACTTCCACCTACACCTTGACACCATTGCCACCTGCACTGCCACCATTGCCACCTGCACTGCCACTATTGCCACCTGCACTGCCACCATTGCCACCTGCATGCCACCATTGCCACCTGCACTACTGCCACCATTGCCACCTGCACTACTAGCACCACCGTTGCCACCGTTACTAGCACCACCGACACCGCTGTTGGCCGCACCAATGGCTCCAATGGCCGCACCAATGGTCCACACCAACAGCGTGCACCGACACAATGGTTAGTAACGACATGGCAACTGCATCTGGTGCCACACTGTCCAGATGGGTCAGCCCGTTTTCAACGCACGACAATGCGCGCATCGCTGTGGGTGAGCATCGGGCGTGTGTTGGTCATGCTTGCAGGCCCCAACACATGGTGGTGTTTTGTTGTAGTTACCAGTATAGTTACGGCTAGAAGACCCGGAGGACTCTCTAGAATTGCTTCAAAAAATGCTAGGGTGGACGTCTTGGCGGTTGCAATTTTTTAAGACCCAGTGTACACATATTTATCATCTATCAATTTGTTATTTAGGGTGTACAGCTCAATTTGGGGCGGGGGAGTCTTATATCCGTACCGAATTCGCGCAAATATCGCGCGAGCGGCACGTCAGATCTGTGTCAGAATTCGAGTCTGACACAAGTACAATGTCAGAATTCGAGTCTGACACAAAAAAACGTGTCAGAACTCAATTTTGTGCTTGTAAAAACTGATGCACAATAGCATTAATAACTACTGTATACAGAAAAGGGGGGATATTATGATGATTAGAGGCAAAGGGGGGGTCTTCTTAAAATTTGCCACAATAAGAGTCCCCCTACCCATTCAAGAGTCCCACGGTACCTTCTTACCAGCGTGTAGGAATGCACCTAACCTAAGAAATCAAGCATTTCTATGCATGATAAATAAAACCCAAGCTAGTAATAGCATAAGAAAGTCTAGGCAAGCTAGCAAAGCCAGCATAGACTGTCGTTCTCTCACATGGGCCCTATAACGGCCAATTCTCTATCCGGCAGTGGCTACTTCTTGACCATCGTGGATGACCACACACGTACGGGTGTACCCTCTGAAGACCAAGGCGGAGGTGGCAGCGGCTGTCTTAAAGGAGTGAATACTCAGAGCTCAAAGGGAGAGCAGACACAAGGTGAAGGTGATCCGCACCGACAATGGAGGGGAATTATTGCAATGAATTTGAGGCTGTGCTGAAGAAGGGGATCCAGCATCAGCTCACAGTGCCTTACAACTCTCGGCAGAACGGCGTGGCTGAGAAGTTCAACTGGACCCTGAGGAAGGTACACGCACTCTCCTCGGGTATGCAGGGCTGCCGGATCCGTTTTGGGTGACTGGGATGCGGTAGGTCGCCCTTGTGAAGAAAAGTGTACTGGTGACTGTGGGGACAAGCAGTGGGTCCTCTGCACCAAGTGGTACGGGAGTGCTCCAGCCGTGAACATGTTGAGAGCCTTTGGATGCATGGTGGTGTTTCATGTGCCTAAGGAGAAGAGGGGAAAGTTTGGAAGCTTATGGGAGATGGGGTGTGCACTTGGGGATTGCAAAGGACCACAAGGGCTGGCTGCTATGGGACTTGACCAGCCAGAAGCTGACTGTGTCGAGGGATGTGAAGTTCCTTGAGTAACTGTATTTCAAGGAGTGGAAGAAACAGTAGCAGATGCTTCCCACTACACCGCTGATCATTGATGCCGATGAGGTGCAGCAGCCTTCGAGGTAGGTGGAGGTTACTGTCTCAGAGGAGGAGATCTCTGGGGTGACTAAGGATGGGGGAGAACCTGAGGTGGAGCAGCAGCAGCAAGGTGCTCCACCACGTGCCCCACACTTGCCTGAGCGTCCTAGGAGGGATGTACGCCCTCCTGCCAGGCTGGCCAATCTGAGTCGTGGCCAGCCAAAGGTGGTACGGGCCATGAATGTGGCTGAGTAGTGTGATGAGGATAAGATAGCACACTGCTACGGGGTAGCCGTCACTGAGCCCAAGACGCTAGCTGAAGCACTGAGCGGGCTCGATGCTGAAAATTGGAAGCAGAGTGTGAATGAGGAGTACGACTCTCTGCTGGAGAACGAGACGTAGGAGCTGTGTGAGCTACCTCCTATGAAGAAGGCCATTTATTCCAAGCTGATCTTTAGGCATAAGTATGGACCTAATAAGGCGCTGACCCGTTACAAGTCAAGGCTCGTGGCTAAGGGGTTTCAGCAGACAAAGGGAACAGACTTCAACGGGATCTTTGCTCCTGACGGGAAAATGACGCCACTGAGGGTGTCGGTGGCAACGGCTGCAAACCGTGGATGGAGGATCAAGCGGATGGACATCATCACTGCCTTCCTCAATGTGATCATTCGGAAGGAGCTGTAGATGCAGCAACCTGAGGGGTTAGATGATGGGAGCGGCAGGGTGTGCAAGCTCAAGAAGGCCATCTATGGCTTGAAGCAGGCTCCTCGCGCATGGTACCACAAGCTGGAGGAGACACTGCTGGCTGGGAGTTTCAAGAAGAGCGAGAGTGTGATCACAGCCTGTTCGTGCTACAAGACAAGGAGCAGTTTCTCATGCTCCTGATGTATGTGGCAATATCCTTTTCTTCTCGGAATCGTCTACTATGAATGACCGTATGGAGGAGGTGCTGGAAATGCAGTCCAAGTGTTCTGAGATGGGAGATATGCAATATTACCTTGGGATGCATGTAGAGAGAGACCTTGATAAGGGAGTGTTGAAGTTCCACCAGAGGAAGTATTGTGAGGGGCTGGCTGAGAAGTATGGGCTGCAAGATGGAGGAAAGCCAGCAACCCCGCTGCCTTCGGGGTTCGCTGTGGAGCCCTAATGCTGATGAGGACGTGGTGGGTGAGAGTGATAAGAAGCTGTTCCATTCCATAGTTGGGGCACTCAACTATGCGGCTAACTACACGCGGCCGCCTGACATTGTCTTTGCAACATCCAGGCTTGCCATTTTGGTTTCACGCCCTAGTTATGAGCAGCTGGAAGCAGCCAAGAGGCTGGTCCGCGGTGTGAGTGCTACAGCATCAGTGGGCTTGGAGTATAGCGCTGTGAGACACAGGCTGCAAAGGGGTGCAGCTAAGTTGGACAAGGGGGGGATGCTCTAGACCTGCTACACCGACGCTAGCTTTAACTCTGTGAAGACGGATGGCACCAGCATTGGAGGCTATGTGTTCTGTTTGGTGGTGGTGCAGTAAGCTGGTGCAGTGCAAAGCAGAATGAGGTGGGGCTATCTTCATGTGAGACAGAGTACCTGGCCCTGCATCATGGAGCTAAGGAGGTGGTGTGGCTGAGGGAGATCGGAATGTGCAAGAAGGAGCCGACTGGCATATTCTGAGACAACGAGTCAGCACTGAAGTTGGCCAATAATGCTTGTCTTCATAGGCTGACAAAGCACATCAGGCCCAAGTGGCACTGGGTGAGGAAGCTCCTGGACAAAGAGGTGTGGTTGGAGATAGTGAAGACCCAGCAGCAGACGGCTCATATTCTCTCCAAGCGCCTGGCTGAACATGAGCACTGGAAAGGCATGAAACTTGCCGGTGCATGCATAGGCTGAGGCATGTGGGATGATAGTTGGCAGCCAGAAGAGTGAGTTCGTTATGTGGTGCTATCATTTGAATTCACGTCTGTTTGAATCCCATCATATATTCATGCGTTGCATGCGTGGTGTGAGCGTGTGCAAGAATTTGTGTTTGGTATGGTTTGTATTCTCTGACTGTGTGTGATTTTTTTCTGCTTGAGCAGATGTCAGAAAAAACTCCTCTGCTCGAGAGCTTTCCGACGAACCAAGAATCGCCGTGATCAGAGCAAGAACGAGCAAGATATGATTGATCGAAGTTTTTGATTGTGATGCGGCGACTACGGGAAATTGCGGAGTAAGTCAATAAGGGGTATAGACTTCTGGGGGTTGGAGGAATTCGTCACTCTATTGTGGATTGTTGCCAAGTGGTTGGGAGAAGCCGAACCAGGTTGGCAAGTGTTGACAAGTTGGGTGGGGTGGATGGCATGGGTTGGGAAAGTGACAATGGTCAAAGTTGGGTGCCTATAGAGAAGGGAATTGTATGGTATGGGGTTTCCTTGGTTGGGGACTCTTTTGGGACCTTCCCTCTTGTCCTCATCATCCCCTCCTACCTGGTCTTTTGGTACTCTAATTCTCTTGTGCGGAACTTGGGTGAACCTTGATACAAAATTCATAAATCATATTGGGAATTGTAGCCACGGTCTAGGGCTACAACATATCTGAAATCAATGAAGTTTAACAGTGCAATATTTGTCGACGGAATTTCTTGTTAAGTCAACTTTTCTGTCCAAAAATATAGTCCAACGATTTTGAGATATTTCTACCCCTAATCTTCGTAGACCCCGTCCGTAATCTCAAACAAGTTTTTATGCGTTGAGATATGTTGTTGGTACTAAAAGTAAGTGCATTATTTACACATGTCGTTGGTACTAAGAATAAGTGCGTTACTTACCTATCTCGTTGGTACAAGGAAAAAGTGTGTTACTTACCGATGTGGTTGGTACTCAGAGTAAGTGCGTCACTTACCAATGTAGTTGGTACTAGGAATAAGCGAGTTACTTACCGATCTCGTAAAGGAGTTACTTACCGATGTGGTTAATACCAAGATTAAGTGCATTACGTACTTATGTACGTACTTAAGTGCATTATGTGGTTGGTACTAAGACTAAATGCGTGACTTACCAATGTGGTTGGTACTAAGATAAGTGTGTATCTTACCCATGCTATTGGTACTAAGAGTAAGTGCGTTACTTATTAATGTCCATGGTACTAAAAGTATCTGCTTAACTTAACCATGTCATTGGTACTACGAGTAAATGTGTTACTGACCAATGTCGTTCAAACTAAGAGTAAGTGCGCTACTTACACATATAGTTTGTACTAAGAGTAAATGCGTTACCTACCCACGTGGTTGGTACTAATAGTAAGTGCCTTACTTGACCATGTTGTTGGAACTATACGTATGTGCGTTACTTACCAATGTCGTTGGTACTATGAGTAAGTGCGTTACTTACCCGTGTGGTTTGTTATAAGACCAAGTGCGTTACTTACGTGGAAGGTACTAAGAGCAACTGCGTTACTCACCCATATTATTGGTAGTAAGGATAAGTGCGATACTTACCAATATGATTGGTACAAAGAATAAGTGCGTAAATTTTGTTGGTGTAAGGGCCTATTAAAATCAAGCTATTAAGACTTTATCAAAATTAAAACCTCTCCTCGGGGTCACCTCCAAGGGTCCTTGGGTGCCTGGTACAAGACCAGCCCCTATCCTCGGGTCCGAGTTTGTAGAGAGAGGGATCAAGAGGGACTTAGTCAATACAGCAAGAGTACATTCAACGTTGCGCAGCGTATCGTGCAGACCATCGACCGGATAAAGCTGAGAATTTCCTATATCAAAGCTCAATCCAAGAGCATTAAAATAAGCCAAGTTGCCTCGCGAAAAGTTCTGCCATTACCAGGTTATGGCTCAGACAGTGTTTGCCTAGCCTTGGAGTGCTAGCGTACTAGCGTTGACTCGGGTAGCATTCCGCCGTCGCATCGCGTAGAAATGAAATTCCAGGAAAGGAGGAATTCGCTTGAATCAAAATGACGATGTTCGGGTACAAACAGAGAAGGAATAAATAGCTCTAGCTAGCAAGGACCTTGTTCCATCAACCTGGGAACAACCAGGGATGATCCCAAATAATTCCAAGTAGCAGAACCAACCTGGCTGGACAAAACAGCAGGTGGTAGGTTGGTAAACAACCTCTGGTTCTGTTTTTCCAACCTGGGAAAACTACAACCAGGTTCAGGTCCTAAAAACAGAACCTGTTTTGTCTTTGCCCAACCAGTCAAATGCTGGTTCCACTGGTTTCCCCAGGCTCTGTAGCATGGAGATACAGACAAACAACATCCAACCTTCACCTAAATTGTACCTCTATAGTGCCTGCCCTGCTACACTATAGTCAACCAAACAAAACAGTACAATTTCGAGTTGGATAGAACTGAATCTGCACAATCAAGTAAGTTGAACCGCAAAGCTTCCATCTTGGGTTCCTTTGCAAGCTCGTCCTTTCTGCTTGTACTGTTCATAGCGCGTACAGTGTTGTGCTGAAGCGCACATTGCGCGAGTACCTGCAAATGCATCAAGCAAAATTAGCAAAAGCAAACAAACACACGAACATTCCATTCACACCCAAGTGCATTCGCACATGCATACTCATACAAACAGACGGCAAGATGTTGTGCAATGTAAATTTGCACTCAACACACTCCCCGTCAGCCTGCCGGCTCCATCCCCATCATTCCATACTAGTTCATGCTCATTCCATTCATGCGCACACAACGCCAATGAGGCTCATCCGCAAGCCTCTTGGTGAGGAAGTCTGCTGGCTGCTGGTGAGTCTTGATGTAGATCGGATTCACCGTCCCCCTCTTCACCTCCTTACGCAGCCAGTGCCACTTGATACGCATGTGCTTACTAAGCCCATGAAGCACAGCGTTCCTGGCCATCCCAAGAGCTCCCTTGCTATCACAAAACAGCGGCGTAGCAACCTTTTGCTCCTGGCCAATCTCCTCCAACATCCTCCTCAGCCAAATCACCTCCTTCACCCCATGGAACATCACCATGTACTCTGATTCCACAGAAGAGAGGGCCGTCTCCGTCTGCTTCTTTGACCTCCATCTAACAGGTCCTCCTCCGACTACACAGATGTATCCTCCCACAGATGAGGAATCCTCCTTCTCAGAGGCCCATGTAGCATCGGTAAAGCAAGTGAGAAAGAGCTTGCCTTCTCCAAGCCTCTCCCCCTTCTCCTTCAGCACCTCAACCCCTTTCTGCTTCACTTGTGCAGATGCGGAGTATTGAACTCCAATGCTTGGGTGAGAGTTCAGATACTTCACCACACTGTTCAGCTGCATCCACCTGCTCCTCTGATGGATTCTGCACCACCCTAGCCAGCTGCCCAACCAAGAAAGAGATGTCGGGCCTCGTGTGAAGTGCTGCATACAAGAGGCTGCCCACCAAGGACTGAAATTGCTGCTGCTCCTCGGCTTCAACCCCTTCATCCTCTGCAGCTTTTACAAGCTTGAATTTTGCTGGCAGGGGAGTTGCAACTTTGCGCTCATTCTCAATCCCGTACTTCTCCCCCAGCTCCTTGATGAACTTCTCCTGGTGCAGCTTCAACCACCTGTGATCCAGATCCCTCTCCACATGCATCCCGAGGTAGTAGTTTACCTCCCCAAGGTTCTTCCACTTGAAGTTCTCCATCAGCTGCTGTTGCACATTCTAGATCTCCTTCATGCTGCTGCTAAAGAGAAGAATGTCGTCCACATAGACCAGAATCAGCACCAGCTTCTCCCCCTCCCCCTTGAGAAAGAGGCTCTCATCACAGCTGCTGGTCCTAAATCCCATCTCCTCTAAAACAGCTGCCAACTTCTGGTACCAGCAGCGTGGCGCCTGCTTCAAGCCGTAGATGGACTTTTTCAGCTTGCACACCCTGCCCGTACCATCCTCATACCCAGGCGGCTGCGTCATGTACACATCCTCCTCTGAAATCCCATTGAGGAATGCCGTTGATATATCCATCTGAATGATGAATTTCCCACTAATGGTTGCATCTGCCAACAAGACACAGAGGGTAGGGGGTTTGGCAGTGGGAGCAAAGATCTCATTGAAGTCCCGCTTCTCCTTCTGCATAAACCCCTTAGCCACCAGCCTACTCTTGTAGATGGTCATCAGTCTTGATCCTTAGCACCTACTTGCACTGTATGGCTTTCTTCCCCTCAGGCAGCATCACCAGCTCCCATGTCCCATTCTCTAGCAGGCTCTGGTACTCATCATCCCCCAAAACCAGCCACTTCTCCCTATCTGGTCCAGCTAACGCCTCCTCCTTGCTAGCTGGTTCCTCTGGTGCAGGGGCAAGAAAATAGTAGGCAGGTTCATCCTCCTCATCCGGATCATAGCCATGCGGTAGAATCAGCAAGGCCTCCTCGGTCCCAAGCTGCTGCTCCGCTACATCAGCTCCTGCAGTCAGCTTCTTAGTAGCCATACGGGTACGTCCTGGCCTGGAGACGGGTGTCTCTCATCCCCTCATAACAACACCCTCCGGCTTCTTAGTTTTCCCCTGCTGCTGCTCTCCTCCCTCGGATCCAGCAGCTCCATTAGTGCTACCGCTAGTCTCCACACCATCACCTCCACCAGCAGGTGCCTCCTGCATCTTCTTTGCATCACCACCCTCTGCAGCTGCCTCCTCTCCCTCCTCCCACACACTTGGAGTCAGGTCCAGCTGCATGGTGATCTGCTCCATCTGCTGGGACACCCTGGCCTCCGGCTGTTTCTCCCAGCTCCCATACATCATGCCCTCAACAAACTTCACATCCCTGCTGTCAAACAACACACCCTTGGAAGGTTCCCACAGCATCCATCCCTTGCTCTCAACAGCCAGCCCCAAATGCACACACCAGATTGCACTCGCCCCCAACTTACTGCGGTAGGTCTTGGGGATGTGGGCAACTAGCATGCAACCGAACACCCTCAGCGTGTCCACCGGTGGCTTCCTCCCAAGCCACCTCTCCAACGGCACCCACAAGTCATCCCCAACCTTTGTGAGTACCCTGTTCCTAGGGACGGTAGCGTGCCGAACAGCATGGGGCCACATCAAGTTGCCCAGCCCAGATTCTATGAGCAGCGCCCTAGCTGTCTCCAGAATTGTCCGGTTTGCCCGTTCTGCTACACCGTTAGACTGTGGGGAAGCCCATTCTGCTACGCCCCTTAGCGCGTGTCCAAAGGCGAAGCACACCTCGTTGATCGGTGCAGCGCGTACGTGGTCCAGCAGGTCCTTGCGCGGCGTCGTCGTCCAAGCAGCGCCCGTGTCCAACACCCAATAATCCAGGGGGTGCAGCTCTTCTCCAACCTTCGCAGAAGCGTCTTCTTGCTCCCTCTGCTCCCCCTGCTCTCCAATATGGAAGAACTGGCCCGCGGTGCGCTCCTTCTTCTTTTCCGCACCGCCGTTGCTCTTCGGGTTGTTGTTGGACGAATCGGCGACCATGCTTGCGCCGTTTTTCTGGTTCCTCCGCGCGCCGCCATCCTGGTGACGATTCTGGGGGGTCCATCCATCGGGTTTCTTATAGCACAAAAACCATGGGTGCCCCTCCTTCTCACAATACCAGCAACTCCCTTTCATTTTGCCACCAGCACCCGACTTGCCCCCACGTCCAGATTTCGCACCGCGACCCCAACCGGTACCTCCTTGTTGGTCGTTGGAGTCATCGTCCTTCTTTGCACCGTGTCTAGCACCAACAAAGCCACGTCCCCTGCCACGTCGGCTCCCTTGTATTCCGTAGCCGCTACTGCCGTCGTCTCCACCCCTCAGTTGACGGCGACAGAAGTCCTCCTCTAGAATCTTTGTCCGCACCCACTCGAGTGTCCACGAGCTCTGGTTCTGCGGCAGGCTCAATCCGCTCGTGAATTGAAGCCACGATTCCTGCAGCAGCGAGAGCATCTTCAAACACTTGGTCTGCTCCGGGTAGGTGATTCCCGCGGTCGCCAACTTCGCGTAGAGGTTGCGCAATTTGTCCAGGACAGGTTGCACCAGCTCTCTCTCGCTCAGGCGCAACGCGGACAGCTCCCTCTTCAGCATCAATGTTGCAACAACGGAGGTCGGGGCATGCAGCTCCTTGAACACGATCCACGCCTTCGGACCGCACTCAACCTCCGGCAGCAGGTGCATGACGTGGTGACGCTGGTTCAGCTCAAAACTCTGCGACATCAAATAGTAGCCAGCCGAGGAGCGCTCGTCCCAGTCTTCCTGCAGCGCGGGGTCACTCGGTCTAGGCTCCTCCCCAATCATTAGTTTCAGCAATCCAATCTGACGGAAATAGAGTTGCATTTTCCAGGCCCAATCATCATAGCCCTTTCCATTGAACTTCTCGACGGTGAAATTCTTCAGCACCTCCTTGACCAGGGAGCCCTGGTTTGTTCGCGCTCCCCTTGGCGCTGAAACACCAGAATCATGGCTGCCGCTACGATCTTGGGTTAAAGATTCACCAGCTCCCGTCGAGGTGTTGCCCGCCATAGCTACCTATATCGAGGATCACTATAACGCAGCTCTGATACCAGCTTGTTGGTGTAAGGGCCGAATAAACTCAAGCTATTAAGACTTTTTCAAACTTAAAACCTCTCCTCGGGGTCACCTCCAAGGGTCCTTGGGTGCGTGGTACAAGACCAGCCCCTATCCTTGGGTCCGAGTTTGTAGAGAGAGGGATCAAGAGGGACTTAGTCAAAACAGCAAGAGTACCTTGAACGTCGCGCAGCGTATCGTGCAGACCGTCGACCGGATTAAGCTGAGAATTTTCTATATCGAAGCTCACTCTAAGAGCTTTAAAATAAGTCAAGTTGCCTTGCGAAAAGTTATGCCATTACGAAGTTATGGCTGGGACAGCGTTTGCCTAGCGTTGGAGTGCTAGCGTACTAGCGTTGACTCGGGTAGCATTCCGCCGTCGCACCGCGTAGAAACGATATTCCAGGAAAGGAGGAATTTGCTTGAATCAAATTGACTATATTCAGGTACAAACAGAGAAGGAATAAATAGTTCTAGCTAGCAAGGACCTTGGGAATAAACCTGGGAACAACCAGGGATGATCCCAAATTATTCCAAGCAGCAGAACCAACCTGGCTGGACAAAACAGCAGGTGGTAGGTTGGTAAACAACTTCTGGTTATGTTTTTCCAACCTGGGAAAACAACAACTAGGTTCAGGTCCTAAAAACAGAACCTGTTTTGTCTTTGCCCAACCAGCCAAATGCTGGTTCCACTGGTTTCCCCTGGCCCTGTAGCATGGGTGATCAGACGCATTCTTCAGCACGAGGACGATCTGGTGTGTGCGCTCTGCAGGTGACAGGTCACGGGACGCCAATAAGCTACGAGCACATGCGAAGCAGGCGCACCGCTGTCCTGCGGGTGGAACGCTATGGAGCCGACTTGCTGCAGCCTTGGCACGCCGTTGGCTTGCAGTGTTGGCGGGTGCAACTCTGCACTGCTGGAGGGCAGTCGACCAAGTCGTGCTGGAACGCGGTCTACCGTGCTGCGCTGGCAGTCGTCCTGCTTGCATGCTAGCTCTCATGTAGTCAATGTTGCCTAGCTATCCTGAACCATTGTTGTGAACTTTTGCTAGTGAAACTCCTGCGAAATTTCCCCGTGAATGCGCAAGTAGAGAACGCACAAGTGAACGACAAGGAACGAACGCTACAATCACTCCTACCCGATACCTAGCCCGAAGACCAGCTCCTATTGCTTACCCTTGCTGTTGGTACCAAGAGAAAGTGCGCTACTTTCCCCTGTGGTTGTTCCAAAGAGTAAGTGCATTACTTAATCCTGTTGTTGTTATCAAGATTAAGCGCGTTACTTGCCGACGTGGGTGGTACTATGAGTAAGTGCGTTACTTACCCATGTTGTTGGTACTAGGAGTAAGTTCGTTACTTACCCTTGTGGTTTGCACTAGGAGTTAGTGCGGTTCTTACCCATGTGGTGCTTCCCTATTTGGTTGGTACTAGAAGTAGATGCGTTACTTACCCATATTGTTGGTATTAAGATTAAGTGCGTTAGTTACCCATGTTGGTAGTAGGAGTAGATGCGTTACTTACCCATATTGTTGGTACTAAGATTAAGTGCGTTACTTACCCATGTTGTTGGTAGTAAGAGTAAGTACGTTACTTACCGATGTTGTTGGTACTAAAACAATTGCGTTACTTACACATGTTGATGGTTCTAAGAGTTCGTGCGTTACTTACCCATGTCGTTGGTACTAAGAGTAAGTGCGTTACTTACCCGTGCGGTTGGTACTAAGAGTAAGTGAGTTACTTACCCATGTGGTTGGTACTAAGAGTAATGGCGCTCCTTTTGCAAGTGGTTGGTAATAAAAATAAGTGCGTTACTTACCGACGTGGTTGGTACTATAGTAAGCGCGTTACTTACCTATATAGTTGGTATTAATGGTGAGTGCGTACTTACCCTAGACGGCACTAAGAGTTAGTGCGTTACTTACCCATGTGGTTTGTACTAAGAATAAGCGCGTTCCTTACCTATATGGTTGGTATTAAGAGTGAGTGCACTACTTGCCTATGTAGATGGCACTAAGAGCTAGTGAGTTACTTACCCATGTGGTTTGTACTAAAAAGTAGTGCGCTAGTTTCCCATGTGGTTTGTTCAAAGAGTAAGCGCGTTACTTACCGACGTGGGTGGTACTAAGGTCCTCCCATAATTCGATTTTAGTACAGATTATATTGCTAGTAGTGTTACTTCTTGTCTTAATATCTAAGTGGCTTACTTACCATGTAGTTGGTACAACGGATAAGCGCGTTGTTTACCCTTGTGGTTGGTAGTAGCAGTTAATGCGTTACTTATCTATGTCGTTGGTACTAATTGTAAGTGCGTTATTTACCGATGTGGTTCGTACTAAGAGTAAGCGTGTTAATTACCTACGTGGGTGGTTCTTAGAGTAAGTGCGTTACTTATCCATAATGTTGGTGCTAAGAGTAAGTGCATTACTTACCTTTTTGGTTGGTGCGAAGATTGAGTCCATTACTTACCGATGTGGTTTGTACAAAGAGTATGTGCGTTACTTATCTATGTTGTAGCTACAAAGAGTAAGAGCATTACTTACCCGTCTGGTTTGTACTAAGAGTAAATACGTTACTTACACATGTTGTTGGTACTAAGAGTAAGTGCGCTACCTTCCCGTATAGTTGTCACTAGGAGTAAGTGCATTAATTAACCATGTTGTTGGTACTTAGACTAAGTGCGCTACTTTTTGTTAACGGGAATAAAGTGTTGGGCCCACCCTCGTTCGGGTGACGGGCTTCGTTGAGCAGCAGCTGACCGTATGCAGTAAGGGAGCTGCTCAACGGGCTTCGTCGAGCTCCACGAGATCGTTGTGGTGTTAGCGTAAACCAGGGGAGCTCAATAGCCTTCTCTGCAGGGCAGGTCGACATGATGGTCGTCGACCTGCACAGGACTGTCGCGGGGATGTAGGTGTCGACCGGGGGAGCTCGACGGCTGCAGCAGACTAGGCTGGTCGACAAACGGGCCGTCAACCAGGAGGAGCAGCTGAAATTGCTGGTCGACGAAGGGGCTCGTCGACAAGGGTGTTCCTCGACGGGAGTTGTGGTCGACTAGGGAGGCGTCGACCAGAGCACTGGGTGGTCGACTAGGTCGACCAGGTAACCTGCTCGGCGAGTTCTGCGGAGACACACGAACTTCGTCAATGCCGCGAAGGCAAAGGCGACTTCGGGCAGGTATCCCGAAGTCGATGTGGCTCGTCAGGCGCTGACAACAGCTGACGGATGCACAACGATGCAAGTCGGGCCAATCGTCTGCGCACACTTGTGAGTGTGCGCACTGCTGCCATCGACGGGTGCAATGCTGGACAGCCATTCTGCTGCAGCGTTGGCACGCCGTCGACCTGCTGTGTTGGCAGGCCGCGTTTTTGCAGTACTGGCGCGGCTCATCTACGCAACGTTGGCAAGTGGTCGACCAGGCTAGCTGCAAAGTTGTTAGGTGCCTGATGTAGTCATTCTTGTCATTGCCATTGCTACCATTCAATAATGCAAACTTTGCTAGGGGAAACTACCGATTTCTCCTGTGATTGTGCTAACGGACCAGGCAAAGCTATGTTCACTCCTAGAGTTCGTGCCAATACACTGTATTCCAGCTCACAAACATTGCACCTAGAGTGAATCTCCGCATGATGCAGTGAGCGTGGACGGCACCGCAGATTACCTTCAGATAGGAGCCAACTTTTGCATCCTCAAAGTCGTTTGTAGGCTGGCAGCACGTGCATCCTACCCTGACAATGGCCGGCGCGGTAGAGGACACCCTGGAGGCACGCATGACTGATGCGAGGAAACGCCACGAGGATGACGAGTACGGGACGATCCCCTTGTAGTTGGTACTAGGGGTAGGTGCGTTACATACCCATGTTGTTTGTACTAAGAGTATGTGCGTTTCTTACCCATATAGTTGGTACAAAGATTAAGTGCGTTACTTACCTATGTGGTTGGTACTGCATATTTTCCCGTGCGGTTGGTACTAAGAGTAAGTGTATTCCTTACCCATGTGGTTGGTGCTTAAAGTAGGTTCATTACTTATCGATATGTTTGTAACTAAGAGTAAGTGCGTTAATTACCCATGTGGCTGGTACTACTAACTCATGTGGTTGGCACTAAGTGTAAGTGCGTGATTTACCCATGTGGTAGGTGATGAGTAAGTGCGTTACTTACCCATGTGGTTGGTACAAAAAGTAGGTGCATTACTTCTAATCAGGTTGGTACCGAGAGTAAGTACGTTGGTAAAAAGAGTAAGTGCGTTACTTTATTATCTGGTTGGTACTAAGAGTAAGTGCATTACTTACCCATGTGGTTGGCACTAATAACTCATGCGGTTGGTACCAAGAGTAACTGCATTACTTACCCATGTGGTTGGTCTAAGTGTAAGTGCATGATTTACCCATGTGGTTGCTATAAGTAAGTGCGTTACTTACCGATGTGGTTGATACAAAAAGTAAGTGCGTTACTTCAAATCAGGTTGGTACTGAGAGTAAGTGCGTTGGCAAAAAGGGTAAGTGCGCTAATTTATTATCTGGTTGGTACTAGGAGTAATTGCATTACTTACCCATCTTGTTGCTACTACGAATAATTGCGTTTCTTGCCCATGTTGTTGGTCCTAAGAGTAGGTGCGCTCTTTACCCATGTGTTTGGTGCCAAGAGTAGGGGCGTTACTTACCGTATAGTTCCAGCTATAAGACCCGGGAGAATCTCTACAAATGCTTAAAAATATGCTTAGGTGGACATTATGGCGGCAACAAGTATTTAAGACACGGGATACACTTATTTATCAATTATCAGTCTGTTTTTAGGGTGTACGGCTCAATTTTGGGGGGGGGGGGGTCTTATATTCGTAACAAAAACAGCCTTCGTGTGCTCATTTCGCTCGAGCACTGCGTCAGGTCTACGTCAAATTCGAGTGTGACACAAAGAAAGTGTCAGAATTCGAGCCTGATACAAAAAACGTGTCAAAATTTGGAGTTGTGCCAGTAGACTCACAATAGCAATAACAACTACTGTTTTAGAAATGGGGTCTTATGATGAGTAGGGGCAAAAGGGGGGTCCTCACAAAACCTGCCACAACAAAAGTCCCCCTACCCATTCAAGAGTTTCGGGGGACCTTCTTACCGGAGGAACTTATAGCCGGAACTATAGCGGTTGGTACAAAGAGTATCAGCGTTACTTACCCATGTTGTTGGTACTAAGTGCAAGTGCAATATTTGCCGATGAAGTTGGTATCTGCGTTCCTTACCCATGTGCGTGTTACTAGAAATAAGTGCGTAACTTACCCATGTCTTTAGTATCAAGAATAAGTGCAAAAATTGCCTATGTCCTTGGTACTAAGAGTATGTGCGTTACTTACCTTTATGGTTGGTACTAAGAATAAATGTGTTACTTACCGACGTGGGTGGTACTAAGAGTAAGTGCGTTACTTACTCGTGTTGTTTTTACTAGGATTACGTGCGTTACTTTCCCAAATGGTTGGTACTAAGAGTAAGTGCGCATTGCCCATGTGGTTGGTACTAAGAGTAAGTGCGTTCCTTATCCATGTGGTTTGCATTAAGCTTAAGGACGTCCAGGGCAACAGCACTATCCCCCTGCAATGTGTTGGTGTAAGGGCCAAATAAACTCAAGCTATTAAGACTTTATCACACTTAAAACCTCTCCTCGGGGTCACCTCCAAGGGTCCTTGGGTGCCTGGTACAAGACCAGCCCCTATCCTCGGGTCCGAGTTTGTTGAGAGAGGGATCAAGAGGGACTTAGTCAAAACAGCAAGAGTACCTTGAACGTCGCGCAGCGTATCGTGCAGACCGTCGATCGGATTAAGCTGAGAATTTCCTATATTAAAGCTCCCTCCAAGAGCTTTAAAATGAACCGCAAAAAGTTCTGCCATTACGAAGTTATGGCTCGGACAGCGTTTGCCTAGCGTTGGAGTGCTAGCGTACTAGCGTTGACTCGGGTAGCATTCCGCCGTCGCACCGCGTAGAAACGAAATTCCAGCAAGGAAGGAATTCGCTTGAATCAATTTCACTATATTCAAGTACAAACAGAGAAAGAATAAATAGCTCTAGCTAGCAAGGACCTTGGGAATCAACATGGGAACAACCAGGGATGATCCCAAATAATTCCAAGCAACAGAACCAACCTGGCTGGACAAAACAGCAGGTGGTAGGTTGGTAAACAACCTCTGGTTCTGTTTTTCCAACCTGGGAAAACAACAACCAGCTTCAGGTCCTAAAAACAGAACCTGTTTTGTGTTTGCCCAACCAGAAAAATGCTGGTTCCGCTGGTTTCCCCTGGCCCCGTAGCAAGCAGATACAGACAAACAACATCCAACCTTCACCTAAATTGTACCTCTATAGTGCCTGCCCTACTACACTATAGTCAACCAAACAAAACAGTACAATTTCGAGCTGGATAGAACTGAATCTGCGCAATCAAGTAAGTTGAACCGCAAAGCTTCCATCTTGGGTTCCTTTGCAAGCTCGTCCTTTCTGCTTGTACTGTTCATAGCGCGTACAATGTTGTGCCGAAGCGCAAATTGCACGAGTACCTGCAAATGCATCAAGCGACAACTGCGAAAGCAAACAAACACACGAACATTTCATTCACACCCAAATGCATTCACACACGCATATTCGTACAAACAGACGGCAGGATGTAGTGCAATGTGAATTTGCATCCAACACACTCCCCCACAGCCTGCCGGCTGCATCCCCATCATTCCATAGTAGTTCATGCTCATTCCACTCATGCGCACACAACGCCAATGAGGCTCATCCGCAAGCCTCTTGGTGAGGAAGTCTGCTGGCTGCTGGTGAGTCTTGATGTAGATCGGATTCACCGTCCCCCTCTTCACCTCCTTACGCACCCACTGCCACTTGATACGCATGTGCTTGTTCAGCCCATGAAGCACAGCTTTCCCGGCCATCCGAAGAGCCCCCTTGCTATCACAAAACAGCGGCGTAGCAACCTTTTGCTCCTGGCCAATCTCCTCTAACAGCCTCCTCAGCCAAATCACCTCCTTCACCCCATGGAACATCGCCATGTACTCTGATTCAACAGAAGAGAGTGCCGTCTCCGTCTGCTTCTTTGACCTCCAACTAACAGATCCTCCCCTAACTTCACAGATGTATCCTCCCACAGATGATGAATCCTCCTTCTCAGAGGCCCACGTAGCATCGGTAAAGCAAGTGAGAAAGAGCTTGCCTTCTCCAAGCCTCTCCCCCTTCTCTTTCAGCACCTCAACCCTTTTCTGCTTCACTTGTGCAGATGCGGACTATTGAACTCCAATGCTTGGGTGAGAGTTCAGATACTTCACCACACGCTCAGCTGCATCCACCTGCTCCTCTGATGGATTCTGCACCACCCTAGCCAGCTGCCCAAGCGAGAAAGAGATGTCGGGCCTTGTGTGAACTGCTGCATACAAAAGGCTGCCCACCAAGGATTGAAATTGCAGTTGCTCCTTGGCTTCAACCCCTTCATCCTCTGCAGCTTTCACAAGCTTGAATTCTGCTGGCACGGGAGTTGCAACTTTGCGCTCATTCTCAATCCCGTACTTCTTCCCCAGCTCCTTGATGAACTTCTCCTGGTGCAGCTTCAACCACCTCTGATCCAGATCCCTCTCCACATGCATCCCGAGATAGAACTTTACCTCCCCAAGGTTCTTGCACTTGAAGTTCTCCATCAGCTGCTGCTGCACCTTCTTGATCTCCTTCATGATGCTGCTAAAAAGAAGCATAACGTCCACATAGACTAGGAACAGCACCCGCTTCTCCCCTTCTCCCTTGAAAAAGAGGCTCTCATCACAGCTGCTGGTCCTGAATCCCATCTCCTCTAAAACAGCTGTCAACTTCTGGTACCAGCAGCGTTGTGCCTGCTTCAAGCCGTAGATGGACTATTTCAGCTTGCACACCCTGCCCGTACCATCCTTATACCCAAGCGGCTGCGACATTTACACATCCTCATCCAAGATCCCATTGAGGAATGCCATTGATATATCCATCTGAATGATGAATTTTCCACTAACGGTTGCATCTGCCAACAAGACACGGAGGGTAGGGGGTTTGGCAGTGAGAGCAAAGATCTCATTGAAGTCCCGCTTCTCCTTCTGCATAAACCCCTTAGCCACCAGCCTACTCTTGTAGATGGTGACCTGTCCCTTGTCATTGGTCTTGATCCTTAGCACGCACTTGCACTGTATGGCTTTCTTCCCCTCAGGCAGCACCACCTGCTCCCATGTACCATTCTCTAGAAGGCACTGGTACTCAGCATCCCTGGAAACCAGCCACTTCTCCCTATCTGGTCCAGCTAATGCCTCCTCCATGCTAGCTGGTTCCTCTGGTGCAGGGGCAAGAAAACAGTAGGAAGGTTCATCCTCCTCATCCTGATCATAGCCATGAGGTAGAATCAGCAAGGCCTCCTCTGTCCCAAGCTGCTGCTCTGCTACATCAGGTCATGCAGTCAGCTTCTTAGTAGCCATACGGGTACGTCCTAGCCTGGAGACGGGTGTCTCTCATCCCCTCATAACAACACCATTCGGCTTCTTAGTTTTCCCCTGCTGTTGCTCTCCTCCCTCGGATCCAGCAGCTCCACTAGTGCTACCGCTAGTCTCCACACCATCACCTCCACCAGCACGTGCCTCCTGCACCTTTTCTCCATCACCACCCTTTGCAGCTGCCTCCCCTCCCTCCTCCCACACACTAGGAGTCAGGTCCAGCTGTATGGTGATCTGATCCATCTGCTGGGACACCCTGGCCTCCGGCTGTTTCTCCCAGATCCCATACATCATGCCCTCAACAAACTTCACATCCCTGCTGTCAAAAAACACACTCTTGGAAGGTTCCCAGAGCAGCCATCCCTTGCTCTCAACAGCCAGCCCCAAATGCACACACCAGATTGCACTTGCCCCTAACTTACTGCGGTAGGTCTTGGGGACGTGGGCGATTGCCATGCAACCGAACACCCTCAGCATGTCCACCGGCGGCTTCCTCCCAAGCCACCTCTCCAACGGCACCCACGAGTCATCCCCAACCTTTGTGAGTACCCTGTTGCTAACGACGGTAGCGTGCCGAACAGCATGGGGCCACATCAAGTTGCCCAGCCCAGATTCTATTAGCAGCGCCCTAGCTGTCTCCAGAATTGTCCGGTTCGCCCGTTCTGCTACACCGTTAGACTGTGGGGTGTAAGCCGTGGTCAGCTCCCTTTGGATGCCCTGCTTCTTGAGCCAGGCCGTCATCTCTGCTCCAAGGAACTCACCACCCCGATCTGTCCTAATCCTCTTCACCACACACTCCGCTTGCTTCTCCACGAATGGCAGCCAATCTTCGCGTATCGTAGAGACGGCATGGTCCTTCTGCTTCAGCGGATATGCCCACATAAGCCTGTTCCAATCATCCACTATGGTCAGAAAGTACCGCTCCCCCTTGTGTCCCTGAACCGGCAGCGGCCCCACCAAGTCCATGTGGACCAGCTCCAACGGCTTCTTGCTCCTACCAGCCACACTATGGAAGGGAAAACAGGTAAACTTTGAGAGCAAAAAGATTTCACGATTCTCATCAGGTGGCTGTCCGTTCAGCTTCAGACCCTTAACGGCTCCATCTTTCTCCAACTGCTTCAAAAGGGGCATTGCCACATGCCCCAGGCGTCGGTGTGCCGTTGCCCAATGCGTCTCCCCAGATCTGGCCGACACTTTCACTCTAACCCCTCCAACGGCGTTGCACTCCCACTGGGATGCAGACCCCTCTCCAGCCTGCCCCCCACCATGCCATGCCAACGCCGGCAGCTGCCACATGGATCTGTACACGTCCGTACTCTCGTGCAGATCCCAAAGCACCCGATTGCCCAGCTGCCCCTTGTAAGTGCGTGCCCCATCTGTGCTAGTGCTCACCCCATCCTTGCCAAGCTTATGGAGGGAGATGAGGTTGGCCTTGAGTTCACGAACGAGGAGAACGTTGTGCACCACCACCGGCTTGCCATCCGCTCCCTTAAACGCAGCTCGTCCCGCACCAGCCACCTTCAGCGCGTGTCCAGAGGCGAAGCACACCTCGTTGATCGGTGCAGCGCATACGTGGTTCAGCAGGTCCTTGCGCGGCGTCATCGTCCAAGCAGCGCCCGTGTCCAACACCCAATAATCCAGGGGGTGCAGCTCTGCTCCAACCTTGGCAGAGGCGTCTTCTTGCTCCCCCTGCTCCCCCTGCTCTCCAATATGGAAGAACTGGCCCGCGGTGCGCTCCTTCTTGTAAGTGCGTGCCCCATCTGTGCTAGTGCTCACCCTAGCCTTGCCAAGCCTACGGAGGGAGATGAGGTTGGCTTTGAGTTCAGGAACGAAGAAAACGTCGTGCAGCACCACCGGCTTGCCATTCGCTCCCTTAAACGCCGCTCGTCCCGCACCTGCCACCTTCAGTGCGTGTCCAGAGGCGAAGCACACCTCGTTGATCGGTGCAGCGCGTACGTGGTCCAGCAGGTCCTTGCGCGGCGTCATCGTCCAAGCAGCGCCCGTGTCCAACACCCAATAATCCAGGGGGTGCAGCTGTGCTCCAACCTTGGGAGAGTCCTCTTCTTGCTCCCCCTGCTCCCCCTGCTCTCCAATATGGAAGAACTGGCCCGCGGTGCGCTCCTTCTTCTTTTCCGCACCGCCGTTGCTCTTCGGGTTGTTGTCGGACGAATCGACGACCATGCTCGCGCCGTTTTTCTGGTTCCTCCGCGCGCCGCCATCCTGGTGACGATTCTGGGGGGTCCATCCATCGGGTTTCTTATAGCACAAAAACCAGGGGTGCCCCTCCTTCTCACAATACCAGCAACTCCCTTTCATTTTGCCACCAGCACCCGGCTTGCCCCCACGTCCAGATTTCGCATCGCGACCCCAACTGGTACCTCCTTATTGGTCGTTGGAGTCGTCGTCCTTCTTTGCACCGCGTCCAGCACCACCGAAGCCACGTCCTCTGCCATGTCGGCTTCCTTGCATCCCATAGCCGCTGCTGCCGTCGTCTCCACCCCTCAGTTGGCGGCGACGTAAGTCCTCCTCCATAATGTTTGTCCGCACCCACTCGAGTGTCCACGAGCTCTGGTTCTGCGGCAGGCTCAATCCGCTAGTGAATTGAAGCCACGATTCCTGCAGCAGTGAGAGCATCTTCAAACACTTGGTCTGCTCCGGGTAGGTGATTCCCGCGGTCGCCAACTTTGCGTAGAGGTCGCGCAATTTGTCCAGGACAGGTTGCACCGGCTCTCCCTCGCTCAGGCGCAACGCGGACAGCTCCCTCTCCAGCATCAATGTTGCAACAACGGAGGTCGGGGCGTGCAGCTCCTTCAACACGGTCCACGCCTTCGGACCGCACTCAACCTCCGGTAGCAGGTGCATGACGTGGTGACGCTGGTTCAGCTCCAAACTCTGCGACATCAAGTAGTAGCCAGCCGAGGAGCGCTCATCCCAGTCTTCCTGCAGCGCGGGGTCACTCGGTCTAGGCCCGTCTCCAATCATTAGTTTCACGCAACTGATTTGACGGAAATATAGTTGCATTTTCCAGGCCCAATCATCATTGCCCTCACCATTGAACTTCTCGACGGTGAAATTCTTCAGCACCTCCTTGATCAGCGAGCCCTGGTTTGTTCGCGTTCCCCTTGGCGCAGAAACACCAGAATCATGGCTGCCGCTACGATCTTGGGCTGAAGATTCACCAGCTCCCGTCGAGGTGTTCCCCGCCATAGCTACCTATATCGAGGATCACTATAACGCAGCTCTGATACCAGCTTGTTGGTGTAAGGGCCGAATAAACTCAAGCTATTAAGACTTTATCAAACTTAAAACCTCTCCTCGGGGTCACCTCCAAGGGTCCTTGGGTGCGTGGTACAAGACCAGCCCCTATCCTCGGGTCCGAGTTTGTAGAGAGAGGGATCAAGAGGGACTTAGTCAAAACAGCAAGAGTACCTTGAACGTCGCGCAGCGTATCGTGCAGACCGTCGATCGGATTAAGCTGAGAATTTTCAATATCGAAGCCCGCTCCAAGAGCTTTAAAACGAATCAAGTTGCCTCGCAAAAAGTGTTGGATGCACGTCATTCTGAGTGCATGTCATCCTAACGTCCTGCCGAGTGCTCGTGCTATTTGTGCTTGCATGATTTGCATGAGCATATGTCATTATGCATGGCTGTTGGATATTGTCATCTCTGTGTTTTTTCTCCAAGTCTAAATGCTTGATCATGCAGGAGAAATCCAGAGCTTTCCAATGATACCAAGATCGCCTTATTCCGACCAAGATCGCCCAAGTTACAAGATTTCCAAGACTTGGATTTCCAAGACTTGGGGTTATATCTAATTTGGGTGATTACTTGGGACATGAATATAAAGGGATCTTTGGTTGGGTGGTTAGGGAAGGCAACTTTGACTTTTGGATTGGGGTGGCTAGAAGTTTCTAGCATGGGTTGCAAATGTTGCAACACCTAGGCAAAATCCAACTAGATTGGATTTTGCATGTGACACCTCAAGGACCTCATGATGAGGGTTGCATCCTTGCTGCTAGGAAGGTTGCTACCATCCTTCCCTAGCTCTTGGAGAACCCCTTCCCTCTCATGGTTCTCTTGGAGGTTCCCAACTCCAACTTCCTATGCCTACATGCTTGTACTTCCTCTACCATTCTAGTCATGCGGCTACTGGACGTTTTTACATGGTTCTCACTCTCTAGACCGTCTTCACGACTGATTCAACTTGGAGATGGTAGGTAAGCCAAAGGCGCACAATCCTACCGAGCGGATGTGCGTTTAGTTGAGTAATGAGTTCGTTGTAAGTTCTCAAAGTGACAGATCCTGAACAACAAGTGGTATCAGAGCGGGTAGTCAACTTCGAGACGAAAAATCGTCTTGAATTCCCAACCAATGATGTCGACTGAGACCATTTTCTAGTAGCTCTTCTTGCAAAATTTCGATTGGTGGTCAAACCGCGTTCTACTTCGATGTATCCAGTCCGCGACGACGTTTTTTGTAGAATCGAAATTTCTGGCAGAATTCTCTCCAAACGATTTCTCAAGTTTCCACCGTTCATAAGGCCTCAATATGGTTGGTACGAACTCCGGAGGTGCTAGTGGCGAGATGGATAGAATTAGAGAGTCTGGAGAGCAGGGGGGAGTTGCTGGTGGAGGAGTGGTGACTCACCAACCAGCCTACCCTACGCTACCTACGTCTACTACACCATCTCCAACAACCGTGGATCCCGTGAAGGCGTTCTCTATTGAGAAATTCATGGGGGAGGACTACGAGCACTGGAGCTTCCGAATGAGGTTGATGTACACCCAATACAAGCTATTGGATCTGGTGGAGGGGAAGGAGAAGATGCCGGAGGCCGCGGAGCTGAAAGGAGCGTGGATGAAGCGATCGTTCGACGCGTACATGCTCATGGTGCAAGCGGTTGGCGGACGACAACTTGACCACATCAAGGACCTCTTGGGTGATCCAGAGTGTGGCCCCAAGGCTTGGAGGAAGCTTCTGGATGTGCACTCACCGACACATGCTACCAGCATCGTGCTACTCGCGCGGCGGTTGCGCGACATCAAGTTCGTTGATGGAGAGCCGATGCAACCGGTGTTGGATGAGATGCGGGACATCTTCACAAAGCTCCAAGGAGGCGGTGTGGTGTACCCGGAGCTCGTGCAATGCGTGGAGATTGTGATACGGCTGCCGGAGTCGTGGTCTGCCCTAGCGATCAAACTCAACTCCCAACAACCCCAATGGAGCGTGGATTACATTCGCGCGCGCATTTTAGAGGAGGACTTGCGGCGGCGGAGTGTGGAGCGCTCGGAGGAGGGGGCTGGCTATGGAGTTGGAGGTGGAAAGAGTGGCTTCAAGAAGAAGTGGAAGGGCAAAAACAAGGACAACCCTAAGGAGGATGGCGGCGGGGGTCAAGGGGAGGTGTGCTTCTACTGCAAGAAGCGCGGACATCGTTGGCGGAAGTGCTACCAACGACCCAAGGATTGGACCCTGCCTTCATTGAGCAACCTGCATGGTGGCAAGAGGTGTGGGGGAGTCATGGGAGCTAGTGGAGAGGAGAAGGAGGAGGAGAAAGGCGGCAAATCTGAGGAGCAGAAGGCCGGGTTCTTCTTTTTCGTGAACGAAGGCGCAACCGACCTCGCTATGGCTGCCAAGGTTCTCCTACACCCCCTCACCCATTAGGTGATTGACTCGGGAAGCTCCTGGCACATGACTCTTCGTGCGGACCTACTCGATGAGATTCAGCCCGCACCTATCTCTACGGTCACATCCGCGACGGGCGCCAAGGCCAAGGTCATGGGCATGGGATGCGCCAAGCTCATAGGAGCGGATGGAGAGCTCGTGGGGCTGAAGAATGTGCTGTGGGTGCCGGACTTGTGCGCGAACCTGATTTCTACCGGCCGGTTGGGAGATGCGGGTGTGAACACCGAGACGATTGGCTCGGAGCGCTATCGTGCTTACAACGATGAGCGCCTCATTTGGAACCTGCAGTGGAAGGGAGATGTCCACAAGCGGATGTGGCAGATCCCGGTCCTCCCTTGGCGGAAATCGGGCAAGGCGGCAGCGGTGGCATCTATGGAGGAGAGTGTCACCGAGGAGGAGCAGCAAGGTGTGCAAGGAGAGGAGCTGATTGGAGGAAGCGCGGCGGTGAAGGCGTCGGCTACCTCGGGCCAAGCGGATTGGGAGACTTGGTATCGGCGGCTCGCACACGTGGCTGTTTCAACACTGAAGATGATGCATAAGGAGAAGTGCGTGCATGGGCTGCAACTGCAAGGAGATGGCGCTCACTATGGCAGCTGCGAGGCGTGCATGCAAAACAAGTTTGCGCGGTTCCCGTTTCCACTTGCGGAGGGATCAGCAAAGGCGCCGCTGGAGGTGGTGCACATGGACCTGGTGGGTCCTATGAGGACTGAGGGGACTGGGGGAGTGCTGTACTTCCTTACCATGGTGGACGAATGGAGCCGTTTTACGTGGGCGCGTCCGTTGTCCAAGAAGAGCGATGCTGCAGTGGCGATCAAGGAGGATTGGTTGCCGATGTTGGAGTGGCAAGCGATGCGGCTGGTGAAGGTGCTGAGGAGCGACCGAGGTGGAGAGTTCCTTGGAGCGGAATTCACCAAGTTCCTCAGGAGAAATGGCATCCGACATCAGCTGACCTGCCCTGGAACACCGCAGCAGAACGGCATTGCTGAGCGTGCCAACCGGACCATTGGCGAGGCGGCTAAGACCTTGTTGGGGGCTGCTGGGATGCCCTACAAGTTCTGGCCTGATGCCGTTCGCCATGTCATCACAGTCAAGAACAGGGTCTTGACTCATGTTGGCGACAAGCATTGGGTGCCGTACGAGCGTTGGCTTGGGAAGAAGCCATCCATTGACATGTTGTGGGTATGGGGCTGCATGGGGCTTGTGATGGTGCCTAAAGAGCAGAGGCACAAGCTGGAAGTTGCTGCTGTGTGGGCTGTCCATCTTGGGATGGCTCCTGACTCGAAGGGGTGGCTGATGTGGGACCCCAAGAGCAAGAGGACGCTGGTCAGTCGTGACGTCAAGTTTGTGGAGGACGTCATGTACAAGGATTGGCAGCAGCAGCAGCAGGTGCAGATTGGATTGCGTTTGCAGGAGATTGAGCGGTATGCAGTGGAGGAGGTTCAGCTGCACCTTGAGGATCTCCCTGGGTCAGAGCTGACCAGTGACCACAGTGGCGGTGGTGAGCAGCAAGTTTCTGGTCCTGCTGGAGAGGAGGGGTTGGAGGATGAGTCGGCACGTGTGGACTCACCAACTCAGCCCGAGCTTGCTGCAAACGCCAAGGTCACCAAGAGGAGTGTGCAGAGAGGAGCTTCATCACATGGGCAACAGATTGCAACCCGTGAGAAGAGAGTGGCAGCAGCACCCTCAAGGCTGAAGTATAGCCGTTTGGGAGGACCCAAGCAAGGTGCCATGGCGGTTCAGGCGGATGAGGGAGAGGATGAGGAGATGGCGTTCTGTTTCTTCACACCCTTGCCTGGAGAACCAGCCACAGTGGAGGAGGCACTGAGTGGACCCCAAAAGGAGGAGTGGAAGGCTGCCATGGATGCGGAGTTCAATAGTCTCATTGAGAATGGGACTTGGGAGCTTGTTGAGTTACCCGAGGGGCGACGGCCGATCAGCAGCAAGTGGGTCTTCAAAGTGAAGAGTGGTGCTGATGGTGCGTTGGAGCGGTTCAAGAGCCGCTTGGTCGCCAAGGGGTTTCAGCACAAGGAGAAGGTTGACTTCGGGGAGATCTTCGCTCCCGTTGCTAAGCCAATGACATTGAGGACTTTGATAGCTGGCGCAGCTGTGAAGGGATGGCACGTGAAGCAGATGGATATCACCACTGCGTTCCTCAATGGAATACTGCTGGAGGATATCTACATGGCGCAGCCCAACGGCTATGAGGATGGGACCAGCCGGGTGTGCAAGCTTAAGAAGGCCATCTATGGCCTTAAGCAAGCGCCCAGGTCTTGGTACGTGAAGCTGGAGGAGGTGGTGCTGGGTGGAGGCTTCAAGACGTCCCAGGCGGATCACAGCTTGTTTCTGCTTGGAGAGGGGGAGCAGCTGCTTTTGCTGCTGGTGTATGTCGATGACATACTGCTGTTCTCACCTTCCATGGAGCAGATTGAGAGGACACAGAAGCTGCTGATGGACAACTTCAAGTGCAAGATGCTGGGGGATGTCCACTACTACTTGGGGCTGCAGATTGAGAGGGATGTTGAGAGGAGGTGGCTGAAGGTGCACCAGTCACACTACATCTCTGGTGTCATGGAGTGCTATGGTGTGACTGGGGGTCGCACTGTGATGACACCGTTCCCTGCAGGCTTCAAATTGAAGAAGGCAGCTGAGGAGGATGATGTGCTCGAGGATGAGCAGCAGAATGAGTACCAGTCACTCATTGGGAGTGTGATGTATGCAGTTGTGCATACGCGACCTGATGCTTCGCTCGGAGTGGGGCAGCTGGCCAGAGTTGTGCAACGGCCCACTGAGGAGCAGTTGGAGGTGGCAAAGCGCTTGGTGCGCTACCTTGGATCAACGGCATCTGCTGGTGTTTAGTTTTCAGCTGGCGGCCAGCTGAAACAGATTGGAGCAGATGGGGTCACGCCTGGTACCTTGAAGCTGTCGTGCTTCACCAACGCCACATGGGCCTCAGAGGATGAGGATCAGTCATCGGTTGGCGGCTTTGTGTGCATGGTCAGAGGTGGACCAGTGAGCTGGAGGTCCAAGAAGCAGAGTGAGATTGCTTAGTCTTCCGGAGAGGCAGAGTACATGGCGATGTACCATGCCATCAAGGAGATCGTGCTCCTGAGGAAGCTGCTGGAGGACATGGGAGCTGAACAGGAGGGACCTACACCACTTTTCTCCGACAGCGAGGCTGCTATTGGCATGACCAATAATACTATTCTGAATGGGCTAAACAAGCACATGAAGGTTAAGTGGCACTGGGTGAGGCAGATGGTGAAGGAGGGAGCTGTTGAGCTTCACCATGTGAAGGCTAGCAAGCAGGCGGCAGATTTTCTCACCAAGAGACTTCCCGAGAGCGCACATTGGAAGTGTGCTAAGATGTGTGGCATGGCATTGCACTAGTGTGGGCAGCAGTGTCATGAGTGCATGTGTGATTGTGTGCATGAGAGTTAGCATTTGTGTGAGTGTGTGTGCATGTAGTCCGTTAGTCTGAGGGGGAGTTTGTTGGATGCACGTCATTCTGAGTGCATGTCATCCTAACGTCCTGCCGAGTGCTCGTGCTATTTGTGCTTGCATGATTTGCATGAGCATATGTCATTATGCATGGCTGTTGGATATTGTCATCTCTGTGTTTTTTCTCCAAGTCTAAATGCTTGATCATGCAGGAGAAATCCAGAGCTTTCCAACGATACCAAGATCGCCTTATTCCGACCAAGATCGCCCAAGTTACAAGATTTCCAAGACTTGGATTTCTAATTACCTTTTGGGGTTATATCTAATTTGGGTGATTACCTGGGACATGACTATAAAGGGATCTTTGGTTGGGTGGTTAGGGAAGGCAACTTTGACTTTTGGATTGGGGTGGTTAGAAGATTCTAGCATGGGTTGCAAATGTTGCAACACCTAGGCAAAATCCAACTAGATTGGATTTTGCATGTGACACCTCAAGGACCTCATGATGAGGGTTGCATCCTTGCTGCTAGGAAGGTTGCTACCATCCTTCCCTAGCTCTTGGAGAACCCCTTCCCTCTCATGGTTCTCTTGGAGGTTCCCAACTCCAACTTCCTATGCCTACATGCTTGTACTTCCTCTACCATTCTAGTCATGCGGCTACTGGACGTTTTTACATGGTTCTCACTCTCTAGACCGTCTTCACGACTGATTCTACTTGGAGATGGTAGCTAAGCCTAAGGCGCACAATCTTACCGAGCGGATGTGCGTTTAACTGAGTAATGATCTCGTCGTAAGTTCTCAAAGTGACAGATCCTGAACAACAAAAAGTTCTGCCATTACGAAGTTATGGCCCGGATAGCGTTTGCCTAGTGTTGAAGTGCTAGCGTACTAGCGTTGACTTAGGTAGCATTCCGCCATCGCACCGCGTAGAAACGAATTCTAGGAAGGGAGGAATTCACTTGAATCAAATTGACTATATCCAGGTACAAACAGAGAAGGAATAAATAGTTATAGCTAGCAAGGACCTTGGGAATCAACCTGGGAATAATCAGGGATGATCCCAAATAATTCCAAGCAACAGAACCAACGTGGCTGGACAAATCAGCAGGTGGTAGGTTGGTAAACAACCTCTGGTTATGTTTTTCCAACGTTGGAAAACAACAACTAGGTTCAGGTCCTAAAAACAGAACCTGTTTTGTCTTTGCCCAACCAGCCAAATGCTGGTTCCGCTAGTTTCCCCTGGCCCTTTAGCAAGCAGATACAGACAAACAACATCTAACCTTCACCTAAATTGTACCTCTATAGTGCCTGCTCTGCTACACTATAGTCAACCAAACAAAACAGTACAATTTCGAGTTGGATAGAACTGAATCTGCGCAATCAAGTAAGTTGAACCGCAAAGCTTCCATCTTGGGTTCCTTTGCAAGCTCGTCCTTTCTGCTTGTACTGTTCAAAGCGCGAACAATGTAGTGCCGAAGCGCACATTGCACGAGTACCTGCAAATGCATCAAGCGAAAGCTGCGAAAGGAAACAAACACACGAACATTCCATTCACACCCAAATGCATTTGCATACGCATACTTGTACAAACAGAGGGCAGGATGTAGTGCAATGTGAATTTGCATTGAACACAATGGGAGGCTAGGAAGCAAGTGCTCATCCCTTATGTGCTATACGTCCCGGGCGTGCGAGCGAACTTGTTTTCGGCCGGCCAGCTGAAGGAGAACGGCGTGAAGCTGCAGGAGTACGGCGACGGGATGCTGCATGTCTCGGCGGCCGGGGACGCCCTCGGTCGGGCATGGACACCATCCGAAGCTCGGCGAAGCACAAGGTTGCTACTGGGCTGGACCTCAAGTCAGCGTCTGGCGCTGACTCACCTTGTGTTTCGTGCATTGGTGGGAAGCTGGCGCGGCACAAATTCCCCGACCAGGGCTCCGGCGCCGATCACGTACTGGCCGTCGTGCACATCGACCTAAGGTGGTACACCCCGCACACCCCGCGGCACAACGGCATGGCGGAGCGGGAGATGACGACGGTGGTGGAGTCGGTGCGGACAATGTTGCTGCATATGGGCGTGCAGCACCACTGGTGGCACCTCGCTTTGTGGCAGGCCGTTTGGGTCCGCAACTGCCTGGAAAGGTTCACACTGCTGCCGGGGACAATGCAGTACCAGCTGAGCATTGGGAAGAAGCCCGACTTGTCGCTGGCATGCGTATGGGGCTGCATGGCGCAGTTCCTCGTTCCCGAACAGCAGCGTGGTGGGAAGCTGAAGCCAAAGGCTTGATGGGGCCTTCATCTTGGTGTGTCGGAGGAGAGCATGGGCTGAGAGCTTCTCGACATCGCATACAACCGGGTGGTCACCACGTCGGACATGGTGTTCTACGAAAACATGTCATTAGAGGTGTGGAAGTCGGAGCACAAGCCGGCGTCGGGACGGACGCCGACCACCCCACCGACGGACACCTCGACG
Source organism: Closterium sp. NIES-65 (assembly GCA_948144175.1). NCBI lineage: Eukaryota > Viridiplantae > Streptophyta > Zygnematophyceae > Desmidiales > Closteriaceae > Closterium > Closterium sp. NIES-65. Next base: position 78,369 of record CANXME010001974.1, on the reverse strand, counting down.
GCGACGCTCCCACTGCTTGTTAAAGTCAGTGAGCCTGCTGCTGAGGACTTCGAGGATGTCCTCTCTCCCTCCCCCTACCTTGCCCCTCCTTTCCCCCCCCCTCGTGGCCGACCTGCGTGGGCTGACTACGGCGTTGGCCTCCGGCAATGAGGGGAGTAGTGGGGCATCGCTTGTACAGCAGGCCGAGGAAGTGCAGCCGACGGTGGTGAAATCGGCAAAGGTGGCGAACGTAGCAGCTGACAGGGGAGCAGGCAGTATCAAAGCCAACCAAGGAGCAGTCGGCGACCGGGCAGTCGGCATGGGAGCTGACCGCAGGGGAGAAGTCGGTAGGGATGCCGACCGTTGTGGAGCAGGACGGTGGGAGCAGCGACGCCGGTGACAAAGGAAGGGACGCCGAGGAGTCCAGCGACAGCGATGTGGTGGAGGTCCAAACTAGACCACGGTAGTCAAGTCGAATCCAGAGGCTGCCCGACTTCTATGTACCGGCTGCCTTCAATACGGCATACGGCGAGGTTGACGATGACCTGCTGTACGACGACAGAGGAGGATGAAGAGCTGCCAGAGCTCGACCCCGACATGCACGCCGTCCCCGAGCACCGGTGGGACATCTCCACGATGACGGTGAAGGAGGCGTTGGCGAGCTGGAAAGGCAAGGCGGTGAAGGCCTCAATGGAGAAGGAGATCCGCAGCCTCATTAGCATGGGGACGTGGGAGCTGGTCGAACGCCCGCCAGGAGTGAACATCATGAAGAACCGGTAGGTGTTGACAATGAAGTACCACATCAACAACACCGTCGAGCGCGAAAAGCCAAGGCTGGTCGTGAAGGGCTTCACTCAGCTGTATGGCGCCGACTAGGATGAGACGTATGTGTCGGTGAGCAGCTACGTCACGCTAAGGATCTTCCTCAGCATCGTCGCCGTCCTCAACTTCAACCTAATGCAGCTCGACATGAAGAACGCCTTTCTGCAGAGCAAGCTTGACCGGGTGCTATACATGTACCAGCCGGACTACTTCAACGACGGAACCGGCCGAGTACGCAAGCTGCTAAAGAGCCTCTACAGGCTAAAGCAGTTGCCGTTGCTGTGGTACAAGGCTCTCAACAACGTGGTGGTCGGCGCGGGCTGGAAGAAGAGCTAGGTCAACACGGCACTCTACTTCAAGGTCGGTGACGACGGGGTGGCCTGCTGGGTGCTGGTCTACGTCGACGACCCGCCGGTAAGTATCGCATTTACTTTTAAACCAACGACATGGGTAAGTGATGCACAAACTCTTAGTACCAACCATATGGGACAAACAACACAAGCAACTACGCCCGAATGCCACGATGGACACGATGGATCTCTCGAGCTCGCCGCCATGGCTGCCTGACAAGAGCCTGGAACTCACATTGCGTGAAGAGTGTTTATCAGCTGGCTTTAATTTCAGCATTGTAATAGCTACAGCACGACGAAGAGGACTATATAACTTTTGTGTTCATCAAGCGAACATTGTATCGTCTTTTACAGGGTGCTCATTGCTGTTTTACAAAACTAAGTCCGAGGCTAACGCGCGCTTCCCAGGGTTATGTCCTGGCAATGCGACAAATTCAAAGAGTTCTACTATTGGCTATAAGGATTCATACATTGTTTTGATCCAGAAGTCTCTTCCTTGGTTCTGCATCATTTATGTCAAGAGCAATGGTCTAAGGCTATCACAAAGCTTCAATTAATGGTTGTTGTGCTCAGATCACCGGCACATCAGTTTCATCAGCTCCATTTTCCAGAGCCTCTGCCGGTTTTCACACATCATTGCACTATGCCTCCTAGAAATTCTCGTGCCAAGGTTGCGGTTGAAGTGGTTTCGGATAAGACGGATCCTGCGCACCAAGCAAGCTGTCAGATGTAGTTAATAATCTCCTGTCTGAGGCGGAGGTGACTGCTGGCGGGCCTAGTCTCACCATTGAGGAGAAGCTGAAGGCGCTTGCTACGGTGGCTGCTGACGACATCTTCATTGAAGATGACTCTGACGAAGAGCTTGAGATTGACGCAGCCAAGGGGGTCTCTCATCCCCGGTCTACTGCGATCCTGCTTTTCCCAATCATTCCTTCCCGTGAAGTCGCGTTGGTTATTTCGACCGTCCGGACGCTGATGAAGCGTGTTTGGTCGAACCTCTTGTCTGACGATGTTCTTGCCACAGTGAAGTTTCAGGAGCTGACTCCCATGTACATGGCGAAGACTCGCAACAGCAGGCTTCAGGTGTCGTTCCTGCGGGAGGAGGATGCGGTGAACATTAAGCGGACGACCGTGGATCATAATCGTCTGGGTGGAGAGACCATCTATTGTTTTTGGCTGCATCAAGAGGACACGACCTACATCTGTACGAAGGCGATAAATCCGGAAATGCTGAAGCCTTATTTTAAGGATGTACCTGCCGATATCCCGCCAGAGCTGGTCAGGGAGGTGCTGGTGAAGCACCCGCTCAATGTCCGGAAGCAGTCAGCGTTCAGCGAAGGTCACTATTTCCACCGCGTGCTTCACTATGTCACTAGTGCTAACACGGACAGTATTAAAGGACTGGTGGTTCAACATGCCGGAGATAAGCACCGCTGGGGTCACGAGTTTTGTCACCAGCTGCTGGGAGGCACGACTCTGTTGGCTCACTACCCCTTGTTGTCCTGTCCGATCTATAGTGGCCATGATTATGACAAGTTTCATAATTTTCTGGTCACGGAGGGTTAGAAGAACATAGGGAAGTGGAGTTTGACTGTGAGTCAGGTGCATAGGATTAAAAGTAACTGCACCTCACCTTTCTGCGGTTGTTGTTGCTCAGTTTGCTTACCTATGACAGTTGCTGACACCATGCTTGTCTCTCGCAGCTGCTTCTCTCTGCGCTTCCCCGCTTGTCACTCCGCTGCTTCTGGATGCGGCTTTTGTTTTTATCTCCACTGGGAGCAGCCGAAAGGAGTGGTTGTGCACTTTGAGCACCTGCGGAAAGGCACACGGCAAGTCCTTCATGGCTGCTGCGGAACATGTCACCTCGGCGAGCCACCTGTTGGGCTTGGAGAAGTTGGGAGCAGCCACCCGTCGCTCGCTGGAGAAGCTGAACCTACACGTCATTTGTAAGGACTTCGGGTTCTGAGCCTGAGGCTCATCTGTCTAGGAAGGAGTTGTGAAGCGGTAGCAGTTGGAGTAGTAGTAGCCTGTAACACCAGGCTGTGGATGTGAAGAGGCTTAACAGCAGTGATTAAATGAGTATGAAGAGCTTGTTATCGTTTGCAAGCCTGAATGTCAATGACCTGGGGGATGGAAATAAGCAACAGCGCACAAGGAACTGGACTAAACAAGCTGCTAATGTTATCGTGCTCTCGGACGCTAGACTCACCAATGACCACCCATACTGGGACACCTAAAGACAGCCGCAGATCCTGGTGGCCTCACCTACTGCCAAAGCAGGTGGGGCTGGTCTGGTCTGCCGGAGGCATGGGCTGTTGTTGCATAACACTCTTATTCACCCATCTGGTCAGCTGATAGCCGCTGGCATCTGCTACGACACTTTCTGTATGACCTTAGTTGTGGTTTACTTCCCGGCGGATGCTGTCGAGCGGAAGTGTTTTCCCTAGGGTGATGGGCCCGGTGATTGACTCGCTGCAGCCTACCGCTCACCTGCTTGTGTTGGGAGATTTTAACCTGGTGGAGGACCCCGAGCTTGACAAAATGTCAAAGAAAGGATCGATTAAAGAAAATGAAGAGCTTTACCAACAGTGTGGTGCTTTCCATCTGTCGGACGCCTTCCGGGCTCTGCACCCCTACAAGAGAGAGTTTACCTTCTACTCATGTGCTAACCAGTCAAGTTCCCGCATCGACCGGGCACTTATCTCGCAGTCGCTGTTGCCGCATCTTGAGTACGCCTCGCACATCATGCCGGCTGATCTTGTCTCCGATCACAGTTTTGCAGTAAAGGTAGCGTTCAAGATGATCACGCGGGTGCAGCTGGGCCCGGGTCTCTGGCGGCTTCCTGCATACATGAGAGACGGGGTGTTAGGAGAATGATCGAGGCTGTGGAACGACAGGTGGTTTCCTGTGATGACGATTTTGAGTTGCAGATTTCGAGGCTTAATACTGGTCTGAGAGCGTATGCAAAGGAGGAGCAAAAGAGGCATGGCTCACCTTCATCGTGAGGTCGCGGCTCTGAAGCAGGCGTGGATGGGTGACCCGGGTTGTGCTTGCCTGAAAGGGCTGCTGGACGAAAGGGAGTCGCAGCTCAAAAGCATCAGCTGGTGCGGCAGGAGGGTCTGCACGTGATGGCGGGAATGAAAGAGGAGGTCTCGAGAGAGGTCGCTTCTCCATTCCTGTCTGCAAAGATAAAAGCACGGAAGGAGCGTACACAGATCTCGGAGTTAGACTTTGGAGGGCAGCTAGTTGCTGACAAAAAGGGTATTTTAGGCGCGGCGTCATAGTACTACAGGAATCTGTTCGGGATGGATGGGCGGCAGACGGAGACTGCTTGATTTCCGGCCGAGGGGAGGAAGCTGTCTTAAGCATCGGTGATCGATGTGTCCGCGGACTGGACAGAGAAGGAGGTGAAGCGCGCCTTCCGTTGGATGGCAAAGGACAAGGCCTGGGGGAAGGACGGGCTGCCGAAGGAACTTTTCGAGGCACATTGGGATGTTTTGGGCAAACATTTCATGAAGCTGGTGGAGGGTTTCGCCACGTTGGCATCACTCCCGACCACCACAAAGGACGCCGTCACCATCCTGCTGCATAAGAAGGGGGGGCGCAATCATTTAGAGAACTACCGGCCGATCACGTTGCGGATGACACAACATTGTTCTTGCAAGGGGAGGAGCAGATTGCAAGGGCAGAAAAACTGTTAGAAGACTTTGAAGCGGAGTCAGGCCTAGCTATGAACAAAGGGAAGTCGTCAATCTTATCGCTTGGGAGGAACCTGGATAAGCAGTCCTGCATAATCGACAGATTCAAATGGGTGAACTTGAACGAAGCTGAGCGGCTTCTGGGGATGTGGGTGACACTGGCCGGGTGTTGCGCCCCCACCTGGGAGAAACCTTTTGCACGGGTAAAGGAAAAACTGAGACAGTGGGAGGCACAGCATCTCACAACAGGGGCAAGGGCGGTGGTGATCAACGCCCAGATAATCTTTATTCCAGGTGCAGGTGTACCCACCGCCGGTGGACATATGGGGGAGGATCCTGAAGGTAACCCATAACTTCATGTCTGGTAACTGGGCCACTACGGACAAGGGTTTCATTATGTGGAGTAGTGAGCTGCTGTACATGGCGAGAGAGGATGGGAGTGTGGGTGTCTGCGACCCGGAGATTGCGCTCACCTTTCTTACGGCTAGGCAAATTGGTCTGCTTCTCACCGAGACCAACGTGCTGAAGCGGGACATAATGTTCCAAGCAGCGGACCTGCCGTTGGGGACGGACACTTTCGTAGCGTATGTGAAGCTCCTGAAATGCTGGTGCGGGAAAAGCGAGAGGTAGAAGTTGGCTTGTAGGGATTTCATGCAGTCGCCGCTAGCAGAAACGCCACCGGAACAGACGAGGGAAGAAGCTAAGTTGCAGCGGATAGTCTTTAATCGGCATATTCTGCTGAACGGCAAGACCCCGGTGGGCGGTCAGAAGGCGGTAGCGAAGCTGTGGGGGGTCCGGTTGATGAATCTGCTGGCCCCGCATGGTGAGGGCGGTCCTAGGGTAAAAGATGTAAAAACCATGGCAAGGGAGCTGGGGGGCTCGAAACAGGCAAAACTGGCACTTTGGGCCTGGGAGGCAGTGCCGCTAGCTGGAAGGAGCTACTTTTGTCTGCCGAGCTCCTGGAGCTGCCTCAACCACCGCCTCGTCCCCCTATCCAAAGAGCCCTGCTATTCAGTAGCGGGCAGTTGGTGTCGCTGAGGGAGCTGAAAGGAAGCTGGGACCAGAAGAAGCATCAATTAGCCAAGAGAGATCTCTGGGCAAGTAGATGGGCAGGGGAAATTGATTGGAAGAGGGTGATTAAATCCATGACTCACTTGTGACGCCTAACAGGCCGCGGGACGTGCTGCTGAGGATTCCCAGTCTCGACCTGCAGGTGGGGGGAAAGACTCTCCTTAAGTGAAAGCCGGCCTGCCTGCACTGTGGAGAACTGAAAACGCAGGAGCATTGTCTTTTCACGTGCCCGCGCATACAACTGGTGATGGTGGCAGTCAGGCGTGCTATGCGCATGCTGAAGCTGTGGAGGCAACTGGCAGATCTGGGGGACTTGCTGTTCGATGAAGCAGCATCTACCTCAGCTTTCCGGTGGCATTTCTTTCCGCCATCGCGGTGCACCAGATATGGGCGGAGAGATCGGTAAGTGACACAGTTACTCTAATTACCAACAACATAGGTAAGCCACGCACCGGTAAGTCACGTACTTACTTTTAGTTCCAACGACATGGATAAGCAACGCACTTACTGTTAAAACCAACCACATTGATATGTAGCACACTTTCTCTTAGTACCAACCATATAAGTAACGCACTAGGTTGTAGTACCAACCACATCGATAAATAACTCACTTACGAGATTAGTAAGTAACGGGCTTACTCACCAACCACACTATTCTTAGGACCAATGACATGGGGAAGTAACGTACTTAATCTTAGTACCAACTACATGGGTAGGTAACGCACTTACTCTTAGTACCAACTACAAAGGTAAATAGCGCACTTACTCATAGTACCAATAACATGGGTACGCACTTACTGTTAGTATAATTTACATCGGAAAGTAACGCACTTACTCTTAGTACCAACCACATGTGTAATTGAAGCACTTACTGTTAGTACCAACCAGATACTGAAGTAACACACTTACTTTTTGTACCAACCACATAGGTAAGTAGCGCACTTACTCTTAGAACCAACCACATGGGTAAGGCACTTACTCCTAGTACCAATTATATGGATAAGTAAGGCACTTAATTTTAGTACCAATGACATGTGCGAGTATCGTACTTACCTTTAGTGCCAACAACATTGGTAAGTATCTCACTTACTCTTAGTACCACCCACGTTGGTAAGTAACGCACTTACTCTTAGTATGAACCACAAGGGACAGTAACGCACATATTTTTAGTACCAACCACATGGCTTGGTAATGCACTTGCTCTTAGTACGACCCACGTAAGTAACGCACTTACTTATAGTACCAAATACATTAGTAAGTAACGCACATACTCTTAATACTAACGATATCGGTAAGTAACGCATCCACTTTTGTTGTGCCAACACATTACAGTGGCACGGTCATCGCACTCCCATTCGGCCTACAAGCCTGCTCAGCTTCTGGAATTTTTTGGGGAGGTTGTTCAACATGTGTTCTTTAAACCCTCAAAGTTTCAGAGTTTTTGAAGCAGTTACCAAGGCGTGACAACATTTTATGTTTCAAGACTTATGGCATCCCAGAAGTGTGTGTTACTCCTTTTTGGTAACACCCGAGTTCACCATTTCGGCTGCTGACTCGTCTACCAAGCTCTGATTGGTCGGAAATTCGGTCTGGCAGTTCTATTCCCCGCTGTGCAGATTTTCACCAAGTTTCAAAACGATCCAACATGTGAGCATTGCGTGACAGCTGCCGAAATGCACTGTTCCGTAGTCATGGTGCACTGTTGGCAGCATTTCCTTTGCCACCCTTTCATTGTTGTCATGCCAGTGGTGCAGGGACAGAGAATGAGACAAGAAGTACAGGTGGTCAAGTGGGACTCTACAGCCCTCCTTTTGAGAAGTGTGGTCTTCCTGGAACCAGCTTGCAAGAGGGTGCAAGTGGGAAGACAAGCTGACTCATGGTTGGCTTAACTCACAATTGGTTGCCTTGAGTACAGCTCTGAACATCCATGTGTGGTTGGCTTTGCTGACCTAGCTAGGACGTTTCCCATCCTTCTCTAGCCTTTCTCCCCTAGGACTCAACATTCTCTGAGTTCCCAGGATGACCCAACCCCTTATGAGTCCCCTAGGCAATGTTGTACTCACCTCTTCCTTGCATCAATGAGACTACACGTTTTGTTTTCAGCCGAGCTTACGTTTTCGTTCACTGCGTAGTGCACACACCTCTGATAATAGCAAGTTATATACCGTTGGAAAGCAGACACCTAAGGCTAATCGCTGTCCAAGTTTCAGCCTCGTATAGTTTTGGAGCTGATCGTGACGGCGCTTTGAACAGAGGCGGTTTGAAGACGTTAGATTCTGCTTAGGGGGTTTCATGGGCATCCGCGACCTCTAAGTGGACTCTTGACTATAACAAGTGGTATCAGAGCTGTTCTACTCTGTTCTTGGGTGAATATGGAGGCTGAAGGTTCTGCTCCAGCTGGTCCGAGTGGCAGTGGTGGCGTGAGAGGCGCTGGGGAAGTGGGAAGAGGCGTTGCTGGCGGATCTGCACCAATGGCTTCCGTTTCAACATCAGCTAAGGATGATGTGAAGGCATTCAACCTGGAGAAGTTCTCTGGGGAGGATTGGGCATCATGGAGCTTCAGGATGGAGCTTCTCTTCAACCATTATGGGCTGCTTGAAGTGATGGATGGAGAATTGAAGAGGCCTGCGAGCGAAGGAGCGACCAAAGAATGGGATCGCCGATCCAAGGATGGATTCTTCCTTCTCTCCCAATGCCTCTCATCCAACCAGCTGCACCACATCAAGCATCTCATCAAGGAAGTTGAGTGTGGTCCTAAGGCATGGAAGATATTGAAGGATGTCCATGCCCCCAGCAGCGAAGCTATGGTGGTGGTGCTCGAGCGACAACTCCATGCGGTGAAGATCAACGAGGGTGATGCCGTACAAGGAGCGTTTCGAACAACTCAGGGACCTCTATGTGAAGCTCTCTGCTGCTGGTGTGGACTACCCTGAGAAAATCAAGTGCTACAAGGCTCTCTCCCTGCTGCCGGAGTCGTGGGGGCCCTTGGTGGTCAACCTTAATGGCATGAAGGACTCGTGGTCCCTTGAGTGGATTCGCGCGCAAGTTCTTCAAGAGGAGTTTTGGAGGAAGGAGCTGACCGCCGCTGCCGGTGAAGGTGGAGGTTCAGCCTACGGCATGAAGGGCTTCAAGGGGCGTGGCAGCAAGAAAGGCAAGGCCAAGGAAGGCTCTGGAGGGGAGCAGCATTTGGGAGGGAAGAGTGGCAACAAGGGAGGCAAGCGGTGTGGCGGCAAGTGTTGGTATTGCCATGTAGAAGGGCACCCATGGTTCAAGTGCCGCAAGCTACCTGACGGCTGGAGGCCTGGTCAGCCATCAATTGAGGGCTCCAAGGGTATTCATGGAGCTATGGGAGAAGGCGTGGGCAGTGAGGAGGGCGTTGGAGGTGCTGGCGGATACGGTGGCATGTTCTACCATGTAGGAGAGGCGTGCTCCGAGGACATGGTTGTGCCGGCCAGCAAGGTTGCTCTTCACCGCTCCTCCCATTGGGTCATCGACACGGGAGCCTTCATGACCATGACCAACCGAGAGGATCTACTGGATGAAGTTAGGCCATCAAAGGCAGCCACTGTCGTTTCAGCCACCGGCCAAGTTGTACCCGTGCGTGGCGAGGGGAGAGCCATGTTCATAGGTGCGGATGGGAGGCTTGTGGGGCTGAAGCGTGTTCTCCTTGTTCCTGGATTGTGTGCCAACCTCCTCTCTACCAAGGCCCTAAGTGAGGCAGGGATGAAGATGGAGATGTTGGGCACAAAGGTTTTCAAGGCAACTCTGGATGGGCGCGTGTTGTGGGACCTCCGAGGCGGCAAAGACATGCACCGGTCCATGTGGGAGATACCGGTGCCGCCATGGAAGGAGGCGGCTGCGCGCTTGGCTGCTGGAGGTGTGAGAGGAGGGCATGTTAACCACGTGGACAATGGAGGAGGTGGTGATGATAGTGATGGTGGGCTCCTTGGGCATGGAAGGGCTGAGTTACCAAGTGTAACTCCTAGCACGGGTGAGACGGATTGGCTCACCGCACACCGTCGCTTTGGCCACGTGGCGCTACCTCAGTTGCGGCAGCTGTTCAAGGAGGAAAGAGTCAAGGGGCTGATGATAAAGGGGGAGCCCAAGGAGGTGGGATCTTGTGAGACTTGCTTGACCAGCAAGTTTTCACGGTTTCCCTTCCATTCGGTGGAGGGGAAGTCGAGTGACCCAGTGGAGCTCGTGCATGTGGATTTCGTGGGACCCATGAAGGTGAAGGGAGATGGTGGGGCCCTGTATTCCATGACCATGGTGGATGATAACACAAGGCTCACCTGGTCCTTTCCACTTGCAAAGAAAAGTGATGCTGCAAGGATCATCATTGAAGAGTGGCTGCCCTTGGTGGAGCGAGAGAGCGGCAAGCGGGTGAAGGCGATTCGTAGCGACCGTGGTGGGGAGTTCTTGGGAGCGGAGTTCCGGAGCTGGCTGAAGCGGCACGGCATCAAACAGCAGCTCACCACGGCCTACACTCCTCAATCCAATGGCGTGGCAGAGAGAGCGAACCGGACCATCATGGAGGGTGGGAGAACGATGTTGGTAGACTCGGGTCTACCCTTACGATTCTGGCCCCTCGCTATTCGCCATGCCACCGTCATCAAGAACCGAGTATTGACTCATGTGGGAGGGCAGCAATGGGTCCCTATGGAGAAGTGGAGAGGCAGGAAGCCCCTGGTGGATATGCTTCGAGTCTTCGGGTGCATGGGACTCGTGCACGTCCCTAAGGAGAAGCGTGACAAGCTTCAAGCGGCGGCGGTGTGGGCTGTTCATTTGGGACTTGCACAAGGGAGCAAAGGGTGGCTCATGTGGGACCCAAAAGCCAACACCATCTTCACCACCAGAGATGCCAAGTTCATGGAGGGGCTCATGTTCAAGGAGTGGTTGGAGCGAGGGAGGAGCAAGGTCACCATTCCGCTCGGAATAGAGGTGGGAACGAACGATCCACTGCTCATTCCCATCGAGTTGTCTTCATCTTCAGAGGTAATGGAGGTGTCACATGACTTGGGAGGTGCTGAAGGGGAGGCAACAGAGGTGGAAGGAGTGTTGCAGCAAGAGGAGGCCCCTGTAGCTGAGAGATGTGATGCCGGGGAGGAGGTGCAGCAGCCAACATCATTCCCTTCACTTCCATCAAGGCGGACAACCCAAGGGAAGCGTGGTGCTGTCCGCGGTGGAGTTAAGGAGGGTGCAGCCAAGGAGAGGCCCAAGAGAGCTGCTCACCCAAGGGATTTCCTCAAGTATGAAAGGCTTGGGGGTCCTAAGGCATTGCTGGTCCAGGGGGAGGAAGATGATGAGGAGAAGGGAGCCGAGGGAGAGATGGAGCAGATTTGTTGCTTCGGTGTCAACTTACCTCATGAACCGGCTTCAATGGAGGAAGCACTTGCTGGAGATGATCGAGAGGCTTGGTTGGCTTCAAGGGAGGATGAGTTTCAGAGCCTCATGGAAAATGGAACATGGACCCTCACTGATCTGCCCCCTGGAAGAAAGGCATTGGATTGCACGTGGATATTACGTGTGAAGACCGATGCGGAGGGGAAGTTGGAGAGGCGCAAAACAAGACTTGTGATCAAGGGCTTCCAGCAGAGGGAGGGGGTTGACTTCAAGGAGGTGTTTGCTCCTGTTGCTAAGGCTCCTACGCTCCGGGTGTTGCTAGCAGCAGCTGCTGTTTGTGGTTGGAAGGTGGAGCAAATGGATGTGAAGACGGCCTTCCTCTATGGCGTGGTAGATGAGGAGATCTACATGAAGCAACCAGAGGGGTATGACGATGGGAGCGGACGTGTTTGCAGGCTCAACAAGGCCCTCTATGGCCTCAAACAAGCTCCAAGGTGCTGGTATGCAAGGCTGATGGAGGCGTTGGAGGCTCTTGGCTTCAAAGTCAGCGGGTGCGACGAGAGTCTCTTCATGACCGAGGGGGAGGAGGAGAAGGTGTTTCTCCTTGTCTATGTCGATGACATTCTTCCTCTTTTCTCCATCTCTAGAGAGGATTAAGGAGGTGCAAGGGAAGCTGAAGGAGACCTTTCAATGCAAGGCCCTTGGACCGGTGGGGTATTACCTTGGTCTTCACGTGGAGAGGGACGAGGTGAAGGGATGGTTGAGGCTTCACCAACACAAGTACCTTGCAGCCATGGGGGAGAGGTATGGGCTGGAGGAAGGGAGGAGTGTGAAGACTCCTCTACCCTCAGGGTTTCAGCTACACCTTGATAAAGAGGAGGGTGAGGTGTTGGAGCCCGAGTTGCAGCGTCGGTTCCAGTCAATGGTGGGGAGCTTGATGTATGCTTCGGTCAACACTCGCCCCGATATTTCATTCGCGGTTTCGCAGCTGGCTCGTGTGGTGTCTAGGCCCCTTCAAGAGCACCTTGATGCAGCAGAGAGGCTGGTGAGGTACTGCATGGCAAACTCAAGGGTGGGGCTGCAATATTCAGTGCATGGGCAGCTGAAGCAAAAGGGAGTGGAGGAGGTGAGCACGAAGACCGGTGTACCTGCAAGGCGTGGACACTTGTACCTCTCGTGCTTCACCGACGCTACATGGGCAAGTGACATTAGTGATGCAACATCCCATGGTGGCTATGTATGCTGTGTTGGAGGGAGTCCAGTGAGCTGGAAGTCTAAGAAGCAAGGGGAGATAGCTCACTCATCAACGGAGAGCGAGTACATGGCGTTGTTTCATGGGGTGAAGGAGGTGATTTGGATGAGAAGGTTGCTTGAGGAGTTGGGGCAGGAGCAAGAGGGTCCTACACCTGTGTTTTGTGACAGCCAAGGAGCAATTGCAATGGCTCGCAATGCTGTGCTCCATGGGCTGAACAAGCACATGCATATCAAATGGCATTGGGTGAGGAAGGAGGTGAAGAAGGGCACGGTCTCCTTGCACTACATCAACACTACCAAGAAACCTGCAGATTTTTTGACGAAGCGGCTTGCAGAGCATCAGCATTGGACCTGCGCCAAATTGTGTGGCATGTCCTTCAACTAAGGGAGGCAGCTTCAGGGAGCAGCTAAGGGATGAATGAGAGCACGATGAGGGGGAGTTTGTTGTGCCAACACATTACAGTGGCACGGTCATCGCACTCCCATTCGGCCTACAAGCCTGCTCAGCTTCTGGAATTTTGTGAGGAGGTTTTTCAACATGTGTTCTTCAAACCCTCAAAGTTTCAGAGTTTTTGAAGCAGTTACCAAGGCGTGACAACATTTTATGTTTCAAGACTTATGGCATCCCGGAAGTGTGTGTTACTCCTTTTTGGTAACACCCGAGTTCACCATTTCGGCTGCTGACTCGTCTACCAAGCTCTGATTGGTCGGAAATTCGGTCTGGCAGTTCTATTCCCCGCTGTGCAGATTTTCACCAAGTTTCAAAACGATCCAACATGTGAGCATTGCGTGACAGCTGCCGAAATGCACTGTTCCGTAGTCATGGTGCACTGTTGGCAGCATTTCCCTTGCCACCCTTTCATTGTTGTCATGCCAATGGTGCAGGGACAGAGAATGAGACAAGAAGTACAGGTGGTCAAGTGGGACTCTACAGCCCTCCTTTTGAGAAGTGTGGTCTTCCTGGAACCAGCTTGCAAGAGGGTGCAAGTGGGAAGACAAGCTGACTCATGGTTGGCTTAACTCACAATTGGTTGCCTTGAGTACAGCTCTGAACATCCATGTGTGGTTGGCTTTGCTGACCTAGCTAGGACGTTTCCCATCCTTCTCTAGCCTTTCTCCCCTAGGACTCAACATTCTCTGAGTTCCCAGGATGACCCAACCTCTTATGAGTCCCCTAGGCAATGTTGTACTCACCTCTTCCTTGCATCAATGAGACTACACGTTTTGTTTTCAGCCGAGCTTACGTTTTCGTTCACTGCGTAGTGCACACACCTCTGATAATAGCAAGTTATATACCGTTGGAAAGCAGACACCTAAGGCTAACCGCTGTCCAAGTTTCAGCCTCGTATAGTTTTGGAGCTGATCGTGACGGCGCTTTGAACAGAGGCGGTTTGAAGACGTCAGATTCTGCTTAGGGGGTTTCATGGGCATCCGCGACCTCTAAGTGGACTCTTGACTATGACAACTTTTAGTACCAATGACATGGGTCAGTCACGCTATTAGTTTCAGTTCCAACGACTTACTCTTAGTACCAACCACATCTGTATGTAACACACTTACGAGATCGGTAAGTAACACGCTTACTCTTAGTACCAACCACATGGGTAAGTGACGCATTTACTCTTAGTATCAACCACATAAGTACGTAATGCACTGATTATTAGTACCAATGACATGGGGAAGAGCCTACTTACTCAAACTACCAACCATATTGACAAATAATGCACTTACTATTAGTACCAACTATATGGGAAAGTAACGACATTGGTAAGTAACGCACTCACTCTTACTACCAACAACATGGGTAGATAACGCACTTACTCTTAGTACTAACCATATTGTTAAGTAACGAACTTACTATGGATAACAACCACATAGTTAACGCAATAACCTTAGTACCAACTGCATGGGTAAGTAACGCACTTACTCTTAGTATCAACGACATGGGTAAGTAACGCACATACTCTTAGTACCAACAACATGGGTAAGTAACACACTTACTCTTAGTACCAACAATATGGGTAAGTTACGCACCCACTCTTAGTACTAACGACATGGGTAAGGAACGCTCTTATTCTTAGTACCATACACATAGGTAAGTAGCGCACTTACTCCTAGTACGAATCATATGGGTAAGTAACGAACTTGCTCTTAGTACCAACAGCATATGTAAGTAACGCACTTACGAGATCGGTAAGTAAAGCCCTTACTCCTAGTATCAACTACACAGGTAAGTGACGCACTTACTCTTAGTACCAGTGATATGGGAAGTAACTTCCTTACTCTTAGCACCAACCACATTGGTAAGTAACGCACTTACTATTAGAACCAACTACATGGGAAGTAATGCACTTTCTTTTAGCACCAACCACATCGGTATGTTACGCACTTACTCTTTGTCAGAACATTATAGCTTATACATTTGTGTAGGCTGTAGTGGGGTAGCCCATAAGGGGTACAACCCAATTAGGGTTAGTACTTGTATACAACTGTTTCATAGTGCATTCATTCCATTCTCACTTCTCGTCATGGTATCGAGCAGGTTCCCGAGTGGGAATACTGCCTAGGGCCCACCACGAACTTTTTTTTCCTGCCCGGAGCGCACTTAGCTCCTAACCCAAGTAGCGCCTCGAGCCGCCTTAGTGGCCCCTATTGGCCGCCCTTACTCCCCTTCGAGCCGCCCGCTACGGCCCCGCTTAGGCCCCGTCGGCCCCGCTACGGCCCCGCTTAGGCCCCACTACGGCCCCGCTACGGCCCCGCTACGGCCCCGCTACGGCCCCGCTACAGCCCCGTCGGCCCCGTCGGCCCCACTACGGCCCCGCTTAGGCCCCGTCGGCCCCGCTACGGCCCTGCTTAAGCCCCGCTACGGCCCCGCTACGGCCGTGTTGGCCCCATCGGCCCCACTACGGCCCCGCTTAGGCCCCGTCGGCCCCGCTACGGCCCCGCTACGGCCCCGCTTAGGCCCCGCTACGGCCCAGCTTAGGCCCCGCTACGGCCCCGCTTCGGCCCCGCTTAGGCCCCGCTGCGGCCCCGCTACGGCCCCACTTTGGCCCCGTCGGCCTCTCTACGGCCCCACTTAGGCCCCACTTCGGCCCCGTCGCCACCGCGGCCCCGCCCACCCTTGCGGCCCGCCGCCACCCGCGACCTCGCCACCACCTGCGACCCCGCCTCCCAGCGCCCGCAACGCCGAGCAGCCGAACCGCCGGCCACCTAAGCCGCCCGACCTCCCGAGCCGCCCAGCAGCCGAGCCGCTCGACAGCCGAGCCGCCCAGCACCGTGCAGCCGAGCCGCCCAGCAGCCGAGCCTCCCAGCAGCCGAGCCACCCGACAGCCGAGCCGCCCCGCACCAGCAGCCGAGCCGCCCAGCAGCCGAGCCGCCCAGCAGCCGAGCCGCCCTGCTGCCGAGTTGCCCGAAAGCCGAGCCGCCGAGTAGCCCGATCGCTCCACCTACCTGGTAAGAGCACAGTCTCTGCCACTGCACTGCCCTGCCTCCTGCTGTTATGGCTTCCCCTAGCGTTTTCACCTTTGACGCTGAGGGTCGGGCAATGGACTTTGAGGTCTAGGTAGATGATCTGGAGCTTTTCCTGCAGTGCGATAGAGCAGACGGCCTCTCCCTGTTTGACCTCACTTCAGGTGCCTCCCTTGCCCCTGCAGCTGATGCTAACGCCACTGTTCGCTCACAGTGGGCCACACGTGACGCTGCTGCTCGCCTTGTTGTGCGCCGCCACTTACCGACCACTGAGCGTGCACACATTAGCCAGTACGAGAGTGCTCAGACCTTGTGCGACACTGTAGTTGCACGCTACTCTTCCCCTGCCACTCGTGTACTGAGCCGCCTCATGCTACCGTACCTCTTCCCTGACCTTGCTGCTTTTCCCACTGTTGCTGACCTCATAACGCACCTCCGCACTAGTGACACTCGCTACCGCGCTGCGCTTCCTGCTGAGTTCTGCGCCAAGAACCCCCCCCCATGTACAACACCCTCTACTACATAGTCACCCGTCTCCCTGACTCTCTCCGTGTAGTCAGGGACCACTTCCTCTCTGTTTGCCCCACCACTCTCCCCGTTGACCTCCTCGAGAAGGCCCTCCTAGCGATAGAGAAGAGCATAGTCGCTGTAGGAGCCTCTCGTGGTGACCCTCGCACCCCCGTCTTTGAGGGGTGTTCTCCCTCCCCCCTCTTGCCCTCTGTTGCTTCGGCTGCTGCGGCCGACCTCGTTGGTTTTGAGTCGGTCGGCGCTGCGTCTGCCCCGAGCGGGAGACGCCGCACCGGCAAGGGTAAGGGGGGCAAGGGCACGGGAGGAGGTGGAGGGGGCGGTGGAGGTGGTGGTGGAGGCGGTGGAGGGAGTGGGGGTGGTGGTGGGAGTGGTGCTGGGGGTGGCGGCGGCGGCGGCAGCAGTGGAGGCGGCGGAGGCGGTGGAGGTGGCGGAGGGAGCGGAGTCGGCGGAGGTAGTGGAGGAGGCGGAGGTGGAGGAGGCGGCGGCGGCGGCGGAGGGGGCGGTGGTGGAGCAAGTCGCGACTCTGCGTTGAGGAGTGGCGCCGGTGGTGGTCAGCGCCTGCAGCAGCAGCGGAGTGGTGTGACCCTGTCCCCTCAGCAGCTTCGTGAGTGGTACACTGCACGCCAGCGCGGTGGGGGTTTTGGTCCCTGCTCTTACGTTCTCCGTACCGGCGACTGCACTGGTGAGCAGTGAGGGGGTCCGCACTCCACCCAGCGCTGCTTTGGTCGCCTGACGGAGGCGTGGCGTCGCGAGTTCCCTGAGGCGTCAGAGATCCCTCGCTGGGGAGATCTGGCTAAGGCCGGGGTTGCTATCTTTGATCTTGACTTTGATGCTATTCTTGCTGCCATGTACGCTGTTGCTCATAGTACTGAGGGTGCCTGATACCTGTGTGTACCGCCTGACCCGAGCATTGAGGCTGCTGCGCTAGGTGCTGGTTAGACTGCTGCTCTAGGTGCTAGTGCGTCTGCTGCCCCAAGTGCCAGTGCGTCTGCCGCCCCAGGTGCTGGTGAGTCTGCTCTCTCAGGTACTACGTCGGCTCAGGCCTTCCACACCTTCACCCTGGACTCGGGTGCGTCCCGCTCCTTCTTTCGAGACCGCACCACTCTTACGCCTCTTAGTCGGCCGGTTGCAGTCTCCCTAGCAGACCCCTCCGGGGGTCCTGTCCTTGCTAGCTTCTCCACTGTCCTTCTGTGCCCTGTAGCCCCCTCTGGCACCCTGTATGCTCTCTACCTCCCCTCGTTCTCTATGAACTTGGTGAGTGGAGCGGACCTACTGGATCGAGGAGTTGACCAGTTCACTCCTACGAGTCAGCGAGTGACCCACTGCAGGTGTGCTCGGACAGGCCGACACTTGGCCACGTTCACCTGTCGGCCAGGATCGAGCCTGTACACCCTTACTGCTGAGTCTCCTCCTACTGCTGAGTCTGCCTAGGTAGCTGCGTCGAGTCAGGTGCTTGCTGCGGCGTCCAGGTCTGGTCCTGAGTCTGCCCCTTCCTCGTGACGTCTCCTGTCCCACCAGACTCTCCTTTGGCACCACTGCCTTGGTCACCCCTCCTTGCCTCGTCTCCGAGGCATGGCCTCCTGTGTCCTTGTCTGTGGTCTTCCTCGGTCTCTCCCTCCCCTTCCTCCAGGGCCTGGCCCCACCTGCGTCCCCTGCGTCAAGGGGCAATAGCGCGCCGCCCCTCACTCCTCCGAGTTTCCTCCGACAGAGGCTCCGCTGCAGACTCTACACATGGACGTGTAGGGCCCAGCCCGCGTCAGTAGGCAGAGGAGAGAGCGGTACTTTCTGTTGGTTGTTGACGACTACTCGCGTTACACCACAGTCTTCCCTTTGCGCAGCAAGGGTGACGTCACTGAGGTGTTGATCGACTGGATCCGCGCAGCTCGTCTCCAGCTCAGAGAGAGTTTTCGGCTCGGACTTTCCTGTTTTGCGTCTGCTCTCGGACAGAGGAGGGGAGTTTTCCTCTGCCCGTCTAGGAGCCTTCTGTCGGGCACAGGGCATCCGCCAGACGTTCACGCTTCCGGCCTCTCCACAGCAAAATGGGATTGCTGAGCGCCGCATTGGCATGGTCATGGACGTCGCGCGTACTTCCATGATGCATGCGGCTGCCCCCCATTTTCTGTGGCCGTTTGCGGTTCAGTACGCCGCGCATCAGCTCAACCTTCAGCCCCGGGTCTCCTTGCCAGAGACCTCCCCCGCCTTGCGGTGGAGAGGGCATCCGGAAGACCTTCACGCTTTCGGCCTCTCCACAGCAAAATGGGATTGCTGAGCGCCGCATTGGCATGGTCATGGACGTCGCTCGTACGTCCATGATCCATGCGGCTGCTCCCCATTTTCTGTGGCCGTTTGCGGTTCGGTACGCAGCGCATCAGATCAACCTTCAGCCCTGAGTCTCCTTGCCGGAGACCTCCCCCATCCTGAGGTTGATGGGGAAGGTTGGCGATGCGTCTGCGTTTCAGGGTCTGGGGATCTCGGGCGTTTGTCCGCGACTTGTCTGCGTACAAGCTGTCCCCCCATGCTGTTCCTTGCGTCTTCCTTGGCTTCCCCCCCGACGCGCCTGGCTGGCAGTTTTACCACCCCACCACGCGCCGTGTTCTGTCCTCCCAGGACGTCACCTTTGACGAGTCGGTGCCTTACTACCGTCTCTTCCCCTACCGCACTGCGCCCCTCCCCCCGCCGCCACTCATCCTTGCGCCAAGTGCTACTCAGGTAGACCCCCTCCCTCCTCAGGGTCCTGCCCCTCAGGTGTGTCCCAGGTAGACGCAGTCGAGCCTGTCGAGGTAGCTGTAGACTCTGGTGCTGCTAGAGGTGCTGAGCCTGCGCGTGCCAGGTCTGCAGATGCCGGGTCTGGGGATGCTGAGTCTGGGGGTGCTGAGAGTGGAGGTGCTGAGCCTAGGGGTGCTGAGTCTGTGGGTGCGGAGCCTGGGGGTGCTGGGTCTGCTCGTGTGGCCGCCGGCGGTACTTCGTCGAGGCGGGAGCCGCTCTCTCCACAAGAGCTGCGCGTGTGGTTCGTCCGCCTCTGGAGACGTGCTGCTGAGTGTGGGGGTGTTGGCGCTGGTGTTTCTATTGGTGCTGGTGCATCTGTGGGTGCTGCTGAGGCAACTGGTGCTGACGGTCCTACTGGAGTTGGTGCTGCTGGAGTTGGAGCTCCTGGGGGTGTTGATGCTGGTGTTCCTACTGGTGCTGGTGCGTCTCGGGGTGCTCCTGAGGCAGCTAGTGCTTACGGTCCTACTGGAGTTGGTGCTGCTGGAGCTGGAGCTGCTAAAGGTGTTGGCGCTGGTGTTTCTACTGGTGCTGATGGTCCTACCAGAGTTGGTGCTGCTGGAGCTGGAGCTGCTGAGGGTGTTGGCGCTGGCGGTGCTGCTGGCGCTGGTGCTTCTGAGGGTACTGGAGTTGGCGCTGTTGGAGCTGGAGGTTCTGCTGGCGCTGGTGCTGCTGCTGGGGGTACTGGTGCCGTACTTGCTGGTTCTAGAGTTGCTGCGCTGCCGAGGCCGTACTTCGTTCCGCTCCTGGAGTAGGTTCTTGGTCTCCCGCCCTCTACTGGTCCTGTTCCTTCCCTAGAGTGTCCACTTCCTGTCCAGTCGCAGTCACAGTTACCGCCCGCCTCCCCTCTACCTTCTCCTTCTCCCTACACTGGTCCTACTGGAGGTCTTGCTGAGCGTCGTGAGCCTGCGTCTCGTCCCGCGTCACCTGTTCGTGCTGCTCGCACTAGTGGTCGCACTGGGCGTCCGCGTCCTCCTACGGTCCCCGGCACACATTAGATGGCACTGTGTTCTTCCACTGCTCCTCTGCGTGTCCCGTTGCCGTCTCCTCCAGAGTCCTCTCTTCCTTCTCTTACTGACCCGGAGTCTGACTCCCTTCGTGCTGCTAGTCCTTCGATCACGCGCCTTTCTGCTACTAACGTCTTTGATCCTTCCTTTGAGTCTGCTACAGCGTCTACTCTCGTTGCTGAGCTTGTCGACTTCGCTGCTCGCTGTCGTGTAGACTACGCTGCCAGTCTTGTTGCTGAGTCTGAGTCTGTCTGTCCTCCGTCCGTCGGGGGTGAGTGTGCTCTTAGCACGGACGTCCTTGAGGACAGGCAGGAGGAGTTCCAGTGCTTTGCGGCTGCTTTGCCCCATCTAGTGTCCACGCTGATTGCACCTGAGGGAGACCCGGATGCACCAGACTTCCCGACTCCTCGATCGTACGCTGAGGCGATCGAGGGTCCCTACTCCTCTTAGTGGTAGTCGGCCATGGATGCAGAGATGGCTTCCTGGAAGTCCACAGGCACCTACGTCGACGAGGCTCCCCCACCTGGGGCGAACATCGTCAGTGGGATGTGGATCTTCAGGGTGAAGCGGCCGCCGGGCTCTCTGCCTATCTTCAAGGCGCGTTACGTGGCTCGAGGCTTCAGTCAGCGGCAGGGAGTTGACTACTTTCAGACCTTCTCTCCCACCCCGAAGATGACCACTCTTCGGGTGCTGCTGCACAAAGCCGCTCAGCGCGACTACGAGCTTCACTCTCTTGACTTCAGCACAGCTTTCCTGCAGGGCAGATTGCACGAAGAGATCTGGCTGCGCCGCCCTCCTGGCTTCACTGGGTTGTTTCCTCCTCGCACCCACTGGAGCCTCAGGCGACCAGTCTACGGTCTCCGCCAGGCGCCCCGTGAGTGGCACGACACACTGAGTACTACACTTGCGGCTCCTGGGTTTGCTCCTTCTACAGCCGAGCCGTCGCTGTTTCTACGCACCGACACCTCATTTGCCGCCGTTATACATCCTCGTGTACGTCGACGACCTGGTCTTTGCCACTGCTGACACTGCTGGACTCGCCCACGTGAAGTCCGAGCCGCAGAAGAGACACACGTGCACTGACCTGGGTGAACTGCGCAGCTACCTAGGCTTGCAGATCACCCGGGACAGAGCACAGCGCACCATTACTCTGACTCAGTCACACATGGTGCAGCAGGTCCTTCAGCGCTTCGGCTTTACGTACTCCTCGCCTCAGGCCACTCCTCTGTCTACTCGCCACTCGCTCTCAGCTCTGCCTTCGGATGAGTCCGTAGAGTCGAGTGGCCCGTACCCAGAGCTTGTTGGCTGCCTCAGGTACGTGATGAACTGCACACGACCTGACCTTGCATACCCTCTTAGCATCTTGGCACGCTATGTTGCTCCTAGGAGACACCGACATGAGCACATGGCTGCAGCGAAGAGGGTGTTGCGCTACATGTGCAGTAAGTCGTGCATGGGGCTAGTGTTTGGAGGGCGACGTCGAGTAGTCCTCACAGGTCACGCAGACGCTTCTTGGGCTTACAACCAGGCTACGCAGCGGTCGTAACAGGCTTACACCTTCAGCCTTGGCTCCGGCTCAGTTTCGTGGCGGTCTACCCGCTCGTCCTCTGTTCTCAGCTCCAGCTGTGAGGCTGAGATCTACGCAGGGGCCATGGCTGCACAGGAGCTACGCTGGCTTGCCTACCTGCTGACCGACCTAGGAGAGCCGCCTCGTTCTCCTCCAGTTCTGTACGTAGACAACAAGGCCATGCTGGCCTTGTGTCGGGAGCACAGACTGGAGCACAGAACGAAGCACATTTCTCTCCGCTACTTCCTGTCTCGTGAGGTGCAGCAGCGTGGTCAGCTCCGCCTCACCTACGTGGCCTCTGAGGCCAACACTGCTGATATCTTCACCAAGGCCCTTCCGCCTTAGTGATCATCAGCGCTTCTGTACTGTGCTAGGTCTTGTGCCTACCTGGCCTCACTTGCTCACTTCTTGATTTTGTTTGTACTGTCTTCTTTCTATACCTGCCCTTGCTTGTTTTACCTTTATATATATGACCTTGCATGTGAACTGGCCTTGTGGCCTTACTCTTGTGCTTGGACTGTGTGGTGACTTTGTGATCCACCCCGAGCTTGCTTTGCTTTGCTTGACTGGTCTTGTGACCACTTTTTCTCCCCCACTTTGCCTATGGGGGTGTGTCAGAACATTATAGCTTATACATTTGTGTAGGCTGTAGTGGGGTAGCCCATAAGGGGTACAACCCAATTAGGGTTAGTACTTGTACCCAACTGTTTCATAGTGCATTCATTCCATTCTCACTTCTCGTCACTCTTAGTACCAACCCCATAGTGAAGTAACACAATTATTCTTTGTATCTACAACATGGGTAAGCAACGCACTTACTCTTAGTATCAACCACATGGGTAAAAAACACACTTACTCTTAGTACCAACCGCATGGGTAAGTAGCGCACTCGCAAACGGCAGCACTGCTTGGAGAATAGCTCCTCGGCGTGCACACAACATACACCATGCCAGTCACTGCACCAGCCATGCAAGAAGGGCATGGCACCTATTGCTGCACGTCATCGTCGCCGTCGCCCACGTCAGCCAGGCGCACCTGGCCGATTGCGACGGAGCACCGGTTGAAGGCCGGATAGTTCAGTGCCTTCGTTAGGAAGTCGGTCGGCTGCTCTGTGGTCCAGATGTACTTCAATCAAAACTTCCCGTGCTTCACCGTGTGCTGCAGCCAGCCTTTTCGCCGCTCCATGTGCTTGAGGTTGTCTCTCAACCCCATGCCCTCGGCGACAGTGATGGCCAACTCTTTTTCCACCCGGAGGACGGTCGGCGTCCCGGCGTCCAGCTACCGGAACTCTGCGAGGAGGAAGCGAAGGCGACGTATCTCTTTGCCGGCTTCGGTTGCCGTTACGTACTCCGACTCGGTCGACGACAGCGTCAAGCACTTGATGCGCTGGTTCGACCAAGAGACAGCGACCCCTACGTAGGAGA
Source organism: Closterium sp. NIES-65 (assembly GCA_948144175.1). NCBI lineage: Eukaryota > Viridiplantae > Streptophyta > Zygnematophyceae > Desmidiales > Closteriaceae > Closterium > Closterium sp. NIES-65. The sequence goes on along the minus strand of CANXME010001974.1, from coordinate 55,095 downwards.
ATACGTAGCCGCTTGTGCTCATTTGGTTCTGCTTGTCGCCGGTGTCGCCGGCATCCATGTAGTCGACCAGTTTCTGTGACTCTGGTCCACCGCCGAACTCCAGGGCGGTGTCACGAGTGTTGGCAAGGTTGGCGAGTCAGCGGTCCACCTCGTGTCAGTGCTGGTCGCTCCTCACCGTGAGGCCGCTCCCTAGCTCGCTACAGGCGAAGGCGATGTCCAGCCTCGTCGTCGTTGCCACGAACTGCAGCGAGCCGACATTTTGCCGGTACTCCTCCTCCTGGCGCTCTTGTGCCTCCTCGTCGTCGAACGTCAGCTCAGCGTAGGCGTCGACCAAGACCGGCGTCTTCGGGGTGCGCCCAGTCTGCTCCTCCTCGATGAACTGCCTACGCAGCTTGTCGGCGTAGCCATGCTCGTGCAGCCACAGCTTCCTTGCCGGCCTGTCGCGTACGATCTCCAGTTCGAGGTACTTCTGCACCGGTGAGATCTCCCGCAGCTTGAAGGTGGCCTCCAGCAGCTCCTTCAGCATAGTTGTGCTGCTGCTGGCAACCACCAGGTCGTCAACGTATACCAGCACCCAGTAGGCCACCCTGTCGTCGCCGACCTTGAAGTAGAGTGATGTGTCGACCCGGCTCTTCTTCCAGCCAGCGCCCAGCAGCAAGCCGTCGAGAGCCCAATACCACAACAACGGCGACTGCTTCAGCCCGTAGCGGCTCTTTGGAAGCTTGCATACCCGGCCGGTCCTGTCGTTGAAGTAGTCCGGCTGGTACATGTACAGCACCCGGTCGAGCTTACTCTGCAGGAAAGCGTTCTTCATGTCGAGCTGCATCAGGTTGAGGTCGAGGTTGGCGACAATGCTGAGGAAGGTCCTCAGCGTGACGTTGCTGCTTACGTCGTACGCCCCGTCGTAGTCGGCGCTATACACCTGGGTGAAACCCTTCACGACCAGCCTTGCCTTCTCGCGCTTGACGGTATCGTCGATGCGGTACTTCGTCGTCAGCACCCACCGGTTCTTCATGACGTTCATCCCGGGTGGGCGTTCAACTAGCTCCAGGTTTCTTGCAGATGAGGCCGCGGATCTCCTCCTCCATGGCGGCCTTCACCGCCTTGCACTTCCAGCTCGCCAACGCCTCCTTCACCGTTATCATTGAGATGTCCCAGCGATGTTCAGGGTCAGCGTGCATGTCCGGGTCGAGCTTTGGCAGCTCGACGTCATCCTCGGCATTATCGTACGCTGGGACTTCGTCGTCGTTATCGTACAGTGTGGTGAAGAAATCGGGCGGCCTGCGAAGTCGGCCTGTACGCTGTGATCCAGGCTAGACCTCTACCACGTCACTGTTGGTGGACTCCTTGGCGCCCAACTGCTCCCCTCCATCGTCACCGGCTTCGCTACCCTCGGCGTCCTGCTGCACGACAGTTGGCATCCCGGTCGACTTCTTCCCTATTGTCTGCTCCTGTGCCAACTGTCCCGTCGCCGACTGCTCCTTGGTCAGCTTCACTACTACCTGCTCCCCTGTCGCCTGCTTCCTTGCCAACGCCTCCATCACTGTTGTCTGCTCCCCTGTCGCCGGCTTCTCGACTGCTGCCTCCTTCAATGGCTCCACCAGAGTCGGCTGCACCTCCTCAACCTTCTTCTCCCCTGGTCGGCGTCGACTTGCTGGACGTTACATCGGCCACCAGCGATGCTCGTGTCCGGCGCCATAGATGAGGCCCCACTGCTCCCCTCATCGCCGAAGGCCGACATCGGAGTCAGCCCACGCAGGTGGTTACATGGGGTGGAGGGGCAGGGAAAAGGGAAAGAGGGCGGACGACCTCGGCGTCTGCATCAGCAAGCTCACCTACCTCAGCGAGCAGAAGTAGCGTCGTCCTCGACGTGTCCATCGGGGGGTTGATCTGCGTCCCCCCGGACGTCGGCCCATGCTCCCATTTCCATACCTCCAGCGACATGGTTTCGTAGAACACCACGTCCAACGTGGTGACCATCCTGTGGTCGGCGATGTCGAGGAGCTCCCAGCCCTTACTCTCCTCTGACACGCTGAGGTGAAGGCCGCACCTGGTCTTGCTCTCTGGCGACACGCCCAGGTGAAGCCCTCAGCGAGCATTCGGCGCCAACTTCCCACCACGGTGCTGCTCGGGGACCAGGTCCTGCGCCATGCATCCCCATATTCATTCCACCGACAAGTCGGGCTTCTTCCTGATGGGCAGCTGGTACAGTGTCGTCCTCGGCGGAAACGTCGACCGTTTAGGGCAGTTGCGGATCAAGACTGCCTCTTGAAGAGCGAAGTGCCATCAGTGGTGCTGCACGCCCATGTGCAGCAGCATCTTTCGCACCGACTCCACCACCGTCCACATCTCCCACTCCGCCATGCCGTTTTTATGCGGGGTGTATGGTCATATCAGGTTGTGGACGATCCCCTTGCTGTCCACAAAGGCGGTGAAATCCTTCCCAAGGAACTCCCCTCCCCAGTCAGAGCACAACATCAGCATTGACTTCTTCGCCTGCCGCTCGACCACCATCAGAAATTGCTGGAACTCCTGCAGCACGTCGGACTTCTTGGTGACCGGTCTCACCCACACATTGCGGGTCTTGCGGTCCTTCAGTAGGAGGAAGTACAGGCTCCGCTACTTGGCAGCCACCCGAAACGGCCCGCACAGGTTGATCTGCACTATGGCTAGGGCGTCGGAGGAAGGTGTGCCGTGTCTGCTTCCCCTCGACGTACGAGAGACACGGAGAGTCGGTGCCGGCCGACGGCTTGATATCCAGGCCGGTGGCGACCTCATGCTTCGCCAAGCTCGTGATGGTGCGGTCGGCGACATGTGCGAGCCTCGCGTGCCACCTTCCCGGCGTCGACTTTGTTGCCGAGACTATCGCTCGTAGGACCACCACCTCTGGCGTGGGCGCCGTCAACTTCACCTAGCAGGGACGCAGGTCAGTGTAGAGAACTGGGCCGGTGTAGGACGCCCGACCCGGGACTTCCTCCTGTAGCTTCACGCCGTTCTCCTTCAGCTGGCCGGCCGACAGCAGGTTCACATGCACGCCCGGGACGTAGAGCACGTCGGGAATCAGAACCTGCTTCCTGGCCTCGTCTTGCAAGGCGACTGTGCCCCGTCCCTGGACGTCCTGCAGCGCCCCCGTTGAAGTCTCGCACGTGCTTGACGTCACCGCTCGGCTGCAAGCCGGTGGTCCAAGCAGCCGCTGTCGAGCAAGACCACCGCCGGGTTCACCTGCATAGCTGCCGCCATCGCGTGGACGTCCTTGCCGACCTCCAGCGCCAGCGAGACAGTCAGCTCCACAACGCCGACCAGCGAGCAGGACGCCTCCTTTTCGTCTCGCCCCTTGCCGCCAGCAGAGGAGTCGGCGTCCTTCGCCAAGGTCGACTTGATTGACTGCTTCTCCTTGCACAGCTTGTTTCCTCAACATGGACGACGGCTAGCCGACCCTTAGCGTCGTCGTCGTCGGAATCACTGTGGTCGGGGCACTCAAACGAGAGGTGGTCGGGGCTGTGGGACAACCAGCACTTCCGACGTCGACTTTCTCCTCCTCGACCGCCATCCTTGGCCGACTTCGTCTTGTCGTCTTCCTTGGCCGGCTTCCCCACCACCGCTTCCACCACCGCCAGACTGCTCGCGCTGTCCCGGTCGACCACCTTGCTTAGCCGGGGCGGCGTAGTTCACCTGCGGTAGGAGCTCCATGGACTGCTCGGCCTCCTACATCGCCTCGTGAGAATGTATAAGGTCGGTTAGTCCTGGTTGAGTGTTGCCCGCGTGCTCGGCACCACCGACATCCGCTTCATCCAATTGTAGTTGCTCAGGAGCCCCTTCAGGACGTGCGTGACATACGACGCCGTGGAGTACCGCACGCCGGCCATCCGCATCGTGGCAAGAAGACGCCAGGCCTGGTTGCAGTAGTCGGTCGCCGTCTCCTGGTCGCCTATCCGTATAAGCGTCATCTGCTCCTCGAGCTAGCCAATGTAGAGGTCATCGGTGACCTACGTCGACTCGACAAAGTGCCACGCCTGGTGGCTGGCATCCAGGTAGTCCCTACACGGCTTGAGGGCGATCTAGACGTACGGCGAATATCCGGATGACCATGAAAGTCAGCAGCTGCACAACGCGAAACTCCGCACGCAGCTCGGGGTTGCATTCCGACGGCGTCGCCACGGTGCTGTCGGCTAAGCACTTCAGCCCGGCCATCTCTAGTTGGGGCTCGATCGCCTCCTTTCACGTAAGGATATTAGGTCAACCGGCCAGCATGGGGTGACGGAGATCCTGTCCGGCGTAAACTTGAAGTAGCCGTAGCTTGGGGCCATCCCACTTGCTGTCATGTGCGTCGCTGACGACGGCGTCAATCCGCTTCCTCGACCTACGACGTTGCCTTATGAGGACCCCGCAGCCGCCGGCGACTGCATCCCTCGCGACTGAACGCCGCTGACTTCATTCGCGAGAATCACATCTCGCTGCCTCGACGTGCGTCCCGCATAGCTGCCGACTTGGTCAGCAGCATTGACGCTGATGTCGACGCCGCCTTCGCTGTTCACCGGTCGAAGAGAGGCTGGTCGAGCAGGGTGCTCCTCTGCCTACAAGGTGCGGATGCCTGCCTCGACGACCGCCAAGGGGAGGGTCTGTCCGTACTCGCCCTCTAGGTGGCGTCTCCTCGCGTCCTCGAGCCGTGCCTCCAAGGTGTCAGCAATACTAGTGTCACCTACGCCAACCATGGTGACTATCGCACAGCTGCCGGCCTACAAACACAATAGGAAATCGGGACTAAGTCGACCGGACTAAAAGGTAAGTCATGTGCAGTCCACGCTCACCACACCATGTGCAGATCTCTAGCAATGGGAGCTGGTCTACGGGCTACACACGGGGTAGGAGTGATCGTAGCGTTCGTTTCTTAGTCGTTCACTTGTGCGTTCTCTACTTGGGCATTTACGGGGGAATTTGGCAAGAGTTTCAATAGCAAAATGTCACAACAATGGTTCAGAATAGCAAGGCAACAATGACTACATTAGAGCTAGCATGCAAGCAGGACGACTGCCAGCGCCGCACGGTCGACCACGTTCCAGCACGACTTGGTCAACCGCGCTCCAGCACGACTTGGGATTGCCAGAAACGCTATGCTTCATAGGCTGAACAAGCACATGCGTATAAAGTGGCACTGGCTGCGCAAGGAGGTGAAGAGGGGGATTGTGAATCCAATCTATATCAAGACTCACCAGTAGCCAGCAGAATTCCTCACTAGCATGGAATGATCGGGGAATGTGTTGGGTGCAAATTCACATTGCACGACATCCGGCCGTCTGTTTGTACGAGTATGTGTGCGAGAATGCATTTGCGTATGAATGGTGTGTTCGCATGTTTGATTGCTTTCGCAATTTTAGCTTGATGCATTTGCAGGTATTTGCGTAATGTGCGCTTCGGAACAACATTCTATGCGCTATGAACAATGCAAGCAGAAAGGATGAGCTTCCAAATGAACCCAAGATGAAAGCTTTGCAGTTCAATTAATTGGAATGCACAGATTCATCTGTATCCAACTCGAAACTGTACAGTCTTGTTTGCTTGACTATAGTGTAGCAGGGCAGGCACTATAGGGGTACAATTTAGGTGAAGTTTGGATGTTGTTTTTCTGTAACAGCATGCTACAGGGCCAGGGGAAACCAGCGGAACCAGCATTTGGCTGCTTGGGCAAAGACAACACAGGTTCTGTTTTTATGACCTGAACCTGGTTATTGTTTTTCCATGTTAAAAACAGAACCAGATATTGTTACCAACCTACCACCTGCTATTTTGTCCAGCTTGGTTGGTTCTCTCATTTGAAATTATTTGGGATCATCCCTGGTTGATCCCAGGTTGATTCCCATGGTCCTTGCTAGCTAGAATTGTTTATTCCTTCTTTATTTGTACCTACATATAGGAAAATTGATTCAAGTAAATTACTTCTTGCTGGAATTTTGCAAGGAAAGGCTCATTATTAATGCTTTTGGAGCGAGGTTGGATATAGCAAATTCTCAGCTTAATCTGATCGATGGTCTGCACGATACACTGCGCGACGATCTATGTAATCTTGCTAGTTTGCCTGAGTCATTCTTGACTCCTCTCTCTACAGACTCGGACGCGAGGACAGGGGCTTGTCTTGTACCAGGGACCCAAGGACCTTTGGAGGTGACCCCGAGGAGAGGATTAAGTTTGATGAAGTCATTATACCCTGAGTTTATGAGGCCCCTACACCAACAAGTCACGGACTTACTCTTAGTACCAACAAAATGTGTAAGTAAAGCACTCACTCTTAGTACCAACTAAATTGTTAAGTAACGCACATATTATAAGAACCAACTACATAAGAAGAAACACACTTACTCCTAGTATCTAGAACATGGGTATGTGACGCAATCACTTAAAGTACCATCAACATTGATAAGTACAGCACTTAGTCTGTGTACCATCAACAAGGATACGTAACGCATTACTCTTCGTACCAAAAACATGGGTAAGTAACGCACTTACTCTCAGTACCAACTTCACCTTTAAATAATGCACTTACTCGCCTCAGCCGCGGCCGCTCCATCAGTGATAGCTCATAGTGCAAGACAGCTTCCGGGAGTACATTCTGCCAGTACCTGCGAGTCCGATGAGTTCGGCTCCCATTCTGCGCCGCGTCCCACACTACCCCTGCCCCCGGCTCTCCTCTGATTTCCTCTTCCGCTAGCTTGACCGCCTCCCTATCATTGTCCCTGGTGTCCATGTTTTCCACAATGTACGCCACTTTCCCTTGCTTTTGCTCGATCAGTTTGAGGATCCTGATCAGTTCTCGAAACAGCCCGCTCTTCGGATCACTCGTCCCCCTTCCCTCTCTAGCCCGGGACATCCCTTGGCATTCCCGGCCTGCTATCACCAAATAGATGTGCCCCCAGCGGGCCAGCGCCTCCTCCTTAACATCCTCCACGCGATGGCAGGTCCACTCCGCCCCTCTTTCCACCGCCCCTTCATACAACTTTGAGGGGTACCTCTCTTCCAGCTTCTTGATATGGTGCTAGGATATGGTGCTTGCCGCGTCGTCGATATCCGTGTAGATATACTTCTTCACTCGTAGTCCTTCACTAGTGGATCGTTGCTTCAAATGCAAACTTGCTAACGAGAAGAGCAACAACATTTATCAGCAGCAAACTTTTACTCACTCTTCAACGCCAGCAGCAGCACCAACAGGTCGCCGCCTACCGTTGCAAATACTTCACTAGTCTCTGCACACATCTTAGTCAATGACAAAGGGAAAGGGACAATCTTGAGTTGCATGGCGCGCCGCAGAGGGATTCGTTACTATGACAGGGTTCAACAATCTCACCGATCGCACCCATTGCGTCGAGCTCAGAGGAACCCAAGATGGAAGCTTTGTGATTCAGTTTACTTGATCGCGCAGATTCAGTTCTACCCAACTCAGAAATTGTACTGTTTTGTTTGGTTGACTATAGTATAGCAGGGCAGGCACTATAGGGGTACAATTTAGGTGAAGGTTGGATGTTGTTTGTCTGTATTTGCATGCTACAGGGCCAGGGGAAACCAGCAGAACCAGCATTTGGCTGGTTGGGCAAAAACAAAACAGGTTCTGTTTTTAGGACCTGAACCTGGTCGTTGTTTTCCTAGGTTGGAAAAACAGAACCAGAGGTTGTTTACCAACCTAACCACCTGCTGTTTTGTCCAGCCAGGCTGGTTCTGTTGCTTGGAATTATTTGGGATCATCCCTGGTTTTTCCCAGGTTGATTACCAAGGTTCTTGCTACCAACGACATGCGTAAGTAACGCAGTTACACTTAGTACCAACCATATCGGTAAGTAAGAAACGTACTCTTAGTTTCAACCACATGGGTATGTAGCGCCATACTTGTAACTCTAACCACAAGCGTAAGGAATGCACTTACTCTTAGTACCAACTATATGAGTAAGTGACGCACTTATTCTTAATACCAACAACATGGGTAAGTAACGCACTTTCTCCTAGTACCAACCAGATGGGTGAATAACGCACTTACTCAAACTAGTAACAACATGGGTTAGTAACATACTTACCTCTAGAACCAACATATGGAAAACTTACGTAGTTGCTCTTACTACCAACCAGATGAATACATATTGCACTTACTCTTAGTACTAACCACATCGATAAGTAACAACGCGCTTATTCTTAATACCAACCATATGGATAAGGAACGCCCTTACACTTAGCACAAACCACAAGGGTAAATAGCGTGCTTACTATTAGCACCAACAAAATGGGTGAGTAACGCACTTACTCCTAGTACCAACCACATGAGTAATAACGTATTTACTTTTAGTGCCAACCACATAAGTAAGTAACGCATTGACTCTTAGTACCAACAACATGAGTAAGGAACGCATTTATTCCTAGTTCCAACTACGTGGCAATAATGCACTTACTCTTAGTAGCAACAATATGGGTAAATAACGCACTTACGCTTAGTAGCAACAATATAGGTAAGTAACGTACTTTCTCTCAGTACCAACCATACGGAAAGTAACGAACTTATTCTTACTACCGACCATATGGAAAAGAAAAACCAAGATGGTGAATAATGCACTTAATCTTAGTACCAACCACATTGATAAGTAACGCACATACTCTTTTTACCAACCACATGGAGGTAAGAAACGCACTTACTCTTAATACCAATGATAAGACAAGTAGTGCATTTACTCTTCGTACTAACGACATGGGTAAGTAACGCACTTCCTCCTAGTACCAACCACATGGGTAAGGAACGCATTTACTCTTACTAGCAACAATATGGGTAAGTAACGCTGACTCTTAGTACCTACCACAAAAGTATAGCACTTATAAATACCAACCACATGGGTAAGTAACGCACTAACCTTTTGTACCAACACTCTTTCTCTTAGTACCAACCACTTGAGTCAATAACGCACTACCCCCTACTACCAACCATATTGGTAAATGATGCACTACACCTTATAGACATGTGATCAAGGCAGCAGTAAAAGTTGTAGGAGATATGAAACCTTGATATAATTGTATGACGGGGTAGTGTAGAAGAATACTGTAGAGTTAACAAAGGCTAGGCGAGAACCGAACCTAGCGAGACCCACAACACGGGAAAGTTCGGAAGTAACAACGATAGCAAGGCAACGGTAAGCGTCCGAATCGTACTTAAGAAAGCAGTGCATCGTAAGTTCACTACCTGCTGGAATTTGCTAAAAAATCATTCAACCCTAGCCAGAGAAGCCAGTTCAAGCAGCAGCGAGCCAAGCTAATCAAGCCAGAGTCCGTGCGTGAGTCTGGCACAGTTGTTTTGCACAAACAAGCAAGGATGAACGATGACGTATAGCCGACATCTGGTTTCAGCTATCTTCGGCAAACTATGGAGACGACGCAAGCCAGGATGGCGAGCACACGCCAACAGCATCAAGTCCGATGAAATGAGTGTATCACATCGATACGTAGCAATTTGCCGACCTATAGGACGCCGCACCAGTGCGAACGAATGGATACGAGGCGAGAAGGCAGAGTCAGGCAGGCACCAGCATCGGACCCGGGAACCTTGCCGCTAGACGTTAATTGGGCCAGAGAGGCTCAAGACTGTTGGAATACGAGAGGCGGCCGAGAGTCACCTATGCACATGCCGGGAATGCGGGAGAACGAATCAACACTACCACGGCAGTGGAGTAACAAGGGCCAAGACCCTAGACCCAGCCCGCGCGCGCCGAGGGAGCTGATAGCGATAGCGATTCAAGGTGAAGAGGGAGACGACTTCCTTCCCGGACCTCGCTAAGGTAGAAATGGCGGACCAATACACCTAGATTCTAGGCGTGGGACCGACATTTAAGAGCTACGTCATGCAGCTAAAGACCGCACAGTACTGCCGGGAGCGCGACGGATTCGATCCGCAAGAATTCTTCCATAAGATAGTCGTCACATTGGCGGGTGAAGCCGAGACGTTTTACCAGATTTGCGGAGCGAAGTGCTGGAGGAGTTGGCGCATGGGCTCATCAAGAACCTGACAAAGCAATTTGTACAGCTGTAAAAGCGGGAATTTGACGGGCAAACGAAGGCCCGGCTGCAAGAATTCAAGGAGTTCTGCAAGAGAAAATAGGAATTGCTGCTGTCATAATACAACCGGCTGCATGTACTGGCGGAAGACTTGGAGAAACACGGCGAACGCTTGCTGGTTCAGAAATTTGTGCGCGGGCTAGACGACGAATTGCGATCCGGACCCGTGGTACGTACGGCGGTGTACGGGATAGGTGCAGATGTGAGTCTGAAGGAAATATACGGCGTCGCAAAGAAGACGGAGCATGCGCAACGTCTGCTGGAACTGGATGACGAACTGGTGAAGCAGAAGGACCGGACAAGCTGGGCAGCCGTCTCCGTGCCGTAAGGGGAGAGGAGTACACGAGACAGAGTGATTCGACAAGCCTGCACGGGGCCACTCCGAAGCCGCCGACCACGGGAAGCCGGCGACCGACCTCGACCGTGGTCGATGAACGAGCGCCAACTTTGGGAGGCCGACATGGCGAAGTCGGCCTGGGAGGGTATCGACTTGGTGAGGCCGACTAGCGAATCCTACTTGGAGCAGTCGGCAACAGCAGGTCTGGTCGGCCAAAAGTGGTGGTTGACTTGGGTGGTCGATGGGCACGTACAACTTTCGGTCAACTTCTACCGAGCAAGTCCATGCCGATCTGGTGGTTTCGAGGTCGACCAAGTTGCCCAAGCAACGGGGTTTTGCAGATATGCGCAACAGTCGCCCAGGTGGTTCTTGCGAAGCCGACCCCGGAGGTGGTATCCTGAGGTCGATAAGGCTGATCAGGCGCAGTCGTTGACATGTGGTTGGCTTGGAGTCTGAATTGTTGGTGTAAGGGCTTAATGATCTCAAGCTACTAAGATCTAATCAAACTTAAAACCATGGGGTCACCTCTAAGAGTCCTAGGGTGCCTAGTAAAAGACCAACCCCTATCCTCGGGTCCGAGTTTGTAGAGAGAGGAGTCAAGAGTGACTTAGCCATAATAACAAGAGTACCTTAAACGTTGCGCAGCGTATCGTGCATATCATCGATTGTGCTGGCAGGGAGTTGCAATCTTGAGCTCATTCTCAATCCCATACTTCTCCCGTAGCTTCTTGATGAACTTCTCATGGTGCAGCTTCAACCACCTGTGATCTGGATCCCTCTCCACGTGCATAACGAGGTATTACTTCACCTCCCCAAGGTTCCTGCATTTGAAGTTCTCCATAAGGTGCTGCTGCACATTCGGAAACGGCTTCATGCTGCTGCTAAAGAGAAGAACATCGTCCACGTAGACCAGAAACAGCACCAGCTTCTCCCCCTCCCCCTCGAGATAGAGGCTCTCATCACAGCTGCTGGTCCTGAATCCCATCTCTTCTAAAACAGCTACCAACTTCTGGTACCAGCAGCGTGGCGCCTGTTTTAAGCTGTAGATGGACTTCTGCAGCTTGTACACCCTGCCCGTACCATCCTCATACCTAGGCGGCTGTCTTATGTACACATCCTCTGGTAAAAGCCCAATGAGGAATGCCGTTGATATATCAATCTGGATGATCAATTTCCCTCTAACGGCTGCATCTGCCAACTGTTGGTGTAAGGGCCTAAAAAACTCAAGCTATTAAGACCTTACCAAACTTAAAACCTCTCCTCGGGGTCACCTCCAAGGGTCCTTGGGTGCCTAGTACAAGACCAGCCCCTATCCTCGGGTCCAAGTTTGTAGAGAGAGGGATCAAGAGGGACTTAGTCAAAACAGCAAGAGTACCTTGAACGTCGCGCAGCGTATCGTGCAGACTGTCGATCGGATTAACCTGAGAATTTCCTATATCAAAGCTCGCTCCAAGAGCTTTAAAATGAACCAAGTTGCCTCGCGAAAAGTTCTGCCATTACGAAGTTATGGCTCGGACAGCGTTTGCCTAGTGTTGGAGTGCTAGCGTACTAGCGTTGACTCGGGCGGCATTCCGCCGTCGCACCGCGTAGAAAGGAAATTCCAGGAAGGGAGGAATTCGCTTGAATCAAATAAACTATATTCAGGTACAAACAGAGAAGGAATATATAGTTCTAGCTAGCAAGGACCTTGGGAATCAACCTGGGAACAACCAGGGATGATCCCAAATAATTCCAAGCTACAGAACTAGCCTGGCTAGACAAAACAGCAGGTGGTAGGTTGGTAAACAACCTCTGGTTCTGTTTTTCCAACCGGGGAAAACAACAACGAGGTTCAGGTCCTAAAAACAGAACCTGTTTTGTCTTTGCCCAACCAGCCAAATGCTGGTTCCGCTGGTTTCCCCTGGCCCTGTAGCATGCAGATACATACAAACAACATCCAACCTTCACCTAAATTGTACTCCTATAGTGCCTGCCCTGCTACACTATAGTCAACCAAACAAAACAGTACAATTTCGAGTTGGATAGAACTGAATCTGCGCAATCAAGTAAGCCGAACCGCAAAGCTTCCATCTTGGGTTCCTTTGCGAGGTCGTCCTTTCTGCTTGTACTGTTCATAGCGCGTACAATGTTATGCCAAAGTGTACGATGCGTGAATACCTGCAAATGCTTCAAGTAAAAATTGCGAAAGCAAACCAACACACGAACATTCCATTCATTCCCAAATGCATTCACACACGCATACTCGTACAAACAGACGGTAGGATGTTGTGCAATGTAAATTTGCACCCAACACACTCCCCCTCAGCCTGCCGGCTGCATTTCCATCATTCCATGCTAGTTCATGCTCATTCCACTCATGCGCACACAACGCCAATGAGGCTCATCTGCAAGCCTCTTGGTGAGGAAGTCTGTTGGCTGTTGGTGAGTCTTGATGTAGATCGGATTCACCGTCCCCCTCTTCACCTTCTTACGCAGCCAGTGCCACTTGATACGCATGTGCTTATTGAGCCCATGAAGCACAGCGTTCCTGGCCATTCCAAGAGCTCCCTTGCTATCACAAAACAGCGGCGTAGCAACCTTTTGCTCCTGGCCAATCTCCTCCAATAGCCTCCTCAGCCAAATCACCTCCTTCACCCTGTGGAACATTGCCATGTACTCTGATTCCACGGAAGAGAGTGCTGTCTCCGTGTGCTTCTTGGACCTCCAACTAACAGGTCCTCCCCCTACTACGCAGATGTATCCTCCCACAGATGAAGAGTCTTCCTTCTCACAAGCCCAAGTTGCATCGGTAAAGCAAGTGAGAAAGAGCTTGCCTTCTCCAAGCCTCTCCCCTTTCTCTTTCAGCACCTCAACCCCTTTCTGCTTCACCTGTGCAGATGCGGAGTATTGAACTCCAATGCTTGGGTGAGAGTTCAGATACTTTACCACACGCTCAGCTGCATCCACCTGCTCCTCAGATGGATTCTGCACCACCCTAGCCAGCTGCCCAACTGAGAAAGAGATGTCAGGCCTCGTGTGAACAGCTGCATACAAGAGGCTGCCCACCAAGGACTGGAAATGCTGCTGCTCCTCAGCTTCAACCCCTTTATCCTCTGCAGCCTTTACAAGTTTGAATTCTGCTGGCAGGGGAGTTGCAACCTTGCGTTTTTTCTCAATTCCTTACTTCTCCCCAAGCTCCTTGATAAACTACTCATGGTGCAGCTTCAACCACCTGTGATCCAGGTCTCTCTCCACGTGCATCCCGAGGTAGTACTTTACCTCCCCAAGGTTCTTGCACTTGAAGTTCTCCATCAGCTGCTGCTACACCTTCTGTATCTCCTTCATGCTACTGCTAAAGAGAAGAATGTCGTCCACATAGACCAGAAATAGCACCAGCTTCTCCCCCTCCCCCTTGAGAAAGAGGCTCTCATCACAGCTGCTGGTCATGAATCCCATCTCCTCTAAAACAGCTGCCAACTCCTGGTACCAGCAGCGTGGGGCCTGCTTCAAGCTGTAGATGGACTTTTTCAGCTTGCACACCCTGCCCGTACCATCCTCATACCCAGGTGGCTGCGTCATGTACACATCCTCCTCTAAAATCCCATTGAGGAATGCCGTTGATTTATCCATCTAAATGATGAATTTCCCACTAACGCTTGCATCTGCCAACAAGACACAGAGGGTAGGGGGTTTGGCAGTGGGAGCAAAGATCTCATTGAAGTCCCGCTTCTCCTTCTGCATAAACCCCTTAGCCATCAGCCTACTCTTGTAAATGGTGACCTGTCCCTTGTCATTGGTCTTGATTCTTAGCACCCATTTGCACTGTACGGCTTTCTTTCCCTCAGGCAGCACCACCAGCTCCCATGTCTCATTCTCTAGCAGGCTCTGGTACTCAGCATCCCTGGAAAGCAGCCACTTGTCCCTATCTGGTCCAGCTAATGCCTCCTCCATGCTAGCTGGTTCCTCTGGTGCAGGGGCAAGAAAACAGTAGGCAGGTTCATCCTCCTCATTCGGATCATAGCCATGCGGTAGAATCAGCAATGCCTCCTCTGTCCCAAGCTGCTGCTCCGCTACATCAGCTCCTGTAGTACAGCTTCTTAGTAGCCATACGGGTACGTCCTGGCCTGGAGACAAGTGTCTCCCATCCCTTCATAACGACACCCTTCGGCTTTTTAGTTTTCCCCTGCCGCTGCTCTCTCCCCTCAGATCCAGCAGCTCCACTAGTGCTAGTCTCTACACCCTTTTCTCCACCAGCAGGTGCCTCCTGTACCTTCTTTCCATCACCACCCTCTGCAGCTGCCTCCTCTCCCTCCTCCCACACACTAGGAGTTAGGTCCAGCTGCATGGTGATCTGCTCCATCTGCTGGGACACCCTGGCCTCCGGCTGTTTCTCCCAGCTCCCATACATCATGCCCTCAACAAACTTCACATCCCTGCTGTCAAACAACACACCCTCGGAAGGTTCCCACAGCAGCCATCCCTTGCTCTCAGCAGCCAGCCCCAAATGCACAGACCAAATTGCACTTGCCCCCAACTTACTGCGGTAGGTCTTGGGGACGTGGGCGACTGCCATGCAACCGAACACCCTCAGCATGTCCACCGGGGGCTTCCTCCCAAGCCACCTCTCCAACGGCACCCACGAGTCATCCCCAACCTTTGGGAGTACCCTGTTCCTAGCGACGGTAGCGTGCCGAACAGCATGGGGCCACATCAAGTTGCCCAGCCCAGATTCTATGAGCAGCGCCCTAGCTGTCTCCAGAATTGTCCGGTTTGCCCGTTCTGCTACACCTTTAGACTGTGGGGTGTAAGCCGTGGTCAGCTCCCTCTGGATGCCTTGCTTCTTGAGCCAGGCCGTCATCTTAGCTCCAAGGAACTCACCACCCCGATCTGTCCTAATCCGCATCACCACACACCCCGCTTGCTTCTCCACGAATGGCAGCCAATCTTCCCGTATCGTAGAGGCGGCATGGTCCTTATGCTTCAGCGGATATGCCCACATAAGCCTGCTCCAATTATCCACTATGGTCAGAAAGTACCGCTACCCCTTGTGTCCCTGAACCGGCAGCGGCCCCACCAAGTCCATGTGGACCAGCTCCAACGGTTTCTTGCTCCTGCCAGCCACAGTATGGAAAGGGAAACGGGTAAACTTTGAGAGCAAACAGATTTCACAATTCTCATCAGGTGGCTGTCCGTTGAGCTTCAGACCCTTAACAGCTCCATCTTTCTCCAACTGCTTGAACAAGGGCATTGCCACATGCCCCAAGCGTCGGTGTGCAATTGCCCAATCCGTCTCCCCAGATCTGGCCGACACTTTCAGACCAACCCCTCCAACGGCGTTGCACTCCCTCTGGGATGCAGACCCCTCTCCAGCGTGCCCCCCACCATGCCACGCCAAAGCCGGCAGCTGCCACATGGATCTGTACACGTCTGTACTCTCATGCAGATCTCAAAGCACCCGATTGCCCAGCTGCCCCTTGTAAGTGCGTGCCCCATCCGTGCTAGTGCTCACCCCAGACCTGCCAAGCTTACGGAGGGAAGTGAGGTTGGCCTTGAGTTCAGGAACAAGAAGAACGTCGTGCAGAACCAACGGCTTGCCATCCGCTCCCTTAAACGCAGCTCGTCCCGCAACAGCCACCTTCAACGCGTGTCCAGAGGCGGAGCACACCTCGTTGATCGGTGCAGCTTGTACGTGGTCCAGCAGAACTTTTCGCAGCGTCATCGTCCAAGCAGCGCCCGTTTCCAACACCCAATAATCCAAGGGGTGCAGCTCTGCTCCAACCTTGGCAGAGGCGTCTCCTTGCTCCCCCTGCGCCCCCTGCTCTCCAATATGGAAGAACTGGCCCGCGGTGCGCTCCTTCTTCTTTTCCGCACTGCCGTTGCTCTTCGGGTTATTGTTGGACGAATCGGCAACCATGCTCGCGCCATTTTTCTGGTTCCTCCGCGCGCCACCATCCTAGTGACGATTCAGGGGGGTCCATCCATCGGGTTTCTTATAGCACAAAAACCAGCGGTGCCCCTCCTTCTCACAATACCAGCAACTCCCTTTCATTTTGCCACCAGCACCCGACTTGCCCCCACGTCCAGATTTCGCACCGCGACCCCAACCGGTACCTCCTTGTTGGCCGTTGGAGTCGTCGTCCTTCTTTGCACCACATCCAGCACCACCAAAGCCACGTCCTCTGCCACGTCGGCTCCCTTGCATTCCGTAGCCGCTGCTGCCGTCGTCTCCACCCCTCAGGTGACGGCGACGGAAGTCCTCCTCTAGAATCTCTGTCCGCACCCACTCGAGTGTCCACGAGCTCTGGTTCTGCGGCAGGCTCAATCCGCTCGTAATTGAAGCCACGATTTTGGCAGCAGCGAGAGCATCTTCAGGCACTTGGTCTGCTCCAGATAGGCGACTCCCGCGGTTGCCAACTTCCCGTAGAGGTCGCGCAATTTGTCCAGGACAGGTTGCACCGGCTCTCCCCCGCTCAGGCACAACGCGGACAGCTCCCTCTCCAGCATCAATGTTGCAACAACGGAGGTCGGGGCGTGCAGCTCCTTCAACACAGTCCACGCCTTCGGACCGCACTCAACCTCCGGCAGCAGGTGCATGACGTGGTGACGCTGGTTCAGCTCCAAACTCTGCGACATCAAATAGTTGCCAGCCGAGGAGCGCTCGTCCCAATCTTCCTGCAGCGCGGGGTCACTCGGTCTAGGCTCCTCCCCAATCATTAGTTGCGGTAATCCAATCTGACGGAAATAGAATTGCATTTTCCAGGCCCAATCATCATAGCCCTGACCATTGAACTTCTCGACGGTGAAATTCTTCAGCACCACCTTGACCAGCGAGCCCTGGTTTGTTCGCGCTCCCCTTGGCGCTGAAATACCAGAATCATGGCTGCCGCTACAATCTTGGGCTGAAGATTCACCAGCTCCCGTCGAGGTGTTGCCCACCATAGCTACCTATATCGAGGATCACTATAACGCAGCTCTGATACCAGCTTGTTGGTGTAAGGGCCTAATAAACTCAAGCTAATAAGATCTTATCAAACTTAAAACCTCTCCTCGCGGTCACCTCCAAGGGTCCTTGGGTGCCTGGTACAAGACCAGCCCCTATCCTCGGGTCCGAGTTTGTAGAGAGAGGGATCAAGAGGGACTTTGTTAAAACAGCAAGAGTACCTTGAATGTCGCGCAGCGTATCGTGCAAACTATTGATCGGATTCAGCTGAGAATTTCCTATATCGAAGCTCGCTCCAAGAGCTTTAAAATGAACCAAGTTGCCTTGCGAAAAGTTCTGCCATTACGAAGTTATGGCTCGGACACTGTTTGCCTAGTGTTCGAGTGCTAGCGTACTAGCGTTGACTCGGGTAGCATTCCGCCGTCGCACCGCGTAGAAAGGAAATTCCAGCAAGGAAGGAATTCGCTTGAATCAATTTCACTATATTCAGGTACAAACAGAGAAGGAATATATAGTTCTAGCTAGCAAGGACCTTGGGAATCAACCGGGGAACAACCAGGGATGATCCCAAATAATTCCAAGCAACAGAACCAATCTGGCTGGACAAAACAGCAGGTGGTAGGTTGGTAAACAACCTCTGGTTCTGTTTTTCCAACCTGGGAAAACAACAACCAGGTTCAGGTCCTAAAAACAGAACCTGTTTTGTCTTTGCCCAACCAGCCAAATGCTGGTGCCGCTGGTTTCCCCTGGCCCTATAGCATGCAGATACAGACAAACAACATCCAACCTTCACCTAAATGGTACTCCTATAGTGCCTGCCCTGCTATACTATAGTCCGCCAAACAAAACAGTACAATTTCGAGTTGGATAGAACTCAATCTGCGTAATCAAGTAAGCCGAACCGCAAAGCTTCCATCTTGGGTTCCTTTGCGAGCTCGTCCTTTCTGCTTGTACTGTTCAAAGGGCGTACAATGTTATGCCGAAGGGCACAATGCGTGAGAACCTGCAAATGCTTCAAGCGAAAATTGCGAAAGCAAACAAACACACGAACATTCCATTCATACCCAAATGCATTCGCACACGCATACTCGTACAAACATACGGCAGGATGTCGTGCAATGTGAATTTATACCCAACACCAACAAGACACGGAGGGTAGGGGGTTTGGCAGTGGGAGCAAAGATCTCATTGAAGTCCTGCTTCTCCTTCTGCATAAACCCCTTAGCCACCAGCCTGCTCTTGTAGATGGTGACCTGTCCCTTTTCATCAGTCTTGATCCTTAGCACCCATTTGCACTCTACGGCTTTCTTCCCCTCAGGCAGCACCACCAGATCCTATGTCCCATTCTCTAGCAGGCTCTAGTACTCAGCATCCCTAGAATCCAGCCACTGGCCCCTATCTGGTCCAGCTAATGCCTCCTCCATGCTAGCTGGTTCCACTGGTGCAGGGGCAAGAAAACAGTAGGCAGGTTCATCCTCCTCCGGGTTATAGCCATTCGGTAGAATCAGCAAGGCCTCCTCTGTCCCAAGCTACTGCTCTGCTTCATCAGCTCCTGCAGTTTGCTTCTTAGTAGCCATACGGGTACGTCCTGGCTTGGAGACGGGTGTCTCCCATCCCATCATAACAACACCCTTTAGCTTGTTAGTTTTCCCCAGCTGCTGCTCTCCTCGCTCGGATCCAGCAGCTCCACTAGGGCTATCAATAGTCTCCACACCTTTGTTTTCACCAAGCAGGTGCCTCATGCACCTTCTCTCAATCACCACCCTCTGCAGCTGCCTCCTCTCCCTCCTCCCACACACTAGGAGTCAGGTCCAGCTGCATGGTGATCTGCTCCATCTGCTGGGACACCCTGGCCTCCAGCTGTTTCTCCCAGCTCCCATACATCATGCCCCCAACAAACTTCACATCCCTGCTATCAAACCACACATGGATGGTTCCCATAGCAGCCATCCCTTGCTCTCAGCAGCCAGCCCCAAATGCACACACCACATTGCACACGCCCCCAATTTACTGCGGTAGGGCTTGGGAACGTGGGCGACTGCCATGCAACCGAACACCCTCAGCATGTCCACTGGCGGCTTCCTCCCAAGCCACCTCTCCAACGGCACCCATGAGTCATCACCAACTTTAGTGAGCACCCTGTTCTTAGCGACGGTAGCGTGCCGAACAGCATGGGGCCGCATGGAGTTGCCCAGCCGAGATTCTATGAGCAGCGCCCTAGCTGTCTCCAGAATTGTCCGGTTCGCCCGTTCTGCTACACCGTTAGACTGTGGGGTGTAAGCCGTGGTCAGATCCCTCTGGATGCCCTACTTCTTGAGCCAGGCCGTCATCTCAGCTCCAAGGAACTCACCACCCCGGTCTGTCTAAATCCGCTTCATCAGACACTCCGATTGCTTCTCTACGAGCGGAGGCTCCTGTCGAAGCCAATCATCTCGCACTATGGAGGCCGTGTGGTCCTTCTGTTGTGGCGGATACGCCCACATGAGTCTGCTTTAATCATCCACAAGAGTTAAGAAATACCACTCCCCCTTGTGCCCTTGCACCAGCAGCGGCCCCACCAAGTCCATGTGGACCAGCTCCAAAGGCTTCTTGCTCCTGCCAGCCACACTATGGAAAGGAGAACGGGTAAGCTTTGAGAGCAGACATATTTCACAGTTATTTTCAGGTGGCTGTCCATTCAGATTCAGACCCTTAACGGCTCCATCTTTCTCCAACAGCTTCAACAAGGGCATTGCCACATGCCCCGTGCGTCGGTGTTCTGTTGCCCAATCCGTCTCCCCAGATCTTACCGATACTTTCACACCAACCCCTCCAACGGCGTTACATCCCCCCGGGGATGCAGACCCCTCTCCAGCCTGTCCCCCACAGTGCCACGCCGACGCTGGCAGCTGCCACATGGATCTGTACACGTCCTTGCTCTTGTGCAGATCCCAAAGCACCCGATTGCCTAGCTGCCCCTTGTAAGTGCGTGCCCTATCCGTGCTAGTGCTCACCCCAGCCTTGCCAAGCTTACGGAGAGAGATGAGGTTTGCCTTAACATCAGGAATGAGGAGAATGTTGTGCAGCACAACCGGCTTGCCGCCCGCTCCCTTAAACGCAACTCGTCCCGCACCAGCCACATTCAGCGCGTGTCCAGAGGTGAAGCACACCTCATTGATCGGTGCATCGCGTACGTTGTCCAGCAGGTCCTTGTGCGGCGTCATCGTCCAAGCAGTGCCAGTGTCTAACACCATATAGTCCAGGGGATGCAGCTCTGCTCCAACCTTGGCAGAGGCGTCTCCTTGATCCCCCTGCTCTCGAATATGGAAGAACTGGCCCGCGGTGCGCTCCTTCTTTTCTGCACCGCTGTTGCTCTTCAGGTTGTTGTCAGACGAATCGGCAACCATGTTCGCGCCGTTTCTCTGATTCCTCCGTGCGCCGCCATCCTGGTGACGATTCATGGGGGGGTCCATCCATCGGGTTTCTTATAGCACAAAAACCAGGGGTGCCCCTTCTTCTCACGATCCCAGATTTCGCACCGCGACCCCAACCGGTACCTCCTTGTTGGTCGTTGGAGTCGCCGTCCTTCTTTCCATCACATCCACCACCACCGAAGCCACGTCCTCTGCCACGTCGGCTCCTTTGCATCCCGTAGCCGCTGCTGACATCGTCTCGACCCCTCAGGTGGCGGCGACGGAAGTTCTCCTCCAGAATCTTCGTCCGCACCCACTCGAGTGTCCACGAGCTCTGGTTCTGCGACGGGCTCAATCCATTCGTGAATGGAAGCCACGATTCCGGCAGCACCGAGATCATCTTCAAGCATTTGGTCTGCTCTGAGTAGGTGATTCCCGCAGTCGCCAACTTAGAATAGAAGTCGCGCATCTTGTCCAGGATAGGTTGCAACGGCTCTCCCTTGCTCAAGCGCAACGCGGACAGCTCCCTCTCCAGCATCAACGTTGCGAAAACGGAGGTTGGGGCGTGCAGCTCCTTCAAAACGGTTCACGCCTTCAGACCGCACTCAACCTCCGGTAGCAGGTGCATGACTTGGTGTCGTTGGTTCAGCTCCAAACTCTGCAACATTAAAAAGTAGCCAGCCGAGGAGCGCTCGTCCCAATCTTTCTGCAGCGTGAGGTCACTAAATCGAGGCTCTTCCCCAATCATTAGTTTCACCAATCGAAGAGCTACCTATAACGAGGATCACTATAACGCAGCTCTGATACCAGCTTCTTGGTGCTAAGGCCTAATCAACTCAAGCTACAAGACTTAATCAAACTTAAAACCTCTCCTCGAGGTCACCTCCAAAGGTCCTTGGATGCCTGGTACAAGACCAGCCCCTATCTTCCGGTCCGAGTTTGTAGAGAGAGGAGTTAAGAGTGACTTGCCAAAATAACAAGAGTACCTTGAACGTCGCGCAGCGTATCGTGCAGATTATCGATCAGATTAAGCTGAGAATTTCATATATCGAAGCCCGCTCCAAGAGCTTTAGAATGAGCCAAGTTGCCTCGCGAAAGATCTGCCATTACTTAGTTATGGCCCGGACAGCGTTGGCCTAGCGTGTTGTGCTAGCGTACTAGCGCTGACTCGGGTAGCACTCCGTTGTCATACCGCGTAGAAACGAAATTCCAGAAAGGGAGGAATTTGCTTGAATCCAATTGGCTATATCCAGGTACAAACAGAGAAGAAATAAATAGTTATAGCTAGTAAGGACCTTGGGAATCAACTTGGGAACAACCAGGGATAATCCCAGATAACCAAGCAACAGAACCAACCTGGCTGGATAAAACAACAGGTGGTAGGTTGATAAACAACCCCTGGTTCTGTTTTTCCAACCTGGGAAACCAACAACAAGGTTGAGGTCCAAAAAAACATAACCTGTTTTGTTTTTGCCCAACCAGCCAAATGCTGGTTCCGCTGGTTTCCCCTGGCCCTGTAGCAAGCAGATACAGACAAACAACATCCAACCTTCACCCAAATTGTAACCCTATAGTGCCTGCCCTGCTACACTATAGTCAACCAAACAAAACAGTATAATTTCGAGTTGGACAGAACTGAATATGCGCAATCATTTCATCCGAACCGCAAAGCTTCCATCTCCGGTTCCTTTGCGAGCTCGTCCTTTCTGCTTGCACTGTTTATAGCGTGTACAATGATGTGCTGAAGTGCACATTGCGTGAGTACCTGCAAATGCATCAAGCAAAAATTGCAAAAGCAAATAAACACACGAACATTCAATTCACGCCCTAATGCATACGGATACGAATATTCGTACAAACAGACGGCAGGATATCGTCCAATGTGAATTTTCACCCAACATACATTGTGCACTATTGGTGTAAAGGCTATTATGACTTAATCAAACTTCAAACCTCTCCTCGGGGTCAACTCCAAGAGTTCCTGGGCTCCTGGTACAAGATCAGCCCCTATCCTCAGGTCCGAGTTTGTAGAGAGAAGATTAAAAATTAACTTAGCCAAATAAGCAAGAGTACCTTGATCGTCGCGCAGTGTATCGTGCAGACTGTCGATCAGATTAAAATGAGAAGTTGCTATTCCAAAGCTCGTTTCAAGAGCCAAGTTGCCTCGCGAAAAGTTTTGCCATTGTGAAGTTATGGCTTGGACAGCGTTAGCCTAGTGTCGCAGTGCTAGCATATTAGCGTTGACTCGGTAGCATACAGCCGTTGCACCGTGTAGAAACGAAATTCTAGCAACGTAAGAATTTGCTTGAATCAATTTCACTATATACAGATTACCAACATGGAAGGATTATAAAGCTAGAGCCAGCAGGGACCTTGGGAATGAACCTAGCAACAACAAGGGATGACCCAAAATAATTTTAAGAAACACAACCACCCTGGCTTGAAAAACTACAAGTAAGAGGTTCGTAAACAATCTCAGGTTCTGATTTTCCAACCTAAGACAACACCAACCAGGTTCAGGTTCTGAAAACAGAACCTATTTTGTCATAGTGCAACCACACAAAAGCTGGTTCCATTAGTTTCCCCTGGCCCTATAGCATGTAGATATACACAAACAATATCCAACCTTCACCTAATTATACCCCTATAGTGCCTGCCCTAGCACACTAAAGTTAACCAAACAAAACAGTACAATTTCGAGTTGGATATAATTAAATCTGTTCATTAAGATTAACCCAACGGCAAAGCTTCCATCTTGGGTTCCTTTGCGAGCTCGTCCTTTCTGCTTGCAGTGTTTATAGTGCGTACAATGTTGTGTTGAAGGGCACATTGCATGAGCACCTGCAAATGCGTCAAGCAAATAATGCGAAAGCAAACAAACACACGAACATTCCATTCACATGCAAATGCATTCGCACACGCAAATCCGTACCAACAGACGGCAGGGTGTCATGCAATGTGAGTTTGCAACCAACACATTCCTCCTCTGACTGCTGGATGCATCCGCATCTTTCCATGCTAGTTTATGCTCATTCCAATTATACCGAGACAATGCCAATGCGGCTCATCCGCAAGCCTCCTGGTAAGGAAATCTGCTGGCTGCTGGTGAGTCTTGATGTATATCGGGTTCACCGTCCCCCTCTTCACCTTCTTGCGCAGCGAGTGCCACTTGATACGCATGTGCCTGTTCAGCCCATGAAGCACAGCGTTCCTGGCCATCCAAGAGCCCCCTTGTTATCATAAAACAGTGGCGTAGCAACCTTCTGCTCCTGGCCAATTTCCTCTATTAGACTCTTTAGCCAAATCACCTCCTTTACCCTACAGAATATCGCCATGTATTCCTACTCCACGGACAAAGGGCTGTCTCTGTCTACTTCTTAGACTTTGAACTAACAGGTCCTCCCCCAACCACGTTGTTGGGTGCAAATCACATTGCACGACATCCTGCCGTCTATTTGTACGAGTATGGATATGCAAGTGCATTTGCGTGCGAATGGTGTGTTCGTGTCTTTGGTTGCTTTCACAATTTTTGCTGAAAGCATTCGCAGATACTCACGCAATGTGTGCTTTGGCACAATATTGTACGCGCTATGAACAGTGCAAGCAGAAAGGACGAGCCCGCAAAGGAACCCAAGATGGAAGCTTTGCAATTCAGTTAAATTGATTGCGCAGATTCAGTTCTATCCAACTCGAAATTGTACTGTTTTGTTTGGTTGACTATAGTGTAGCAGGGCAGGCACGATAGGGGTACAAATTAGGTGAAGGTTGGATGTTGTTTGTCTGTATCTGCATGCTACCGGGCCAGAGAAAACTAGCAAAACAAGAATTTGGCTGGTTGGGCAAGGACAAAACAGGTTCTGTTTTTAGGACCTAAACCTCGTTGTTGTTTTCCGAGTTTGGAAAAACAGAACCAGAGGTTGTCTACCAACCTGCTTCCTTCTGTTATCTCCAGCCAGGTTGGTTCTGTTGCTTCGAATTATTTGGGATCATCCCTGGTTGTTCCCAAGTAGATTCCTTCTTTGTTTGTACCTGGATATGGTCAACTTGATTCAAGCGAAATCCTTCCTTGCTGAAGTCTCGTTTTTACGTGGTTCAACTGCGGAGTGCTACCAAGTCAACACTAGTACGCTAGCACTCTATGGCTAGGCAAACGCTTTCCGAGCTATAACTCCGTAGTGGCAGATTGTTTTGCAAAGCAACTTGGCTCGTATTGAAGCTCTTAAAGCGAGCTTCGATGTAACAAATTCTCAGCTTAATCTGATTGACGGTCTAAACGATACACTGCGTGACGTTCAAGGTGCTCTTACTACTTTGGCTAAGTCATTCTTGACTCCTCTCTCTACAAACTTGGACCCGTAGATAGGGGCTGCTTTTGTACCAAGCACCCAAGGACCCTTGGAGGTGACCCTTTGGAGACTAGCGGTAGCACTAGTGGAGCTGCTGGATCCGAGGGAGGAGAGCAGCAGCAGGAGAAAACTAAGAAGCCGAAGGGTGTCGTTATAATGGGATGGCAGACACCTGTCTCCAAGCCAGGACGTACCCGTATGGCTACTAAGAAGCTGAATGTAGGATCAGGTGTAGCGGAGCAGCCGCTTGGGACCGAGGAGTTATTGCTGATTCTACCGCATGGCTATGATTCGGTTGGGGAGGATGAACCTGCCGACTGTTTTCTTGCCCCTGCACCAAAGGAACCAGCTAGCATGGAGAAGGCATTAGCTGGACCAAATAGGGAGCAGTGGCAGGTTTTTAAGGATGCTCAGTACCAAAGCCTACTAGAGAATGGGACATGGGATCTGGTGGTGCTGTCTGAAGGGAAGTATACCGTACAGTCCAAGTGGGTGCCAAGAATCAAGACCGATAACAAGGGACAGGCCACGATCTACAAGAGTAGGCTGGTGGCTAAGGGATTTATGCAAAAGGAGAACCCAGACTTCAATGAGATCTTTACTCCCACTGCCAAACCCCCTACCCTCCGTGTCTTGTTGGCAGATGCAGCCGTTAGTGGGGAATTTTTCATTCAGATGGATGTATCAACGGCATTCCTCAATGGGATTTTAGAGGAGGATGTGTACATGATACAGCCGCCTGGGTATGAGGGTAGTATGTGCAGGGTGTGCAAACTGAAAATGTCCTCTATGGCTTGAAGCTGGCGCCACGCTGTTGGTAGCAGAGATTGGCAGCTATTTTAGAGGAGATGGGATTCAGGACAAACAGCTGTGATGAGAGCCTTTTTTTCAAGGCGGAGGGGGAGAAGCTGGTGCTGTTTCTGGTTTACGTGGACGACATTCTTCTCTTTATCTGCAGCATGAAGGAGATTCAGAATGTGCAGCAGCAGCTGATGGAGAACTTCAAGTGCAAGAATCTTGGTGACCTAAAGTACTACCACGGGATGCACGTCGAAAGGGATCCAGATCACAGGTGGTTGAAGCTGCACCAGAAGAAGTTCATCAAGGACCTAGAGGAGAAGTATAGAATTGAGAATGAGCACAATGTTGGAACTCCCTTGCCATCAGAATTCAAGCTTGTAAAGGCTGCAGAGGATAAAGGGGTTGAGAATCAGGAGCAGCAGCAATTTCAGTCCCTGGTGGTAGCCTTTTGTACGCAGTAGTTCACACAAGGCCCGGCATTTCATTCTCGGTTGGGCAGCTGACAAGGGTGGTGCAGAATTCAACTTAGGAGTAGGTGGATGCAGCTGATATTGGTGTACGGGCCCAATAAACTCAAGCTATATAGACTTTATCAAACTTAAAACCTCTCCTCCGGGTTACCTTTAAGGGTCCTTGGGTGTCTGGTACAAGACCAGCCCCTATTCTCGAGTCGAGTTTGTAGAGAGAGGAGTGAAGAATGACTTAGCCAAAATAGCAAGAGTACATTGAACGTTCCGCAACGTATCGTGCAGACCGTTGATCGGATTAAGCTGAGAATTTCCTATATTGAGGCTCGCTCCAAGAGCTGTAAAATGAGCCATGTTGCCTCACGAAAAAATCTGCCATTATTGAGTTATTGCTCGTACAGCGTTTGCCTAGCACTGGGGCGCTAGCATACTAGCGTTGACTCGGGTAGCATTCCGCCGTCGCACCGCGTAGAAACGAAATTCCAGCAAGAAAGGATTTTGCATGAATCGATTCGGGATCATCCTTGGTTGTTCCCAGGTTGATTCCCAAGGTCCTTGCTAGCTAGAACTATTTATTCCTTCTTTATTTATACCTGGATATAGTCAATTCTGGTTCAAGCGAATTCCTCCCTTGATGTAATCTCGTTTCTATGCGGTGCGACAGCGGAATGCCACCCGAGTCATCGCTAGTAGACTAGCACTCCAACGCCAAGCAAACGCTGTCCGAGCCATAACTCCATACTAGCAGAACTTTTTGCGAAGCAACTTGGAATATTTTAAAGCTCGGGGAGCGAGCTTTGATATAGGAAATTCTCAACTTAATCCCATCGACGGTCTGCACGATACACTGCGCGAAGTTCAAGGTGGTCTTGCTATTTTCGCTAAATAATTCCTGACTTCTCTCCGTACAAACTCGGACCCGAGGATAAAGGCTGGTCTCATACCAGGCACCCAAGGACCCGTGGAGGTGACCCCGAGGAGAGGTTTTTAGTTTGATTAAGTCTTAAAAGCTTGAGTTTTTTAGGCCCTTACACTAAACAACCTTCTCCTAAATTGTATGCTTATACTGCCTGCCTTGCTACACTAAAGTCAACCAAACAAAACAGTACAATTTCGAGTTGGATATAATTGAATCTGCGCAAGTCAAGTTAGCTTAACCGCAAAGCTTCCATCTTGGGTTCCTTAGCGAGCTCTTTGTTTCTGCTTGTACTGCTCATTGCGCGTACAATGTTGTGCCGAAGCGCACAATGCGCAAGTACCTGCAAATGCTTGAAGCAAAATTTTCGAATGCAAACAAACATACGAACACACAATTCACACGCAAATGCATTCGCACACGTATACTCATACAAAGACACGGCACGATGTCCTGCAATGTAAATTTGCCAAGTACTTTGACTCCACGGAAGTGAGTGCCGTCCCTGTCTGCTTCTTTGACCTCCAACTAATACGTCCTCCTCCAACTACGCAGATGTATTGTCCAACAGATGAGGAATCCTCCTTCTGAGAGGCCCACGTAGTATCGGTAAAGCAAGTGAGAAAGAGCTTGCCGTCTCCAAGCCTCTCCCCCTTCTCTTTTAGCACCTCAACCACTTTTTGCTTCACCTGTGTAGATGCGGAGTATTGAACTCCAATGTGTGGGTGAGTATTCACGAACTTCATCACACGCTCAGCTGCATCCACCTGGTCCTCCGATGGATTCTGCACCACCCTTTCCAGCTGCCCAACAGAGAAAGAGATGTCGGTCCTCGTGTGAACCACTGCACACAAGAGGCTGCCCACCAAGGACTAGAATTGCTGCTGCTCCTCAGTTTCAACCCCTTCATCCTCTGCAGCCTTCACAAGCTTGAATTTTGTTGGCAGGGTAGTCGCAACCTTGCGCTCATTCTCAATCCCATACCTCTCCCCCAGCTCCTTAATGAACTTCTCCTGGTGCACCTTCAATCACCTATGATCTGGATCCCTCTCCATGTGCATTCTGAGGTAGTAATTTTACCTCCCCAAGGTTTTTGCACTTGAAGTTCTTCATCAGCTGCTGCTGCACATTCTAAATTTCCTTCATGCTGCTTCAAAAAAGAAGAATATCGTCCACGTAGACCAGAAATATGGTGTCCCTCCCCCTTGAGAAAGAGGCTCTCATCGCAGCTGCTGCTCCTGAATCCCATCTCCTCTAAAACAGCTGCCAACTTCTGGTACCAGCAGCGTGGTGCCTGCTTTAAGCCGTATATAGACTTTTTCAGCCTGCACACCCTGCCTGTACCATCCTCGTAACTATTGGGTGCAAATTCACATTGCACGACATCCTGCCGTCTGTTTGTACGAGTATGCGTGTGCGAATGCATTTGGGTATGAATGGAATGTTTGTGTGTTTGTTTGCTTTCGCAATTTTCGCTTGAAGCGTTTGCAGGTACTCACGCATTGTGCGCTTCAGCATAACATTGTACGCGCTATGAACAGTACAAGCAGAAAGGACGAGCTCACAAAGGAACCCAAGATGAAGCTTTGCGGTTCGGCTTACTTGATTGCGCAGATTCAGTTCTATCCAACTCGAAATTGTACTGTTTTGTTTGGTTGACTATAGTGTAGCAGGGGAGGCACTATAGGGGTACAATTTAGGTGAAGGTTGGATGTTGTTTGTCTGTATCTGCATGCTACAGGGCCAGAGGAAACCAGCGGAACCAGCATTTGGCTGGTTGGGTAACGACAAAACAGGTTCTGTTTTTAGGACCTGAACCTGGTTGTTGTTTTCTCAGGTTGGAAAAACAGAACCAGAGGTTGTTTACCAACCTACCACCTGCTGTTTTGTCCAGCCAGGTTGGTTCTGTTGCTTTGAATTATTTGGGATCATCCTTGGTTGTTCCCAGGTTTATTCCCAAGGTCCTTGCTAGCTAGAACTATTTATTCTATCTCTGTTTGTACCTGAGTATAGTCAATTTGATTCAAGCGAATTCCTCCCTTCCTGGAATTTCCTTTCTACGCGGTGCAACGGCGGAATGGTACCCGAGTCATCGCTAGTACGCTAGCACTCCAACGCTAGGCAAATGCTGTCCGAGCCATAACTTCGTAATGGCAGAACTTTTCGCAAGGCAACTTGGTTCATTTTAAAGCTCTTGGAGCGAGCTTCGATATAGGAAATTCTCAGCTTAATCCGATCGACGGTCTGCATGATACGCTGCGCAACGTTCAAGGTACTCTTGCTGTTTTGACTAA
This sequence comes from Closterium sp. NIES-65, assembly GCA_948144175.1. Classification (NCBI taxonomy): domain Eukaryota; kingdom Viridiplantae; phylum Streptophyta; class Zygnematophyceae; order Desmidiales; family Closteriaceae; genus Closterium; species Closterium sp. NIES-65. The sequence goes on along the minus strand of CANXME010001974.1, from coordinate 25,549 downwards.
GTCCCTCTAGATCCCTCTCTCTACAAACTCGGACCCGAGGATAGGGGCTGGTCTTGTACCAGGCACCCAAGGACCCTTGGAGGTGACCCCAAGGAGAGGTTTTAAGTGTGATAAAGTCTTAATAGATTGAGTTTATTAGGCCCTTACACCAACAAGCTGGTATCAGAGCTGCGTTATAGTGATCCTCGTTATAGGTAGCTATGACGGGAAACACCTCGACGGGAGCTGGTGAATCTTCAGCCCTAGATCGTACCGGCAGCCATGATTCTGGTGTTTCAGCACCAAGGGGAGCGCGAACAAACCAGGCCTCGCTGGTCAAGGAGGTGCTAAAGAATTTCACCGTAGAGAAGTTCAATGGTGAGGGCTATGATGATTGGGCCTGGAAAATGCAACTCTATTTCCGTCAGATTGGGTTGCTGAAACTAATGATTGGGGAGGAGCCTAGACCGAGTGACCCCGCGCTGCAGGAAGATTGGGACGAGCGCTCCTCGGCTGGCTACTATTTGATGTCGCAGAGTTTGGAGTTGAACCAGCGTCACCACGTCATGCACCTGCTGCCGGAGGTTGAATGCGGTCCGAAGGCGTGGACTGTGTTGAAGGAGCTGCACGCCCCGACCTCCGTTGTTGCAACATTGATGCTAGAAAGGGAACTGTCCGCGTTGCGCCTGAGCGAGGGAAAGCCTATGCAACCTGTCCTGGACAAATTGCGCGACCTCTACGCGAAGTTGGCGACCGCGGGAATCACCTACCCGGAGCAGACCAAGTGCCTGAAGATGCCCTCGCTGCTGCCGGAATCGTGGCTTCTATTCACGAGCGGATTGAGCCTGCCGCAGAACCAGAGCTCGTGGACACTCGAGTGGGTGCGGACAAAGATTCTAGAGGAGGACTTCCGTCGCCGTCAACTGAGGGGTGGAGACGACGGCAGCGGCGGCTACAGAATACAAGAGAGCCGACGTGGCAGAGGACATGGCTTCGGTGGTGCTGGACGCGGTGCAAAGAAGGAGGACGACTCCAACGACCAACAAGGAGGTACCGGTTGGGGTCGCGGTGCAAAATCTGGACGTGGGGGCAAGTCGGGTGCTGGTGGCAAAATGAAAGGGAGTTGCTGGTATTGTAAGAAAGAGGGGCACCCCTGGTTTTTGTGCTTTAAGAAACCCGATAAATGGACCCCCCAGAATCGTCACCAGGATGGCGGCGCGCGGAGGAACCAGAAAAACGGCGCGAGCATGGTCGCCGATTCGTGTGACAACAACCCGAAGAGCAACGGCGGTGCGGAAAAGAAGAAGGAGCGCACCGCGGGCCAGTTCTTCCATGTTGGAGAGCAGGGAGAGCAAGGGGAGCAAGAAGACGCCTCTGCCAAGGTTGGAGCAGAGCTGCACCCTCTGGATTATTGGGTGTTGGACACGGGCGCTGCTTGGACGATGACGCCGCGAAAAGACCTGCTGGACCACGTACGAGCTGCACCGATCAACGAGGTGTGCTCCGCCTCTGGACACGCGCTGAAGGTGGCTGGTGCGGGACGAGCTGCGTTTAAGGGAGCGGATGGCAAGCCAGTGGTGCTGCACGACGTTCTCCTTGTTCCTGAACGCAAGGCCAACCTCATCTCCCTCCGTAAACTTGGCAAGGCTGGGGTGAGCACTAGCACGGATGGGGCACGCACTTACAAGGGGCAGCTGGGCAATCGGGTGCTTTGGAATCTGCACGAGAGCACGGACGTGTACAGATCCATGTGGCAGCTGCCGGCGTTGGCATGGCATGGTGGGGGGCAGGCTGGAGAGGGGTCTGCATCCCAGGGGGAGTGCAATGCCGTTGGAGGGGTTGGTGTGAAAGTGTCGGCCAGATCTGGGGAGACGGATTGGGCAATGGCACACCGATGCTTGGGGCATGTGGCAATGCCCTTGTTGAAGCAGTTGGAGAAAGATGGAGCCGTTAAGGGTCTGAAGCTGAGCGGACAGCCATGTGATGAGAATTGTGAAATCTGTTTGCTCTCAAAGTTTACCCGTTTCCCCTTCCATAGTGTGGCTGGCAGGAGAAAGAAGCCGTTGGAGCTGGTCCACATGGACTTGGTGGGGCCGCTGCCGGTTCAGGGACACAAGGGGGAGCGGTACTTTCTGACCATAATGGATGATTGGAGCAGGCTTATGTGGGCACATCCGCTAAAGCAGAAGAACCATGCCGCCTCTACGATACGGGAAGATTGGCTGCCATTCGTGGAGAAGCAAGCGGAGTGTGTGGTGAAGCGGATTAGGACAGATCGGGGTGGTGAGTTCCTTGGAGCTAAGATGACGGCCTGGCTCAAGAAGCAGGGCATCCAGAGGGAGCTGACCACGGCTTACACCCCACAGTCCAACGGTGTAGCAGAACGGGCGAACCGGACAATTCTGGAGACAGCTAGGGCGCTGCTCATAGAATCTGGGCTGGGCAACTTGATGTGGCCCCATGCTGTTCGGCACGCTGCCGACGCTAGGAATAGGGTACTCACAAAGGTTGGGGATGACTTGTGGGTGCCGTTGGAGAGGTGGCTTGGGAGGAAGCTGCCGGTGGACATGCTGAGGGTGTTCGGTTGCATGGCAGTCGCCCACGTCCCCAAGACCTACCGCAGTAAGTTGGGGGCAAGTGCAATTTGGTGTGTGCATTTGGGGCTGGCTGCTGAGAGCAAGGGATGGCTGCTCTGGGAACCTTCCAAGGGTATGTTGTTTGACAGCAGGGATGTGAAGTTTCTTGAGGGCATGATGTATGGGAGCTGGGAGAAACAGCCGGAGGCCAGGGTGTCCCCGCAGATGGAGCATATCACCATGCAGCTGGACCTGACTCCAAGTGTGTAGGAGGAGGGAGAGGAGGCAGCTGCAGAGGGTGGTGATGGAGAGAAGGTGCAAGAGGCACCTGCTGGTGGAGGTGATGGTGTGGAGACTAGTGGTAGCACTAGTGGAGCTGCTGCATCCGAGGGAGAAGAGCAGCAGCAGGGAAAAACTAAGAAGCCGAAGGGTGTTGTTATGAGGGGATGGGAGACACCCGTCTCCAGGCCAGGACGTACCCGTATGGCTACTAAGAAGCTGACTGCAGGAGCTGATGTAGCAGAGCAGCAGCTTGTGACAGAGGAGGCATTGCTGATTCTACCGCATGGCTATGATCCAGGTGAGGAAGATGTACCTGCCTACTGTTTTCTTGCCCCTACACCGGAGGAACCAGCTAGCATGGAGGAGGCATTAGCTGGACCAGATAGGAAGAAGTGGCTGGTTTCCAAGGATGCTGAGTACCAGAGCCTGCTAGAGAATGGGACATGGGAGCTCGTGGTGCTGCCTGAGCGGAAGAAAGCCGTACAGTGCAAATGGGTGCTAAGGATCAAGACCGATAACAAGGGAGAGGTCACCATCTACAAGAGTAGGCTGGTGGCTAAGGGGTTTATGCAGAAGGAGAAGCGGGACTTCAATGAGATCTTTGCTCCCACTGCCAAACCCCCTGCCCTCTGTGTCTTGTTGGCAGATGCAACCATTAGTGGGAAATTCATCATTCAGATGGATATATCAACGGCATTCCTCAATGGGATTTTAAAGGAGGATGTGTACATGACGCAGCCACCTGGGTATGAGGATGGTACGGGCAGGGTGTGCAAGCTGAAAAAGTCCATCTACGGCTTGAAGCAGGCGCCACGCTACTGGTACCAGAATTTGGCAGCTGTTTTTGAGGAGATGGGATTCAGGACCAGCAGCTGTGATGAGAACCTCTTTCTCAAGGGGGAGGGGGAGAAGCTGGTGCTGTTTCTGGTCTATGTGGACGACATTCTTCTCTTTAGCAGCAGCATGAAGGAGATCCAGAAGGTGCAGGAGTAGCTGATGGAGAACTTCAAGTGCAAGAACCTTGGGGAGGTAAAGTACTACCTCGGGATGCACGTGGAGAGGGATCTGGATCACAGGTGGTTGAAGCTTCACCAGGAGAAGTTCATCAAGGAGCTGGGGGAGAAGTACGGGATTGAGAATGAGCGCAAAGTTGCAACTCCCCTGCCAGGAGAATTCAAGCTTGTGAAAGCTGCAGAGGATGGAGGGGTTGAAGTCGAGGAGCAGCAGTAATTTCAGTCCTTGGTGGGAGCCTCTTGTATGCAGCAGTTCACACGAGGCCCGACATCTCTTTCTCAGTTGGGCAGCTGGCTAGGGTGGTGCAGAATCCATCAGAGGAGCAGGTGGATGCAGTTGAGCGTGTGGTGAAGTATCTAAACTCTCACCCAAGCATTGGAGTTCAATAGTCCGCATCTGCACAGGTGAAGCAGAAAAGGGTTGAGGTGCTGAAAGAGAAGGGGGAGAGGCTTGGAGAAGGCAAGCTCTTTCTCACTTGCTTTACCGATGCTACGTGGGCCTCTGAGAAGGAGGATTCCTCATCTATGGGAGGATACATTTGCGTAGTTTGGGAGGACCGGTTAGTTGGAGGTCAGAGAAGCAGACGGAGACAGCACTCTCTTCCGTGGAGTCAGAGTACATGGCAATGTTCCATGGGGTGAAGGAGGTGATTTGGCTGAGGAGGCTGTTGGAAGAGATTGGCCAGGAGAAAAAGGTTGCTACGCCGCTGTTTTGTGATAGTAAGGGAGCTCTTAGAATGGCCAGGAACGCTGTGCTTCATCGGCTCAATAAGCACATGCGTATCAAGTGGCACTGGCTGCGTAAGGAGATGAAGAGGGGGACGGTGAATCCGATCTATATCAAGACTCACCAGCAGCCAGCAGACTTCCTCACCAAGAGGCTTGCAGATGAGCCTCATTGGCGTTGTGTGCGCATGAGTGGAATGAGCATGAACTAGTATGGAATGATGGGGATGCAGCCGGCAGGTTGAGGGGGAGTGTGTTGGGTGCAAATTCACATTGCAAGACATCCTGCCATCTGTTTGTACAAGTATGCGTGTGCGAATGCATTTGGGTATGAATGGAATGTTTGTGTGTTTGTTTGCTTTCGCAATTTTCGCTTGAAGCATTTGCAGGTACTCACGCATTGTGCGCTTCGGCATAACATTGTACGCGCTATGAACAGTACAAGCAGAAAGGACGAGCTCGCAAAGGAACCCAAGATGGAAGCTTTGCGGTTTGGCTTACTTGATTGCGCAGATTCAGTTCTATCCAACTCGAAATTGTGCTGTTTTGTTTGGTTGACTATAGTGTAGCAGGGCAGGCACTATAGGGGTACAATTTAGGTGAAGGTTGGATGTTGTTTGTCTGTATCTGCATGCTACAGGGCCAGGGGAAACCAGCTGAACCAGCATTTGGCTGGTTGGGTAAAGACAAAACAGGTTCTGTTTTTAGGACCTGAACCTGGTTGTTGTTTTCCTAGGTTGGAAAAACAGAACCAGAGGTTGTTTACCAACCTACCACCTGCTGTTTTGTCCAGCCAGGTTGGTTCTGTTGCTTGGAATCATTTGGGATCATCCTTAGTTGTTCCCAGGTTTATTCCCAAGGTCCATGCTAGCTAGAACTATATATTACTTCTCTGTTTGTACCTGAATATAGTCAATTTGATTCAAGCGAATTCCTTCCTTGCTGGAATTTTGTTTCTACGCGGTGCGACGGCGGAATGCTACCCGAGTCAACGCTATTACGCTAGCACTCCAACACTAGGCAAACGCTGTTTGAGCCATAACTTCGTAATGGCAGAACTTTTCGCGAGGCAACTTGGTTCATTTTAAGCTCTTGGAGTGAGCTTCGATATAGTAAATTCTCAGCTTAATCCGGTCGACGGTCTGCACGATACGCTGCGCGACGTTCAAGGTACTCTTGCTGTTTTGACTTAGTCCCTCTTGATCCCTCTCTCTACAAACTCGGACCCGAGGGTAGGGGCTGGTCTTGTACCACGCACCCAAGGACCCTTGGAGGTGACCCCGAGGCGAGGTTTTAAGTTTGATAAAGTCTTAATAGCTTGAGTTTATTTGGCCCTTACACCAACAAGCTGGTATCAGAGCTGCGTTGTACTGATCCTCGTTATAGGTAGCTATGGCGGGGAACACCTCGGCGGGAGCTGGTGAATCTTCAGCCCAAGATTGTAGCGGGAGCCATGATTCTGGTGTTTCAGCGCCAAGGGGAGCGCGAACAAACCAGGGCTCGCTGGTCAAGGAGGTGCTGAAGAATTTCACCGTCGAGAAGTTCAATGGTGAGGGCTATGATGATTGGGCTTGGAAAATGCAACTCTACTTCCGTCAGATTGGATTGCTGAAACTAATGATTGGGGAGGAGCCTAGACCGAGTGACCCCGCCCTTCAGGAAGATTGGGACGAGCGCGTTTCGGCTGGCTACTATTTGATGTCGCAGAGTTTGGAGCTGAGCCAGCGTCACCACGTCATGCACCTGCTGCCGGAGGTTGAGTGCAGTCCGAAGGCGTGGACCGTGTTGAAGGAGCTGCACGCCCCGACCTCCGTTGTTGCAACATTGATGCTAGAGAGGGAGCTGTCCGCGTTGCGTCTGAGCGAGGGAGAGCCGGTGCAACCTGTCCAGGACAAATTGCGCGACCTCTACGCGAAGTTGGCGACCGCGGGAATCACCTACCCGGAGCAGACCAAGTGCCTGAAGATGCTCTCGCTGCTGCCGGAATCGTGGCTTCAATTCACGAGCGGATTGAGCCTGCCGCAAAACCAGAGCTTGTGGACGCTCGAGTGGGTGCGGACGAAGATTCTGGAGGAGGACTTCCGTCGCCGCCAACTGAGGGGTGGAGACGACGGCAGCAGCGGCTACGAGATGCAAGGGAGCCGACGAGGCAAAGGACATAGCTTCGCTGGTGCTGGACGCGGTGCAAAGAAAGACGACGACTCCAACGACCAACGAGGTACCGGTTGGGGTCGCGGTGCGAAATCTGGACGTGGGGGCAAGTCGGGTGCTGGTGGCAAAATGAAAGGGAGTTGCTGGTATTGTGAGAACGAAGGGCACCCCTGGTTTTTGTGCTATAAGAAACCCGATGGATGGACCCCCCAGAATCGTCACCAGGATGGCGGCGCGCGGAGGAACCAGAAAAACGGCGCCAACATGGTCGCTCATTCGTAGGACAACAACCCGAAGGGCAACGGCGGTGCAGAGAAGAAGAAGGAGCGCACCGCGGGCCAATTCTTCCATATTGGAGAGCAGGGGGAGCAGGGAGAGCACGGAGACGCCTCTGCCAAGGTTGGAGCAAAGCTGCACCCCCTGGATTATTGGGTGTTGGACACTGGCGCTGCTTGGACGATGACGCCGCGTAAAGACCTGCTGGACCACGTACAAGCTGCACCAATCAACGAGATGTGCTCCGCCTCTGGACACGCGCTGAAGGTGGCTGGTGCGGGACGAGCTGCGTTTAAGGGAGCGGATGGCAAGCCGGTGGTGCTGCACGACGTTCTCCTTGTTCCTGAACTCAAGGCCAACCTCATCTCCCTCCGTAACCTTGGCAAGTCTGGGGTGAGCACTAGCACGGATGGGGCACGCACTTACACGGGGCAGCTGGGCAATCGGGTGCTTTGGGATCTGCACGAGAGTAAGGACGGGTACAGATCCATGTGGCAGCTGCCGGCGTTGGCGTGGCATGGTGGGGGGCAGGCTGGAGAGGGGTCTGCATCCCAGGGGGAGTGCAACTCCGTTGGAGGGGTTGGTGTGAAAGTGTCGGCCAGATCTGGGGAGACGGATTGGGCAACTGCGCACCGACGTTTGGGGCATGTGGCAATGCCTTTGCTGAAGTAGTTGGAGAAGGATGGAGCCGTAAAGGGCTTGAAGCTGAACGGACAACCACCCGATGATAACTGTAAAATTTGCCTCCTCCAAAGTTCACCCGTTTCCCCTTCCATAGTGTGGCTATGATCCGAATGAGGAGGATGAACCTGCCTATTGTTTTCTTGCCCCTGCACCAGAGGAACCAGCTAGCATGGAGGAGGCATTAGCTGGACCAGATAGGGACAAGTGGCTTCTTTCCATTGATGCTGAGTACCAGAGCCTGCTAGAGAATGGGACATGGGAGCTGGTGGTGCTGCCTGAGGGAAAGAAAGCCGTACAGTGCAAATGGGTGCTAAGGATCAAGACCAATGACAAGGGACAGGTCACCATCTACAAGAGCAGGCTGATGGCTAAGGGGTTTATGCAGAAGGAGAAGCGGGACTTCAATGAGATCTTTGCTCCCACTGCCAAACCCCCTACCCTTCGTGTCTTGTTGGCAGATGCAGCCGTTAGTGGGAAGTTCATTATCTAGATGGATATATCAACGGCATTCCTCAATGGGATTTTAGACGAGGATGTGTACATGACGCAGCCACCTGGGTATGAGGATGGTACGGGCAGGGTGTGCAAGCTGAAAAAGTCCATCTACGGCTTGAAGCAGGCGCCACGCTGCTGGTACCAGAAGTTGGCAGCTGTTTTAGAGGAGATGGGATTCAGGACCAGCACCTATGATGAGAGCCTCTTTCTCAAGGGGGAGGGGGAGATGCTGGTGCTGTTTCTGGTCTATGTGGACGACATTCTTCTCTTTAGCAGCAGCATGAAGGAGATCCAGAAGGTGCAGCAGCAGCTGATGGAGAACTTCAAGAGTTAAAGTACTACCTCGGGATGCACGTGGAGAGGGATCTGGATCACAGGTGGTTGAAGCTGCTCCAGGAGAATTTCATCAAGGAGCTTGGGGAGAAGTACGGAATTGAGAATGAGCGCAAGGTTGCAACTTCTCTGCCAGCAGAATTCAAGCTTGTGAAATCTGTAGAGGATGAAGGGGTTGAAGCCGAGGAGCAGCAGCAATTTCAGTCCTTGGTGGGCAGCCTCTTGTATGCAGCAGTTCACACGAGGCCCGACATCTCTTTCTCGGTTGGGCAGTTGGCCAGGGTGGTGCAGAATCCATCAGAGGAGCAGGTGGATGCAGCTGAGCGTGTGGTGAAGTATCTGAACTCTCACCCAAGCATTGGAGTTCAATACTTTGCATCTGCACAGGTGAAGCAGAAAGGGGTTGAGGTGCTGAAAGAGAAGGGGGAGAGGCTTGGAGAAGACAAGCTCTTTCTCACTTGCTTTACCGATGCTACGTGGGCCTCTGAGAAGGACGGTTCCTCATCAGTGGGAGGATACATCTGCGTAGTTGGAGGAGGACCTGTTAGTTGGAGGTCAAAGAAGCAGACGGAGACAGCACTCTCTTCTGTGGAATCAGAGTACATGGCGATGTTCCATGGGGTGAATGAGATGATTTGGCTGAGGAGGCTGTTAGAGGAGATTGGCCAGGAGCAAAAGGTTGCTACGCCGTTCTTTTGTGATAGCAAGGGAGCCCTTGGGATGGCCAGGAACGCTGTGCTTCATGGGCTCAATAAGCACATGCGTATCAAGTGGCACTGGCTGCGTAAGGAGGTGAAGAGGGGGACGGTGAATCCGATCTACATTAAGACTCAATAGCAGCCAGCAGACTTCCTCACCAAGAGGCTTGCGGAAGAGCCTCATTGGCGTTGTGTGCGCATGAGTGCAATGAACATGAACTAGTATGGAATGATGGGGATGCAGCCGGCAGGCTGAGGGGGAGTGTGTTGGGTGCAAATTCACATTGCACAACATCCTGCCGTCTGTTTGTACGAGTATGCGTGTGCGAATGCATTTGCGTGTGAATGGTATGTTCGTGTGTTTGTTTGCTTTCGCAATTTTAGCTTGAAGCATTTGCAGGTACTCGCACAATGTGCGCTTCGGCATAACATTGTACGCACTATGAACAGTACAAGCAGAAAGGACGAGCTCGCAAAGGAACCCAAGATGGAAGCTTTGTGGTTCGGCTTACTTGATTGCGCAGATTCAGTTCTATCCAACTCGAAATTGTACTGTTTTGTTTGGTTGACTATAGTGTAGCAGGGCAGGCACTATAGGGGTACAATTTAGGTGAAGGTTGGATGTTGTTTGTCTGTATCTGCATGCTACAGGGCCAGGGGAAACCAGCGGAACCAGCATTTGGCTGGTTGGGCAAAGACAAAACAAGTTCTGTTTTTTGGACCTGAACCTGGTTGTTGTTTTCCCAGGTTGGAAAAACAGAACCAGAGGTTGTTCACCAACCTACCACCTGCTATTTTGTCCAGCCAGGTTGGTTCTATTGCTTGGAATTATTTGGGATCATCCCTGGTTGTTCCCTGGTTGATTCCCAAGGTCCTTGCTAGCTAGAGCTATTTATTCCTTCTCTGTTTGTACCTGAATATAGTGAAATTGATTCAAGCGAATTCCTCCCTTCCTGGAATTTCGTTTCTACGCGGTGCGACGGCGGAATGCTACCCGAGTCAACGCTAGTACGCTAGCACTCCAACGCTAGGCTAACGCTGTCCGAGCCATAACTTCGTAATGGCAGAACTTTTCGCGAGGCAACTTGGCTTATTTTAAAGCTCTTAGAGTGAGCTTCGAGATAGGAAATTCTCAGCTAAATCCGATCGACGGTCTGCACGATACGCTGCGCGACGTTCAAGGTACTCTTGCTGTTTTGACTAAGTCCCTCTTGATCCCTCTCTCTACAAACTCGGACCCGAGGATAGGGGCTGGTCTTGTACCAGGCACCCAAGGACCCTTGGAGGAGACCCCGAGGAGAGGTTTTAAGTTTGATAAAGTCTTAATAGCTTGAGTTTATAAGGCCCTTAAACCAACAACAGCTGGGGCGCTGCTCATAGAATCTGGGCTGGGCAACTTGATGTGGCCCCATGGGTATATGAGGATGTGTACCTGACGCAGCCACCTGGGTATGAGGATGGTACGGGCAGGGTGTGCAAGCTGAAAAAGTCCATCTACGGCTTGAAGCAGGCGCCACGCTGCTGGTACTCGAAGTTGGCAGCTGTTTTAGAGGAGATGGGATTCAGGACCAGCACCTGTGATGAGAACCTCTATCTCAAGGGGGAGGGGGAAAAGCTGGTGCTGTTTCTAGTCTATGTGGACGTCATTCTTCTCTTCAGCAGCAGCATGAAGGAGATCCAGAAGGTGCAGCAGTAGCTGATGGAGAACTTCAAGTGCAAGAACCTTGGGGAGGTAAAGTACTACCTCGGGATGCACGTGGAGAGAGATTTGGATCACAGGTGGTTGAAGCTTCACCAGGAGAAGTTCATCAAGGAGCTGGGGGAGAAGTACGGGATTGAGAATGAGCGCAAAGTTGCTACTCCCCTACCAGCAGAATTCAAGCTTGTGAAAGCTGCAAAGGATGAAGGGGTTGAAGCCGAGGAGCAGCAGCAATTTCAGTCCTTGGTGGGCAGCCTCTTGTATGCAGCAGTTCACACGAGGCCCGACATCTCTTTCTCCGTTGGGCAGCTGGCTAGGGTGGTGCAGAATCCATCACAGGAGCAGGTGGATGCAGCTGAGCGTGTGGTGAAGTATCTGAACTCTCACCCAAGCATTGGGGTTCAATACTCCGCATCTGCACAGGTGAAGCAGAAAAGGGTTGAGGTGCTGAAAGAGAAGGAGGAGAGGCTCGGAGAAGGCAAGCTCTTTCTCACTTGCTTTGCCGATGGTACGTGGGCTTCTGAGAAGCAAGAGTCCTCATCTGTGGGAGGATACATCTGCGTAGTTGGGGAGGACCGGTTAGTTGGAGGTCAAAGAAGCAGACGGAGACAGCACTCTCTTCCATGGAGTCAGAATACATGGCAATGTTTCATGGGGTGAAGAAGGTGATTTGGCTGAGGAGGTTGTTGGAGGAGATTGGCCAGAAGCAAAAGGTTGCTACGCCGCTGTTTTGTGATAGCAAGGGAGCTCTTGGAATGGCCAGGAACGCTGTGCTTGATGGGCTCAATAAGCACATGCGTATCAAGTGGCACTGGCTGCGTAAGGAGATGAAGAGGGGGACGGTGAATCCGATCTACATCAAGACTGACCAGCAGCCAGCAAACTTCCTCACCAAGAGGCTTGCAGATGAGCCTCATTGGCATTGTGTGCGCATGAGTGGAATAAGCATGAACTAGTATGGAATGATAGGGATGCAGCCGTCAGGCTGAGGGGGAGTGTGTTGGGTGCAAATTCACATTGCACGACATCCTGCCTTCTGTTTGTACGAGTATGCGTGTGCGAATGCATTTGGGTATGAATGGAAGGTTCGTGTGTTTGTTTGCTTTCGCAATTTTTGCTTGAAGCATTTGCAGGTACTCACGCATTGTGCACTTCGGCATAACATTGTAGGCGCTATCAGCAGTACAAGCAGAAAGGATGAGCTCGCAAAGGAACCCAAGATGAAACCTTTGCGGTTCAACTTACTTGATTGCGCAGATTCAGTTTTATCTAACTCGAAATTGTACTGTTTTGTTTGGTTGACTATAGTGTAGCAGGGCAGGCACTATAGGGGTACAATTTAGGTGAAGGTTGGATGTTGTTTGTCTGTATCTGCATGCTACAGGGCCAGGGGAAACCAGCGGAACCAGCATTTGGCTGGTTGGGCAAAGACAAAACAAGTTCTGTTTTTTGGACCTGAACCTGGTTGTTGTTTTCACAGGTTGGAAAAACAGAAGCAGAGGTTGTTTACCAACCTACCACCTGCTGTTCTGTCCAGCCCAGTTAGTTCTGTTGCTTGGAATTATTTGGGATCATCCCTGGTTGTTCCCAGGTTGAATCCCAAGGTCCATGCTAGCTAGAACTATTTATTCATTCTCTGTTTGTACCTGGATATAGTCAATTTGATTCAAGCCAATTCCTTCCTTCCTAGAATTTCGTTTCTAAGCAGTGCGACGGCGGAATGCTACCCGAGTCAACGCTAATATGCTAGCACTTCAACACTAGGCAAACACTGTCCGAGCCATAACTTCATAATGGCAGAACTTTTTGTGAGGCAACTTGGTTCATTTTAAAGCTGTGAGAGCAAGCTTCGATATAAGAAATTCTCAGCTTAATCCGATCGACGGTCTGCACGATACGCTGCGCGACATTCAAGGTACTCTTGCTGTTTTGACTAAGTCCCTCTTGATCCCTCTCTCTACAAACTCGGACCCGAGGATAGGGGCTGGTCTTGTACCAGGCACCCAAGGACCCTTGGAGATGACCCCGAGGACAGGTTTTAAGTTTGATAAAGTCTTAATAGCTTGAGTTTATTAGGCCCTTTCACCAACAGTAACCAGGCTATGCGTCATATACACATCCTCCTCTAAAATCCCATTGAGAAATGCCTTTCATATATCCATCTGAATGATGAATTTCCCACTAACGGCTGCATCGGCCGACAACACACAAAGGGTAGAGGGCAAAGATCTTAATGAAGTCCGGCTTCTGCTTCAGCATAAACCCCTTAGCCACCAGCCTACTCTTGTGGATGGTGACCTGTCCCTTGTCATCGGTCTTGTTCTTTAGCACCCACTTGCACTGTACGGCTTTCTTCCCCTTAGGTAGCACCACCAGATCCCTTGTTCCATTCTCTATTAGGCTCTGGTACTAAGCATCCCTACAAACCAGCCACTTGGCCCTATCTGGTCCAGCTAATGCCTCCTCCATGATAACTGGTTCCTCTGGTGCAGCGGCAAGAATACAGTAGGCGGGTTCATCCTCCGCATCCGGGTCATAGCCATGCGGTAGAATTAGCAATGCCTTCTCGGTCCCAAGCTGCTGCTCCGCTACACCTGATCCTACAGCAAGCTTCTTAGTAGCCATACGGGTTTGTCCTGGCCTGGAGACGGGAGTCTCCCATCCCTTCATAACGACACCCTTCGGCTTCTTACCTTATCCCTCGGATCCAGCAGCTCCACTGGTGCTACCGCCAGTCTCCACACCATTTTCTTCACCAGCAGGTGCCTCCTGCACCTTCTCTCCATCACCACCCTCTGCAGTTGCCTCTTCTCCCTCTTCCCACACACTTGGAGTCAGGTCCAGCTGCATGGTGATCTGTTCCATCTACTGAGACACCCTGGCCTCCGGCTGTTTCTCCCAGCTTCCATACATCATGCCCTCAACAAACGTCACATCCCTGCTGTTAAACAACACACCCTTAGATGGTTCCCACAGCAGCCATCCCTTGCTCTCAGCAGCCAGCCCCAATTATACACACCAGATCGCAGTCCGCTCCAACTTTCTTCAATACTTCTTGGGGACGTGGGTGACTCCCATGCAACGAACACCCTCAGCATATCCACCGGCAGCTTCATCCCAAGCCACCTCTCTAACCGCACCCACGAGTCATCACAAACTTTAGTGAGCACCCAGTTCCTAGCCACAGTAGCGTGCCGGACAGCATGGGGCCACATCAAGTTGCCCAGCCCAGATTCTATGAGCAGCGCCCTAGCTGTCACCAGAATTGTCCGGTTCGCCTGTTCTGCTATACCGTTAGACTGTGGGGTGTAGCCATGGTCAGCTCCCTCTGGATGCCCTGCTTCTTGAGCCAGGCCGTCATCTCAACTCCAAGGAACTCACCACCTTGATCAGTCCTAATCTGTTTCAACACACACTCCGCTTGCTTATCTACGAATGGCAGCCAATTTTCCTGTATCATAAAGGCGGAGTGGTCCTTCTGCTTCAGCGGATATGCCTAAATAAGCCTGCTCCAATCATCCACTATGGTCAGAAAATATCGTTCCCCCTTGTGGTCTTGAACCGGCAGCGGCCCCACCAAGTCCATCTGGACCAACTCTAAAGGCTTCTTGCTCCTGCTAGTCACATTATGGAAGGGGAAACGGGTGAATTTAGATTGCAAGCAGATTTCATTGTTGTCATCAAGTGGCTGGCCTTTTTGCTTCAGACCCTTGAGAGCCCCATCCTTCTCCAGCTGCTTCAGTAAAGGTATTCTTACATGCCCCAAGCGTCAATGTGCCGTTGCCCAATCTGTCTCCCCAGATCTGGCCGACACTTTCACACCAACTGCTCCAACGACGTTGCACTCCCCCTGGGATGCAGACCCTTTTCAGCCTGCCGCCCACTGTGGCACGCCAACGCCGGCAGTTGCCACGTGGATCTGTACACGTCCCTACTTTCGTGCAGATCCCAAAGCACCCGATTGCCCAGCTGCCCATTGTAAGTACGTGCCCCATCCGTGCTAGTACTCACCCTAGCCTTGTCAAGCTTACGGAGGGAAAGGGGGTTGGGCCTGAGATCAGGAATGACAAGAACGTCGTGCAGCACCACCAGCTTGCCATCCGCTCCCTTAAACGCAGCTCGTCCCGTACTATTCACCTCGAGCAGCGCCCGAGTCCAACACCCAATAGTCCAGGGGGGTGCAGCTCTGCTCCAACCTTGGCAGAGGCGTGTCCTTGCTCGTCTTGCTCTCCAATATGGAAAATGTGGCCCGCGGTGCGCTCCTTCTTTTCGGTGTTGTCGGATAATTCAGCGACCATGTTCGCGCCTTTTTTCTGGTTCGTCCGCGCACGGGCCGTCCTGGTGGCGATTCTGGGGGGTTCATCCATCAAATTTCTTATAGCACGAAAACCAGGGGGTGCCACTCCTTCTCACAATATCAGCAACTTGTTGAATGCAAATTCACATTGCACTACATCCTGCGGTCTGTTTGTACGAGTAGGCGTGCTGAATAAATTTGGGTGTGAATGGAATGTTCGTGTGTTTGATTGCTTTCGCAATTTTCCCTTGAAGCATTTGCAGGTACTCGCGCATTATGCGCTTCGGCACAACATTGTACGCGCTATGAACAGTACAAGCAGAAAGGACGAGCTCGCAAAGGAACCCAAGATGGAAGCTTTGCGGTTTGGTTGAATTGATTGTGCAGATTCAGTTCTATCCAACTCGAAATTGTATTGTTTTGTTTGGTTGACTGTAGTGTAGTAGGGCAGGCACTATAGGGGTACAATTTAGGTGAAGGTTGGATGTTGTTTGTCTGTATCTGCTTGCTACAGGGCCAGGGAAATCCAGTCGAACCAGCATTTGGCTGGTTGGGCAAAGACAAAACAGGTTCTGCATTTTAGGACCTGAACCTGGTTGTTGTTTTCCCAGGTTGGAAAAACAGAAGCAGAGGTTGTTTACCAACCTACCACCTGCTGTTTTGTCCAGCCAGGTTGGTTCTGTTGCTTGGAATTATTTGGGATCATCCCTGGTTGTTCCCAGGTTGATTCCCAAGGTTTTTGGTAGCTAGAACTATTTATTCTTTCTCTCTTTGTACCTGAATATAGTCAATTTGATTCAAGCAAATTCCTCCCTTCCTGGAATCTCGTTTCTACGCGGTGCGACGGCGGAATGCTACCCGAGTCAACGCTTATACGCTAGCACTCCAACGCTTTGCGAGGCAACTTGGTTCATTTTAAAGCTCTTGGGGCGAGCTTCGATATAGGAAATTCTCAGCTTAATCCGGTCGACGGTCTGCACGATACGCTGCACGGCGTTCAAGGTACTCTCGTAATTTGACTAAGTCATTCTTGATCCCTCTCTCTACAAACTTGGACCCGAGGATAGGGGCTGGTCTTGTACCAGGCACCCAAGGACCCTTGGAGGTGACCCCGAGGAGAGGTTTTAAGTTTGATAAAGTCTTAATAGCTTGAGTTTATTTGGCCCTTACACCAACAAGCTGGTATAAAAGCTGCGTTATAGTGTTCCTCGATATAGGTAGCTATGGCAGGCAACACCTCGACGAGAGCTGGTGAATCTTCAGCCCAAGATCGTAGCGGCAGCCATGATTCTGGTGTGTCAGCGCCAAGGGGAGCGCGAACAAACCAGGGCTCGCTGGTCAAGGAAGTGCTGAAGAATTTCACCGTCGAGAAGTTCAATGGTGAGGGCTATGATGATTGGGCCTGGAAAATGCAACTCTATTTCCGTCAGATTGGATTGCTGAAACTAATGATTGGGGAGGAGCCTAGACCGAGTGACCCCGCGCTGCAGGAAGATTGGGACGAGCGCTCCTCGGCTGGCTACTATTTGGTGTCGCAGAGTTTGGAGCTGAACCAGCGTCACCACGTCATGCACCTGCTGTCGGAGGTTGAGTGCGGTCCGAAGGCGTGGACCGTGTTGAAGGAGCTGCACGCCCCGACCTCCGTTGTTGCAACATTGATGCTGGAGAGGGAGCTGTCCGCGTTGCGCTTGAGTGAGGTAGAGCCGGTGCAACCTGTCCTGGACAAATTTTGCGACCTCTACGCGAAGTTGGCGACCACGGGAATCACCTACCCGGAGCAGACCATGTGTTTGAAGATGCTATCGCTGCTGCCGGATTCGTGGCTTCAATTCACGAGCGGATTGAGCCTGCCGCAGAACCAGAACTCGTGGACACTCGAGTGGGTGCGGACAAAGATTCTAGAGGAGGACTTACCTCGCCGTCAACTGAGGGTGCTGGACGCGGTGCAAAGAAGGACAACGATTCCAACGACCAACAAGGAGGTACTGGTTGGGGTCGCGGTGCGAAATCTGGACGTGGGAGCAAGTCGGGTGCTGGTGGCAAAATGAAAGGGGGTTGCTGGTATTATGCGAAGGAGGGGCACCCCTGGTTTTTGTGCTATAAGAAACCCGATGGATGGACCCCCCAGAATCGTCACCAGGATGGCGGCGCGCGGAGGAACCAGAAAAACGGCGTAAGCATGGTTGGCGATTCATCCAACAACAACCCGAAGAGCAACGGCGGTGCGGAAAAGAAGAAGGAGCGCACCGCGGGCCAGTTCTTCCATATTGGAGAGAAGGGGGAGCAGGGGGAGCAAGGAGACGCCTCTGCCAGAGTTGGAGCAGAGCTGCACCCCCTGGATTATTGGGTGTTTGACACGAGCTGAGAATTTACTATATCGAAGCTCACTCTAAGAGCTTTAAAATAAGCCAAGTTGCCTCGCGAAAAGTTTTGCCATTACGAAGTTATGGCTTGGACAGCATTAGCCTAGTGTTGGAGTGCTAGCGTACTAGCGTTGACTCGGGTAGCATTCCGCCGTCGCACCGCGTAGAAATGAAATTCCAGGAAAAGAGGAATTCGCTTGAATCAATTTCACTATATTCAGATACAAACAGAGAAGGAATAAATAGCTCTAGCTAGCAAGGACCTTGGGAATCAACATGGGAACAACCAGGGATGATCCCAATAATTCCAAGCAACACAACCAACCTGGCTGGACAAAATAGCAGGTGGTAGGCTGGTGAACAACCTCTGGTTCTGTTTTTTCCAACCTGGGAAAACAACAACCAGGTTCTGGTCCTAAAAACAGAACCTGTTTTGTCTTTGCCCAACCAGCCAAATGCTGGTTCCGCAGGTTTCCCCTGGCCCTGTAGCATGCAGATACAGACAAAACAACATCCAACCTTCACCTAAATTGTACCCCTATAGTGCCTGCCCTGCTACACTATAGTCAACCAAACAAAACAGTACAATTTCGAGTTGGATAGAACTGAATCTGCACAATCAAGTAAGCCGAACCGCAAAGCTTCCATCTTGGGTTCCTTTGCGAGCTCGTCCTTTCTGCTTGTACTGTTCATAGCGCGTACAATGTTATGCCGAAGCGCACATTGTGCGAGTACCTGCAAATGCTTCAAGCAAAAATTGCGAAAGCAAACAAACACACGAACATACCATTCACACGCAAATGCATTCGCACACGCATACTCGTACAAACAGACGGCAGGATGTCGTGCAATGTGAATTTGCACTCAACACACTCCCCACTCAGCCTGCCGGCTGCATCCCCATCATTCCATACTAGTTCATGCTCATTCCACTCATGCGCACACAAGGCCAATGAGGCTCATCCGCAAGCCTCTTGGTGAGGAAGTCTGCTGGCTGCTGGTGAGTCTTGATGTAGATCGGATTTACCGTCCCCCTCTTCACCTCCTTACGCAGCCAGTGCCACTTGATACCCATGTGCTTATTAAGCCGATGAAGCACAGCGTTCCTGGCCATTCCAAGAGCTCCCTTGCTATCACAACATAGCGGATTAGCAACCTTTTGCTCCTGGCCAATCTCCTCTAACAGCCTCCTCAGCCAAATCACCTCCTTCACCCCATGAAACATTGCCATGTACTCTCACTTCACTGAAGAGAGTGCTGTCTCCGTCTGCTTCTTTGACCTCCAACTAACCGGTCCTCCCCCAACTACGCAGATGTATCCTCCCACGGATGAGGAATCCTCCTTCTCAGAGGCCCACGTAGCATCGGTAAAGCAAGTGAGAAAGAGCTTGCCTTCTCCAAGCCTCTCCCCCTTCTCTTTCAGCACCTCAACCCCTTTCTGCTTCACCTGTGCAGATGCGGAGTATTGAACTCCAATGCTTGGGTGAGAGTTCAGATACTTCACCACACGCTCAGCTGCATCCACCTGCTCCTCTGATGGATTCTGCACCACCCTGGCCAGCTGCCCAATTGAGAAAGAGATGTCGGGCCTCGTATGAACTGCTGTATACAAGAGGCTGCCCACCAAGGACTGAAATTGCTGCTGCTCCTCGGCTTCAACCCCTTCATCCTCTGCAGCTTTCACAAGCTTGAATTTTGCTAGCAGGGGAGTTGCAACCTTGCGGTCATTCTCAATCCCGTACTTCTCCCCCAGCTCCTTGATGAACTTCTCCTGGTGCAGCTTCAACCACCTGTGATCTGGATCCCTCTCCACGTGCATCCCGAGGTAGTACTTTACCTCCCCAAGGTTCTTGCACTTGAAGTTCTCCATCAGCTGCTACTGAACCTTCTGGATCTCCTTCATGCTGCTGCTGAAGAGAAGAATGTCGTCCACATAGACCAGAAACAGCACCAGCTTCTCCCCCTCCCCCTTGAGAAAGAGGCTCTCATCACAGCTGCTGGTCCTGAATCCCATCTCCTCTAAAACAGCTGCCAACTTCTGGTACCAGCAGCGTGGCGCCTGCTTCAAGCCGTAGATGGACTTTTTCAGCTTGCACACCCTGCCCGTACCATCCTCATACCCAGGCGGCTGCATCATGTACACATCCTCCTCTAAAATCCCATTGAGGAATGCCGTTGATATATCCATCTGAATGATGAATTTTCCACTAAAGGTTGCATCTGCGAACAAGACAAGGAGGGTAGGGGGTTTGGCGGTGGGAGCAAAGATCTCATTGAAGTTCCGCTTCTCCTTCTGCATAAACCCCTTAGCCACCAACCTACTCTTGTAGATGGTGACCTGCCCCTTGTCGTCAGTCTTGATCCTTAGCACCCACTTGCATTGTACGGCTTTCTTTCCCTCAGGCAGCACAACTAGTTCCCCAAGTCCCATTCTCCAGCAGGCTCTGGTACTCAGCATCCCTAGAAGCTAGCCATTTGTCCCTATCTGGTCCAGCTAATGCCTCCTCCATGCTAGTTGGTTCCTCTGGTGCAGGGGCAAGAAAACAGTACGCAGGCTCATCCTCCTCATCCGGGTCATAGCCATGCGGTAGAATCAGCAATGCCTCCTCGGTCCCAAGCTGCTGCTCCGCTACATCAGCTCCTGCAGTCAGCTTCTTAGTAGCCATACGGGTACGTTTTGGCCTGGAGACGGGTGTCTCCCATCCCTTCATAACAACACCCTTCGGCTTCTTAGTTTCCCCTGCTGCTGCTCTCCTCCCTCGGATCCAGCAGTTCCACTAGTGCTACCGCTAATCTCCACACCATCACCTCCACCAGCAGGTGCCTCCTGCACCTTCTCTTTACCACCACCCTCTGCAGCTGCCTCCTCTCCCTCCTCCCACACACTAGGAGTCAGGTCCAGCTGCATGGTGATCTGCGTCATGTGCTGGGACACCCTGGCCTCCGGCTGTTTCTCCAGCTCCCATACATCATGCCCTCAACAAACTTCACATCCCTGCTGTCAAACAACACACCCTTGGAAGGCTCCCACAGCAGCCATCCCTTGCTTTCAGCTGCCAGCCCCAAATGCACACACCAGATTGCACTCGCCCCCAACTTACTGCGGTAGGTCTTGGGAACGTGGGCGACTGCCATGCAACGGAACACCCTCAGCATGTCCACCGGCGGCTTCCTCCCAAGCCACCTCTCCAACGGCACCCACGAGTCATCCCCAACCTTTGTGAGTACCCTGTTCCTAGTGTCGGTAGCGTGCCGAACAGCATGGGGCCACATCAAGTTGCCCAAGCCAGATTCTATGAGCAGCGCCCTAGCTGTCTCCAGAATTGTCCGGTTTGCCCGTTCTGCTACACCGTTGGACTGTGGGGTGTAAGCCGTGGTCAGCTCCCTCTGGATGCCCTGCTTCTTGAGCCAGGCCGTCATCTCAGCTCCAAGGAACTCACCACCCCGATCTGTCCTAATCCGCTTCACCACACACTTCCGCTTGCTTCTCCACTAACAGCAGCCAATCGTCCCGAATCGTGGAGGCGGCGTGATCTTTCTGCTTCAGCGGATATGCCCACATTAGCCTGCTCCAGTCATCCACTATGGCTAGGAAGTACCGCTCCCCCTTGTGCCCTTGCACCGGCAGCGGCCCCACCAAGTCCATTGTGGACCAGCTCCAACGGCTTTTTGCTCCTGCCAGCCACACTATGGAAGGGGAAACGGGGTGAACTTTGAAAGGAGGCAAATTTCACAGTTATCATCGGGTGGTTGTCCGTTCAGCTTTAAGCCCTTAACGGCTCCATCCTTCTCCAACTGCTTCAGCAAAGGCATTGCCACATGCCCCAAACGTCGGTGTGCCGTTGCCCAATCCGTCTCCCTAGATCTGGCCGACACTTTCCAACCAACCCCTCCAACGGCGTTGCACTCCCCCCTGGGATGCAGACTCCTCTCCAGCCTGCCCCCCACCGTGCCACGCCAGGGCTGGCAGCTGCCACATAGATCTGTACACGTCCTTGCTCTTGTGCAGATCCCAAAGCACCCGATTGCCTAGCTTCCCCTTATAAGTGCATGCCCCATCCGTGCTAGTTCTCACCCCAGCCTTGCCAAGCTTACGGAGGGAGATGAGGTTGGCCTTAAGTTCAGGAACAAGAAGAACGTCGTGCAGCACCACCGGCTTGCCATCCGCTCCCTTAAACGCAGCTCGTCCCGCACGAGCCACCTTCAGCGCGTGTCCAGAGGTGGAGCACACCTCGTTGATCGGAGCAGCTCGTACGTCGTCCAGCAGGTCCCTTGCGCGGCGTCATTGTCCAAGCAGCGCCTGTGTCCAACACCCAATAGTCCAAGGGGTGCAGCTCTGCTCCAACCTTAGCAGATGCGTCTCCTTGCTCCCCCTTGTCTCCCACATGGAAGAATTGGCCCGCTGTGGCGCTCCTTCTTCTTCTCCGCACCGCCGTTGCCCTTCGGGTTGTTGTCGGACGAATCAGCGACCATGTTGGCGCCGTTTTTCTGGTTCCTCCGCGCGCCGCCATCCTGGTGACGATTCTGGGGGGTCCATCCATCGGGTTTCTTATAGCACAAAAACCAGGGGTGCCCTTCCTTCTCACAATACCAGCAACTCCCTTTCATTTTGCCACCAGCACCCGACTTGCCCCCACGTCCAGATTTCGCACCGCGACCCCAACCGGTACCTCCTTGTTGGTCATTGGAGTCGTCGTCTTTTTCTGCACCGCGTCCAGCACCACCGAAGCCACGTCGTTTGCCATGTCGGCTCCCTTGCATCCCGTAGCCGCTGCTGCCGTCGTCTCCACCCCTCAGTTGGCGGCGACGGAAGTCCTCCTCCAGAATCTTCGTCCGCACCCACTCGAGCGTCCACAAGCTCTGGTTCTGCGGCAGGCTCAATCCGCTCGTGAATTGAAGCCACGATTCCGGCAGCAGCGAGAGCATCTTCAGGCACTTGGTCTGCTCCGGGTAGGTGATTCCCGCGGTCGCCAACTTCGCGTAGAGTTCGCGCATCTTGTCCAGGACAGGATCTTGTCGAGGATAGTTTGTACCGGCTCTCCCTCGCTTAGGCGCAACGCGGACAGCTCCCTCTCCAGCATCAACGTTGCAAACAACGGAGGTCGGGGCGTGCAGCTCCTTCAACACGGTCCACGCCTTCGGACCGCACTCAACCTCCGGCAGCAGGTGCATGACGTGGTGACGCTGGTTCAGCTCCAAACTCTGGCGACATCAAATAGTAGCCAGCCGAGGAGCGCTCGTCCCAATCTTCCTGCAGCGCGGGGTCACTCGGTCTAGGCTCCTCCCCAATCATTAGTTTCAGCAATCCAATCTGACGGAAAAAGAGTTGCATTTTCCAGGCCCAATCATCATAGCCCTCACCATTGAACTTCTCGACGGTGAAATTCTTCAGCACCTCCTTGACCAGCAAGCCCTGGTTTGTTCGCGCTCCCCTTGGTGCTGAAACACCAGAATCATGGCTGCCGCTACGATCTCGGGCTGAAGATTCACCAGCTCCCGTCGAGGTGTTCCCCGCCAAATATCGAGGATCACTATAACGCAGCTCTGATACCAAATTGTTGGTGTAAGGGCCTAATAAACTCAAGCTATTAAGACTTTATCACACTTAAAACCTCTCCTCGGGGTCACCTCCAAGGGTCCTTGGGTGCCTGGTAAAAGACCAGCCCCTATCCTCGGGTCCGAGTTTGTAGAGAGAGGGATCAAGAGGGACTTAGTCAAAACAGCAAAAGTACCTTGAACGTCGCGCAGCGTATCGTGCAGACCGTTGATCGGATTAAGCTGAGAATTTCCTACATCGAAGCTCGCTCCAAGAGCTTAAAAATGAACCAAGATGCCTCGCGAAAAGTTCTGCCATTACGAAGTTATGGCTCGGACAGCGTTGCCTAGTGTTGGAGTGCTAGCGTACTAGCGTTGACTCGGGTAGCATTCCTCCGTTGCACCGCGTAGAAAACGAAATTCCAAGAAGGGAGGAATTCGTTTTGAATCAAATTAACTATATTAAGGTACGAACAGAGAAGGAATTATATAGTTCTAGCTAGCATGGACCTTGGGAATCAACCTGGGAACAACTAGGGATGATCCCAAATAATTCCAAGCAACAGAACCAACCTGGCTGGACAAAATAGCAGGTGGTAGGTTGGTGAACAACCTCCTGGTTCTGTTTTTCCAACCTGGGAAAACAACAACCAGGTTCAGGTCCTAAAAACAGAACCTGTTTTGTCTTTGCCCAACTAGCCAAATCTGCTGGTTCCGCTGGTTTCATCCTAGCCCTGTAGCATGCAGATACAGATAAACAACATCCAAACCCTTCACCTAAGTTGTACCCCTATAATACCTGCCCTGCTACACTATAGTCAACCAAACAAAACAGTACAATTTCGAGTTGGATAGAACTGAATCTGCGCAATCAAGTAAGCCGAACCGCAAAGCTTCCATCTTGGGTTCCTTTGCGAGCTCGTCCTTTCTGCTTGTACTGTTCATAGCGCGTACAATGTATGCCGAAGCGCACATTGTGCGAGTACCTGCAAATGCTTCAAGCGAAAATGCAGAGCAAACAAAACACACGAACATACCATTCACACGCAAATGCATTCGCACACGCATACTCGTACAAACAGACGGCAGGATGTCGTGCAATGTGAATTTGCACCCAACACATCCCTGGTTGTTCCAGGTTGATTCCCAAGGTCCTTGCTAGCTAGAACTATTTATTCTTTCTCTTTGTACCTGAATATAGTCAATTTGATTCAAGGGAATTACCCCCTTCCTGGAATTTTGTTTCTACGCGGTGCGACGGCGGAATGCTACCGAGTCAACGCTTGTACGCTAGCACTCCAATGCTAGGCAAAGGCTGTCCGAGCCATAACTTCGTAATGGCAGAACTTTTCGTGAGGCAACTTGGTTCTTTTAAAGCTCTTGGGGCGAGCTTCGATATAGAAAATTCTCAGCTAATCCGGTCGACGGTCCGCACGATATATGCTGCACGACCTTCAAGGTACTCAAGTCATTCTTGATCCCTCTCTCTACAAACTCGGACTCGAGAATACGGGCTGGTCTTGTACCAGGCACCCAAGTGTTGAACAAGAAAATGAATGAACTAAGAGGTGAATGAGTACAGTATCAAAACCTAGGAATGTGTACCCCCTATAGGCTAACCCACTGTAGCCTAAACAACTACAACAACATATATAATATTTGACACACCCCTTTAGGCAAGTGGGGAGAACTAGGGGTCACGAGGACCAGTCAAGTAAAGCAAAACAAAGCAAGCTCAGGGTGGATCACAACGTCACCACACAATCCGAGCAGAAGGGCAAGGCCACAAGGCCAGTTCACATGCAGGAGTAAAGATATATATATAAGACTAAACAAGCAAGAGCAGTGATATATATATGTAACAGTACAAAGAGGGTCAAGAGGAGAGCAAGTGAGGCAAGACAGACACAAGACCCAGCTGGGTTACCAGCAGCGGCTGATAATCACAAGCGGAAGTGCCTTGGTGAAAACATCAGCAGTGTTGGGCCTCAGACGCCACGTACGCAAGTCGCAACTGACCACGCGCTGTAGCTCACGAGCAAGGAAGTAGCGGAGAGCAATGTGCTTTGTTCTGTGCTCCAGTCTCTGCTCCCAACATAAGGCCAGCATGTCTTGTTGTCGACGTACAAGATTGGAGGAGAACGAGGCGGCTCTCCAAGGTCGGTCAGCAGGTAGGTGAGCCAGCGAAGCTCCTGAGCACCATGGCCCCTGCGTAGATCTCAGCCTCACAACTGGAGCCAAGAACAGAAGACGAGCGAGTAGCCCGCCACGAAACAGAGCCGGAACCAAGGCTGAAGGTGTCAACGTTGTGACGACCGCTGCGTAGCCGGTCGTCAGCCCAAGAAGCGTCTGCGTGTCCAGTGAGGACCATGGACTCTGCCCTCCAAGCACTAGTCCCATGCCCGACGTACTGCACAAGTAGCGCAACACCCTCTTCGCTGC